>CM057453.1:1199314444-1199928888 GCA_016271365.2 Neoceratodus forsteri | reverse complement strand
CCAGCTGTGCCCTGGTAACCATTTGTGGCTAGAGCCGCTACTGTTCGACGAGGCATACTGATGAGTCCTGGTAGGACGAAACATGTGTCTATGTCATCTGTTAGCACCCTTTGTAAACTGTGTGAGAGGCCTTTTGGCACCATGCAATTCTGCTTAAAGTTGAACCTGCATAACATTCTGTGTTGATTTGCATATGCAGCCCATGATGCTTTGCATTGTGTGGGCATGTGTGATTTTGTATCATTACACTTTACTTACTAGTTTGCTTCTGAAGGTCAGTTGCAAGCCACTCTCTATACAAACAAGTTTTCTTTTTTTGGGGGGGGGGGGTGGTTAAAGTTTGATCTGCCCCATACATGTGACTTAGTGAAAAGTGTGGCTGCCACCATCCCATGGACATCAACCCCATTGTTCTCCTTTGTGCAATGTGTCAGTGCAGGTGCATCTTATTTGGTCTGCATACACAATTCTGATACTGAATATTTACAGTATTTTCCTTCTGCAGAGGATACACTGAGTTTCATTGAAAGTGATATGCATGACAGACTGAAATATCCACAGCTGAAAACATAGAGTATGGGTCTTACTGTCAGCAATGCTGGTCATTCAATGATGAATCAGTTGGACTTACACTAATAGGATTAAATGACTGTTTCTGAGCTGCTGTGGGCTTTTTAGCTTGTCATGCACATCACTTTCCAGGAGCCTGTGGCATTCAGCTGTGACTGAGCCTTGAATTAGTGTGGAAACTCATTCTCTGAGATGTGAGTTTGGCACTAAACACTCCCTCCCAGTTTTCACGCACTAACACATGTACAGTATGGGAGTAGCAGTAATGCCTCCCCACCTGGTCTGATAAATTACACATTAGAAATAAAAAAAATGTACCCAGCAGCTCTACAAGTTCTGGAAAAGAACTCACTACACAACTTTCCCTCCCTCTTATCAGAACCAAAAAAGAATGCTCACTTTTAGCAGGCATTTCATTTGCAAAAGTTCCTGGGGTGAAGATCCATTGGCTCTGACAATTCAGTTTGAAAGTCCCTAGGTAGAGTTCAAAGAGATGGAGTGAGTCCATGATGTTGGGTCAAAAACTCTGGTTTTGCTTCCAACACTTCTTTCTGCCCATTCCTGCTGTACTGCATGGTACTTGTCGATTGTTCCTTAGATGTTTTTCTTTGAACTCTGCAAAATACCTGCCTCTCATTACAATAACCTGAGATAGGCAAAAATTAAAAAGGATATACTGTACAGTATGTGCCTCAACATTAGTAAGTGACTTGTCAGTATCTTGCCAGCCATGCTGATGCTGTTGCTCAAATAAAGGACATTTTTGTATGGCTCCAGTTACTGATGTGTAACACAGTATAAATTCTGTCAGCGAGTTCCCTCTTGGCATAATTCCTTTTAGGAGCTTCTTTTTCCTGTGGACCCATTGGTTATAGTGTTACATTTTAACATTCAGTGAAAGTCCAACACTGGCTGCAACACAATTACTAACTTTTAGAATGCCTCATGCCCCCAATTCCCTGACATGAGACCCGATCAGAGCAGGTGATTAAAGAGAAATACAGTATAACCCCCTTCATGTCTGCAAGCTGTTTTTAATCTTTTTCATTTCTTTTGCATTTTATAGCTATTCCAGAGTGTAGACGCACACTAAACCAAAACAAATGGGTGAGAACTATGGAGATCACTTAGTGAATACATATTTTTTATTCGTTTAATGTGTTCTAAAAAAATTAAACAGTAACTCACAGTAGGTCATTAAAATAAAGGTTAGGTTCTGATTAAGAAGCAGCTGACTGGATAACCCCTCCACACACACACACACACACACACACACCCAGCAGACACACACACACTGTCTGACAAGTGTCATGGTATTTGTAACAAGGTTGTGCTGTGTCTCCACCCACCCCATCAATTTATTTACAATGTATATGTGCAACAGAAGAAATAAATGAATCGGCGATAGATTACTTGTCTATAAGGCACATTATCTTTATGTTGTATGATTGTAAACATGTATTCCTGTTAACTGTAATTAACTCTGAATCATTATAATAAATTCAGTCACCCTTCTCCCTTCCCACAATACATCAGATTCAGTGCTGGCTCCTTCGCTCCTCGGAAACCATTTATTCAGTTGGGGTTGGGGTGAGAGTGGATGGGGGAGGGCTCGATATATAGAGTCTGTTATCACTTCAGACTCACTGAAGGATAATTGCCCAGTAGCTACTTAAAATGTAGCAATTGTGTGAATGTGTTTATGGAGGAGGGGAAGCTGGCTGGTTAGCTAAATAGTATTCAATACAAGCTCCCGCTCCCCTCCCCCACACGCATCTCTCCAGTCAATGGAATTTGAATTCAAGTTTTATGAGCCCAGTTAGTGTAGAAAGCCTCTTCCCAGCCAAAGTACATCAGACAGACAGACAGACAGACATACACACACACACACACACACACAGCTCAATTCTCAAACCATGAATTTAATTCTTAAATCTCAGGGCATATCTCTCAACCGCTCAGCATTAGAAATCATAGCACTGGCCTTCAAAAATCATAGCAAAGGGTCATAATGTGTAGCACTTTATTTTAAACAATAATATGTCTACAAATAGTGGGCCCCATATAGTTAGTGATAAGGAATGTTTCTACCAACTTAGTTCACTGATTTAATAGTGTATGTGTCCATAAATAGCTCTAATATTATTACAAACATCAGAAAACCTATGCAGAACAAGGGTAAAATTGAGTGTAAAAATCATAGTGCTATGCAAAATTCATAGCAGTTGAGAGATATGTCTCAGGGACTGCCACTGTCCTTCTTTCACTTATTGATGCAGCTGCTGACTGACAAATGCAGACCATGGGTTCCACACTGTGTTTTATTTATAATTTTGAGTTAAACACAGCTGGTTGAGGAGGACAGCTGTGGGTAAAAGAGCCCACTTGTAGCAGGCATTTCTTTTGCAAAAGTCCAGTTGTCAAGGAATAGTGTAAAAAAAGGAGAGAACAGTAAAATTAGAGGACATACCATAGATCACAATATATGCAAGAGAAAATCACACAAAATCTATAGACTGCAGCTCAGTACACATACTGACTCTTGGCATGCTTGACTGGAATAATAGATATAGCAACTGTACTACCAATAAATAACAAACTATTTTCCCTTGCATGCTTATAGCGGATTACATGGATTAATTACAACATCTTTATAGTGCAAGTTAAAATGTAATAAATAATATGTGGTAATAAATCTAAAAAGCAGTTTTATAAGCTCAAATTAGAAACAATGTGGGATAGTTGTTCTACCTGATATTATTAACTTATTTGAATAAGGGAGGTACAGTATATTGTCTAATTGCTGTTTGATATCCAAAACTGTTCTGCTATTTTGTGCTGTCCATCCTGTTATGTACTGTATACAATATATAACTGTATATTCTGTGCTTTTTAAACTTGATAGATTGTAATACCCTATGGGGTGAGCAATAAAATTGAAATTGATTGATTCGTAATTCTGCTTGTCTATCTTTTTTTTTCTCTTTAATATATATGCCTGGTCATTGAATGCCTAAAGATCTTTTTTTTTCCAATGGACAAGGGAATTCTTTTTGTGTCACCTGATGAAAATTAACTGCATCTGTGAATATAACATGGTGCTGGTTAAGGGCTTGTGGCTTTACAAAAATAACCACACTCTGGAATGTAATTAGGGTGTGTATAGGATGTCCTGAGACATTTGTAGCTTGAATGAACAGCAAGTTTAGTATTAATAAAATAGCCATTAGAATTGTTAGCATGAGACCACCACAATGCACTAGCTCCTAGCTACTGTATTGTGGTGGTACTGTATTTTAACAGTTCTGTGAGCTTGCAACTTTGTGGTGTGCCAAAAATAAATTTGCTTTGATTTTCAAGCTGCAACTATTGTCTGGGACATCCTTTATAAGCACACCTTGCATTTGATTGCAGAATGCAGTTATTTTTGTGTTCAGTTCTTTTTGAGTCCTGAGCAATTTAATTTCCATATCAAATGTGAAAATGCATTCTGCACACACAGATGGATTTATTTAATAACAATTTCTGTATAACATATTTCATGGTATTATGTCTAAAAATTAAATAAACTAACCCACTGCATGTGATCAGTTTATTGGCATACTGTAGAGCAGCACTAATGCTATACTAGGTGATACAAATGCTCAGCATGTACTGATCCATTATAAAATATAGTGGAGGTCAGCACTCCTAAATAAGGCAACACTCCAGTAAAATGTGCAGTGTAAGTAAAGACATACATTTTATTTATTTATTTCTATTTATTTTAGTCTTTGTAACCGGGTAACTGAATTGTTGTAATTCTTTCTAACAGGTTGGGCCATCAGGTGGGGGGAGGGACCCCTAGCCACCAGGGTATTTATTTTAAGGTGCCAGGTGGGTAATCGGTGGGGGATGGACTGCGGCGACAACTCTGGTGACTCAACAAATAAAATAAACATCAAAATCACAGCAAAAAAAAAAAAACTCGCTCAGCAACTCAGTGAGTTTTATCATACCTGGTAATGTACAGTACTTATAACAAATGTTGGTATACTTGGAGTTCCTATTAATTTCCATGGTGTTCCTACAGTATATTGCACATGAACATGACTGCAACAATATGAAATTGAATTACAGCTGACACCCTCAATCATTCAAAACAGATGTTTGCACAGTTTGTCTCTTGTGAACATTTTCATTGGTTGCTGAATAAAGCCAGTGGCTGTGCCAGCTTTAGAGATGCAATGAATTTAAATTCTGCTGGCAAAGTGCCAGCAAAGTGAGCACTTCACGTTGTCACTCTGCTATGCAGAGTGGCCAATGCAAAAGGCTCACTTCACCTAGAAATTATTACTTTACATTGTCATTCTGCCTTAATGCGAGGTAAGGCAAAGTGACAACAATATCTGGCAGCCCTTCACACACACAGTCACCAAAATTAATGTGCATCCCCAACATGCTCATGTCCTGTGTCCAGAAAACTCCCCAGTGCTGACAAAGTGTAATGAGAGCACAAGAAATGCAAAGTCTCCCAAAATTAATAGCGCACTCAGATGTCATGCATGCCGTAGTCACACACAGTCACCAGAATTAATGTGCATCCCCAAAATGCTACTGTCCTGTGTCCAGAAAATTTCCCAATGCTGACAAAGTGAAATGAGAGCGTAACAATAAATGTGAAGTCTCCCAGAATTAATGGCACACTCAGTCATGTGCACAGTGGTCACACACAGCCACCAGAATGTATGTGCATCCCCAAAATGCTACTGTCTTGTGTCCAGAAAATTCTCCAGTGCTGTTGAAGTGAATGAGAACATAACAAGATATGCGGTCTCCCAGAATTAATGGCACACTCAGTCATGTGCAGAGTGGTCACACACAGTCACCAGAATTAATTTGCATCCCCAAAATACTATTGTCTTGTGTTCAGAAAATTACCCAGTGCTGACAAAGTGAAATAAGAGGGTAACAAAAAATGCAAAGTCTCACAGAATTAATGGTGCACTCCGTCATGTGTGTAGTGGTCACACACTGTCACCAGAATTAATGTGCATCCCAAAAATGCTACTGTCTTGTGTCCAGAAAATTCCCCAGTGCTGACAAAGTGAAATGAGAGTGTAACAAGAAATACAAAGTCTCCCAGAATTAATGGTGTACTGCAAATGCACAGACAGATTAAGATTGAGCTGCACACTCAAGAGATACAGACACAAAGGCACAACAACACCTAACCAGTGCTCATAAGTCACACATCCAAATGTGGAAAAGAATACCTTTTGCCAGTTTGAGGGGGGACAGTGCACAGCAGTAACAGTCCACTACCAGTAAAGATACCACAAAGCAGTGTAAAAAAATGCATGCAGGTACAGTGGATAGCAGGTTCACACTGCTGCAGTTACTCTGTGACACAATAAAAGGTGTCTGATTTAATGGCACACATTCACACACTCGCACACACTACAAGTAATGCGTAGCAAATTGAAAACCTTTAGTAATATAACCAAATGTTTTAAACAAACTGAAATTTTACACTGCTGCACCACAACAATCAGAAAAAAAATGTCAAGAATTACAGAAAATATTACTGTGCATACATTAACACAGTTATACAAGAAAAATATAACCAAAACAGAAAGACTGCCTTTTTCTCCCAGTTAATCTACCTACACCACAGATACACCCCTCTCCCAAAGCACACTTCACGGTACACAGACCGAATGTTCTAAATTAACATTCAAAATCCACACGCAAACAATAAACACTCAATAATATGAGCACAGGAGGGTTTCCTATACTCGATGTAGTAAATTGTGAGCAAAAAAAAAAAGCTCAAAAAGACTTTTTTAACAGCTTTTAGAGGATTTGAATCGGAGAGCTCTGAGAGGAAACTGTCTCCATCTTCCACTACACACACACTACACAGAACTGAGGCTGTGCAGAACAATCTAGAGCCCATGTGACCTGCAATCCCATAAAGCACTGCAAAATTCACCCTTGGAGCTCAAGAACAAGGTGAAGCGAGGCGAAGTACATTGATTTCAACATACTTCACCTTAAAATTGGTAGAACAGTGGTTTGGAGAAGGTGGAATAACATGAAGTCATTGTTTCTTGTGGACTTCGCCTTCCCCATTATAATGCAAAGTACTCCACTTCGCGGATTCCGCGTTACTCCTCGAATCACTTCATGGAGTGAAATTCAGCCACTTCGCCCACCATAGTCAGCTTTGCTCTCTAGCCACAAAAATGCAGCAATTAAGACATTCTACCATTGCAGTCACCCCTTTGCATCCTGATAATGCAGCACTGTTTAATCTGGGAGAAGAAGTACAGCAGGCAATAGGGATCCCCATTGTTGCTCTCCTGTCTCATTTGTCTCAGTGGCATTCGGTTCTGCATTCAAAAACAAAATATCTATGTTAATGCAGAGTGAATGCAGACTACGCAATGTATAGTCTGCATAACTGAGGGGCAACTTTCTTACTTCATAATACTGCACAGAAGAGACTGTGATGTCTTTGCTGTGGCTTTGCTACTGAAATGTGCATAAAGCAGAGTCATAGAATGCACACTGATGGACTTATTATATTTAATAATGTTCTGATCAGTAGTAAAATATAAATACAAGATTCTTGTACTTTTTTCCAAGTTGGCTGTGATACATTATGAAGCAGTTTCTCATCTTTCATGTTTCTGTATAATTAGCTCTCCTCCCACCCTCTCCACCTTACAGTAAACACATTTACCTTAAAACAAATTTGCTGTTATAGGGCCTTAAAAATGATAATTAAATCATTACTTCCCAAGCATCCAATAAAATATTTTTTGAATCAAATGTCACAGTGTATTGTATGTACTATTCATTATCAAATTTGTTTTTACCTGCCTGACACTACATGACACAATGAGACTACATCAGGACTCTTTTTTTTTTTATTGTAGAAAAAATTATTTCTTGCAATTTGATTAGCCAGATGATAGTTATGCAGTGTGACACATCATCGATTTACAGAATAGCAATTTATCTTATTTTATGAATGGCATACATTACCAAAGATTTAATTTCTTTATTTAAATTATTTTCTTTTTTTTTCCTCAGCACATACAGTAATAGTTAAGCAGATGCGTGTTCAATTGCAACACAGCCCCTGTATATACTGGCAGAGATACAATATAATCTCTAAGACAGTACTGGCTCTGAAGATCTTTGGATGGTTTAATACCTTTCCAACAATATTCCACTGGCTTATCTGACATCAGCATGAAAGTCTCCAAACAAACTTACTGTATACTATACAGTGGTTAATGCATAGCTGCAGGTTTTTTTAATATGTATTCTCCATGTCAACTTGTTACATTGTGCTACATATTAATTATACATTGTTTAAGGGCTTTAAAGCACATAAACAATGTAAACAAAAGGGCAGACCAGATAGACCAAAAGGTCCCCTTCTGCAGTCACTTTTCTTATGTTTTCATGTATCAGTTTTTAGCAAATTTTAAAAAATCACCCTGCCATGTTACTGCTACAGTATGTGCAACTTTCAGTTGCTTTGATCATGCTTGCTGACTTGCCACCTAGCAAGTAGAAAATAAATAATGAGTAAGTTGACTGCCTGCCACAGTGCTGAACTCAAAAGATATATAAATAGTAAAATTGTCACCAACCAAGTTACTTTCATTTTGTTTAGTTTTGTTTTTTGGCAGTGGTGGGGTGGTTATGCATATTGGATACAGCTGGTGTTGGGGGTGGGTGGGCAGACTTGTAAGTTGACTTGACAAGGTTATTGTTTTTTTTTCATATGCATGCCTGAAACTTATTAATGGCACTAGGGAATGTTCCTGCAATGTTTTTTTCTTACTTTTTTCGTATGACTACATGAATAATATTCATTCAGCACAGCTCTCGTTGGCAGATGTCAGGTGCAGATTCCAGATACGACTTCAGGCTTCAAGAACAGACTTCTAGAACAGTTTTATTTTATTGTATCTAATCGCTGTCTATCTGTCTGTTTGTCTATCTATCCATGCCATGCAGTAGTCTTTGGTTGCTAGTTCTCACCAAAGTGTCTTACTTAAACTAAATTATTATTGTTATTTAATATGTTAAAGACCAGAACATTCAGTGCAGTTTATATAACAATTAAAGGAATAACATAGGAGCATACTGTACATTAAAAGACCATAGAAGCAGACAAAAAGCAGAAAAATGCCATATACCAAATACTGTATGTGCTGTAGACATTTAGTAACATTTCTTTTGAAGGAGCATACACACCAGCTCCCAACTACTATGTCCCAATTACTGCACAGCTTGTCAGTTCCTAAAAATGTTAGACGAGCAGGTGATCCATGGACCACATACAGTCCATAAAAAGTCTGTCCGTTGCATATTGGGGAAGGGGAAACTGTATAACCAGGAAAGGCTATTTCCATAGAATACCTGGCTCAGACAGTGGCTTGGGTTATTTTGGCAGTGGGGTGGGGGGCAGATACAGAATAAAAGAGCAACACTATCCAGAGATAGTAAAGATACTAGGCAGATGACAGGGACAATAACACAATGTACACTATTTATTGGATTACATTCAACTACATCACTGACTTATCCAGACAGTAAATATAAGTTTGCTACAAGTTAAGCACAAATGTAGCTACCAGGAACCTGGTGATTCAGTGTTGCAAATGTTGTCTTTGATCTTTGAAACAGTGACACATTTGTAGATACAGACAATACAATGTTGCAAAGTAAAGTCTTTGGTACAATATAACATATCACAACAGTACCAACGTATGATCTTACAGTATCACAACTAAAATCCTGTTCACTAACTGTTTAAAGAAAGAAGGTGAAGCACATTTAAGTAAATAAAGAGCTAGTGATAAATCAAATGGTTCTTTAATACCAAGCCGTAGTCTTCTTTTCTTACTGGTCTCCTTCAGCTTATACCCAAAGGTCTCCCAACTGGAATACAAGAACAATAAAAAGAAAACATACTATACAGATCGGAATACAATCAGGTAACCAGTAAGTGAAATGCAGTACATCACAGTTCCATGTAGGAATTCTTGATTTATCACAATTTTATATCTCTTACTTAATTGTGCTTCCCCTTTCTTCTTAGCACTGAAATGACACAGCAGAAATTGAAAAAGGGATCAATTTTGGCACAAACTATGATTAACATAAGATGATTAAACTGAATATAAAACCTACAAGAATGCATATGACAATCACATTTTAACATATTCACAGGAGATTCGCCAGTTGCTTAAAATAAAATTCACCTTTACCTTCCATTTTTAAGTGCTTTTCCCTGACTCAGGAACATTGCTCTTTACTTTTACCAGAAGTCAGAAATTTCTATTGGAGCTATTTTCAAAACTTGAGGGTTTTTTTTTAGAATGTCTATGTGTGTTAGGTTACTCTATACAAATTTATTAGTAAAAAAAAACTATTACTACTTAATTTATCGTACTTATTGCACAAGTGGAATGCCTCTGCTGTCTATTCTTTTTACTTCAGATCCTCCTGTAGCAACTTTGGAGGGCTTTATACAGTTCAGATTGTTGTGCTGAACCCAATATCGTTATTTTTTTTCTGCTAGTTATAAACCGCTTATATGTCCTGAATGAAGTCTTCTATCAATGGAGGTTGGCATTTTATGTGCTTGAAACTGTCACACTCTAAAGCAATTGCTGAGGTTTCCTAAGGTATAGACTGCTCTGGTTGTTAGCACAAGTAACTATTTTAGTTTGCAAACTGTCTGTGTGGTTATTCTCCTTTCATGGTCAAAAGTTATGTTAAAAAATGTTTATTGGTAAAGGTATATCAGTATGTAATATATTCCATGTATGTTTTCATTAGTTTTCATTCATATACATACAATGACCCCTTAACCTGCATTAAAATATGGTGGTTAATGTTAATTTAAATAAGCAGTTTATGTATTTGTTTATGTGTACATTAATCTCTATTATGAACTGGAGATCATAAATGGAGGAAGCTGATTGGTCGAGAGGTTTTTGAAGTCGTGATGATATCGGGCTACATCATCAAGGCTTCAGGAAATCTCCGGCCACCAGCCTCCTCACTCCCAGCGCAACATTCTCTATGTCCCCACAGGCGAAGCAAGTCAGACCTCCACTCAGACGGTATTAAAAAAAAAACACATCCTCACAACTGTCCCCCCTTACATGTCGCCCAAAGCACACTCTCTGCAAAGAGAAAAAAATCTTCTTCCTTTTATCACGGCAAGTGCTTCCTTTGAGAGTGCCAAGTACTACGTGCCCTCGCTGCCATGCTGCCTCGTGACAAATGACAAAATCTACAACCCGTTCCTCAAGAATACCAGGCTTGAACCTTACTGTCTTGCTTTCCTCAGAAGCACGGCATGATTCAAATACTGCAGGCAAAATGCATTAGAGCCAACGGATCTTAGGACACATCATAAAAAAAAAAACTTCTCTCACCTTGTGGAGCTGTGGTGTACGTTAATAGGCACTTTATTGTCCACCTGGCTATCTCCCTTTTCACATCACAACTTCCGCATAAACAAAAAATCCAAAAAATATCAACGTGGTCGAGTAAACTAAACTTCCGGTGGGGGAGGGGGAAGCAATACTACAACAATTAAGACTTTGTAACAAAATCCTCATGCAACAGCACCACCTACTGGCCAAAACATGACATACACAAACTTTTTTTTTAAAAGTCTACCTACACTCATATAAAAACACTATTAAAATATTTAAAAACTTTCTTTTTTACATTAAATGCATGATTGTATGCACTCAGCCTGCAGCCTCGTGCCCAACCACCCAAGGTGTGATGATATCCCATGATATACCACACTCTATCATGCCTTATTGCTTAATTATAAAATAGGTAAAAGAAATCTTTCACCCTGATTGGTCAAAAGGCATGTCCTTATCTGTCAACAAACTGAAAGGTGGCACTACTTTCTTAATACCTTAATCTCCATAGGGAAAGGGCAGCAATATCATTGAGCAACTGATATCTTCCATCAGTCCCTCTGCAACCAGAACTGATCTTCCATCACAAACATGGCTGCTACCTTTACACTGTAAAACCTTCAACTGGGCCCTAAAATAAAACTACCTTAAATGAAAAATAAAACAAATTAATTAAATGTTGTTTCTCTGATCATCACACTCATTACATACATAAACAAATTAGAAACATTAAGTATTGTTTATAGTTTTCATTACAACTGTTTCTTTACTAACAGTGAAAAATCCCTTCTGTCTTTACCTGCTTATCAGGAAATCTCTTTTGCTTGTCTTGACAGTGATATAATTGAGTCACTGGCTCTAAAACAGGCCTTTGTTGTCTGTGTGTACAGTATGTTGAGGACACCATTCTGTCAGCAGAACTGAGCAGAATTTTGAATCCCTGTATTCCATGGTAAACATTCCATGATAAACATATCCTGAATGAGGGAAAAATAGAAAAAAAAAACAGGGGAGAAGAAAGTAATCAATACAGTAATACTTTATAAACAAAAAGAAAAGGTGGGAAAACACAGTTACAGAGGCAGAACTAAACTGCTCAAATAATACATTGCTGTCCCTCCAACTCACTGGTTTAGTATTTTTCAGTGAGTTGCTGTTCAATCAATTTTACCACTCCTCCACCCAAGTCTGAAGACTATTTTTTCACCATATTTAAATAAAATAACATAATATTATTAAATCTTTAATAATGCATCCAGAGTTTTGTTTGTTGTTATAGAAATAGTTGTTATCCATTTTATAAGAGCTATAAGATACTTCAGGTGTGGGTTGTTGACTGATAGGAGCACTACCCAGCTGCTGTAGTCACTTTGGCACAAGCACCTCGTGCCTAATAATGCACCTGGGGCGTGCTTTTTATCAATCAACAACCCACACTCTGTCATGTCTTATTGCTTTCCTAGTTGCCATTGTCTCATCAGAATGTGTTTGTTCCTGTGTGTCCCTGCTCCTGCTAGTCAGACTACATTAACCTATTGACTGCCTGACCTGTTTTTCAACAGACAGCATGACCTAAATAACACCAGGTGTTAATGATTGAGGTAATATTATCCCACCCTCCCTCCCCAACTGACTGGAATCCTAGCAGGAGTGCCTTATGTCATGGTAAATGATAACTCTTTCTCATTGCTTTTCATAATTGAACTGTAGGTGTGATGAAATTAGTCCAACCCTCCAAAACATGACTTGGTTTGCTGCCTAGGTGCTGGTGGAATAACAAATGCCCAGTGATGAAAAGCAATATCTCATGTTTTATTTGATTAATGTAACAAAATATCTCTGGTTGCTACCTAATGTGGTACTCATGCCTATATTATGACTACTGTGATCTACCTATTACCAAGCTTGTACCACCAGGCATTCCTGTAACACTGGTTGCTTTTTAATCTAAGCGTTATGTACTGTACTATTTTGTTTGCTGTGATGTATTGCTCTTTAACGAGGTGCCTTTGTAAATGAGTCTTTGACTCAAAGGTCTGTAAAACGATGCTCTGAGTCTAATAAATAAACAAATACATATTTCAATATTAAACACACACACACACACACACACACACACACTTTGTCTGCCTTTCCTGGTTAAACAATTTCCCTTTTCCTTTACTTGATCTTAGGTTAGTAATTGCTCACTCTGCATACACTGATTTGTTGGTTTAGAAAACACACTTTATTACACACCCATGAAACAAAGCTGAATGGGCATTTTAAATTAACATAGCTGCCACCAATCTTTAAAATGCTCAATATGGTGTTAATTTAAAATGCACATTTCAGTATTCTTTGGTCAGTGTGTAATAAAGTGTGTCTTATAAAACAAACTGCTCACTGTGCCCTGTGTTTTCTGATTCTCAGTAGAAGTGTTTACATAGCAATGTAATAATAATAATCATTATTTAATTGCAGTGATTTTTTTGAGTTGGACAGGTGTGTGGCTTCAGCATCCATATAAGGGGAAATTGTTTAACCAGGAAAGGCACACTAAGGGGAAGCGTGTTTCTAGAAGTGACACTGGAGCCCAGGGTCACACAGTATGCAGGTGGGGGTCATGGGATTCAAACCCAGGCCTCTAGGTTTGCAGCTCAATGCCCTAAACCACAATGCTATACTGCCTTCTTATAAGTTCTGGGATGAAAGAGTGCAGGCTGGAAGAGAGGACTCCCACCATGGATCAGTTTGTGCAGTGTATCTTTGTACAGTAGATAAACCAGAGCTTGTGTGCACCGATTGTGCTACATGAAAGACAGGGCTACTCAAAAACCAATGCCCACCTTTACTCAATGCCCCTGGATTTTCGCACACAAATGATATACATCAGAAAAACACAGTCCTTTAAAATATTGATATGTTGATGCACATACAGATTTGTGTCTATATCTGTGCTTCAACTGTTTATAAGAATGTGTTTAATATTAAGAACATTTTATTACCCCATTATTACCCCATGTATCACTAAGGAGAGAAATGCCAATGTAGGGAATGAGCAGATAACTTCCCAACATCAGTCACTTAAGGAACCAATGTCTTGTGAAATAACAAATTAATCTTCCAGAAAGATTTTTGGAAAATTATACTTATAAGACTTTAAGATTAAACCCTATCACAGAACAGTGCAAACTACAGGTGAAGGGATGGTTATTCTGGAGGGAAAAACTACACTCTGCAAAGGAGATAAGTCTGAGTTACTTCTGCTTGGAAAAAATATTTTTAAATGTAGCAGGCCTTCCTTCTTCACTCCCGATCCCCAATATGGCCAAACTACAGTATACTACAGTATAATTTTCCTCTTGATTGATTGATTAGGTAGATGCAGTTAATTTCCCTTTCCTTCCATACTTCCCCACAACATCTTGCCAGGCAGAAATCAGAAGACACATCACGTCATCATTATTACTGCAGTATTGGGAAGGAGATCTGAAGTCCATTCCAACTCACCCTTTTGGCTTGAATGCAAATTACTATCCTTATTACAATTATTCATAAATAATAATAATACAATTTTGCCTTGACCCCACAAATCTGCTATCAAGTGTTGAAGAGGAGAATTGTTATTAAAGATTACAGGCCAACATGACAATACCACCAGTCCAGGAGCACACATACTGTACATCATATGTTTCTCATGTGCGTGCTTTTTCATGAAATCTGCCTCAAGGTTTTCTGTTTATTAGTTGAGCATTTAGTGTAAAAATCTAAAAGATAATATACTGTACACATAGAAACATAGAAACATAGAATTTGACGGCAGATAAGGACTGCTTGGCCCACCTAGTATGCCCATTTCCCTACCTAATGGATAACCTGCAGATCCTAGTTAACCAACAGCCTACTTCTTCCTACCCCCCACTAGAATTGCCATATGTCTGTCCCATGCATTCTTGAGTTTCCCCATTGTTTTTGACTCTACGACCTCCTCAGGAAGGCTGTTCCATGTATCCATTAGCTCTCTCTGTGAAGAAATACTTCTCACATTACCTCTGAGCCATCCCTCTATCTTTAAATTGTGCCCCCTTGTTTTGCACATCTCTTTTCTGAAAGATGCTACCCTCTTGGACTCTGTTGATTCCCTTGAGGTATTTGAAAGTTTCTATCATGTCCCCCCTCTCCCTCCTTCCCTTGAGGCTATACATCTTTAGTTCCTTTAGTCTTTCTTCATATGTCTTCTGATGCAGACCCTGCATCATTTTAGTTGCCCTCCCCTGGACAGCCTCCACCCTGTCTATGTCTTTGCAGAGATGGGGTCTCCAGAACTGTACACAGTACTCCAGATGGGGTCTTACCAACTGTGTGTACAGAGGACCAACAACTTCCTGTTTTCTACTGGTGATGCCTCTCCCTGTACATCCCAGTATCCCCCCAGCCCTCCTTACTGCCTTCTCACATTGCTGGCCCACCTTTAGGTCATCTAATATGACCACCCCCGGGTCCCTTTCCATTTTTGTTGTTGTCAGTATCTCACCCCCCATTGTGTACTCTTCCCCTTGATTTTTGTTTCCCAGGTGCATTACTTTGCACTTCTTTGCATTGAATCTATGCTGCCATACATTTGACCATTCCTCCAACCTTGCCAAGTCCCTTTTCATCCTTTCCACCCCACCTTGTGTATCAACTCTGTTGCAGATCTTTGTGTCATCTGCAAAGAGACATACTTTTCCTTCCAGTCCCTCTGCAATGTCACTTATAAAGACATTAAAAAGGACTGACCCCAGTACTGAACCCTACAGTACCCACTAGTAACCCTCCTTTCTTCACTGTGAACTCCATTTACTATTACCCGCTGTGTCCTGTTGTCCAACCAGTGTTTTATCCAGGCTACCACCCTGTGACCCACTCCCAGGCTGGCTAATTTGTTTATTAATCTTTTGTGCAGGACTGTGTCAAATGCCTTGCTAAAGCCTGGGTAGGCCATGTCCACCGCTGCTCCCTGGTCTACTGCTTTGGTCACCCAGTCAAAAGAATCAATCAGATTTGTCTGACATGACCTTCCCGCTGTGAATCCATGCTGCCTTGGGTCCTGTGCCCTACTGATCTCTAGGTACTCAACAATTCTTTCCTTCGAAGTGATTCCATCATTTTCCCTACCACTGAGGTCAAACTGACAGGTCTGTAGTTTCCTGCCTCTGTCTTGCTCCCACTTTGTGAAGGGAATCACATCTGCCTCCTCCAGCCCTCAGGTACCACCTCATCCTCCCATTATTTATTAAAAGGTAGTCAGTGGTGTTACTAGTTCTTCCCTTAGTTCTTTTAAAATTCTGGGGTGAATCCATCAGGCCCTATTGCTTTATCCACCTTCAGTTTTAAGAGTTCTTTCAGAACCCTTTCTTCTGTGAAAGGACTAATATCAACCCCCCATCCAGAGTGCTTCTATTGACTGGATTAGGTATTTCCCCCTGCTTTTCCATTGTGAATACTGAGCAAAAGTATTCGTTCAGTATCCCTGCTTTTTCACTATCACTCTCTGCCCAACCACCTTCCTCTTTGTTCAGCCTCAGTATCCCTACCGTAGTCTTTCTTTGCTCCCTAATGTACCTATAAAATGTTTTATCCCCGTTCTAAACCGAATTGGCTATCTTTTCCTCAGTTTGGGCCTTTGCTATTCTGACTGCCTTACCCGCTTCCTTCTGCTTTATCTGGTACAGTTCTCTGTCCTGCTCCTTCTGTGTTTCCTTATACTTCCTGAATGCTATCTTTTTTCCCTTACCTTCCCACCACTTCTTTTGAAAACCACAGTGTTTTTTTTCTTTCATTTTGATTTGTTTATTTGCTTCACACAAAGACTTGTTGCCTCTGTGATGGTGGTTTGATGTTTCTACATCGTTGCTCCACTCCACCTTCTTGCCTGTTTGCTAGTGCTTTTCTGAGGCACCCTCCAATTTTGTCAAAATCAGCCCTCCTGAAGTCCAGTACCTTCACTTTTGTGTGGCTTGAGTCTCCATTTAGTTTATCATGAATCACACTGGTTGGTGGTTGCTTGTTCCCAGATGGCTACCCACTTCAAGATCAGAGATCCTCTCTCTGTCCCCATTTGAGAGCACCAGGCCTAGGATTGCTGTCTCCTGAGTGGATTCCAAAACTAGCTGTCTGAGGCATGCCCCGTGTAGGGCATTGAGAATGGCCCTGCTCTTGGATGTGGCTGCAACAAAGGTGCTCCAGTCAACATCTGGCATATTCAGGTCCCCCATCAGCAATATCTACCCTTTCTCTGCCATCCCAAGGATGCCTTCTATCATTTCCTTGTCCATTTCCTCCCCCTGAGATGGGGGTCTGTATACAACCCCTGTGCGGATTGTGGTGCCATTTCCAGTCTCCAGGATGACCCACAGTGCCTTCTCTCCTCCCTGTTTACCCTTTAGTTCTGTTGCTTTTTCCTTCCTTACATGAGAGCTACTCCTCCTCTTCTTCCCTCCCTGTCCCTCCTGTAGATTGTGTACCCTGGTATGTTGACATCCCAGTCATGGTTCTCTGTGTACCATGTTTCTGTGACTGCCTCAATATCCAGGCATCCCTCTTCCATCAAGACCACCATTTCAGGGAGCTTTTTACCTAGACTATGGACATTGGTACTCATTACCCTCCATTTTTTTTATGGTTTTATTTCTTTTTGCCCATCCCTGTCCCTACTGCCTTTGTCTTTTTCTCCATTTACCCCTGCCCTTCTCCATATCAACATAATGTAGTCCAACAAATTTGTTAATGCTTGCAAGTACATGGACCAATATACAAACACATACTATTAAATAACATATAAACATACAGAAATACTGCATTCAGTAAATGAAAATTGTAAGCCCGGTCACTAGATATACAGTATACAGAAATCATAGTTTCATCATAAAAAGGTCTGGACTACAATCTTATCATTCCAGGCTATCAGTATTTCCTGCTGGAAAAAAACTGAGTTTTTAACAGGGTGGTATAGCTTCTTCCTGATGCCATAGGGAATGTGTCCAAAAATATTCAAAATACAATAAGGTGGAGGTGGTTACATGTCCTGTTGCTCACATATGACAACCGTCTCCATGAGTCCAGTTCACAGTAGAAACAGCAGACAATAGATTTGACTCCTTCCCTACCCTCCCCTCCCATCCCCCCTTCCTCACCAGCTCCCTTTCACCCATTGAAAGGCACCTGTTAAACACTGATTCTCCACACATGCAGTTCCTTGGTTTAGAAAAGTACAACTTATAACTGTTATATCTTTATTATACCTTTCAACACACACCTTTGTTTATGTGGTGTAAGAATGTGTTGTATTTTTACATTATCTTGTTTCATGGCTAGTATAATTAGTGTGTTTTCTGTGTGGACAGTTTCATATGCGCACACTAAAAAGGGTACAGTAACCATATTTCTTAACCTTTGTACATTGCTTTACAAATACAAGTTAACTCTGGTAACAGTTATGAATAGTGAAGTCTGAGGCCTTATTTTTAATTTGTTCAGCTCAGGAGAGTCAGGGTCTGCCAGTATCACTTCCAACTCTGTAAAATGCATTATCAACAATAATAATAGTAGTAAAAAATTTACACTCAGAAAAGGAGATGATTCTGAGCTAAACTCTGTTCGGTAAAAGAAACCAAAGAAAAAAAAGTCTAGCAGAATCTCCCTTCCTCACTATCCAAACCCTGATATGCCTGATATGGACTGTGGGGATACCTGCTGGAGAACTGAAACTCTAAATGATAACTTTAACTGCAAATAATGCCACCTGGTGTATTTCAACTGTTACTAATTAGGACTGCTTAATTATGGTCAGCTTGTTAGTGACTCCTCTCAAATAGTGGCCGCCCTTAACAACCACTCACAGACCTTGAGGTCTACAAGGCTGGTCAGTCTCCCCAGACTTCAGAAACTAATGTAGGTGTAGCAACACACTGTGAATGATTCTCTTCCACCTGAGACTGGTAAAGCAAAAGAGGTCCAACCCTCCAAAGGTGCTGAAAGGTAAAGGCTCAGGAGGACCAGATGGGATCAACCCTCAGCTACTCAAGGCTAAAGCCACTCTCCTTATCCAGGCCCTTGACCTGGCTTCTAAATAGATCACTATGGGAAGGAATCATTCCTAACCAGTGGAAACAGGCCAACATGGTCCCAATCCACAAAGGTGGCCCTAGGGAAAACCTAACCAATTATTGGCCGATCTCCCTGCTCTGCACACTTGCTAAGCTGCAAGAAAGGCTAGTCTATGACCAACTTCGAGACTACCTGGAAGCTCATCAGCTCCTTGCTCCCTCTCAACACAGATTTAGACCTAACCATGGGACTGACACTGCCCTTATTAACTTCTCAGATGAAGTACTCAGAGCTATGGATAAAGGGATACCAACAGGTGCTGTCTTTCTAGACCTGTCAAAGGCATTTGACCTTGTTGACCACAGTCTTCTGCTACAGAAGCTGAACAATGTGGAATTAGACCCCCATACTCTCAAGTGGTTTGGGAGCTACTTATCAGGCTGGATACAGAGGGTATCCTGGAAGGGGGCCATGTCAGGTCCCCTACCTCTAAAACAGGGTGTACCTCCGGGCTCAATCCTTGGCCCCCTCCTTTTCTCCTTATTTACCAATGACCTAAGTACCTATTGTAGGGAAAGCTCGGTTGTACAGTATGCAGATGACAGAGTCACCTACTGATCCTTGGGCGATGTGGCTGCTCTTGGTCCTCTCCTCCAAAAGGACCTCACATCCCTTGAGACATGGCTGTGTGAGAACAGAATGGTACTAAATGCAGACAAAACCAAGGTGGTGCTATTCGGGCCTAGACCTTTGGGCCATGACAGGACTACATCCCTTCAACTTACCACACTCTCTGGTAAAGCATCAAGTAGTGCCCTCCCAACATACTTAGGCCTCACTCTTGACCAATCTATCACCTTCAAGGACCACATGGACCAGTTCACTAATACCCTCCACCGTAAACTTGGAACCTTGTACTGACTCAAGGACCAGCTCATCCCCGAGGCCAGACTTTACATTGCCACAAGTGTCCTGCTCCCTACCCTGACCTATGCAGCACCAATTGTACAGGGCATGGCTAAACAAGAGGTCTCCAGGATGAAAATTCTGTACAACAAGTTAGCTCGGTTCGCTACCTAGGACTACCCATGACATCACCACTGTTATACACTGGCCCAGCTACAGTGGCCCTCATTATCTGCTCACCTACAATACCCCTTGCTTGTTCAGGCCTTCAAGCTACTAAAACTCCCCGTTCCACCTAGTATAGTAGGAACCATAGCAATTGAATATAACCCCAGGAGACTATGGACATCAGAATGAATGCTACTGAAAGTCCACTGAGTAAGGACCAATGCTGGTGGCAGACCTTTCTCTTGCCTAGCCCCCAACCTGTGGAACAAGCTCCCTCCTCTGGTGTGGGAGGCCTCCTCATAGGAACTTCTGCATCAGACTTAAGGCTCATGTGATTGACATGCACATGCCTCTGCCATGGCTCATAACGTGCCTCCCTCTCCCACATCAACCCTCCCAAAAAGTGAGCTGACCCAGGTACTCCTCTCAAGATCCAGGACACCTAGGTCCTTTTATCCTATATACAACATCATGTATAATACTATGCCATGTTGCACCTAGGTAAAACTGTGCCATGATGATAACCATGTCTGTAACCACCATAAGCCTGTATAATCTTGTGACCAAATGTTTCTCCATTGAATTAAACCATGTATTGTTATCCGGGTCACCCGTGAAAAAGGCACCTTTGGGGCTCAGTGGGCCTACCCAGTCACCAAAATTTAATAAATAAATAAATAAAATACCACATACTTACCACATTCCTGAGCAGTAACGAGGGCTCTAGGAGCAGACCACCCTTCCCAGCACCAGCAGCAGGACAGGATAGCTGTCACCCGCCCCCCACCCCCACGGACCTCAGATTTCTTGTGGGTTGTGAGGGCTCTAGAGCAGACTGCCATCCCAGCACCAGCAGCAGGACAGGATCACTGTCGCCCACCCCCACCCCACGGACCTCAGATTTTTGTGGGTCGCGAGGGCTCTAGGAGCAGACCGCCTCCCAGCACCAGCAGCAGGACAGGATCACTGTCGCCTGCCCCTCACCCCCACGGACCTCAGATTTCTTGTGGGTCGCGAGGGCTCTAGGAGCAGACCGCCCTTCCCAGCACCAGCAGCAGGACAGGATCGCTGTCGCCCTCCCCCCTCCCCCACAGATCTCAGGTACGCCAGACCATGGAGAACAGTACTGCACAGGTGCTCAGTTTAATCCCCGCCGGCACTGCGTTCTGGCTCCCCACCGCCCCCACCACCACCCTTGGTCGGCTCTCCAATTTATAGCAATTATCACGTGAGGCTGCAGAACCAATCAGCCCACTTTGCCATCTGCAGATTATACTGGCTGAACACTAGAGGGACCCTGCTTGTCTAAACCCTCCTGTCTTTCTACCAGCAGATAAAAATAATGACTCCTTTAGGTCCTGCATTATTCATGCTATTCCTCCTCACCCTTACCCTGTTACAAAAAAACACTGTTCTAAATCCCCCTGACACTGCGTTTTACATTTTTATGCTAGCCTCTCGTCCACCCACCACTCCCTCTAACCCCTCCTTACACCCACCTTTCTCCACTAACACCCCACACATGCTGTTTCACTTATCAGCCCCAGCTCACCCCCCCGACACCCATATACTCTGCAGACTGCAATAACAGGTGGTACCTCCCTGTACTAGCCCTGCCCACCCTTAGCTCCCTGCCTATCCCCTGCACTGCTCCCCCACAAATCTGCCTGGCTGCCCAAACATCACTACCACCACAGCCACAGTCCCTTACTCTGGCTCACCATTCTACTCCTCCTGCTCTCTGGTAATGTCCACCCCAACCCAGGCCCAGGACCTGGCACATCGCCCTCCGTTGGACCTGGCCTCCGCATTGCCTACATAAATATCTGCAGTCTACCAAAAAAGACTGCTGCACTCCAATGCTGGGTCACCCAACACAAGCCCGATGTCCTTGCCATAGTGGAAACCTGGCTCTCCCTGTTGACCCTGACTCATGGTCTCCTCCACCGGCTTCTCCCTCTTCAGAAGATCATGTGATAAGCGCGGGTGGTTGCTACAGTCTACTAACGAATTCCTCCTGGGACATGCCCTGAGTACCCCAAAGCTCGATCATGGGGCCCAAGCAATCACCCTAAAACTCTCCTTCACCCAGGCGAGGCCCTCTGTACCTCACTATGGCATATGTACCCCCACGAGAACAAAATCAAGCTATCCGCTCCCTCACTGATTACCTCAATACCTTGCCACACAAGACAGAACAGCTCATAGTGGGAGATCTCAACATCAACTGGCTCAGTGCTACCTCAGCACAAGCTAAAGATAACTTCACAGCCCTTGATCTATCCCAACTAGTGACTCAACCCACTAGATTTAACCAGTCAAGTGGGACCAGCATGCTCCTTGACATTGTGCTCTCTAATCGCCCTCACAAAATAAAGGATATTAATGTATTACCCAACTCCCTCAGTGACCACTCGCCAATTCTCTGCCTCTGGTCAGCCCTGCGGTCAAAGCACCCATGCGCCACCCACCTGTGGCTGTTTCACCCTGGTGGTCACACCAAACTTAAGCGTCACCTTGCACAGCACCAGTTGGTCCCCAGTCTCCGCAAAGGATATAGACGCTGCCCTTGCTTTCCTCACCAATGCCTTCTGCAAGGCCTGTGATGTTTTCGCCCCTGTCACCCGCACCAGTACCAAGAGGAACCCGGCTGCCTGGATATCCCCCCTGATCCAACAACTGAAGCAATGTGATAACCTACGGCACATTGCTGTCAGTACTGGCAAGCTAGCAGACAGGCAAGCCTACAATGCAGCTCACAACCAGTGCACCTGGGCCATAAGAAAAGCCAAAGCCAGCCACTACCAATCCACCTTGACATCCACCTGGGGCAATGCCGCACCTTCTGGAATAATGTGAAAAGAGTTAAATGGGTCATCCCCCCCTCCTCTCTCAGATGATCATAAATGGCACTATCGACGCTGACCCCTCCCGTATTGCCAACTGCCTTAACGAAACTTTCACTGATCTAAGCTCTGTTCTCCCGGCCCACTTCTTTGACCCCATACCGGTTTGTGATAGTCCAGCTGTTGCTCACCCCCCCCTTCCTCTTTAGGACTATCTCACCACAGGATGCAAAGCCAATCCTCCTAAAAGCTCTCTCCTCCCGCAACCCAAGTGATGACCCCCTTGACTCCTGGATACTCCGCCTAACTTTGGATGTCATGCTAGTCCCCCTCACTGACCTCCTCAATTGATCCCTGTGTCTCGGCCAATTCCCGAGGGCATGGAAACAGGCCAAAGTCATCCCTATACACAAAAATGGAGACTGTACTGTCCCTAATAACTACAGACCTATCTCCGTCCTCCCCCTCTCCAAAGCTCTCGAAAAAATAGTATCTGCTCAACTTACAGCGTATCTATCCAGCCACAATCCATGTGCCCTGAACAGCATGGCTTTCACCCAGATCACAGCACCGCCACAGCTCTACTGGAATTCTCCATTATACACTCTGCGTTAGATTCCAGAGTTGGCTGGGAGAGTGTTCATTGACCTGTCCAAGGCCTTTGACACTGTGAACCACCCACTATTGCTAGACACCCTCTGTAAAATGGGGCTATCTGCTGGCCCATTAGCCTGGTTCTCCAGCTACCTCTGTGGTAGATCCCAACGCGTCAAGCTAACTGGTGGCCTATCCTCAGTGCTGCCTCTATGTTCGGGAGTTCCACAAGGCTCCATTCTGGGCCCCACATTATTCAGTCTCTTCCTGAACACCCTTCCCAGCTCTTGTACTGGAAAGCTGCTATTAAATGCAGATGATGCCGTCCTACTCTCCTCGCACCCCGACCCAGTCATTCTCCAGAACAGCCTGCAGTCCTCCTTCAGCCAAGCTGAAAAATGGTTCCTCGACCACCGCCTGGTCCTGAATCTCAAGAAAACAAAGGCAATGATCTTTTCAACCACCAAAGTAGCTCCAAAATGCCCTCTCTCCATCCTCCCCAGCACCTCCCATCCCCTTGAGCAGGTATCTACATACAAATACCTGGGCATCACCTTTGATTCGGCTTTCTCTTTCCATGCCCATGTCAGTGCCCTATCCACTGCCATGAATGTCTGGATTGGGCTCCTATATCGACACAAAGACTGCCTCCCTGGCTTCGCCCTGCAGTTGGCCATCACTTCCTCTATCCTGTCACTAGTTGACTATGACCTCCCCATCTACACAGCTGCTGGCCCCACTGTCCTCACCAAAATCCAGACCTCCATCAACAAAGCCTGCAGGCTCCTGACTGGTGCCCCAAGTGGAACCCACACATGTCAGCTCTATACCACCACAAACATACTCAATCTGGAAGAACGACTGCATTATCACACTGGTATACTAGCAAAAAAGACTCTTCTTGGACTGTGTCCCCTGGTGTCACTGCACAGCTCCAGCTTGCTTTCCCACTCGCCGCCACCTGTGCCGCCTGCAAAGCCACCTTCTTGGTGCCTAGAACCAGGACCTCCCTTGCCCAAAGGTCCTTCCATTACAGAGCACTGTCCTGGTATAACTCCCTCCCCACGCACATCTCAAGCACCCTAAAATTGGCCAGTTCAAAGGTGCCCTCACGCAACCACCTTCTTAGCACTCAGAAGTGTACATGTCTACGTAGGGCCTGCCATTGCCCCCAGGCTCGTTAGCCATCCACTCTATTTACACTGACCATTGCTGGCATGGCCTGCTAGGAACTACCAATGAACTTTGTTCTGTACTATGGAAAACTACCTATGTGTTAAACTATGTATAGGCCTTTGCCTGCATGACCAAGCTAGGACCTACCTATGATTTTGTCTTGTACCATCAGAAACTACCCATGTTTAGGCAATGTATAATATATGTATCGTACCTGTTTTGTTTCACCCTGTCTTACCACACTGCTGTTGTTACCCTCCCTGTGACGAGGTGCCATTGTAAATGAGTCTATGACTCAAAGGTTGTAAATTCGATTCATGAACTAAATAAATAAATGAATAAATTTCACAGTACTGGTCGGTATACCATTCCGTGTGTGGCACCCACCGAAAAATGCAGAGCTACCGTTTAACTTTTCTGTAGCAACCACTGTATATTAAATGTAATGTTAAAGTTCCATCTGACCAGTCACCCGCACAAGTAGTAGAAGGGATCAGGGTGTAAATGTGGGGGGTGGCAGCAAATGCAGAGAGCTTGGGGTTGATTAGGCATCACCATAGATTCTATAATTATGATTTCTAAAAACATATCAAATGATATCTGACATGAAGTTACAGGTAGCAAAAGATCGAAACAGTGTTACTCCTGCTAGGTTTGACTGAAGTGGAAAATATAAGAGACTCAGATGATATTAACTAAATACTTAAAAATGGAATAGGCAAACAGTAGACATCAAAAAGAAATAAAATGGATTAGACGGAGACCATGATATTGGGTAAGAATATAAGGCATTAATGTTGGGCATGAAGATAAAGCTGTTTTGTTTATGGAGTCCTCAAAAACAGTGTAGGGCAGATGTATGAAAGCAACTTTGTATCTACTGTATGTGTGTGTGTTACTACTGAGGGTGAATAATCCCTTTATTAACAAACTGGATATTAGGTATTAAGAGAGGCTGTCTGATGGAGACTAGATACTATGTATACCATACTATGAGTGTCTTTGATCACTGTGTTTTTTACTGGATACTAGAAAAATAGCAACTGTAGCAACTTATAATAGACAAATATGGTTGCACAACTACAACTAAGGCATGCAGCAGATGAACATGAAAAGAATAAAAACTGTGGTGTTTAGTTCAAGCTATAGAAAAGGCAAAACAGTTCCCTTATCTTGGCTATAAATTTCCAAGACACACACACACACACACACACACACACATGGTGCACAGGATAGGAAATATTAAAAAATGAATACATTAGTAAATTTATTGATTTAATCAGGCAACCGGCTTTACTTAAAAATCTTCATAGTTACACTGTTGCTTTATACTGATGCTTTAAGAGACAAAAACAAAAAGAAGATACTGTATCTGCCATCTGTGTGTGTCAAATTTCTGATAAATAAAATAAAGTAGCAGTTCATGCTAGCCAGAATAAAACACAGGCACTACCTGATTTTTGCTCTCTCAGGAAGGCTCCCTTGCTTGACATTTGAAGTAAAATAATAGTTTAATAAAATAATAGTGTATCTGACAACCAGCTGTCAGGTACTGTGCTTACCTCAACTTGGGAGGAGCTGACAAGGATCAAGTGGCAGGTGGCACATGGGGAGATGTCGTACTTTTAGGCAATGTAGTTACAAACAAATGTGACATCTACCTCTGAGCAGTGGTTGGAACATATAACTTACTGTACTCCATGCACTTGGTGACTGTTAGACAGTGAATGAGTGGGGGTGGGGGGGGGGCGTTAAGCAGGAAAGACACATTACCCAAAACGTTTTTACAGATAGAAACTTGGAGCTCAACGAATTAAGTGACTTGCTTAAGGTAACTCAGTGTGATCTTGAAAAATTGAAATATCTAGGCATTTACCTCTCCTATAGCACTGTGTGGGCAGCACAAAACAATTATAACCCCTTTTATACCCAACTTTAAGCAGATCTGGCTAGGTGGGAGTTCTCCCACTTAACCTACTCCAAAGAGTGGAGGTTGTTAGGATGGTGACCTTCCTGGGCCCTATATCTCTTTCAAATGTACCAATATACTTCCCAGCTAAAACATTTCAGGCTTGGAATAGAGCAATAATGAGGTTTATTTGGGCAGACGGGCATCCAAGAATATGGTCCTCATTCCTCTCTCTTCCCAGACGGATGGGGGGGGGGCTGGCCTTGCTGAACTTTAAATTACATAATTGGGCTTCACATCTCTCCTTCATTGCTACCTGCTTCATGTGAAGCAGTCCTGCTATATGGAGGGAGATTGAGGAAGGTCTACTTCCATTTAAGGACCTGGTCAGGGCAACCTTATACCAAACTCATCCTGCTTCCCCCCAGTTGAGTCCGAGTCCATGGATTGCACATTAGCTCAAAATCTGGAGCAAGATCCACAGACAGCTTGCCCTATCCCCTACCTGATTTATTTATCTTTGCCTTACTGAAGAATTTCCTACCAGCTCAGATAGACCATACATTCAGGCAGTGTAAACAACTCCATCTCTCTTCCCTTCCACAATTATTAAATGGGAATGAATTTAAATCCTTCCAAGAGTTGTAGCAGTCCCTCAGCCTGAGGCATGTGGATTTCTATAGGTTCTTACAATTGAGACATTTTGTCTACTCTCTTCCACCTGAGCTACGAAAGCCTGGGGACTCTCCCCCGCTAATCACCTTACTCCAGGCTACTATCACTGTCACTGTGATTCCCCATGCTATCTCTACTCTTTACAAGACCCTTAATGACACCATTGGGGCAAACACATTGAGGGTGCTTGAAAAATGGAACTTGGAACTAGGACTAGACATCACCGCACAGCAGTGGGATAAGGGTTGTATTGTATCATCTAAACTCACATACTCCCACGCCAGGAGACTTTTTTCTTGGCAATTAATGATCAGATACTTCAAGCCCCAGCAATGACAGCCCACTATTCAACTACAAAATCAGCTGAATGCTGGTGTCAATGTGGGTAACACCAGCACATCACACCCATGTGTTTTGACATGCCCCATTATACAGCGCTTCTTGTCTGCCCTGCAGCTGGAGCTATCTGATGCAAGAAAACCCAATCACTGTGTCAGCAGAGCTGTTCTTACTATGAGTTATTCCCTGAGAGTTTAGGGACTACCATACAAGCTGTCATTTGGGGATTACCCTCAGGGCAACAAAGAAAGCCTTGACCAGACACTGGCTCTCTCCTCAGGCTCCTACAATACCTGAATGGAGATAAATAGTGACCCATATCTACTGGGTGAAAAGAATTTCATATCAACTGAATAATTGCTTCAAACTATGTTCAATGAAGTGGACCAAGTGGATCCTTTATATTATGGCTAAGGACCCCAGCTTTGTGCCCTAAACCAGTGGGCCTACTCAGCTAAGGGGGCTCTGTCACTGGGGTAGATGGAGCTGGGCAAGGAATCAACTGGGAGGGGTCAGAGGGCGGGGGGGTACTATGAAAGTAAGAATAAATTTACAATGTCATATTTGGATCTACCCCAGGCCTAAGATGACGAAATACTGTTTTTTTGTGAATTCTGTGTGACTCTAACTTGCTGATTTCCTGCTCTGTTACATGTCTAACTACGCGTATCAAGATGAATTTGTGACTGTCAATACCCTGTAACCTGTGAAAAATGTTACCAATGAAAACTATATTAAGAACAAAAAAAAACATGCATGGGATACACATAAGGGGATCTTGGTAACAGGGCTGGTGTGGGGGGGGGGTAAGGCTGGAGATCAGTTGCAGTCCATGGCAGCACAATAGGTAGGGACCTTAGGGCAGACTAGGTGGGCCAGGAGGTCCTTTTCTGCCAACAGCTTCTATGTTTCTATGTTAGTAAATAGCTGTTACATGAGCATTATACATTCATATTGACATCAATTTTAAGATGTTAAATATAAAGCCTATGGTACCAGTAACACAATGCCATTAACAAGTACTGCTCAGATATTCAAAATCTATGGAATCAACCTATTGCCTGGTTCACTGGAAATACCACCAACAGCATATCTGGTTCAAGGTCAGTTGGCACTCATCTCTGTGGGGGGGGGGGCAGCTGCAGGTGGGGTGCTAGCTGCACACTCAGGGAGGCTTGATAGACCGTGTGGCCTGTTTCTGCTGGCAAGTAGTGTGTAAGTAAGTAAGTATTGTCAAATTTAATCAAAAATATGTATCTTTATTGAAGTCAGGACTATAAAGAAAAAGAGAGAAAAAAGGAAACAAACAGAAGAAAATGTGTGCATAAAATAAGCCAAAGCAAGGGGGGGGGGCGGAATAATATGTATAAAACAAGTGAGCAACACTGAAATGCATTTTCATTATACAGTACTTGTGAAAGGATAAACGCTCAAGTAAAATATAGGTCCTAAATATAGAAAAAAGTTGAAAAGGATAGAAAGGAATGGAAAGGGTCCTAGATGCAGTAGAAAAGAATAAAACAACCAAAAAAATCAAAGAAACTGACTGCCATAAAATTTAAACAGTGAATGACATTTGGCAGATTATAAAGGGAAACATTATCATTTGCAATAGTTACATTAAAAGGATCAAGGAGTATAACAAATGATGACAAGCAAGATGAGTAAATGAGGATGTGAAGAAAGTTACTCAATGAAAAAAAGCTAAACATGCAATAAAATATCTGAAAACAAACGCCATGACATAACCACATGGTCAGAATATTAAACATTTTAAAAGAAACATAAAAGAAACAAGCATTTGTCAATGCCGAATGTTGATTGCGTTGGTCCGTTGAGCTCGCTCACTGCCCGTGTCACTCACTCATTCTGTTTCTCTCGGTGCTGCTGGCTGCTCTTTTGCACTGGGCTCCTGCCTGCGTTGGCACGTTTTTCTGCCCACAAAGAAATCTGCTGCTGTCTCGACAGAGTTCTGTTGAGGTGGGTCACTCCCCCTCTCTTACTCGCTCATTCTGTTTCTGCTGGCGCTGCAGGCTGCCCTTTTGTACTGGGCTCCTGCCTCTGTTGGCAGCTTTTTCTGCCCACAAAGAAATCTGCAGCAGTCCTGACACAGGTCCGTTGAGCTAGCTCACTCCTCCTCTCTCTCTCTCTCTCTCTCTCTCCCTCCTCGTTCCGTTTCTGCCGCACTGCAGGCTGGCTTTTGTACTGGGCCTTGCCTGCGCTGTCAGCCTTTTTCTGCCCACAAAGCAATCCTCAGTAGTCACGTGATAGAGGTCTGTTGAGCTAGCTCACCCCCACTCACTCATTGTGTTTCTCCGGCACTGCAGGCTGCCCTGTTATACTGGGCTTCTTCTTGTATTGGCACGTTTTGCTGCCACAAAGAAATCTGCAGCTGTCCTGACAGAGCTCCGTTGAGGTGGGTGACTCCCCCTCTCTCACTCTCTCATTCTGTTTCTCCTGGTGCTGCAGGCTGCCCTTTTGTACTGAGCTCCCACCTCTGTTGGCAGCTTTTTCTGCCCACAAAGAAATCTGTAGCAGTCCTGATACAGGTCCGTTGAGGTAGCTCACTCCCCCCCTCTCACTCGTTCATTCCATTACTGCTGGCACTGCAGGCTGGCATTTTGTACTGGGCTCCTGCCTGCATTGCTGCCTTTTTCTGCCCACAAAGAAATCTGCAGCATTCACGATAGAGCTCCGTTGAGCTCTCTCACTCGCTCATTGTGTTTCTCCCAGCGCTGGTGGCTGCCCTTTTGTACTGGGCTTCTGCCTGCATTGGCACCTTTTTCTGCCCACAAAGAAATCCGCAGCTGTCCCGACAGAGCTCTGTTGAGGTCGCTCACTCCACCTGTCTCACTCACTCATTCTGTTTCTCCTGGCACTGCAGGCTGCCATTTTGTAGTGGTCTCCTGCCTTTGTCGGCGCCTTTTTCTGCCCACAAAGAAATCTGCAGCAGTCCCGACAGAGCTCCGCTTAATTTTCCCCCCCTCTCTCACTGGCTCATTCCATTTCTGTCGGCTCTGCAGGCTGCCCTTTTGTACTGGGTTCCTGCCAGCATTGCCTCCTTCTTCTGGCCACAAAGAAATCTGCAGCAATCACGATAGAGCTCCATTGAGCTCGCTCACTCACTTCCCCTCTCTCAGTCGTTCATTCTGTTTCTCCCGCCGCTGCAGGCTGCCCTTTTGTACTGGGCCCCAGTATGCATTGCTGCCTTTTTCTGCCCACAAAGAAATCCACAGCAGTCCCAACAGAGCTCCATTGAGCTCACTCACTCCCCCTCCCTCACTCGCTTGTTCTGTGTCTCCCGCTGCTGCAGGCTGCCCTTTTGTACTGGGCTCCTGCCTGCATTACCGCCTTTTCCTGTCCACAAAGAATCTGCAGCAGTCATGATACACCTTGGTTGAGCTCGCTCACTCTCCCTCTTTCACTCGTTCGTTCTGTTTCTCCTGGTGCTGCAGGCTGCCCTTTTGTACTGGGCTCCTGCCTGCCTTGGCACCTTTTCCTGCCCACAAAGAAATCCGCAGCTGTCCCGACAGAGCTCCACTGAGGTCGCTCACTCCCCCTGTCTCACTCACTCATTCTGTTTCTCCTGGCGCTGCAGGCTGCCCTTTTGTACTAGGCTCCTGCCTCTATTGGCATCTTTTTCTGCCCACAAAGAAATCTGCAGCAGTTCTGACAGAGCTCTATTGGCCTCACTCACTCCCCCTGTCTCACTCACTCGTTTCATTTCTGCCGGTGCTGCAGGCTGCCCTTCTGTACTTGGCTCCTGCCTGCATTGCCATCATTTTCTGCCCACAAAGAAATCCACAGCAGTCATGATAGAGCTCCGCTGAGCTTGCTCACCCCCTCCTCACTCCCGCCTCATTCTGTTTCTCCCACTGCTGCAGGCTGCCCTTTGTACTCAGGCCCTGCATGCATTGCTGTTTTTCCTGCCCATAAAGAAATCCGCAGCAGTCCCAACAGAGCTCCGCTGAGCTCACTCTCCCTCCCTCACTTGCTCATTCTGTGTCTCCGGAGCTGCAGGCTGCCCTTTGTACTGAGCTCCTGCCTGTGTTGTCGCCTTTTCCTGCCCACAAAGAAATCCACAGCAGTCCCGACAGAGCTCAGTTGAGCTCGGTCACTCCCACCTCTCTCAGTCGCTTGATCCTAATCTGTCCCAAACACCGATTTCCGACAGCGACTGCGGTATTCTGTGCCAGAAGTGCAGAAACACATTTCCGCTAGGATGTGAAAAATAACAGCTGTACTGTTCATAAGGAGGTGTGAACAAATACCAGTGTTGAAAATCTGGCATGACAATATTACTAATTTGCAAACTTACAAGGGTGCGTGGAAACTGCAAAACACATGCTCGTAATACAGTCATTTTATGGAGTTTCATCACAATATTTTCAACATAGGCATTTTAGGACCTCTGCTCATGAACAGTGTCAGTGTGATTTTCTTAATATGTCCCGAACACTGATTTCCCACAGTGAACGCACTATTGTGTGCCAGAAGAACGAAAACACATTTTGGCCAGGATGTGAAAAATGACAGCTGCACTGTTCATAAGGAGGTGTGGCAAAATGGCAATGCTGAAAATCTGGAGTGAAATAATTGACCAGAAGTTGCTTGAAGATTGGAGGTGAGATAATCTAGCGCCTACTGCACATTCATAAAACACTTATTTTATGGACTTCCGTCAACAAATTTTCCATAGGCATTTTAAGACCTCTGCTAATGAACAGTGTCACTGTCATTTTCATAATGTGTCCCGAACATGGATTTTCCACAGCGACCACGCTATTCTGCGCCGGAACTGCGAAAACACATTTTGGCCAGGATGTGAAAAATGACAGCTGTACTGTTCATAAGGAGGTGCCGAAGAATGGCAATGTTGAAAATCTGGAGTGAAAGTATTATTAATTTGTGAAGTTACGAGCGTGCGTGCAAATTGCGCAATGCACGCTTGTAACACAGTCATTTTATGGAGTATCGTCACCAAATTTTCAACATAGGCATTTTAGGACCCTGCTCATGAACAGTGCCACTGTCATTTTATGTTTGCTTGCTTCTACGTGCAAGAAACATTATGTGACAGCTTAGAGAGAAGCGGGTTAGGAGGCGCGGGCAGTGTAGCAGCCAAGGAGGCACAGCATTTTGGGCTTGGCCATGGTGCACCAATGGAGGCACAGTGTGCTGATGACACTGGCTTCCAGAAGCTGCACCAAGTTGTCACGTCACCACAGCAATCACGGTCGCCTCGTCATTGCAGTGTCAGCGTTTGCTGCAATGAGGAGCGACCCGTCATTGCTGGGCGGAACGTTGCTGCTGTAATATTATTTGTGAACATGGCAGCGTGTTGCCACCCTGTTTATGAACAATATTATTGTGGCTCCAGTGCTGAGGCGGTGCCCAATTCCCCTGCGGCAACATGTGCCCCAAATGGTCTTAGTCTGCCGGCGGAGGCCCTCCCGTCAGCATGATGTAACCTTCGTTTTGTCTGCCGATCGATGGGGAGCCCACTCCCCATCGGCATGGTGTTCCCCATTTTGTTGTGTTCGATGGGGGTGCCCAGTCCCCATCGGGCATAATGGCACCCCCTATTCTTTTGTGCCAATGGGGAGCCCAATCCCCATCGGCATAATACCTCCCCATTTCCTTGTGCACGATGGGAGTGCCCAATCCCCGTTGGCTACAGCTGCCCAAAAGACTTCCTTGGCATGCTGGGAGCCAACCCACAGACACAAATGCCGCTGTAAAGTAAAAACTGTCCAGCGGGTCTTTTTTTTTTTGTACCTGAAAGAAGAAAACGTCCCCAGTCTCCAGGGCCCCCCACAACCCGCACTCCACCTCTCTGCGCACCCTGCCTCCACACCACTACACCCCATACTTACCTCCGGAGTCCGCGTATCTTCGTGGATCGAACATTCTGCACTCTTCAAAGCCGACGCTGAACTGAGGAAATGCCGTAAGCTGTATAATGGGATAGATAGGATTTTTCAACTTTGGTGCATATCTCGGGCATTTTTTGGAATTTTGGCACCAAATTTTCAACATGGGGTTTTTGGGATCCCTCCTCATGAATTCTGTCACTGTCATGGCGTTAATTGGGCCCGATGGGTGATTTCACGGTCACTGAGCAGAATCACCTTTAGGGACTGATTAACGATACGACAGTGCCAGTTTTCATGAGTTGGGCTCTCAAAAAGCCTATGCTGCAAATTTTGTGAAAAAATTCCTAAAAATGACTGTTTTACGAGCGTGTGTTGCGCAGTTCCTAGGCACACTCATAAGTTCGCAAATTTGTAACATTTGCAGTTCAGAGTTTCAAAATTGCCATATCACACCTACTTATGAGCAGTACAGCTGTCATTTTTCACATCTTGCCCAAAATGTGTTTCCACGCATATAGCGCACAATGGCGTAGTCAGTGTGCGACATCAATGTTTGGGACAGATTAAGAAAATCACAGTGACACTGTTCATGAGCAGAGGTCTTAAAATGGCTATGTTGAAAATTTGAACAAATTCCTAAAAAATATTGTTTTACGAGCATGCGTTGCGCAGTTCCTACGCACGTTCATAAGTGTGCGAATTTTTAATATTTGCAGTCCAGATTTTTAACATTGCCATTTTATCACACCTACTTATGAGCAGTACAGCTGTCATTTTTCACATCTCGCCCAAAATGTGTTTCCACGCATGTAGCGCACAATGGTGCAGTCGGTGTGCAAAATCAATGTTTGGGACAGATTAAGAAAATCACAGTGATACTGTTCATTAGCAGAGGTCCTAAAATGTCTATGTTGAAAATTTGGTGAGAAAAGTTCATAAAATGAGTGTGCTACGAGCATGCATTCGCAGTTCCACGCACGCCGCATTCCTTCAAGACATTTGCAATATTCTCACTCCAGATTGTCAACATTGCCATTTTTCCACACCTCCTTATGAACAGTGAACCTGTCATTTTTCACATCCTGGCCGAAATGTGTTTTCGCACTTCCAGCACAGAATGGCGCAGTCGCTGTGGGAAATCACTGTTTGGGACACATTACAAAAATCACAATGACACTGTTCATGACCACAGGTTGTTAAATGTCTATGTTGAAAATCTGGTGATGAAACTCCATAACATGACTGTGTTATATGCATGTATTGTGCGGTTTCCACATATGCTCGGAAGTGCAAGCATTTTTAATATTCCCACTACACATTTTCAACATTTCCATCTCTTCATACCTCCCTATGGATGGTACAGCTGTCATTCTTCACATCCTGCCCGATCTGTGTCTTCGTACATGTGGTGCAGAATGCCACTGTCACTGTTGGAAGTCAGTTTTCAGGACACATTGACAAAATCACACTGCCACTGTTCATGACAAGCGGTCCCAAATGCTTTCATGAGGTGGGGTCACAAAAAGGCTATGTTCAAAATTTGTACTGTGAATACCAACAAACGCCTGAGGCATTACAGTTTCTAACCATAACGTCCTACCCTGTACAGACAGACAGGCATTGGGGTGTGCCTTTGGACTGACAACTGTACTGCTCATGCCATCCCACCCCCACCCCCAGCCACTGACAGGCATCGAGGTGTACCTTGGACTCTTCGTCCCAAGACTTCACCCCATTCTCCTATGCTGCACCCATTTCAACGTATGTTCTTATGGAATGGGGTGACTGTAAAGCCAAACACCCTAAGGCACAGCTCAACACGTGTTGGTGTCTGCAGAATAGGGTGAGGTGACATGGCTTGACCGTCCTGGGTGACGACCCAAAAACTTACCCCAAATCCTGTCCATTTGTACAGGATGGAGGTGGGGTTCATGTGAAGTTCAGTACTTCACTGCCATTCCTATTCTGCATCTGTTTAACTCCTGCATTTCAAATGCTAATACCAGCAAGCAAACATTCAGCATTGACAAATGCTTGTCTTAATCTGTCCTGAACACTGATTTCCCACAGTGACCGCACTATTCTGCACTGGAAGTGCGAAAACACATTTCGGCCAGGATGTGGAAAATTACAGCTGTACTGTTCACAAGGAGGTCTGAAAAAATGCCATTGTTGAAAATCTGGCATGAAAATATTGCAAATTCACAAAGTTACGAGCGTGCATAGCAACTGCACAACGCATGCTTGTAAAACAGTCATTTTTTGGATTTTTCCCACCAGATTTGCAGTATAGGCTTTTTGTTAGCCCACCTCGTCAACACTGGCACTGTTGTTTCATTCATCAGTCCCGAAAGGGGATTCCGCGCAGTGACTGCAAAATCACCTTTCCGGGCTGAATAACACCATGACAGTGCAGAATTCATGAGGAGGGGTCCCAGAAACCCCTTATTGAAAATTTGGTGCCAAAATTCAAAAAAATGCCTGAGATATGCATCAAAGTTGAAAAAAAATCTGTTTATTCCATTATACAGTTTACCGGCATTTCCTCAGTTCACGGTTGGTTTGAAGAGTGAAGACGTGTTCCCGGTCCACCAAAGATCATCGTGCTGGACTCCAGAGGTAAGTATGGGGTGAGGGGGGTGTGGGGAGGCAGAGTGCGCAGTGGGTGGGCGCAGGTTGTGGGATGGGGGCAGGACGACTGCCAAGGGACTGTTTCCTTTTTTACAGGTTAAAAAAAAAAAAAGACATTGTGGGACCATTTTTGATTTTACAGGGGCATGTGGCACGCTGGGTTGGGCTCGGCATGCCAACGGGAGTCTTTTTTTGGGGGCAGCTGTGAAGCCGATGGGGATTGGGCACCCTGTTGGCACACAACAAAAGGGGGTGTTACATTATGCCGATGGGGATTGGGTACCCCATCGGCAGACAACAAAAGTGGGGGTTTACATAATGCCAACGGGGAGTGGGCTTCCCCTTCGGCAACATAAACCTTGGGGCACTGAAGCCGACAGATTGGGGCCCCATCGCAAACAAACACGCAGGTACATGCTGCCGAGGATTGGGCACCGGCAGGGGGTTAATATTGTTTGTGAACACGGTGGCAAGCTGCTGCCATGTTCACAAACAATATCAGTGTTTCAAGGTTCTGCCCTGCAATGTTGGGTCGCTCCCTCATTGCAGCGAATGCTTGACACTGCAATGACGAGGTGGCCCCTGATTGCAGCAGCTAAAATTTTACAAGTTGGTGGCACGCTGGCTGAATTAGTGTCAGCAGCAGCATGCAATGGCATTGGGGGAAGTGGGCCATGCCTTTAAAGGCTGTGGGGGCATTGGCCACAACAGTGCCGTGCCTCCACAACCTGTTTCTGGAGAAAGCTGCCGCAATATGTTTCTTGCACGTTGCACAATCAACATAAAAATAACCATTTCAGAAAGAAAATGGAACTCAAACTTGCAACAGATGTAGACAAATGCAACAGCAAGCAATTGTGCAATTACATCAATAGCCTAAACAAAAAAAAATTAGAATATAAGTAATATTAATATTAAAGGGGAAACAGTAAAACATCCAGTGGAGATTGCAAAGCAACATAATGAATATTTGTATTCCTTATTCAAACCCAATCACAACTCAGTCCCCTGCCCCTCTACATTACCAGGAATGCCAACAGCATTAATATAAATACAGACAATATACTGCAAAAAATTCAGAATAAAAAAAATCAGAGTGCAGTTTCCACTAAAATGCTGAAATTAAACATTGGGATAATACATAACCATTGCATCCCCTCAAAATATTTAAAAAAATAATAAATCCAAGTTCCTGGTAAAATTCTAGAATCACTACTTAAAGATATAAGTTAGACACATGTCTAACAGTGATTTCAGTGACAGAGAGCAGCAGGGATTCACAAAGGGACAATCATGTACCACAAATGTAATCTGTCTCTATGAAAACGTGACCCAATTCTTTGATAACAATACCTCATAGACATCATTTCTGTTATACTTTTGCAAAACATCTGCCACTATACCGCATTTGGCAGTCACTGAAAAAATGTCTTCCCTAGCTATTCATCCCTGTATTATAAAACAGTAGAACCAAAATCAGCCAAGCCATATGAAGGTTCATCACTGTAAGCCTTGTGTATTATTCAGACTGTGATACTTAACACTTGTAGGGTAAGTTTGTGCATCTGGACTTATTTGCTGCGTTTGCATGTCAGTTACTATGGTGTACTGACCATGTTTACCCTTCCTCAAGCCAAGCTAGCTACAGTGTGTCTTACAACTGCTGGTAGGTGACATCACTTTAGTCTATGTATTACTGTGGCAAGCTGCTATTTTCAACAAGAAGTTAACATTTTAAAAAGACAGTGATGTGGACCAAGAAACAGCTTGTGCAGGTGAATCATCATGCTAGCCTAGATATTTCCAGGTTGTATTCAGTTAACCTAACCAGTGAGAGAAGAAGGGGAGAGGGATATAGATCTAAAATAGAACCGTTTAACCCATTTGTGATTTAAAGTTACATTACGGAAATGCAGCCTCCAGAACTGGACACCATATTCCAAATGAGGCCTATCCAGTGATCTGCAAAGTGGCATCACCATCTCCTCCCTTCTGCTGGTGATACCTCCCCCTACCCATACCCAAATAAAAAAGGCATTCGCCTAACCTTCAAAAAGAAGTCAGACTATTTTCACCTTAGCAGTATATTAGCATGAAATTAGCATGCAATTGGCCTTCAGACTGTTTTGCCATGTTAACAAGAATGTATTAGTTATCTTGATAGCCTTCACAGCCCAAAGCCTTAAGTTAGCCTGCTTATAGCATGAAATATTTAAATCAGAAGCCTAAGACAGTAGTTTTCATAGCAGTCTTACCAGTCTGGATGATGGTCAAGGACTGCTTTTTAGCAGTATACTTTACTGCTTACGAATGCTTTGTAGCAGTCTGGATGATGGTCAAGGACAGCGTTTTAGCTGTATACTTTACTACTTTTGCATGATTCGTATATATTTAAGGATAAAAGTACTGCTACTGAATGGATATGTAAGGGTAAAAAATACTGCTTAGGACTGGGCTTTTACAGTTAAGTGACACTTAATGTTAAAATTCACTTAACAGTCCCATCCCAGTCAGAAGCAGTATTTTTAACCTTTAATAATCACATCCCAATCCACTGCAGAATTTTTAACCTAAAATGTGTAGAGTCATTTATAGGCTTGAAAAGTATGGCGTACACTTTACCTTCAACTTGTACACAAATAGTATCTGAAAACCTGTATAGTGACACAGCCTTATTTTGTGAAATGTTGTCCAACATCCATATAAATAATTCATCAATAAATCAAAGTGTTTTGCCTGATCTCAGCACCATGAGGTCAGATCATGTGATCTGTTATACATGGCTAGAGTAACACCTTTTACAACTGGAATTTTTTGTTGAGCAAGGAGTGCTGTTATCAGGCAGTAACCCATAGTTCAAAGTGGCTTTGTATCTCCCAAGAAATTTCCCAGTATTAAGAAAATAAAACAGTGCTCACCTTCTGTGTCCAGAGTCATGGTAAGTCCATGCTTAAATCCCATGTTCTCATACCTTTTTCAGTGTTCTTGAAGGATGTTAAATGTTGTCTTCTTCAAGAGTGTCATCATAGACCTCGATCTACCAAAATGCAGAAGTGTCAGTAAGGGAATGACCAAAATATAACACTTCAGTTCTAAACTGAAAATAGCATTGTATGGTCAATCTCCAACTTCTATATCTGCATAGAAATTTCCTGCACATTACTTAAAATGCAAGAAAGTGTACGGAGTCCATAGTATACTGCTCATCTGTACATTCTTATTATTGTAAGTAAATAATTACAAAATGTGCACGTCTTTGTTCAAGAGCAATGATATTGATGTTCCAGATCTCCCATTGTGTTTGTCATTGCACGTGCACGTTGGGCTTCTGCAGTAAAATTAAATAATAAAAAAAAGCATGCTAACAGATTGGCAGTGGAGCATGGTCATCTAGTTTGACAGAATTCCCTGTCAACTCTGGCACATACCGTCTCTCCTGGTTCCTAGCCCTCACCATCCTCCACCTTGGTTTTGGTGCCCTTCCATGTGTCTCTGCTTGGAACAACTAATTGTCATCACTGCATCACCTGGTATATTTTTCGACAGACCCACAATCCAGTGCCTGGTTTTGGTGCCCTTCCATGCATCTCTCTGCTTGAAACAACTAATTGTTATCACTGCATTATCTGGCAGATTTTTCAACGGATCCACCATCCAATGCCAGTAAGATTTTTCAGTGGATCCACCACCCTCTGTTCAATAGACTTCCTGGTGTACCTCTTAAACCTCCTACTTGTGAGTGGTAGATTTTAATGGATCCACCACCCTGTTTGTTAAATACACCTCCCAATCTACCTCCTACCTTCAAGTTTCCCCTCATGTCCATATTACCTTGATGTACCAATCTGAATAGTTCCCACATGTACCTAGTTACCAGTTAATCCCCTTTATGAAACAGCAGGTACTATCATAGCCCCCCTTTCCGTCCTAGTCTCCAGGGATCATACGGATGGCTTTGAGACAGTCTTTGTACTACCTGTTTTACAAAATGTTCTTCAAGCACAAATCATGATCATGGTGAATGTCTAGATTTTGTCACCTGTGCAGATGGTTTGCTTCTGAAATCAGTAACTGAGTAAATGTGAAATTCCTTCATGCCATTTGAGGGCACGCCACTCTTTAAATTCAGATTTCTTGCCATGTAACCATGAACAGCACCCAATTCACTGTCCCCTTAATCAGTACAGAAATAATGGCACCATTACATTTTGATCACCTTTTTAATGGCCAATTTTCTTTTAATGGTATTTTTTGTATTTTAATGGCCCATTAATCGCCCACAATGCCGGCATGACCATATGTGTTTTAATGGCTCATTAATTGTGCTGAATTCCAGCATGACCCATATGCACCTGAAGAGTGCAGATTTAAAAATAACACCTGGTAAAAACAATTTTTTTTAAAAGTACCAGGTGCTGTTTTGAAATCGGCACTCATGAGGTACTTTGCCTGTCATCTGTATTTTTTTTTTTTTTATTATTGAAATCTTGGAGTACGGGTGCTCATTTATTGGTTCCATGTCAGTTACAAGGACAAGGTACAGCAAGACAGTAGTACATGGTTAGACAGAGTTACAGTAGTACAAGTTTAAACAGAGTTACAGAACAAAATAGAATACAGTAATATGCTTTTTGACAGAGTTATTATGAGGAACACACAGAGTATTTATTTATTTATTTTTTATAGAATCATAAGCAGCAGGTGATTGCCTGAGTCAGGTCAGGGCACCCTACAGGGTTGCATGAGAGGAGTGGATAGTAGTGGAAGAGAGATAGCGTTGCCAGAGGGAGGGGAAGGAGTGTGGGGGTGGACAGATTGGGTGGAGTAGAGGCAGCATAGGTAGGGAGTTAGGGTGGAACCTGAAGTGCTAAGGATTGGACACATCGTACGATTAAGTCTGACATGGGGTAAAGTGCTAGGAGGAGCCAGAGTCAATGGAGTGGTGTCAGTGGGGGCAGCCACACCTACTGGTTGCAATCAGGTGCTGTCGAAGTGTGTACTTGAATGCACCAATGGTTGCTGCACTGGAGATGTCTGGTGGTAAGGCACTGGTCCAGTGTGGAGCACGGTAGCAGAAGGCATGTTGTACCGTTGAGGTGCGGCATCTAGGAATTTCGTAGATCTGAGAGGTGGTGTTTCTAGTGAGATGGGAGCTTGAGTACAGGGTTAGGAGATTCTGGACTCCTGGTGGTAGTAGGCTGAGAGAGCATTTCTTGGCAAGGAGTCAGGTTTGGTATCTTATTCTTTCTTTAAGTTGGAGCCAGCCCATCTGTGAGTATAAGTCACCAGCATGCATTAGTCTTGCAGCATCTGTGAGAAGGTGGCATGCCTTGTTAAACGTAATGGAGATGTGTTGAAGGGCAGTGTCAATTGTCAATCTGTAGACAGCCAATCCATACTCGACAAGGGATATTGTTGAGCTGTTGGTGGCCAGATTCAGTACCTTATTAGTTAAGCAGTGCTTGTTGTGGTAAAGAATCCCTATTCTTGTACTGATAGCCTTAGCAGTGCTATCAATGTGCTGGACATATGACAGTGTGGAGTCAAGTGTGATGCCCAGGTACCTGACATTCTGAACGTGCTCCAGGGTGTCACCACTTTTGTTTCTATTCACTTTGGGTGATGCTTTGAACTTGCTTTGGGAGCTGGAGTACATCATTGTCTTTGTTTTTTTGTAGTTCATGACTAACCTGTGCTCCTTAAACCATTTCTCAGTTCTCAGTTGATGAGAATTCCTTTTGGAGTTCTACTGCAAGTTGTTCCACATGGGGGTTGCTGGTGAAGATGATCACATCGTTCACATACAGGAACATCCGGGTCAGGCAGGAGGCGGGCAGATGGTTAAGGAAAAGACTAAATAGTAGGGGTCCCAGAACCTACCCCTGTGGGATGCCAGAGCATACAAGTCTGCTATCAGAGATAGTGTCTCCTAACCTGACCTTTTGAGAGCGGTTGTAAAGGTAGCTGTTGAACCAACATACGGAATTAGGAGAGAGGCCATTAGCAGACAACTGCTCCGGCAGGAGCTCATGGTGCACCATATCAAAAGCTTTTGACAGGTCAATAAATGTTGCCCCAACCAGATGGCCTGAGTCATCAGTGTCTTCTTTTTAAATGATTCAGGGACCATTAGCCCAAAAGCACCCCCACTAGCCCCTTAGGGCTACCACTTAAAGAAATAACCTGCCATATCATTATATGTAACAAACCCGTCATCTTGCTGAATGCACTGGTAACCTCACACCTTGTGTGGTCAATGTGAGGTTAATAGCTTATTCTGAACAGAGTGGGGTTCAATAGTCTCTACACATGCCTGCAGCCTTACCACCTTGGAGCCTTCTACTGTCAAATCTCATAAGTAAGCAAGGTCAGATTTGGTAAGTGGAGACCTCCAACAAACACCAGGTGAGGACAAGATTAAAATAGCTCTTCTTTCCAGGCCACAAAATACACAAATCAAGTTGCTACATATTACAATGGAGTGGGTACCTTGTTATATGCCACACACCCAACAGGGCAGTTAGGTAATTAAATTGTACTTATCTGTCCCATCAGTCAGGGAATCCAGAGTTGGGGTATCCTGGGTTTGGGGAATTCTGGCATAACCTGAAAGGGAAGAACAGAGAAGGTTTAGGAGACACAAAGGGTCAGAGGTCCTAGAGGAGAGATGTGGGGGGAATTAAACAAAGATACTTATCTGATTGGTATACAGTCTGGCCAGACCTGTAGAAATAAAAATAAAAAAGAGATTACTATGGGGAACATATAGTAGCAACAGAGAGAGAGACAGCATGTGAAGAGGAGCAGTGGGGTCTGGGTGTCCATGACCAAAACGTATACTAAATAACAAAAAACAAAGGGATACAGTACAGTACAGCACAGGAGTAAAGGAAGGGGAGTTTTAGAGGAAAAGACACACTTAAAGTCACAGTAAGCAAAACATAGATAGGAAATAAAACACAGACAACTAAGAAAACAATAGATATTGAGGGCTCAGCAAAACCCCCTTAGCGCCACCAGTTGGCCTGCTTTTGACCAGCAGATTTAAGTAGTAGCCCTAATGGGCTAGTGGGGGTGCTCTGGGGCTAGTGGTCCCTGCATCATTAAAAAAGAAGACACTGGTGGTTCAGGGTCTTGAGTTGTCCCAGAACACCAGTGTTTTAAAGGTATAGCCCTGGTGGTGCAGTGGGCCAACTCTCTCATGGCAAGTGTCAAATAGTGTTTTTTTTTTGTTTTTTTTGTTATTATGTTCATCCTTTCCCTGGCATCTAGTGGGTGGGGGAAGGGGAAAGAGTGTTACTGGGCCCCGACTGTATGAAGAAGGCAGGTAGGCTGGTCAAAAAAACACAGATCAGAAATGCTGCCATTGTTGCTATGCAACCATCATTTTAGTGCTACTGCATTAGAGTGAAAGTGCTGGCAGGCACTTTCAGTTCCCAGTGTCAGCCTGTATGGAGTTCAGGCTGTAACCTACTCCATATGGGTGGGAAAGAAAATTGAGATTTTGGGGAAGGGGAGGAGGCTAGGGCAAATATGCCACCCTCTACCAATCAGCCACAAAGCAGCTATGTGAAGAGCTCCCCCCCCCCACAAGGGGCTAGTTAAGTGGGTCCAGAGGAGGGGATGGTTAAGAGGGTCCAGATGGGTGGGCAGCCAGCAATAGGTGGCAGGAACTGCCAGCTAAGCCACATGGTGGCTGACTGTAAATGCACTTAAAAGTCTGGCATGAAGGGACTTCGGGAGCAGACACACAGAATAGGGGCCACAAAGGAAAAGCCACACTGCAGCCAAAGGCCAATGCCTGAAATGGGCTTAAAAGTAGTGGTGGGAGGCAAGCAGGGAGAAATATTTGGATTCCCTTAGAAGTCATAGAAATGGCAAGAACTGCATACAATAGAGCTGCACAGTGGCTAATGTCAAAGCACCAAGGGTTATTAAAGGATTGGGGGAGGAAAAGAACAACATAAGGGCCGGGAGAGTCGCTAATTAAAAACACAGAGCAGTAAACAGAAAGAGCCCTGATGACCTATAAATATAAACAAATTTATGCAATGGGGTAGACATAAATGGAGTGTGATAAATAGCTTTATCCGAGTAACTATGTGTATAAATGTAGAATCTTACAGCACGGCCACTCTCCCCACCCCATCCCACCAGCACGCCCACTCTCCCCATCCCACCAGCACAACCACTCTCCACACCCCATCCCACCAGCACTGCCATTCTCTCCACCCCATCCTACCAGCATGACCAAAGTCCACAACCCACCAACATCCCCACTCTCCCCACCGCATCCCACCAGCATCCCACTCTCCCCACCCCATTCTAGCAGCATGCCCACTCTCCCACCCCATCCCACCAGCATCCCCACTCTCCCACCCCTTCCCACCAGCATGCCCACCTCCCCACCCCATCCCACCAGCATCCCCACTCTCCCACCCCATCCCACCAGCATCCCCACTCTCCCACCCCATCCTAGCAGCATGCCCACTCTCCCACCCCATCCCACCAGCATCCCCACTCTCCCCACCCCATCCCACCAGCATGCCCACCTCCCCACCCCATCCCACCAGCATCCCACTCTCCCCACCCCATCCCAGCAGCATGCCCACTCTCTCCACCCCATCCCACCAGCATCCCCACTCTCCCACCCCATCCCACCAGCATCCCCACCTCTCCCCACCCCATCCCAGCAGCATGCCCACTCGCACCCCATCCTACCAGCATGCCCATTCTCCCACCCCATCCCACCAGCACGCCCCACTCTCCCCATCCCACCAGCACAACCACTCCCCACACCCCATCCCACCAGCATGCCACTCTCCCCACCCCATCCCACCAGCATCCCACTCTCCCCACCCCATCCCACCAGCATGCCCACTCCCACCCCATCCCACCAGCACGCTCTCTCCCACCCCATCCCACCAGCATCCCCACTCTCCCCACCCCATCCCACCAGCATGCCCACTCTCCCCATCCCATCCCACCAGCATCCCCACTCTCCCCACCCCATCCCACCAGCATGCCCATTCTCCCATCCCATCCCACCAGCATCCCCACTGTCCCCACCCCATCCTACCAGCATGCCCACTCTCCCACCTCATCCCAGCAGCATGCCCACTCTCCACCCCATCCTAGCAGCATCCCCACTCTCCCCACCCCATCCTAGCAGCATGCCCACTCTTCCACCCCATCCCACCAGCATCCCCACTCTCCCCACCCCATCCTACCAGCATCCCCACTCTCCCACAGCATCCTCACTCTCCCACCCCATCCCACCAGCATGCCCATTCTCCCCACCCCATCCACCAGCATCCCCACTGTCCCCACTCCATCCCACCAGCATGCCCATTCTCCCCACCCCATCCCACCAGCATCCCCACTGTCCCCACCCCATCCTACCAGCATGCCCATTCTCCCCACCCCATCCCACCAGCATGCCCACCTCCCACCCTCATCCTAGCAGCATGCCCACTCTCCCCACCCCATCCCACCAGCATGCCCACTCTCCCCACCCTATCCTCAGCAGCATGCCCACCTCCCACTCCATCCCACCAGCATCCCCACTCTCCCCACCCCATCCCACCAGCATGTCCACTATCTCCATCCCACAAGCATGACCATTCTCCCCACCCCGACCCACCAGCACTGCCACTTTCCCCACCCCTCCAGCACGGCCACTCCCCACTCTGACCTACCAAACACAGACAGTCCCATGACCCAACCAGACACAGACAGTCCTCCTGCCCCACCAGCAAGACAGTCGCCTCACCTCACCCCACCAAATCCACGTCAACTGTGTGCTCATACCACCAACATAGACAGTCCCCCTACTGCACCAAACATAGACAGCCTCCCTCAGACTTGTAGGGTTGGACAAGTCAGAAAATCATTGAACAACACCTGCAAACTTGTGTCTGGGGTAAACAGAAAGGACTGCATCCCTAGAGCAAGTCTGCATTTGGGGCATGCTCACATCCTGTGCCTCCATGAACAAGCCTGAGGGTTTCTGTTGCTTGTCCCAGAACCAGTTTGGGGAAGTGGTATGGCTGTGTTCCTGAGCAAATCTGAGGGTCTCTGATTGCTTCCACAGAGCAAGGTTACAGGGGATTGCACACTGTGCAGTGTAGGCAATATATGATGTGACCCCACACACCCACAACTTGGTCTGAGGTCCTCGGACTTGATCAGGGACTGACTCCCCCCCCAACTTGTTTAGTGCATCATGCAACCTCCACCACTCAACTTGCCATTCTCTATGCAAAACTTCCAAGGACACTTAGGGCCAGATATCCAGACTGTGCCAGGCAATAGCGCAAGATGAGGTGCAGCACAACCGAGATGTGCCGGGGCCAGACAGGAGGATATTCAAAGGTGATGTGCCATGGCAAATGACCTTTGAATATAGCACAGAATGTGCATGGAGCATATATAATGTGCCGGTGCATTCCCCAGACAGGTAGGACTGGGAATGCTCCAGCGCAACTGTAGTTGGGCGCATTTCCGAGATATTCAGACTTTGGCATGCAAATGAGGCTATAATGTATGCAAGGTGCACATGGGGCCATTTGCATGTCATTATGGCCCCCATTTGCATGAGCTGAGCAGGGCAGCCTGGCGAAATGCACCTGGTGCCCTGCACAGCATGTGGTACGGACAGAGGGGGTCCTGGGGCAGCCACCCACCGTGTAGCTGTGATCATGGTAGAAATAGTGTAAACACTCTCTGGTAGTCTAGTGGTACACCCCTTCCTCCCATAACCCTGATCACAGATAATAGTAAAGAAATGCAATCCCTGGTAGTCTAGTGATAACCCCCACCCACCCCATAGCCCGATTGCCAGTAGACAGGCATAGAAATAATCTCTGGTAGTCTACCAGTAATCTCCCTCACTCCCGTAGCCGCGATCATGGGTTATAAGAAATGAGCAAACTCCCTGATGGTCTAGTGGAACCCCTCCCGGCCCATAGTCACAATTGCCAAGAAATACACATCCGCTCATTCCCTGGTAGTCTAGTAGCACCCCCTCCCTCACCATAGCCAGGATCACTGAAAATAACATACAGTAGAACCTCGGAGTTACGGACACCATGGGAATGCATGGTGTTCATAACTCTGAAAATTATGTAAGTCTGAAAAAGACTGAAACTTGATAGAAAAAGAAAAAAAAGGGTGTTTTAATGCTATTTATAAAGAAACAACACATGGCAGACCTGTCTGCACTTCAACTGTGCTGGCACACAGAAAGCTAAATCTGTACTGTGATTACGCTCCTTCTTCCTCGTAGTGGAGTACAGAGCACAGACATGGCTCATACAGGTTCCTGCACGCTTCTGTCTCGGCACACAGAAAGTATTGTGACAGCACTTGGACACAGAAATACACAGACAAAAAGAGATGTAACTGGTTTTGCTGCCTACGATCCACCATTTGGGGTGTTCCACAACACAAAACACGGTGCTACTGACTAGCCCCTACACAGTCACTCACCAGTGACATCAGTCTGTCTCTGCCTCCACTTCTGTCGAGTGACACCAAGACAGGGAACACTCGGGGATGCAGACAGACTCTGTGAGGGGTGGTCTCTCATGCATGCTGCCTCTCTCCACACTGCAGATGCTGTTCACTCTGTTTTTTCCTTGCTGTGGAGGTATGCGAGTGAATTATTAGCCAAAGCATGGGCAAGAGCGGGCGGGGGCTCGGTTGACTGGTCAGTTCATAAGTTTGGGGTCCATAACTGTGGGATTATACTGTATGTCACTAGCCCTGTTGATCTAGTGGTTCCCCCCACCCCTCCTGATGCACCACGGACCAATGGGCTTACAGCTCATACTGTAAGTTATCATTTGGTGGGCAGTCAGGCAGCATGTAGGAGGGTAGCAGCTGCCCACCAATGATGGGGGAGCTGGTTGGGTAGGGGGTCCTGTGAGGGTGGAGGTGCCACTGGACCACCAGAGATATATTGCTATACAGATGACTGGCAAGCAGTGCATCAGGAGGGATGGGGGTACCACTAGATCACCAGGGCTAGTGACATATGTCATTTTTGGTGATCCTGGCTATGGGGAGGGAGGGGGTGCCACTTGACTACCAGGCAATGAGCAGATGTGTATTTCTTGGCAATTGCAACTATGGGGCGGGAAGGGGGTACCACTAGACCATCAGGGAGTTTGCTCATTTCTCATAATCCACGATTGCAGCTATGGGATGGGGGGGTTACTGCTAGACTACCAGGGATTATTTCTATGCCTGTCTACTGGTGATCGGGCTACGGGGTGGGAGAGAGGTACCACTAGACTACCAGGGATTGCATTTCTATACTATTACCCATGATCAGGGTTACAGGAGGGAGGGGGTACCACTAGACTACCAGTGATTATGTTTGTTTACTATTGCCCACAATCAGGGTTACGTGTGGGAGGGGGGTACCACTAGACCATCAGGGACCATTTGGGTGCTTGTGGACGGTGTTCTGGGGAGGCGGTTGCCGAGTTGTGCCCTGCAATACAGCTGCCCACCTGTGGGTGGCCAGCGTTTGAGACTTTTTTCTGTCTCAACTTTGTACCCCAGTATGTGGCGCATCTAGTGGTTGTGCCAGCATATGCGCACACATCCTGGGCTGAATATCAGGATGTGCCGCATATGCATGGGCACACCCCCTTCAAATGCACCGCATACATTATCAATGCACTCCAGCATATCGGGACTTGCACTGCTCAAGTGCCCCTTTTGAATATCGTCCCAGGGTGCATTACTGGGGTTTTGCCTGTGCACCTCAGGATGTATGATGCATTGTGCCAGGTGCAACTGCTTTGAATATTGGGCCCATGGTGTCCAGTGCTCCCCTCCAGCAAAATCTGAGAGCCTGTGCTGCTTTCCTTTTTGCCACACAGAAAACGTGGGGGATGGAGAGAAGTTTGTTTTACATACAGACCAGGGGCAAGTTGGGAGGAAAGTTTGCATTGATGTGTCTTTAAAACAAGTTCAAGGGGTTGTCTTTATCTGTGTGTCCTAGTGCAAGAGGATGGGTAACATTTTCTTCCCCTAACTTGCTCTGGGGAACACAGAATCATAGACTCTTGGACAGTCTCAGAGACACACCAACTCTCTTCCTCTGCAACTTGCCCCTGGCTACCCCTTCTACTCAAACTCTGGGCAAACAGAAAGCAACAAGAAAGTTTCACATTTGTTTATGGTGTTATGCCCCCCCACCCACAAAAGTAGGAAAGTCTGTGTTACATCTCTGACTTTTTCAAATGAAGGCATTTTCCAGACAAAGTTCACTATTAATTCATAAAGACACAGCCAGGTTAAATTTTTTGTCAGGGACAGCATTGAAGCTAATCTGCTGATGGCAGCTGTGTTTTCTATACTGGTTGATGGTTTCCCCAACTGCCTTTTAAAACAACTGTTTCATTTAATTCAGCCACTAGACCTGCTAAATGGCACACCAGGGCAACACTGGTTGGGCAGAAACTTCCAAAACTGCATCAGGATGCTGCAGGTTACTTGTCAACCCAAGCACACTATAAGTGAGGGTCAAATGAAGATGGGGTTCTCAAACCATAAGACTGACACCGCTGAAGGGATCTACTACAGGACCTGTAAAAGCAATTTCCATTACTTTGACTAGTGGCAGATACCCTTACACTCAACCACTCACCACAGTTAAGAGCTGTGGTACATTTTTGACTTTGGCTTAATAATAGAGAGAAGGCACAATATCCAAAAGCAAAAAAATCCAGAGCACTTCAAAAAAATGGATCAGATACAGATTACATGCTGCTTAATCAAATCAACTCCAAAAACTGACTGTGAGTACTCAGATTTCATTCCTATGCCTCAACTGTAGGCAAACCAGAATCAGACTCTAAACTGAAAATTCTGAAAATCTGAGGTACTGGCAGAATGAATTCCAAAACATTTGAGCATACCTACTGGTTAGTACTGTGGGTACCTGTCTGAGCTCCTGATGTCTGTGACCTCTGCCCGCTCCCTCGCTCCTTTCAAGGTGCCTCCTGGACATTCCCAGGGTTTGGCTGAAGACCTCTGGTGATTGAGCATTTAGTGTCTCTAGGTTGACCCTGTGGAATGCTCTTCCATCTGCAGTCTGGGAGGCCCCCTCGATTTGTGTCTTTAAGCAAAGGCTTAAGTCCCACCTCTTTAGCCAGGCTTTCACAGAATAAGCTGTCTTGTCTTTTACTATATTATAGCTAACTTTATACATAATTCAATTTGTAGAGCATTGATTTTAACTTCCCTGCTGCTGTTATAATTGTGTTTTGTATTTTGTGCATTTTTTCTCATCATGTACAGCGCCCAGAGCCTCCAGGATTGGGCACCTTAGAAATAAAATTACCTTGCCTTGCCTAGGGAAGGCCTTAAATACATATTTTCACATCATATTTATTCATCCCAGAAGCGATGGTTACAGGGACATGATGAACCTACAGTTCTTTTGGTCTTTTATAAATTACACACATAACCCCAGTACACACAAATCAGACTCTACTTACCCAATAGGTAAGGCATTATGTCTGTAACTCCTGTAAAGGGTTACTCCTTGTATCAGCAGAATGGTTTGAGGATCAACAAAAGCAGTATAAGTAGGGCCTGAGGAAGAAATCCCATACAGTTCATCCCAGTTTAGAAAAGGCAGTAATTAAAGGTAGCGCTTACATGCTTCTGTGTGAACTTGGGGGAGGGATCCAGAAAACATATTGTAGACAGGGCACCTGTAAAATAAGAATAAAGTTAGTGATCAAAAAGGATCCATAGTTCTTGAGAAAGATAAGACTACAGATAGGACAGGTGAAAAAAGGTGAATAATACTTATTTGATGGGTTGTAGGGAGCTCTGTAGACCTGTAAAAAGAGAGAGAGAGAGAGAGAGAGAGAGATGTTAGTACAAGTAGAAAGTTCCAGAAAGCAGGGAAACTGGATATGAAGTGATACTGTAGTACCACCATTGTTGGGGGGGGTTACAGACTGCCATTGTGGGGGGGGTACACCAGCTATATTCATGCTACAGATTACAACATACCCCATTACTTGCAAATACTCCTAAGTTCTACCCTTCTTCAGCCGTACAGCTAAATCTAAGTAGTAGTAAAGTGACTAGGTCAATAAGGTGTTGGACTTGGGGGGGTTCAAAGAACAGATTAAAAAATAATCCGCATTCCCTCTTACTGAATGTTATGCATTTTTAAATGTTTTTTATTTTATACTGTAATTCATTTTACCCAGGACAGATCTCAATTCTAGTATGATCCTACTTCTGAACACTAATTCCTACAGCTGGGTGGACTACAGGTTAAGTGATTAGTCTGACTACAGTATAAGAAAAATAATTTAAAAAGAACACTATAAAAACAGCAGTTATAAAAAGCATAAAATCTATGTCAAACATTGGTGGCGTAGACTGTTCTTTTTTACAAAATGTTACTCATACACAGCCACAACAATTTCTTCTGCTAACAATCAAGCTTGCAATGGGATACCCACAGCAGCTACAGACATGCAATTGAATGCAAACCAGCCCCTCCCCCACACACAAATGCTGTAGTAATTGCAGTTGCACATTTTTTAGTTTCAAAGGCCATTTTCTGTAAGACAAAACTTTAAAAATGCAGCAAAAACAAAGAATGCACACATTTCTTAGTTTGAAAGGCCATTTTCTGTCAGTCAAAACTTAAAAAATGCAGTAACAACAAAGAATGCACTAATCAATCTTATTAACAGCAAGGAAGTACATGAAATCTGACCCAGAACAGCAGGATGCTAGCTCCAAAAACACAATGTATTCAAGCCAAAAGAATCTCTGCACAACTCTTCCTAGAATAATAAGCTCTTTTCTGAGTTAAAGTTTAAAAAACTGTAGAAAAATACCGAAAAGTCTTATGTTTTCTCTGGGCAGGCCCTCTAACAAACATCCAGTTCAGATCACAAACCAGTTCCAACTAGTCTAGCCGGTTTTCAGAGCAGCAGTAAACTAGGAAATTAGTCACTCTGGCAGTATCATATCCTGCTAAGAAGCCAAGGGATTATGGGAAATGACCTTTTTTAGATTTTAAGGCAACATACAAGTGCAATCTGTTAGTTTTTCAAGATGTTCCAAATTATTCATGCAAAAAATTGGGGTCATAAGGATGAAGAGTCAAAACAGTATTGGCTCAGGCAAAAAGTCACATGTTACAACTTGTATAGAAGACAAATTCTTTATTTTCAGTGTAAATTCTGATGCCCCAACATTTTGCTTCTTCTGGGGGACTGTAAAAATATGTATAGAAAATCATAATATATCAGAATAGGATCATAAACATTTTTTATAAAAATTTATATTAATAATGAAATTAAAATATTTTCAATTTCGACTATACAATGCACACTATAACATTTCACTTGTGAACAAACAAGCTTTACAAATATAAATGGTGCCAAAATGAAATATTATATGGCTACCTCCCTTGTTTCTGAGCTGCTGCTCATTTTTCACTGCACTCTGATTAATTGAATCAACTGCAAAGTGATACAAAATACAAATATAAAAATAGAGCTCTCATCATAACAAAAAATTAATTTACTCCATGTCACTCTAAATAACAATGTACATAAAGGTAAAACGTTTACCTGGAGCTTTTAATAAACTTAAATGGTTCTATTTAGGACAAAGTCTTCAAGTCAGTAATGAATCTAAAAAACATCAACTTAATTCAGAAGTCAGGAAGTGAGTACCACACAACTCCAACATTAACATTTCACATGGTCATTCATTTAATAATCTCTCATAACACCAATAAACTCTTCTCATATATACCCAATGTATATAGCATGTTCTCTCTATATACAATTGTTGCATTATGAGCGTTAAGTATAGACCCGTATCCTCGTCCAGTTCTGGATACAGCATTAACAAGGATATCACAGGTTACAAGAGAAACACTTTTAGAACCAGTACAAACAGCTGTTACCTCACAAGTAAATCCACAAAAAATAACATTTCATACAACACACTCTAAAGAAATTTCCCAGATCAAGAATATTATTTTTAAGCACTGGAGGATTTTGCAAAATGATCCACAGACACGATTAATATTCAAGGAGTTTCCATATGAAAGCAAAATAAGAACAAAAGATGAACAATCGTCAGTAGCCAGGCATTTTAATGAAAGAGGACATACCCCATTGCAACTTAGGTTTTGGGGATTGAAACATATAAAAGTACCCATTAGAGGTGGAGATTACCAACATTTGATAGAATATAGAGAATCCTGGTGGATTTTTGAACTGGGAACATATCACAACCCATGGGGTCTTAATGAAGAAATGAACTGGCAATCTTGCTGGCACTAAGCTATGGGCTACTTTGTAATGAAAGTTAACTAAATTCTCTTGATTTATCATTTGTCCACTCAAACGTAATTGTTAATGTAGATAAAGTTATTATGATTGGTGAGTGGATTATGCTTCTTATGCCCCTTTAAAATGGGAGCGATGCAAAGTGTTCTGTTTCTCCCCCTCCCCCCCAACTCACTTTCTATTGAGGACAGCTGTCACTTTTGTCCACTCAAATGTATCATTAGTTTAGTTAAAGTCATGATGATTGCTGAAGCAAATCATACTTCTTATGCCCTTTTAGAAAGGGAGAGATACAAAGTGCTCTATTTCCCTTCTCCCTCCCCCACTGCCTATTGAATGTGATGGCTTATATTTGTGTTTTTCACTATAATCCTATATGTAAAGCATAATTTGCAAGTCTTATTGTATATAAATCCTTTTCATTTTGATAAATTAAATGAAACAGCAAAAGACAAGTTTCCCACCAGAGAGATATAGCATGTTTACTAATCATTCCTCAGGCTATTGTCTGTGCAGGCAAGCTGTTGCTTAGCAGCGTATGCAGCATTAAGCAACTATGTAAAACACCTGCGACATTCACCATGTCAGCATGCTTACCTGCACGGACATAAGAGGATGGGCAGCAGCTCAGGTTCTTGCTGTCACTCTGCATAAGCTTACGAAGGAGCAACTAGTGAGTACCTGCACCTCTCTAACTTGATATGTTTGTTGTTACTCTTTTTTTAATAGAACCCTAACCTAACACAGATATTTTACTAAGCTATGAATCTTTTTAAAACGTTGTCTTAAAATATGGTATGCTCAAGCATGTTTGAGAAGTTTGTTTAAGTATGATATTCATTAAAGTATTTGACATTGGAAGAACATGTTTTCACGGGTCTATACTTAAAACTTATGACGCAACAATTTTATATAGAGAGAACATGCTATATACATGGGTATATATTAGAAAAGTTTATTGGTGTTATGAGAGATTATTAAATGAATGACCATGTGAAATGTTAATGTTGGAGTTGTGCGATACTCACTTCCTGACTTCTGAATTAAGTTGATGTTTTTTAGATTCATTACTGACTTGAAGGCTTTGGCCTAAATAGAACCATTTAAGTTTATTAAAAGCTCCAGGTAAAAGTTTTACCTTTATGTACATTGTTATTTAAGTGACATGGAGTAAATTATTTTTTTTGTTATGATGAGTGCTCTATTTTTATATTTGTATTTTGTATTACTTTGCAGTTGATTCAATTAATCAGAGTGCAGTGAAAAAAGAGCAGCAGCTCAGAAACAAGTGAGGTAGCCACATAATATTTCATTTTGGCACCATTTATATTTGTAAAGCCTGTTTGTTCACAAGTGAAGTGTTACAGTGTGCATTGTATAGTGGAAATTGAAAATATTTTAATTTCATTATTAATATAAATTAAAAAAAAAAAATTATGATCCTATTCTGATATATTATGATTTTCTATACATATATTTTACAGTCCCCCAGATGAAGCCATATTTTGGTGAAAAGTTGGGGCATCGGAATTTACACTGAAAATGAAGAATTTGTCTTCTATACAAGTTGGAACGTGTGGCTTTTTGCCTGAGCAGATGCTGTTTTGACTCTTTGCTGTTTATGTGCACCATTGCATCTGGGCTCCATTAAATGAATTCAATACCGGTGAATTGAGATTTCCCCTGAACTTGTATTTTCAATATTGGTCGTATGGATGAATACATGTGGGTGCATCTTAGAGAACTGACTTTATTTAACCATTACCTAGGGTTGTCAAATGAAGATGAAGGATCTTATTTTCGATGAAATCCTGCTTTTTCTGCTCAATTCTTCGAAGATGAATAGACCCCAGGGAGACCAAATGATTGCAAATGGCCTAGATGTCAATCCTGAGCCATAAATCATAGTGACTTAGTATACATTCCATCACTGAGGTGACATTTGTGTTAATAAGACAGGTATAACAACATTATTTCTATGACGGTTGTCGTGGCAACAAGCCATGGGTCTTAATGAGTTCTTTTTCACTCTGCATGCTCTACTCCCCCCCCATAACACCACCCTCCCCTTCTTAGCCAGCTACCATCCCTGCAGCTGGGCTAGCCTCTTTACCACCCTCCCTGTGGTTGAACCACCACTCTACAGCTCAACCATCCTCTACTCCCCCAACACTCCCTGCAACTGGACCAGCCCTAAGTCCAGCATCCTTCTAGCTGACCACTCTCTCAGTAGCCAGAACTGCCTTGTTTGACTTCCCTCCTGCTACTGCATTCCCCTTCCAAGCCATTGACCAGGCTTCTCGTGCAAACTTCTGTTGGTTGGTATCACTGGTGGTACAGTGTGTATGCAGGTGGTATACATAGTGGGAGACTCTGGAGACATCAAGGGTGTTGGAGGGGAACTATGGAGGGAGTGATGGTGCTGCAAAAGCTGTGGGGTGATGGGGCTGGAGGAAGAAGGTGGAAGTGGAGTTAACATTAGGCTGTGGATGGGGGTTACTCTGGAGGGAGCTGCAGGGGAATGTGGAGGGAGGGTGGGTGCAAGACAAAACAAATCAATAATGTTGAGATCTAAACCCAGATCTGGGTGCAGCAACCCTTCACAAAGCTGATGACTCTAAATCTCCAGGCTACAGAGCCAGCACGGCTTTTCCCAGACATTGATGACTACATTACTCTCTACCTGTACTCCCTACAGTGCTAAACCACACTATCATAGCTCCAACAAGCTGTTGCTATTAACACAAGGTTGTCAAACTGAAATTCGCTATTTTTGAAGTGCTCTTGTGTACTTGCTGTTTTGCGCTCGCTCTGTTCATGATATACCTGTACCTTTCACTTTTGCAATGCCCTAAAAGTGTAAATACTTACTTTGCAGAGCCAAGCTGATAATGCATGCTACCTTTTTACTCTCTACTGCCCCCCTTCACGAGGACTTCTCTGTCATGGGAGAAAACAAGAAGGATGATGCCAGATATATGAACCTACTACAACAAAAGAAATGATAAAATGGTCTCAGGACCAGCCCCTTTGGACAGCAGTAGTGCTACCACTCACAATGCCAGTGACTCAGGTTTGGAAGTGAGCCCTGATCATTAGGCATCAGCTGGGGGAAAGAGGACTGAGCATACCAGAGGGTGGGTCACTGCTTCTGCTGCACTACTGCCACCTAAGTGACCACCTAGGTGACCATGGCTGGCAGTGCAATGGAGATGACATCCAGCTTCACCTTTGTTGCCCAGACCAGCTTTTGGTTTGGCCCAGGTCCCAAATCCCTGCCACGGGAGTTTAGCCCCCACTCTGCACCATCCATCATGCCTTGGCTTATCCCCCTGGTCAGGGTGCCAGGTGGGCACCCCCTCTCAATGGACAAGAAAGGGCATCCCCCCAGGGTGGGACCATGGGAGCAGGACTCCCCAGCAGGCAAGAAAGGGCTGTGGGAACAGCAGCAGAGCAGGGGCATCATGCCTGGGACCAGATGTTTGCTGCTGCAGTATTCCCCTGGAGGTGGGATGTGCAATGACATCCATGGGACAAGCCCAAAGTCTGTTCCTCCTCCCAGACATCTAGGCACCAGTTGCAGTAGATCCCTCAGCCTTATTATGATATTGTATGTTTGCCTCTGTCAGGGGTCTCTATTGTGCTGGACACTAGCCGCCCCCTTCCTCTGGAGGAGAGCAGTCTCTTGGATGCTCAATCCTTCTTCACCCAGCCAGCCGCCTGATACCCAAGTCTGTTCCTGTAACCAGGATGTTGGCATTACATGCAGATACTTTTCTGCTGTGCTGGTGGCCCAGTGCCCCGACCAGCTTTTTCAGATTCTGACACTGACCTAAGAAGGTCCCCAACCCATCCTTCATCTACAACTGAACTGTCTCCAGTGACGTCACCCTGCCTCGAAGCTCCGCTACAGTATTCCCATATCAGTTATGCAATGGTAAGTTGTAGAGAGCTTCTGGTTGGGTATCCATTACTAGGGGTTGGTGTCTACCAGGTGCCAGTGCCTGCTGCACTTCAGAGAAGGAGCACAATCTTTGGAATGCTCATCCTTCTCCACACCCCCTCACTCAGTCCTCCAATGGCCTGAATTCACTACTGAACCAATATCGTCAGTGTTGCAAGCGGTCGCAACCACTGCACTGGTGTGCTGGCCCACATTGTTAAAACTTTGTAAAGTAGTTAAATTTTATTATAATGTTGCAGGTTTGCCTCTGCCAGGGGTCTCTGTTGTGCTGGACACTAGTCTTCCCTTCCCTGGAAGAAAGAGAGCAATCCCTTGGATGCCCAATCTTTCTCCACCTAGCCAGCCCTCTGACACCCGTGTCCATTCCCTAGCCCAGGACGTCTTGCTGCTGTGCCAGCAGGCCACCTCCCAGATCAGCTTCTTCAGAGCCTAACTGTGACCTAGGAAGGTCACCAGCCCTTTCTCTATCTGCAGCAGAACTGTCTCCAGTGATGTCACCCTGCCTCAAAGCTTGGCCACAGTGTTCCAGTATCAGTTCTGCAACAGCAAGTTGTAGAGAGCTGCTAGTCAGGTATCTATTACCATGGGTCAGTGCCTACCGGGTGCCAGTGCCTGCTTCACTCCAGAGTAAGAGAGCAGTCTTTGGGATGCTTATCCTTCTCCACACCCCCTTGCCTAGTCTTCCAATGGCCTGAGTTGACTACCGAACTCATATCGTCAGTGTTGCAAGCAGCCACTGCCACTGCGCTGGCATGTTGGCCCATATTGTTAAACTTTGTAAAGTAGTTCAATCTTATAATTTGTTTTGGAGGGGTCCTACCTGACCCACATAGGCTGTCCCACCACCCTACCACTACCCCACCAAGCATCCCCACCAACTTCCCTTTCCACCCGAGCACCACGGCTTCCCCCTCCCCCCAGTGTCAGGGCTCTAGGTAGAACTGCTACTATGGTACCAGGCAGAGAGGGAGGTTTCCAACACCCCAAATTACCCCCCAGGGCGGAGCTGCCAGCTTCCTTGCAGACCTGAAGTGGTATTGGTGGTGAGGGTCAGTGGCATGCAGCAAGGTCCAAGCAACTTCATTTAGTTGGCAGACCATTTTTGCTGCTATGCTCCCTGAGGGGGTGGGACATGCAATGACGTCGCAGGCTGACACCGACATCTGTCTCGGCCCTCTGAACTATGTCAGTGCCCGCTGCAGCCACCCTCCTGGCCTCCACCAAAGGACAGCAAGTGCCAGTCATGCTATCCACTCTCACCCCAGAGAAGGAGAGCTGTCCTGAGGATGCTCGATCCTTCTCCCCCTGGCCAGCATTCCTGAACCCAGGTCGCCAGTGACACAGATGGTCAGCATGCCTTTGCACCAGCAGGCCGGTGTGTTCAATCTTATTATAATGTTTGCATTTAATCATTTAAAGATAAAAAATATGCTGTTAATCTGCTCTAAACTGTTCTGAATTATTCTTAATCATAGCAAAAAAAGTAATTTGAAAAAATGTTTAAACAAGCATTTCAGCAACTTTTACTGACTTTTCAGTTGCATTCTGCACAGGTGCTTGTGGAGTTTGCTAGATATTTTCCAACTCTGTGAAAGTCTGTCAGCACTGGTATCAATAAATTGTTTGCTTAATGAAAACAAGGTTCTTGCAAAACTATGTGTGTTTTACAGTACAGTTGAAGATTTTGTGGAGTTGTATGTCACAATCTTCAGTAACTATTTGTATTTATTTAAGGTTGCTGTCCACGCACTACTACTATTGCTCTGTGAAATCTTTATACTGCTTCTGATTGCTAATGATTGTAAACAGTAAACATGTTAGCTGCATTTAACATTAGCATCAGGTCAGAATGACTTCTAAACTGAAGGCTAAATACTAATAACAGTAAATATGTTAGCAGTATTTATCATTAGCATCGGCTCAAAATTACTGCTAAACTGACTGGTAAAATACTACTAAGGAACTCAATTTATGCAGTCAGAAGGTCATCAACATGCTAATCTACTGTTAATATAGCTGTCTTCTTGGGTAAGGTATATGCACCCCAGCATCCCACTGGCTCTCCCCACAGCCTTGGTACATTGTTTAGCCACCTTTAGGTCATTCAATATGATTACCCCCAAATCCCTTTCCTGTTTGGTGCCCATCAGTTCCACCCCCCCCCCATAATCCTCCCCAGGGTTCCTGCAACCCAAATGCATGATTTTGCACTTTTTTGCATTAAATCTCAGCTGCCACACTCCGGACCATTCCTCCAGTTTACCTAGGTCCCTCCTCATTTTTTCCACCCTTCCTGGAGTGTCCACCCTGTTGCAGATCTTAGTGTTATTCACAAAGAGGCACACTTTCCCTTCAAGCCCCTCCATAATTTCACTTATGAAGACATTAAACAAGACTGGGCCCCAGACTGATCCCTATGGCACCCTGCTGGTCACACTCCTTTCTTTAGATTGAGCACCATTTACCACGACTCTCTATCTTCTATCATTCAACCAGTTCCTAACCCAGTTTACCACCTTGTGACCCACTCCCAGGCTGCCCAGTTTGTTCACAAGTCATATGTGAAACAGTATCATCGGTCTTACTAAATGCAATTCATGTTTATGTTTATGTTTAAGCCAATGAAGCACCCTTATCTAGTTAATGCATTGCAGCTGTTGTGGCTCTGCCAGAGTTTGTTCTTTCTTACCAGCACTGTCTGCAGCAGATGGAGATCCCCCCTTCCATGCCTGACTGCTGTTAATTGAACTATTAACACCTGAATTGTAGTTCCAGTTGAATATGGTAAGGTTGGTTCTTCAACAAATTTACAGCACATCAAAAGGGGAGTCCTAACACAACAGCAATCCTTCTGCATGCCTGCCCAGCCCTCAGTAGGTAAACATGGCATTTTGCCAAAGGGTGGGTTCCAAATACTGTAACACAGCATAACAAATACAGCCAGGATATGCTGCTCTGGAATCTTCTCAGAAAATACAACATAAAATTATTTTAATAACTCTGACTTATTCTACTTGAATACATGAATCATACCCTGCAGTGTTCTAAAAATACTTCTTTGTTTCTTTGATTGTGCATGCCACAAGTCTAGTGGCTGCTTTTGTACAGAAGCCTACAGGGTGGGGACTCATTCAGTCTGACACTGTCTGCACCACACAGGTACACTCCATTGCTCGCAGGCTCCTTTTACCATCCTCACTAATAATATGCAGGTTTACAATGTGGCACATCATTATTTTCACCCAGCAGCCTTGGCAAGACCACCCTCCCACCCGCCCACAAACCCGATGCTTCACCAAACTTGGGTTCAAGTCTAGTGACAGTAATCATGTCAGGTCCCCCATTCTGCACATGCTTCCTTTCATTAATTCAAGGTCGTCATCAGCCTTCGGCATCATTCCCCACTGAACAGAAAGAACTGTTAGCATCGATAAAACTAGAACACAAACAGCTCACTCCCAGTATATCAGTATCAGAGGGACCCCACCAATCCATAGTTATTACAGTCCCCCTCACCACCACCACCACTTTACAGCCATGGCTATCCACAAGCCTGTTCAACCCCACCTTTGTAAATGCCTCCACCTCCCATAGAATCTTGGCTAGTATCTGGCTGCTGTTTGTGTTTCTAGGATAAACTCCGGTTCTCCCAGGATAGCCCACCAGGAGGTCACTCAGCCCTGTACTACACACAATACGAATTCTCCAGATAACAGTGAAAGCCACACACCTTGCCCAGCTCTCCGTGTCCTCCGTGGCTCAGGCTCAGTGGCTCTCCTCTTCCTCTAGTCCAGCAGGGTGGATACTCACTGTGCTCACTGCTCTTCCAAGACTTCAGCTGCTTTTTTTTCCCCCTCGCACAGAAGGCAGCTATGGATAAAGCCTCCCTTCCTCATCCCTTACTCACTCATTCAGCCTCAGAATGCAGTCTCTCCTCTCTGATCTCTGACTACCACAAGAGTGGGTTTGGGTCCAAAAATATTAATGCAGCCTCCAGACTGTGCCAGTACTTCTCAGGTTGCAATCACTGATAAGTCCACGATGTCCTCCCAAACACAGTAGTGACAAAAGAGGGAACTACAAACAAAAACAAACCATTTTATTGCTACTACTGAGTGTTGCCATGTTTGAAAAGCCCACGAATACACCCACCCAAACACAACCAATGGCAAATGGGCAGAATCACATCAGACTTGTGTGGAAGCCAATCAGCTTGTTAGTCTTTGTTTTCTTCCCCAGACAGTCATGTTCCCAATGGAATGAAATCTCCCACAACCCCCCTTACCTACTTCTCCATCTCAGCAGCACCAGTAAACAGCGTGGCAGCAAGGAAAAGTAAGAGAAGCTGCTAGGCAGCAGTTGGGGAAACCTTTCAAAATGCTACTCCCTAGATTTTAAACTAATAGTGTACACACTGTGTATGCCTGCTGATGTCAGTGCGTGTGGTCCCCAGTTATATGCAGGGCCCCCTGTAGCCACGAGTTTTGTGGGTGCAATGCCAGCCCTGGCCACGAGCGAGTTATGAAAGCTCTGCCCCTCACAAGTGTTGATAAACTGCATATTTTGAGTCAGGTCATTACATATTCAATTTATACAACATCAGGTTACTAGTTATAACTTCAAAATATGCTGTCTGTTTAAAGAGTTAGCTGCTTATAATTAATCTAACTGCTGGCTTCTGTGCTGCACAGAGGTATTGTGATGTCATCAGCATTATGAAAGCTGGTCTCTGATTGGTTCAGTATTTCACCGTGATTTTATGTAACCTTCAAGATATCAAATTTACCTACCTAACCTTCAAGATAACATGATATCTTGAGGTGGGATACAAATCAAAAGGGTTCTGTTCAGCTGCTTCAGGGGACCACTTCTAACCATCCATAAACCCCTTTTTCTCCCCATCTTCTCTTGCCGTATTCTCCAGATTCTAGTCGAAGATGTGGGTGCATCTGGAGGAATTCAGCAGAGCGTTCACAGGATACTTTCCCTCTCAGGAGTATATAGTGACCCTGGTGGCCTTTCCATGCTCGGTGGAGCCTGGCAATGCTTGTGCTGCCTATGGGGTGGGACAGATGCAGGAGCACAAAACAGTAAGTGTGACAGACGACCTAAGCCACACCTCCTCCACATAGGCATAGGGTCAATGGGATGAGGAGAAATGTGACAAGGAGCCAGTGATGGGGTCCTGTTGACAGTGGCCTTTCCAGGCCCAGCATTAAAGCAGGGGTGGAATAAGGAAGCGTCGATGGCTCTGCTGCTGATGGCCCAGCCAGAGTCACCAACAGTGCAGGCATGAACAGCAGCAGCAGTAGGTGCTGAAACAGTTCTGACATTGCTATACACAATGCATGTGCATCAGTAGGGCCCAAAGGGGTCATCAACAACTGAGACACTGAAGGGACAGTGCATGATGGTGGAATAAGCTGTGACTTCAACATGCCAGATACAGATTGGTCAATACCAGCAGGAACATCCTCCAGAACGAGACACACAGGGGATTCCCTGCAGGGGGAGGGCCTCAAACAATTGGTACAACAACCCACAAGAGACAGGGCTATCCTTGATCGAGTACTGACTAACGGGGAAAGGATCACAGATCTCCAGGTAGATGGTCACCTGGGGGCCAGTGACCATCACATGGTATGGTTCAATTTGGCCACTAGAACTAAATCATCCCATTCCAAGGCAAAAATACGGAACTTCAGAGGAGCTGACTTTGATAAGATGGCCAACAGAGTTAAACTAGCCCTGGCAAGATGAAATACAGGTGAGGGGGTGCAGGCAAAGTGGGCAAGCATTAAGGATGCAACACTTGAAGCAATATCCCATTGTGTTAGGGAGAAAAGCAATAGCAAAAGAAGGAGGAAACCACTTTGGTTCTCAAAAACAGTAGCAGAAAAGATCAAAGCCAAAAGTCTGGCCTCCAGGAAATATAAGGGAACGCAGTGGGATGAAAATAGTGAGGTATACCAAACTTCCCTAAAGGAAGCAGGGAAGGCAGTAAGACAGGCAAAGGCCCAAACCGAGAAAACACTAGCATGAACAGTAAAAAAAAGGGACAAGACTTTCCATGGATAATTTAGTGAAAGAAGAAAGTCCAGATTGGGTATTGCTAAGATCAAAGAGGATAAGGGGGAGTATGCAGAGGAGGAGGACCAAGGAAAAGCATCTATCCTTAATAGATACTTCTGCTCAGTATTTACTGAGGAGAAGGTAGGGCAGGGCCCACAGCTCAGCACCATGGACACAGGGGGGAGGGAGGTGTGCACAAGTCCCTTCACAAAAGAAAGAGTCCTACAAGAGCTCACTAAACTCAGGGTGGACAATGCAATGGGACCTGATGGCATATATCCCAGGGTACTAAAGAAGCTAAGGGTGGAACTAGCAGAGCCATTAGCAGAACTGTTTAGTGAGTCTCTGAGCACAGTAGAGGTCCCAGAAGACTGGAGAGGAGCTCATGTGATCCCACTCCACAAGAGTGGCAGCAGGGAGGAGGCAGGGAACTACAGACCAGTCAGTTTTACCTCAGTAGTGGACAAGATTATTGAGGCACTCCTTAAGGAAAGGATAGTGTAACACCTGGAATCCATAGGAGCACAGGATCCAAGACAGCATGGGTTTACAACAGGAAGGTCCTGTCAAACTAATCTCATATATTTCTTTGCCTGGGTAACTAAAGCGGTGGACCACGGGGGAGCAGTTGATGTCGCCTACCTTACATAAAAGATTGATTAATAAGCAGGGTAGGCTCAGGGTGGGTCAGAGGTTGGTCAACTGGGTGGCAAACTGGTTAATGGGCAGAAAACAAAGAGTGGTGGTAAATGGTATATAGTCAGAAGAGATGCAAATCACAAGTGGGGTACCTCAGGGATCAGTCCTTGGGCCAGTCCTCTTCAATATCTTCAACAGTGACATTGCAGATGGACTGGAAGGTAAGGTTTGTCTTTTTGCAGATTACACCAAGATCTGCAACAGAGTAGATGATCCAGATGGCGTGGGCAGAATGAGAAGAGATCTGGAAAAACTGGCAAAATTGTCAGAAGAGTCTACACTATATATGATGTCTGTATCAAATCAGCTACAGTTCTGTATTCAGTATGTATGTACTGTACTTGCGCATCTCTGATTGTACCTTGAATTTAATTGTTTGTACTATTGTTTCATTTAAACTCTGTTTGTTGACTCCCCTGCTCCCCGTCCCCCAGGTCGCATCTGGAATCAAGCAGTAATCCACTCAGTACGCTCTTCTGGTAAAACTTTTAAATAAATAAAGAGTGGCAACTGGGATTTAATGCAAAGAAGTGCAAGATCATGCACATAAGGAAGAGAAACCCTGAAGCTACCTATAGGTTGGACGGGGGGTTGCTGGCAATTACAAGGAAGAAAGAGACGTGGACATCATCATCACAGATGACCTTAAATCATCCAAGCAGACCATTAAAGCAGTAGATAAGGCTAGAGGAATGTTGGCGTATATTAGTAGGGGTATCACAAGTCGTAAGAGGGAGGTAATAATCCCTCTTTATAAGACACTGGTTAGGCCCCACTTGGAGTACTGCGTGCAGTACTGGAGGCCACACCTGCACAAGGACATTAACAAAATGGAGGCAGTCCAGAGAAGGGCAATCAAAATGGTGCAGGGACTGCATCAGAAAACATATGAGGACAGATTAACAGAGCTCAATATGTATACCCTAGAGCAAAGGAAGGAGAGAAGTAATATGATCGAAACATTCAAACATCTTAAGGGTATTAACAAGGTGAAAAAGTCTAACATGTTTCAATATAAGAAAAATAGCAGGACAATAGGACACAGCATGAGATTAGAGGAAGGACAATTAAGGGGTAATGTGAGGAAGTTCTTTTTCACAGAAAGGGCGGTGGATGCATGGAATGGCCTACCTCAGAAAGTGGTGGATATGAATATACTGCAGGGCTTCAGACAGGCATGGGATAGGCATAAGGGAGCAATACAGGTGAGTATGACTAGGTAGGCCATTGACAGAGTAAATGCCTATGGCACCTTCATAAGGTAGAAAAAATGGGCAGACTGGATGGGCCTTGCGGTCCTTATCTGCCGTCAACTTCTATGTTTCTATGTTTCTATGAGTCCCTGATTGGGGAGGACAAGCCAACACCAAACACCAGCCAAGCTGTCTGTAAGATGATCAGGGGGACAGCAGGACCCAAGGCAACAGCGGGGATCCCATCTGTGTCTGTGAACTTACCCCATCTAAGTGGTGAATGGGAATAATCCAGAGAAGCATCCTTTCCCTTTCTCTTTCTGTATTTCTCCTTATCTGAGTGGACGTGTTTATCATCTGACTTTGACGACTTGTCTATTTTCTTCAATGATTCAGTGAGGCCACCATCAACTGTGGAGATTGGGTCAACAGCGAGTCAGGAAGAGGAGCTAGTGACAATGGGGAAGCTGTCTTTGTTGCAGTCTGTTTCTCCATTTCTTTAATCAAAAGAAAGCTTTCCAAAGCCTTCTTGCGACACTTCCTTGCTTCCTGGTTAAAGCCTTGGCAAATTGCGCATGCTTTAAAGCCATGGTTTGTACCAAGACAACAGATACAAATGATGTGGTCATTATCTTTATAGATTTTAATGTCGCTGCAATGTCAATATTGGAACAATGTTTTGTTTTGCCCATTTGTGGCATAAAAGGTGTAAATAATAAAATAACAAACATTAAAGATGTAGACAGTGACAGCGAGTACTTGCAAAGTTAGATGGTGTTCTTCAGCAGCGGTAGAACGACGAACGGTTGATAGCTGGAGATAGAACTGAAGCATGCTGAGGATGCTGGCAGTATATAGGCACCAACAAGGTGCAGTGACATGAGCGACCCCAGCCTGCAAAATGTATCCAGGTGGTCCTGATGCTGGCAGCTTACAGTTCCATGATGTGGCTCAGTGCAGGGAGATATCCTCAAAGAAAATCAGTTTCCACTGCACTGCTCTGAAGACATTGAAGGGTACCTCCCCTTTCTCCATTTAAAGATAACAATAATGGAAACACAGTAAAACCAATATGTATAAAGAGTGCACATTACACATCAGGGCCGGTGGGGTGGCTGTCACATTGTGCACTGATTTGGCTCTGAAGTAATAAATCCTACTACATGACAGGTTTTCTTCTGTATAAATTCCTTCAATCACCAAGAGATCTCCAGTAGAGCTCGTCTAATATGTAATATCACTGACTGCCACAGAACTCTCCTCTCACATAGGGAGCCCTTTGTCTCTTAAAGATAGGTGTCCTAACGTTTTTCTCATATGTCCTGGACAGGCGGGATGGGAGAGGGTTAAGCCATTCTCACCGTGGCTGGAACAAGTTGACACCTTAGTCAGAAGAGCTGCATGAGTTTTTCCCTTTAACTCCTGCTCTCCTCTCTCAGATCTACCAGAAACTTCTACTAATTGTAAAGTAACGAGTTCAGTAATTTTCTGCCACTAGATGGCAGTGTTTCACCATTTTTATTTAGTATTACACTTGTTTAAAGGCGGGCCCAACATTTTCAAATGTTGGTATTCTTTCAGATAGCTTTCTTGATTCATCTTTTCTATTCCTCAGTTTCTTCTAAGGCTTGGAACATTCTGGTACCGTACTATGAGCTGGTAAGAGGTGTGAGGGGGCCCTTTCCTTCCTGTTTTTCATGCTCGCATTACAGGTATGTGTGTTAGAAGGCAAAGGGTGAAGCTGTTCTCAGCAGGAATCTGCACACCTACAAGATGGGAGATTTCAATACATCTCCTGGAATGTACAAGGGGTTAACCACCCCATAAAGCACTGGAAAGTACTAACATACTTAAAATATCTTAGAAGTGACACAGCTGTCATCAAATAGACCTACCTCACCTCACTAAACTGGAAATAGACAAATTGGTCAGGGACAGTCTCAGTGAGTACAGAGGGCTCCAGTACCTGCACCACCAAAAGACAGGAAGTGCCAATCCTAGTGAGCAAAAACTGTCCCTTTAAAATGGGTAAAACTCTTAGGGATAATGACAGGCGGTGGGTGGATCCTATTAGAAGGCACTACTGACACAGCAACAGTCACCATAGCAAGCTTATATACACCAAATAAGGACGATACAAACAGTTTTATCACATCGACATAAATTACTGCATCTCTGCTTCCCCTTCTAATAACTCTTCCTTTATAATTGGGGGAGATTTCAATCTGTCTATTGACCCACTACTAGACAAATCACCTCCAACTCCAGGGTCACTGTCCCACAAACACACAAGGGTGGCTGTGGAACCCCTAGAGCATGTGCAGAGATGAACCTAACAGACTCTTGGAAGGTGCTTCTCTTCACAGACATGGGCTTCACATTTTGGTCGCAACTACACAGTATGATGAGTCAGCTAGACTGGATGTCACATTTCGGTTGCACCAGCATAGTATGATGAATCAGTTGGACTATTTCTTTGCATGTCCCAGCACCCTGAAAGAAGTGATGGATACTCATGTAGACCCCATCCTCCTCTTCAACCATGTGCCTATAGCACTTAAATATATCTCACCTTAACCTCTAAAATGAAGTCCTAGGTAGAAGCATGATCACTTTCTCCTGTAGTCAAAAGAGTTAAAAGGCTAGATTACTAAGGAACTGCATAAAATGAAAAAGACCTAAGCTGCAGCAGCCTCTGTTGGTGCCACATATCACATGAAAACCACAACAACAAAAATGTGCACAGAGTGCAGATTATGGAAATAGAATTTGTTACGCAGTGCAGGTGAAGTGCAAAATACGGCCCTGGTCGATAACAAAGTACATATCACAGACGTTCACAAAGTCCTCACATTTTACTGACCAGGATTGTATTTTTTACTTCTGCTTTTCTCCCTAGTAACACCACCTCTCTTTGAGACACCATTCTAACAGTAGTTCATTAGTGCAACAAAATCTCTGACCGAAGGCAAATTCCTAGACTCTGATGGGCTGGGTATAAACTTCTACCAACTCAGCCCTGAGCTCTTACGCCACGCTCACTTGCTACCTTCCAACAAGCCCTATATGACAAACATGTATCATCTTCAATGTAGGCAGTAACTGCAGTAACTAAAATCCAATAGCACTGTTCAGTGCAGATGTGAAGATTCTGGCATATGTACCGTGATAGCCATCACTTTGATCAATGATATCAGACATTATGGTATGCCATAACACAATATTGTTCTTGTTAGCCCTATGTTTTCTTTTGTTTAGTTTTTTTTTTTATTTACAATTTGTACTTTTTCACTTTTTTTGCCCTTTTCCCGTGCGCATCCGGGGCACTGAACGTACACGTGTGGAGGCACGCACATGCCAGGCACTGCAGAGCGCCTGACCCTACTAACTGCCCTCTCTGCCTGCGCTGCCACTGAACCTCCACCCGGTGGTGACAGGACTACTGGAGGGACAGCATCCACCCCAGGAGTGCCATAGGCAAACCTGCTCCTACCCTTCCCCTCCAGCCGGCTCCTCGATGACCCAAGGTCATTCCCGAACTCGGGTCACCACCGTGACATGAGGTAAGGCTAGATGCCACAACCCTCAGCACCGTTGGGCTTGTCCTATGTTTTTATAATGCATAGAAAGCAATATCAGCATGCGATATGGCCCATTATGGCTACTGATGGCATTGTCTACCACTGTGCTAGCCACTAAGCTTAAGCTGACCCTCCCTCACATAATTTACCAATCCCACCCAGATTTATGATAGGAAGACTGGTAACCTCAGGACAGTCCTAAATCTCATGGAGATAGCACAACAGGAGAATTGCCACCTCGGTACTTATAGATGTGAATGCCGAGAAGGCATTCAATTCCGTAGAGTGTGGGAATACCTGTCCAAATCCCTAGAATTTATGGGGATGAGCCCAAAATTTACCCAGTGGGTTAGAACCCTATATCAAGTACCTAAGGCCAGAGTTCTTATCAGTGAGATTATGTCTACCCCCTTTAATTTCCAGAGAGGGGGCAAGATAATAATGCCCGTTACCTCCACTGTTGTGTCTCATAGCCATGGAAACAATAGCAACCAAGATCAGACAGACACCTCTCATACAGGTGATATGATCAGGGCAAACAGAAACCAAGGCTCTCCTGTAGGCAGAGAACCCACTGCTCTCCCTTTCAAAAGTAGAGGTCTTGCTGCCTGAGACCCTGACATCCTACAGGACTTTGGCAATCCATCAGTCCTAAAAGTTAACTGGTCCATAACCAAAATCCTCCCAAACTGCTCAGCTAGCACTATTGCCTCACTAAACCCAGTACTTAAATGGACTCTACATGTATCACATACTGAACCTTGGATCCCCCTCATTTCAAAGTTAAGACCATGGCACAAGATAACCAACCCCCCAAGTTGCATTGGACTGCAATAACTTGCAGAAGCTCTATCTTACTCTAGTCAGCAAAATACAAGCATTCAATGAATAGTTAATGGTCTTGTCAAAATTGATGTACTGCTTTAATCTTCCATATCATATTGGGCCTAAGATTCAGCACTCCATTGATAAGACGAGATCCTTATTCTTGTGGGAAGGCAACTACCTGATGCTCAGTAGAGCTACACTTAGAGTACAGAAGACAAAAGGAGGGTGACATTTCCCATGGTTATTGCATGTCATATGGCATTTGAGAAGAAACAAGCACTGCAACAGATACAGTGCAAACACCACTGTATGACACCCCTGCTGTGGGTCACAGTTGAGCATGTTCTCTGTGGACAACCCCAGTAGCGGCTCTAGACAAAAATGGTTACCAGGGCACAGCTGGGGCACAACAGATGGCAGCCAGGGCACTGATATATTGTTACTATGGGGAAATTCTGCACCATATGGGGCACCAACTGGGGCACAGCATTTTTTTACCAGGGCACGTGCCCTGGCAGGCCCTGGTGTAGAGCCGCCCATGGACAACCCCCAGTCTCCATTCTCTTGTATTCATCCAATTTCAGCCTTTCATTCATCTCACAGCCCATGAGGCATACAAAGTTTATCTGGTCTAGGTTTGTCAAAATGGAAAAGCAGCCAGAGGCCGCCTTGACCTCATATGAAACCACCTGAAAATCACAATTGAAAACAAACCCAGTTGGTGGGAAGTGGGCATAGAACTCTTATATCACCTAATGTGTCCTGTCACATCCACCCTTAAATATTTTACTAATCACCAACACGGATTCTCCCTCTCGTAGTCCAACACCTGGTAATGCCTGCAACTTCATTAGGAACTTAAAGCGTGGTTAGGCCCCAGTTACCAATTCCCAAGATGGGGGGGGCAGAAATTCCCAAAATATGGACATCCCCAGGAAAGGGAGTTAGGGCAACTGTCTACCATACTATAATGCAATACTCAGAGCCCTCTTTGAATAAGTACAAATGGAACAAGAATGACACCCTCATATTGACTGGACCTTGTGAGAATAATGTTGAGCTGCTGCCCATAAACTGACCATTCAACACCTCCTCATGCTTGTATTAATTTTCTGTACCTGATTCTAACTTTTGTTAACGTGGGCTAACTCTTACTTAGTCTACCACGTACTATAGCAGTTCACCTGTCATCCTTCTCTTTCATGAACTGTTCATTTGTACCAAGGATGTGGTTGAGTTTTGGGGTTAAAATCTTAATGAGACTATAGATACTGCAAAAAGAAATGTCACAGTGAAGGTTCTGTCCCTCCTTCAAAAGAAGGAATGGCCTATTTGGCTCATTCGAAGTGTTGTGATCTATGTATGTGTATAATGGCACATGGATTGTCTGCATTGCATGTTTGAAAATTGATAAAATGTTTTAAACAAAAAAAGGTGGGTGCACATCTGTCTCATCAGTGCAGAAATCCTGTCTACAGGAGATTTTTGTTGTTTTGGTTCTTTTTGAAGATGCTACTGCCACATAGGATACCTGTGCTGATAGGCATGTTGTGATCCCTGTGGCTGAAATTTTTATGAATTTTCTCCATAAATGTCAGGAGTAGTTCCACACTTGACTTCGGGTCTGGTTAGTTTCTGCTTTAATTTGGCAAGATGTTGCAGAATTCCTAAAACTTCTCAAATCTGATTTCCTACTTTAAATATATAGCTCAAAATGAGCCCAGGCTGACCCAAGGTTGGTTTGCAGAAAAACAGGCAAATAGATAAATAACTAGAAACAAGATATTAAAAACATATGCATGTACAGTGGCGGAGCTAGGGGGGGACTAGGGGGTGGTTGCCCCTCCTGGCTGCCCCAGTGTGAGTAGTGGTGCCCCATCTTAGTGCCCATTGTGGAGCCCATGATTGACTGAATGGCCCCCCGGCCCCCAAATGCTCCCAAACCTGGTTCCGCCATTGCGCATGTATAATCGGGTTGCTCCAGTGAAGTGCTGCAGCAGCCACAGCAGAAAAAAAATGACTGCCCACAATTTCTGGGTCATAATTTAAATTCTGATCTCTTGTTAATTCTGTAGCTTATGCTGGCACTGTCCTGCCCCCAAAAAAAATATATCACAAAAATTTGTAGGAGCAATCAGCTTGCACATACAATATTTTCCTGATCCTGGCTCTTCATCATGAGAGAAAAAAATGCTATGTGGTCCTATTCTCATTCGCAAAGGATGGCAGCACAAAACAGGGTGCAAATCTCATTTTGTGATATACACCAGTACTGATTAGTCATGAGGTGGGGGAGTACTCCTGCAACAGTTACAGTGCAAAGTGACCTAACAGATAGTAGAAGAAAACAGGGTTTGCACTCATTGACATACTGTACTACAGTCCCCACCACTTATACTAACCGAGATTGAAATGGACAGTCAATTTAACCGGGTGATTTTCAGACTCCCCTTCCCACTTTCATAGTGTATATGGTATAGACAGGCTGTTTCTGGCAATTAGGCAATGCTTAGAACCTCTTAAGGTGCTAAATATTATTGATTGCATTGTGTATTTCTTGCAGTCACTGGTTCGGTGCTTCTGCAAACACAAACAAGCACTAGCCAACACCAAATGTTCATGTGCTTGTATTTGCTGTGTAGTTGTTGGGCATAGAATTCTCTCACTGTGTGACTCCTCTTGCCTTGATTCCCTCTCTCTCCTCCATAAACAGTCACTCGACTGGCATCTAATCCTCCAATGAGGTTAACTCTGCCCTTAGTCTACTCCAGTCCCTCCTGTCCCAAATTCAGGATGAGCTGACTCCTCTCACCAGAAGAATGGCTAAAGGGATCCCACCAGATAGCTTCACAAAGACCTCCTCTCGCTATTCAAAACCAGGGACAAATGCTGGTTGGCTTTCAAAGTATCCACCAACCCAGCAGAATGGCTTGCCTACGGACAGCTACGGTATGTAAAGGGGCCACTCACTTTACTAAGAGCCAGTACTGCCAGAAACAATTAATTGCCTTTGCTGGGAACTCTCAGCATTTCTGGAGTCATATCAAAGCCCTTCTGGGGTGTCCATCTAAGAGCCATGCAAATTACTTGCTTGTCAATGGGGTCCACTGTAATAACCCTGATGGGATCCTACCAAGACTGCTTCGCCTGGGTGCTCCTACACTAGCCTCCCCCAACGCACACATTTTATACTTATTCTTCTCTTCTGGCATAGTCCCTGGTGTTTGAAAAACTGCAAAAATTACTCTAGTTCTAAAGAACTAAAGAAAGGATACATCAAATTTCTAACCAACTACAGATCTATTGCGCTACTCCCAATTCTCATTAAACTGCTCAAAAGGATTGTGACTTCCCAAGTGATTGACTTTCTCCAGGCATGCAACCATCTCGTGCTCAAGCATGTCTATTGTTAACAAAATTGTATCCTCCTGGGTCGTACTTGAAAATAGGCATTTACTTGCCTTATGTACTCTACCTGGTAAATATAAACTAAATAAATAAATAGATAGCACAGCTGTTAAAATTAACAAATTAATAACACAAATTATAATAGTGAAATTGCCATGACTGGGAAGTAAAGAGGTTCACACATGTGATCCTGAATTTTCAAGATAGTATTTTTATTACCCCAGGATATGAAGACGACAGGTGTCATTCTTCAAATGCTATTTTAAATATGATTTTGCGGAAGTACCACAAAAAAAGGTTTTAGAGGGAAATATGAATATGACACCTGTCATATTCATGTGATGGGCTAAAAAAACCAGTGTGTATGTTGAAAAAGTGGGTTCAAAAAGCAAAAAAAGAAAATCCAGTTTTATAAAGAAAACATTGAAAAAATGTCAATGTTTATTCATTACTTTTTTGTTGTTGTTTGAGATTTTGACCCCAAATTTTCAGCATAATCTTTTTATGACACCAACTTTTGAACATGACAGCTATCATTTATGAAGTCCTGAGCAAAATGTCATTTTGCTGCATGAGCAAAAAAGACAGTTTGGGCAGGATTTGAAAACTGACACGTGTCATGTTCATGAGGTGGTATAAAAATGTTTAAAATTTAGGGACAAAATCTGGAAAAACAGCAGATTTGTGAGCTTACGTTGAATAATTTCAATGTTTTGTCATACATTTGCTTTTTTTTTTTTTTTAGATTTTGACCACAATTACATAGTCTTTTTATGACCCCACCTCATGAACACGAAGGGTGTCTTTTATAAAATCCTGGCCAGGACATAGTTTTGCAGCATGATCTTGGACAGACATTTTGGTCAGATTTAAAAAATGACACCTGCCGTATTCATAAGGTGGGGTAACAAAAGGGATATGTGGAACATTTGGGGTAAAAATCTGCAGAAATAATACAGTTTTGAGTAAATGTTGAAAAATGTCAACGTTTCTTCATAACTTTTGTTGTTTTGTGACTTTTGACCTCAAACTTTCAGTATAGTCTTCTTTTTGTTGTTAACCTCACCTTATGATCAGCTACTGTAGGTAGGATTGTTTAAATCCTATTCAAAAGGTGATTTCACTGAGCGACTGCGAAAACATGTTTCAAAGCGGATTTGAAAAATTACACCTGCCTTGTTCATGAGGAGGTGTAAAAAATGCTATGTTGAAAATTTGGGACACAGATGATACATAATGAAAATGATATGAGTAAAAGTTGAAATGCATTAAAAAGCCATTAACTAGACTTACCTTATTTTCAGTCAGTTTGCAGTCAGGCACCATAAGGATAGGAGTGTCACTGGTCCTGAGAGGATTACTTTGTGGGACATGTCTTAGGTAAGTGAGGGTGGGGGTTGTGGGACAGTAGGTGCTGAGAGGGGGTGGGGTTGTGGGTTGTGGAGAACATTGATGGGCAGCTTTCTTTTTTTTGGGGGTTAGAAAAAAAGGACAATGAGGGTTTTTTTTTACAGGTTCCAACACTGGGGACAGGGCACCCAAGTTTTAGGGAGTTGTTTGGCAGCAGTGGGGTGGGCATCCCAGGTTTGTATACAGTGGTTGGGAGTGTGAGCCAGCACAAGAGGTTGGGCACTTTATTGTCAAATTTAAGAGACTGGTCAAGCAGGGGTGGGGAGATATCTGCAGCAGGACAGAGCACGCATAGCCAGTTTTATTGAAAAGGTAATCAGGCAGGAGGGGGTGATACTGGCAGCAGGACTGAGCACCCACCACTGGTTTTAATTAACTGCTTGGTCAGGTGGGAGGGAGGATACCAGCAGTGGGTTTAAGCATCCATCACTGGTTTTGTGTAGTGGCTGGGTTGGGCGGGAGATACTGGCATCGTGATTGGGCACCTACTGACTGTTTTGTTGATAATTTGTTGGTTGTTGACATGGTGTCCACAGATAAGAAAAGCTTTGGTCATTGTGTAACATGTCTGCATTTCCCTGAAAAGCAAAGTACTACACAGTATCCTGTATATAGAATGAAAAGCAGTAGAAAGATTTCAAACAGATATTAGGAGATGCACAAGAAATCCCACTTCAATTTTTGCATTAGTAGGTGCAATTAGAGAACAGTTTCAGTAAGGAGGTGTGGATCACCAAAAACCCTCTCACAGCTTAGACTAATACCAATATGTTCCCATGCTTTACCAGTAAGCATAACCAGCTTAAAAGTCCAAGAAGAAGAGGAGGACAGGTTCATTCCTGTAAGAAAGAGAGTAATCTGGTATATATGAGCTGTGCCTTATTTATTTATGTAGTAAGGACCAAAATGCTTTACTTTCAATGTTCAAAACACAGGTAAGTAAAATAATACAGCTCCTTAGCTGAACCGATCAGTGAGTGTAGGAACATGTTAAAACATCTGTTTTACTTGCTGGTTATCATAGTATAAGAATATATTAACTCCATGAGTTGCAAACACTGCATTATGGGTGTGCAAATGAAATGAGTTGTGCAACATCTCTGCCATCCCTTGAAAAACAAAGTACTAAACAATAGCACATATGAAAGCAGTAACTAGTAGCACGTATGTAGAACACAAAGCAGGAGAAAGATTTAAAATAGGAAATAGGAGCTGAACAAGAAACCCCACTTTCACTTTGTACTTTGCAGCCTAATGACTGGGCAAAGACCTCAAAGGGAAAAGAAGGAGAAAGACAGAGATAGGGCAAATTAGGGAGGAGATTCAGCATTCTGAAACTGCCTCCAAAAGCACTGTCACAGCTCAGACTGGTACCACTATACTCACGTGCTCTGCAAGCAAAAATAAAAAAATGTCAGGCCCCAAATTCCCCTAGCTGAGCTAGAAGGAGCCTTGCAGTAGCTGAAAACAGATAACTACCAGGGTTTGGATGGATATCCAGCTGAATTTCTCAACATATCTTCACTGGAGTTGTCTCCACTCATAGTGAAGTTTATGAGCTCCTTATAAGAAGGTTCAGCTCCTCCACCCTCCTGGAGTTATTCTGTTATATTGCTCATTTCCAAACCTGGAAAGGCTCCAGACAGATGTGAATCACACCGGCCTATATCAGTTCTCAAAATGACTATAAGGTCTTTGTCTATTTTAGCCCACAGGCTGGATTTTCTTCTCCCTAACATCATCATATGGACCAGACCAGCTTTATTCAATCCAGGCAGATGATGAACACTATTAGATGCTCCCTGTCTCTTGCTTCTCACTCAGGATCTCCTCTCCTTATCTTGGGTCTTGATGTGAGAAAGCATTTGACTATGCGCCTTGAATCTTTCTCTGTGCCACTCTTCTTATCTTTGACTTTCCTCTTGCCTTGTGAATCTTCTATCTATGCTAATCCCCAAGTACAGCTATGATCAAATGGTAATCTGTCTTCTTTCTTTCCTCTCGGGAGGGGCACCAAACAAGGTTGTCTTATTCTCACCCTCATTATTTGCACTATATATAGAGTCTCTGGTTCAGGCTATATGATTGTACCCTGCTACAGCTAGATACAGGGCGTTAGATGGCATTGAACATTGTGTCACCCTGTATACAGATAATATTCTCTTACACCCGTCTAATCCAGAGGCTGGACACCCAACAGTATGGAACCTGCTGGTAGAGTTTGTTGAGTTCTTGGGCTATAAGTTAAATGAACACAAAACAGAGGTCTTAGCCATAAATGATACCCCCTCTGTATCTCTTTGACAAGTCCCCTTTTGTTGGGACCTGACATCCATGCAATGTCTCAGAGCAAATCTGATGCAGTCTCCTACTCAAAGTTTTGATGCTAATTTACTTCCCCTGCAGTGGCAAGTACAACAGGACTTAGATAAATGGAATCTACTTCCACTTTCTCTTGAATATCCCATAGCTTCAATTAAAATGATGATTTTAACAACATTTTTATATTTGTTTTAATCACTCTCACTGTTTATAGATAAGGCTATGTGGGCCAAATGGAACCACTTTCTGTCTCAATATATCTGGAATGGCAAGCCTCCAAGAGTACAGTTAACTCTGGACTCAAGGAATGAGGTGGTTTAAGTTTCCCGCAACTAAGGAGATACTTAGGAGCAGCTCGGCTCCAGGTGGTGCTTTATTGGCTCCAGAAATCTCCCACCCAACAATGGGTTGGTTTCCAATGAGCCACTTTTACTACAGTTACCCCAGAGAAAGCTCTCTTCTGGTAGGGGATGCCGAGGACCCATACAAGTGTTACTTCCTCATGCATACAGGTTGCCCTCCAAGTGTTGCATACTATACTATGGCAATATGGTCTTGAGGGGAAGTTTCTTTGGTTATTACCTCTCACCTCCACCTCACCCAGAATTTTTGTCAGCAGAACATGATGTTGGATATAAACTATGGTATAGTAGGGGTCATTGGTATCCTCTACTGTGTTGGCAGGAACCAGGGCTGGTGACTTTTCAGAATCTCCCAATTTCCATGAGTATTTGAAATGCCAACTAGTTTTGGTACTTTTAGATAAGAGCTGACATGGAGCAGTTGCGGCAGCGAATTTCGCCGCCTACTGCTGATGCTCTGATTCTATCACTTCTAACAGAATCCTTGGGAGGTATCCTGAGAAATTACCTCATTACCAAGCTCTACCAATTCCTATGGACCAAGGTCCCAACTGCACCTATGCGGGTGCTGGACAGTTGGAATAATGAGCTGGCTAGTCCCCTAACTAAGGACCAATGGAAGAGAATCTGCATCCCTACCAATAAAGTAACCCCCTTACTGATCTGGTGGGAATATAACTGGAGGAGTATTATTAGATACTTTCTGGTGCCAGTTCAAAAAGTCCACTGGGGAACTGCCTGTACACCTGCATGTTTGTATGAGTGCAGTGAACTGTGCGCGAACCATAATCATATAATGTGGGCTTTCCCAGTACTGTTTCCTTTCTGACAAGAAATAGCTCATTGCTCAGTATTCTCTCCCAGCTTGTAGCTTACTAATCTGTTATTTTTATTCTTCTTATGAATATACTTGAGAAAAAGAGTGAAAAGATACCTACTAGGTGTACTCTTGCTGGCAGCTAAAACATGCATTACAAAAAGATGGTTATCTAAAGACCCCCCCCCCATCAGAGTGGCATCAGAGTGGTCTTCCTGGGCTGGGTGTCCAACTGCAAGTGACATCATATGAACAGGGGTATTTATGATTTAGAACTGCTTACATTTTTCTTTAGACAACAGTTGGATAAAGGTACAAACCGCTGGGCACAAGGGGTGCATTATATCAATCAATCAGTTATTTTTATTTTACCAGGAATAACACTAATTTGAGCCAGCACAATCTGGCTCAGCATCTATCACTCTCTCTATTTTTTTTTTATTTTATTTATAAAATGTTTCACCAGGAACAACAACATGAGATGATGGACAACTCGTTTCCAGAAGCATCCTGGGGAGAGGGGTACAAAGGTTGGGTAAGGCACACATAAAGCAAAATCAAACAATATCGGTGAAAATTCTATACATAACAGAGTAGTAGACTACAACACTGTAACACAAGGGCCAGAGGCCAAGGTAGTAGCAACAATTAGTTGGAGAACTTATATAGTACAATCAGGGCCTAAGGCCAGGAGGCCAGGGGGTGAGGAAAGCAAAGAATCAGAGAAGTGCCTAGAGTAGAGTGCTGGGCTTTGGTAAGTGCTAGTGAAAGACCAGAGAGAGAGGGTGGAGAGAGAGGAGGATAGGGGAGGGGAGAGGGAAAGGCTGCCAGGACCAGAACCCCCCTCAGGATGTTAGGAAACCCTGCAAGGAGGGAGGGACCAGACAGTAAAATTTGGAGGTGAGAGAAAGAGAGGGTGAGGGGGAGTTAGGGGGAGGGGTAGCTAACTAAGTAACAGAGAGTAAGAACTGGAGGGGAGCAGAAGGGGCAGAGACTGCAGTTCTGACAGGGTAACTAGGAGTGTTAGGTGATGTAAAGATAAGCAATAGAGGAGAGAGTATGTATTTGAGAGGGGCAAGAAGTAAGTGGATCAATGCCCAAATCAGGGTTGGAGCACTGTTTGAGGGTACTGGGAGGTAATGGAAACATGGACAAGGGAGAAACAAAAGTTTAGGTATGGACAGGAGGATGGGCAGAATGAGTAAGGGTTTGATGAGGGAATACAAAGTGTAAGGGGTAAGGAAAGGGTGAGGGAGTGGAGGGGGAATAGGAGTAGACGAGTGACAGAGGGAAAGTGGGTGCCTTGGGATAGGGAGGGGGAAGAAGGGGTTAAGGACTAACAGAAGGAAGGATATGTGGAGAGAGTGGGGTGTAGGGGGTGGAGAAGGGGTCTAGGAGCAGAAGCAGCTAGGGGAGTAGAAGTTACGTAGGGCTAGGTAGAGGGATGATGGGAAAGAAGAGATTCAGATTGGAGGAGGAAGTGAGTTCTAGAGTTTGGGGAAGTGGAAGGAGAAAGCTTCCTGACCTATGGAGGTGTGGCAATGGGGGATGGCAAGAGTGCAGGAGTCAGAGGACCTAAGAGGGCAGGAGGTGGGAGGGGGAGCAGAGAGAGAGGAGGAGAGATAAGAGCAGTAGACCTTCAGTTTGTCCCATAGTTGTGGGCTTGGTCAGGAGGCCAGATGAGGCTATATAAATATCACCGGATGATCTTTGGGAATAGGTACTTAATTCTGAATAAGTGTTAATGAGACAATTTTTTTATCTTGAAGCCTTTGACTATACTACTGATTTCTTATTATTTAGAACAAACATCTGTATGTTTTCTCTACTGACAATGCTGTAATGGTTTTACTGTTTTTACAGCAATATATGATTATATAATGCAAAACGTCCAATAAAATTTGACTATAAAAATTGGCAAGCAAACACAAAACTATGACTGAGTGAAAAAAATGGAGCTTCTGAGCAAAAGAGATTTGCTCCCTAATTTGAGCTAGCACAATCTGGCTCAGCATCTATCACTCTCAAAGTGTGCAATCACAGACCCATTGATGCTGCTTGCAGAACAGCATCAGAATAGCAATCCCAAATGGAAAAAAAAGAGGGAGTACAAGACAATGAGGTGGAAGAGGTATTGCTATGATGTTTTCAGAATGCCCATGGCTGTAATGTCCTTAATAGTTGTCCTGTTCTTTCCCAGAAAGCAAAACAGTTCACAACTGCTTAACGCTGACTCCATTAGTGCTGATTAGAGGGCCAATGACATTTTACCTGGTTTGCTTGAGGATTACAAGGCAAGGAACATTTCTAAACTGGATGAGTTGGGATGTGTTTTTTTTTCTGCGTTGGCTATGGCACATTGGTATTTAATACAGACAGCCTCCTTGGAGGAAAAAAGCTAAAGAAAAAATATCCCTGTTAGCCTGCTGCCCCTCTCTGTCCTGCCTCGACTGCATTGTACAACACCAAACTGTGCTCCATGTAGGCATGTTGTATGTTTGAACTTGGTGTAAACTCTGATATTCGCTTCTTACTGAACGTTTAGCCAATGCTATAGACAAGTAATTCCAAGCTACTCAGTACATCTGTTCGATGTATCTGTACTGTGTATGTAACTCTATACATCTATTTAATGTATCTCTATTGTGATAACCTGCATGTTATCCTCCCTGTGTACCCCTTCCCTCCAGGTTGCACCGGGAGACGAGCATCTTCTTGCTCAGTGTGCCTTTCCTGGTGAAACAATTTCAATAAACAAATAAATAAACATGGATAACTGAAAAGCTAAACATTGTGGTCATTTGCAAATCAGCTGTCCCCAAGGCTTCCATGGTCATGGTGTGCACCACTCACCAGGGATTTACCATTCCAGTTCACAGCCTAGATAACAGGAGACATTTTTACAGAGTTGGTAAGGTTGTGGGACAGGAAGTTAAGAAATCACAAAATCGTCCTAGTCCTAAACAACTTCTCTGGGCTCCCTGCAGTGCCCAGGCATAGAAACATCAGCCTTATCTTTCTGCCACCTAACCTCAACCGCATTATTCAGCCTCTTGGCATGGGAATAATTTACTCCCTGAAGCAGCACTATACCCTTGGTATGTGGGAACGGGTCATAGAGGAGCGGGACACTACTGCAGATTTTATTTTAAATCAGTGTGCTGCAAAAAATCTCCCCACTAGATTCTGTGTGGCTTTTAAAACATGCTTGGGATTGTGTTACTGATGAGACAATACAGTGCTGCTACAGGAAAGTCAACTTTGTTCAAACTGAAATTGACACACCGGTCAGTCCAATGTTAGAAGAGGTGGTGTATGAAGACTCAATTGAACCACTGAACAGGAATGAAAGCTAAAGAGTTTGCCAGGCTCTGTCACCTTGGAGACTGTGATACCGAGCCCTTGGGTGATGACATCATCAAGGTAGTCACCTCAATACAGTCCAACTCAGGTTTGGAAGAACACATAAAGGATGAGAGCAGGGAAGAGTCCGAAGAGAATCCAATCACCCCAGCTGTGCACACAGCATTGCTGATTCTTCGTCAAGAGATGGAGCAGTGCATGGACTTGATGTCAGACTGTGCAGCACTCATTGAAATGTAGAAGGCTTGGAGGTATACTCAATGACCCAGACTGTGTAGACAAAATTGACTGAGTTCTTTAAAAAATAGGAATTTTATTTTATTTTCTGTTGGTTCCAATGCCTAAGTGAATCAGAGTGAATGGGTTATGTTGCCTTAAGTTCCTCAAAGTGAATGAGACTCAGCACAGTACTCCCACCTTCCTAAACCCACCCCTAATCTCTTGCAGTATATAATAAATGTGTTGTTTTTTAGTTGACTAATTAGATTTGTGCCATTTTATTTTTTGCTGTACCAATACAGCATTTGTCTCCTCTAGTGGGGAAAACAACAGAACACGGTTCTGCTCGTTATAAGCAATGGGGACTGTATTACGGTATTTGCCTGCTTGTGCGTGGCCTGTCCTAAGCTTTACATGCTCTAACTACTAGCCCCATGCCCCATATTTGTAATCCTAGATTTCAATAAAATAAAAAAAAATTAAAAAAATGGCTCTTTAAAAAAGATTGAACCACCTGACCTAACACCTGACCTAACAGGTAGTGCTGTCAAATGAGACTGCTATTAGCAGAGCTCCTTGTGTCACTTTGGATGGGGGGGGGTTTAAGACCAGGAAGGTGCTATAGTGGCAGGATAGTTAGTCTCAGTTACTTGGTCTCCTGTTGCGAGTAAGTAGATTTTGTATGTTTTCACATATTTTTGCACTTGTATCTTGTGCTGTACTCACTTTTTTTTTCATTATTGTATTTATTGGTTTTTCTCCCTGTTTTTCTCCAGCTATCCCAGGACCCCAGCATACGGTAGTCATATGCGTGTGGAGATGCACACACGCCCTGTGGCACTGGCTCAGACCCTTCTGCCCCTCGCCTGGCAAGTGCTGGGGCTCTCAAAAGTCTGGCACTACCATCCGTCCTCCACCAGGTGGCAGTCAAGGGCCAGAGAAACCCCACGACCCTCCCAGGAGAAGAGAGCTGACTCACGACGGCTAAATCTCACTCCTCGCCCTACCACCCCCCACCACCACCAACCCTCGACAACCCAGGCTCATTCCCGAACCTGGGTCGCCAGCATAGCGTGAGGTGTGGCATCCAGCACCTCAACCTTCAACGCCACTGGACCAGCCATCACACTTTTTAGTCTCATTCTAATAAATAGATTTTTAATTATGAAACTTTGATTTGGTCTCTTCTGTACTGCTCAACTCAGTTTCTTTTTGACTGGAGTGGTGGGACTCTGGAAAGGGAGAAAAAAAGTCAAGCAGCTCTTGTTGCCTTAGGTGCCCCAGTGGGCAGGCACTCAGGAACAGTAGATGTACTGAGCCCAAAGTGCCCTTCCTGGGGCAGCTAAGGTATAGGAAATGCATACTATGTTACTGCCTATACTGTAGTTCTTTGGCTCTGTCCTGTAGCCTTGTTTGAATACTGTCACCGTATGGGCCCCTCTCCAGTGCTCAGGTACAGTGCATACATATGCAGCTCTTATTGACTAACTCAATATCCATGCCAGCAGGGTGGACAGTTTGTTGGCCAGCCCCTTCAAGATGTTTCAGTGCATTCAGTCCTTGCCTAATGCCTGGCTTGTAGTTATCCCCTTGAGCATTCTCACAATTTTTTCAGCTGTTACATATACTGTAGGTCTTATGATTTGTATTCATGAGCTCTTTTGAATAACATTTCACTGTCAGTTACCGTGACATCTTTTCCTTTGTAAGTACTGATGCAAAATACTCAGTTGTGCATTCCAACATCTGTTTTTCCTTTGTTATTATATCATAATTATCTTGATCTTGCAGTGGATCCAACATTTTTCTGTGTTTTTTCCTTCTCATTTAAATATCTGAAAAAATTCATAATTGCATTTAACTTTAAATGCTGCTCACAGCAAAGAAACGCATGACTAGAAGGAAGTAAAAACAACTTCCACCAGTGAGAAAGGAATGGTGTGACACAGTGAATGAGCTTTATCACATGGAGACATTGACCTATTGTCAGACTTCAGAAGACTCTAGTAGAAGTACCCTATCTTAGAACTGTTGGGAAGATCCTGCGTTGAAGGTTGTGAATAATTCTACTGTAATTAGGTGTGAAGAGACCAGTCTACAAATGGATGCACACCCACAGAGGGGCTTACCCTGCCATGAGGTGATTTCTCTGCATATTTGAGACACCCCATGGCATCCAGAAAGGGTGTGCATGCCCCCTTGGCACCCAATCCTGTGACCAGTCACAGAACTCTATCTGCAGGCAGATGAAACTTGCCAAGGATGTTGGGGTGTGTGCTAATGTCCCATTCACAAAAAGAAATCTGCAGTGTAGATGGCCAGTAAAGTGGGCACAGACTACATGGGCCAAGACCCTGTCATAGAACTTATGTGCCTCCTGTACCAAGCCACAATAAGTCCTTAGGGGGGTCTGTTTGACCTCTCCTCAGCCTACGCCAGACCTCTAAGCTGATATGGAGGGCTGAGGATCCTCGAGAGCTACTTTTCTTGGTTATTTGCATTTGACAGGGATACAGCAGTCCTTTGTGGCTAGCATATCATACAATTCCCTGCTCTGTGCTTCTAGCTGGATGCCCAGTGCCAGGCACTGCTCCACCCTCGGAACATCACCAGCTGAGCACTCATGTGATGTGGCAGGCCAGGGACTGCTGATACCATCTGATGCAGACTGGTATCACGGTATGGTGCTCCATGACCAGGATACTAACAAATCACATGTATACCAGCTGTGCCTAGGGCATAGTAGAGGACAGGTTGCTTTCAGATATGGTTTCTGCAGCGTGCTGGGGGTGCTCAGAGACCAGCAACACACTCTTTGGAGTGGTCCTACCACTATTATGAAACATGGTAAAGTGTTTCAACAGTTTTTTTTTTTATTTAAAAACTTTTAAAAACATACTGGCAGCTCCCTTACATCACAGATTAGTGGGGAGCATGTGACGTATGTAAATACCATGAGGTTTTTGCACAGACTCCGTACCCCTGACTGCCTGACCAATGGCACCCAGCATACACTATGAAGCTTGGTTACTATACCAGCTATTGCACTTATTATGCATCTGCAGTCTTGTTGTCTTACTGCACTTCCATTCCATTTAATCTGCTCCCCTGTTTCCCTACCTGTTAACCTGTTACTCAGCCGAAATTCCTATTAAGTGTATACATTAATGTAATGCAATAAATGTAATGTTATATGTATCCTACTTGAAAACCTGCACGTTTTCCTCTCCAATGCACAAACTATAATGTTAAATGTTCACTCAGTGATAACTTACGCTCTATCCTCTCCTCTGTACCCCTCCCCCCAGGTCACCCCGGGAAACGAGCATCGTTTTGCTCAGTGTGCCTTTCCTGGTGAAACAATTAAATAAATAAATAAATAAGATCCCAGCCAAACAGATGGCTGCACTTCCTGATGTAGTTTTAAAATATGGCAAAAGGCACAAAAATGCAAATTACAGTGACCCTGTTAGTTATGAACCTGGCAAGAAAGAACTCTGTGATCACTTTGAAGCAAGGGATTATAGCAAGACATGAATCTCTAGTACTGTGAATGCGGGACAAGAAATGAACAGAGAGAATATGCTGATACCCCATACTCAGGTGTCAGGGAATGAACAAGTGCAAACACCAGTCATGGCTACCACATATTCTCCACAGGCACACCAGATCAGAAACGTTTTAGCAAAAAATTGGCACTGACCTGCAGGTGCAGCGGTAGCTTTGCCAATCGCGACACCAATGACCTGGGATCGGGAACGAGCCCAAGAAATTGGAGGTCTGGCGAGGGGAAGTGAGACGAGCATCCCAGAGTACATTCACCACCTTGGGGTTTGAAGGGAGTTCGGACTCAGCTGCAATACCAGCAGCAGGGTGACCTCAGGTGGCAGTGCAGTTGAAGCCAAGGATCTGGGCAGGAGGATGCCAATATGAACATATGAACAAACGAAGAAGCCAGTAGAAGAAGACCATTTAGTCGATCCAGTCTGCTCGTATTGCAGTGTCCACAGCTTGAGCTACTGTCCCTGCCCTCCCTCCCACTCATCCCATCCTCCCTACCCATGATCCTTACCTTCCCTATGCCTATAGGCTCTGATGCACAATGTACGCCTGCATACATGTGCATCAGAAGCTCAGTGTCCTAGCAGCAGGGACCCTACAAAAACATAGACAAACCCTGACCACTGCAGGAGGACGTCTGCCTCATGTCACAGCCCCACACTGCCAATATAGGCTCTCTCTCTCCACTACGCTGACAAAGTCTCCACTGGGGGCTAGGGTCCACCCCCTATATCCCCTCCCTAGGGTATAATCCAGGGTGGAATGGAGAAAAGCTAAGTCCCAGAGAAGGTGGGTGATGGAGTTGGGTGAGTGGGCCAGGACTGATGGGGGCCAGTTAGACAGAGGGGAAAAAGCACACTAACAAAAATGACCGGCATATCCTGAATACAGACAGAAAATTGAAGGACATAGTTGCCAACCCCCCAAAGGTGGTATACAGGAGGGGTAAGAATTTGGCAAATGATCTGGTCCACAGTGTACATGTGCCCCCTCATCGAAACCAAGAGAGAAGTTTACCTGGGGAGCAGATGCTGCAGAAATTGTAAATGCTCGGGTTTTGCAAAAGGGGGACAGTTTTGTCCATCCTGTTACCAGGGAGAGGTCCTATATGTCTGATTTTATCTCTTGCTGTACTACACATGTGGTTTATTTGGCAGTCTGAACATGTGGCACTTTTTCTGTTTGTAAAGCCCACAGAAAGTTAAAAATCCATATCGGAGAACATATGGGCTGCATTTCTAAATTTGAAACATGGCCTGCCATGTTAAAAAATAGATATCATTCACCATCTGTCCTTTACAGTTATTGAAAAGTCAAGCTGGGGAATCAGAGGTTGGGATCTGGGCAATCTGCTCTTAAAAAGAGAGGCTTTTTGGAAGTACAGACTGCACTCTGAAGCCCCCGGAACTTAGTTTTGTAAAATATCTTTATTACAATCTTTAACTACAGACATGGTATCACTTACAAATTGATCCAGCTTTGTAAAGAACGTATAAAATAGATTCTACATACACTAAAATTCTACTGCTGTGGGTTCAGACATCACACACACATACACGCACACTCACGCACGCGAACACACATATTATCACAACAATCCACAATACTTTGATTTAATTTGACTGATTAAAATTCAGAAGGAAATTATGCTTTTATCAAACAATGGCAAATGAACACGGTATTGACCATTAGGTTACAAAATGTCAGGGAATATCCCCTGTGGGTTCCAGCGGTTGTTCCTATCCCCTTAAATCTGTAGTGTACTATGCTTCCCCTTCAGCATAATATTGGGAAAGTTCACCCTTCCATAGCTTCAAGTAGGGGCTGCCAGACTGTATGGAATGCACACTCCTGATTATTTCCATAATACTGAGCCTTCTCCACCTTAAGACACTCTGTCATATTCCTAATCTAATCCAAAGGTGGTAGTGGGTGGAGTTGTGCCCATCTAGTACTGGGCAATGGTTTCCTTTGGGCAATTGTTTTCCTTGCATTGATGAGAGCTAGTCCCCCCCCACACACACACACACACAATGGATGACTCTCAGCAAAGGTCCCAGCAGATTCTGCCCCAGTAGAAACTCCAACGAGGTGAATGACAGATGTTTGTTGAGGGCCTTCTCCATTATTTGGTGTATATACCACCAAAAACGTTTAATTTTTATGTTAGCATGCACATGCATGTGCAGCAAACATTTCATTACAATGAATGGCATTTCAGAGGTGTGTCACTGCCGAGCCCATTGCAGCTCAAGCTGCAGATGACTCAGCAGTGACAGACCAATGACAGGCACTTCGGTCATGATACTACTCACTGCTTGGTGGACAGAAAGTGTGCGTAGTTGAAAGAAGCCAGCTGCTCCTATCAGTCAGTGAATGGCTTGTTTCATCTACACAAAGTTGCCCGGCAACCATCTGAGCAGTGCGAGGGGGGGGGGCATTTTCTCTCTCCCACTGCACTCCATTGCGAGCGCATCAGTGCCCTCACCATTTACATTCCTCATACTGTTTTGCTTGTTTTTTAAATCCATGTTCCCTCTTAAGCTGGAGTGCCCCACTGCAAGCAGCCAATAAAATTGAGAAAGCCCTCCTGGGCTGAGCCCCACTATAAATGAGATTGTTAAAAAAAGGCCCCTTCTTGACTAGGTGTCCCACTGCAAATGGCAATCTACATCTTAGCCAAGTCATTCTGGATGTGGGCATAGTAAATAATTAAAAAAGCCCACCTTGGGCTCACATTCACCTGCTCCAAGTGGGTATTTAAAAAAAGAGTCATTTCCTTACCCCCTGTACCCTATCAAGAAACTTGCTCCAAGTAAAGCCCCTCCAGTTAGGGAGTGGGCATATTAAGTAAAGAAGCCTGTCCTGGGATTGCCTTGACCAGCTCCAAGCAAGTATGTCAAAAAACAAGCCCTTTCTGGGTTTGGTATCCCACTGCAACAAGTGAGCAGGTATAATAGTGAAAGCCGTCCTGGGCTGGGTGTCCCACTGCAAGTGGGCAGCTAAAAATTGAAGAAAGCCCTCCTTGGCAGAGCTCTGCAATAAGCAGGATTGTTAACAAAAAAAAAACTAAAAACAAAGCTCATTCTTGGCTGGGTGTACTTTTCCAAACCAGAGATTACACCTTAGCAAAGTCAGTCTGGGCAATGACATTAAAGAAGCTAGTTCTGGGCTTGCATTGACCCACTTGGAGTGGGTATGTTAACACAAAAAAAAGACCCTTCTGGGCTTGGTGTTCCACTGTGAGTGAGCAGGTAAAACAGTCAAAGCCCTCTTGGGCTTGGTGTCCAGCTGTGAGCAGGAAGGCAATATAAAGAAAGCCCTTCCTGGCTGAACACCGTCGTAAGCAGGATTCATAAATAAAAGTATTGATACCCACTCTGAGCAACGCTCCGCCAGTCTGGTGGCAGTGACATTTAATAATTAAAGACTCCCAACCTGGGATCTGAATGACCCACTCCAGGTGGTATGTTAAAAAAAAAAAATCTGTAGAATATTAAATAAAATCAAGCCACTGCTGTGAACAACAGCATTTTAAAATAAATCTGTCCTTCCTGGACGTGAACCTAGGACATGCTGGCAGTGGGCATTTAAAAGCACAGATGAGCGGTGACATAGTAATCAGAAATAAAAAAAAAATTCACTCTCAGCCTTCACACACAGCATGCCGGGGGTCCTGTGAGAGCAAGCACTGCACTTCAAATGTTCGCCCTGAGTTTCACAGCACCAGTTGTTCTAAGAGCCAGTCTGTAATGAATGCACTGAGGTCTTGGCCCTCTTCCCCTCACCCCAGCATTCCAATTATGCATACATTGTTGCACCTGGCACAGTTTTCCTGGTCATCTACCTTCATTACCAGTGCCTGTACTGTGTCCATGAGCTGTTTCTTTTTTTCGCTGCCAATCAGTCACTTGATCTTCCACCATTCTGACTTGTTCTTCCATTTTCATTAAGTGTGTACTGTGAGCCGTGATCATCTCTGTGAGACCCTCCAGGGCCACGTGTAAGTGGAACATCTGTGCTGTCTCATTGGTAAAACTCACTCACATCTCCGAGAGGAGGTCATTGATAGGTGTAAGCAGGGTGGAATCTTTTTCCTTTGTTGTACCAAATGGGATCCACCCATGGGTACTAAAACATCTGAGCATGATGCTAGCTGCCCCTCTGGCAACATTATTTAGCATCTCTTTGAACTCCGGGGTAGTACTAGAGGACTGGAGGAGGAGCCAATGTGGTCCCTCTGCACAACAGTGGCAGTAAGCAGTAGGCTAGCAGGCCAGTCAGTCTCACATCAGTGGTGGGATAATCAACAGAAAACCTGCTGCAGGAAAGACTGATGGAGTATCTGATCACAAATGGACTGCAGGATCACCAGCAGCACAGTTTCACGGTGGGGTGGGGGGGGGTCATATCAAACAAATCTCATAGCTTTCTTTAACTGGGTGACTAAGGAAGTGGATCGGGGAAAGCAGTGAATGTGGCCTATCTGGACTTCAGTAAGGGCTTTGACACTGTGCCTCACAAGAGGCTAATTCAGAAACTTAGCAACCTGGGGGTTGGGGAGAAGGTTGTACACTGGGTATCAAACTGGCTGAAGGACAGGAGGCAGGGGGTAGTGGTAAACAGAAGTTACTAGGGGGATGGGAGAGTGACCAGTGGAGTACCACAGGGATTGATACAGGGTCCTGCCATTTTCAGTGTCTTCATAAGTGACATTGCAGAGGAACTGGAGGGAAAGGTGTGTCTCTTTTGCAGAGGACACAAAAATCTGCAAAAGGGTGGACACGCAGAAAAGGGCAGAGAGAATGCAAAGGGATCTGGGGAAACTTGAGAGTTGGTGAAAGGAGTGGTAGCTGGCTTTCAATGCAAAAAAGTGCAAAGTTCTTCAAGTGGGATAAAGAAACCCGTGGGGGTGTTGTGTAGAACACAGGGGGAGATACTTACAGTCACCAAGCAAACGAGAGACTTTGGGGTAATCATATCTAATGATCTCAAGGTGGCAGGGCAGTGTGACAAGGCAGTAAATAAGGCTACTGTAGTTTGATGCTGGGGTATATAGGGAGAGGGATTCCTAGGGAGGAGATAGGTGGTGCTGCCGCTGCATCGCTCATTAGTGAGATCCCACCTAGAGTACTGTGTCCATTTCTGGAGGATGCACCTCTGCAAGACATTGACAGAGTGGAAGTGATCCACAGCAGGGCTACCAAAATGGTGTTGGAGACAGCTCAACATGTATTCCCTGGAGAAGAGGAGAGTGACAGGGGACATCTCACTCCTTCCTTCTCTTGCCAAACTCCAGAAGTCACTCATATACTCCAGGCTGTCTGAGTACCTTGCCACAAATAACTCTCTGCCACCTGACAGTCAGGTTTTAGGAAGCAGCACTTGACCATCTCCTCCCTGTTGCGGGTCACTGACTCTGTTTTCACTGCAGTGGACCAGAGTCACATAACAGCTGCCATTTTCATAGACTTGGCTAAAGTATTCGATTCAGTCTCCCACCCCCTCCTACTTCAAAAACGTAAATCTGCTGGTATCACAGAATCTGCTGTAAACTGGTTCTTTTCCTATCTACACAATAGGCAGCGACTGGTCCAAATAGGTGATACACTCTCTTCCCCTTCCCCATCCTTACAGGGGACCCTCAAGGCTCTAGCGTTGGCCCCATCCTATCTCTCTATTTAAAAAGACCTCCCCTCCATCTGTAACTCATCTAATATACATATGTACACAGATGACACTGTCATCTATACCTCTGGTCCCACGTCCTTCAATGTGCAGTCCTCACTCCAACAAGACTTTGACAGAGTACAGTCTTGGCTTCAATCCTACCAATTGAAACTAAATTCTAAAAAAAAACATGGCCATGACTTTTGGCTCTAGACAGAAACTGGCCACCCTCCAGTTCCCCCCTGTTTTCAATACTTTGGACAGTTTACCCCTAGAGATTGGCCCTGCTTTTAAATACCTTGGGATCTGGCCAGATAGCCAGCTGGACTTCTCCACACATGTAGACACCATCTGTACCAAAGCTCGCAGACCTCTACTGTCATGAAGACAGTCTCCCTCCCACCACCCAATGCGAGTTGGTACTCAGAATGACTCTACCGGTCATTGATTATGTAGACGTGGCACATGGCACTGCTCCAATCACATCCCTCTCCAAACTGGACACACTCCTAAATTCGTTCTGTCATTTCACCACTGCCTCCCCTCTCCTCACGCACCACTGCCTCCTGTATCCTGCCCTCTTGCTAGTGCCACTATCATACAGGAGACTGGTTCACTGCACCTCCCTCATTGCTAAGTACTGGTTTGGCACTCCCCTCCTGCTTTTCATAAGCATCCACTTCTACGTACTCCTTTTGCCACAGAGACCCTTATACCTTCTCTATCCCTCACCCCCATTCTGTTGTGGGTCAATCTGCCTTCTCCTATCATCTCCCACTTTTCTGGAACAAACTTCCCTCTGATCTTCACCTACCCTCCTCTTTCTCCTCCCTCAAAAGACTCCTCAGACTTCTCCCCTCTCCCCTGTGCTCACAGTACCTTCTATCCACCCAGCTATCCAAGAGGCCTCCCCCCCAGAAGTCAGTGACACCTCCACCAATCCTCTATGCCCTGGTGATGAATAGCATACTCTGCTTGTTCCATAGTTAAATCTGTATACTCAAAGACTTTGTGTTATTTGTTCAGTTCCTAAGCCTGTATTTTCTCTGTGTAACCTGTATTCTGCATTGAGTTTATTTTTATTCACTGTATATAAGAGCTTCAACACTGTTTTTGGTCTTGACTGTGGCCTATTTCACTGTTTATAACACTGTTCAGTCCCTATATTACCTTGTCCCCGGGTCGCACCTGGAAATGAACCTCGACTCAGTGTGCCTTTCCCAGTCAACATATTTCAAATAAATAAATAAAATAATTGAGATCTATAAGTACCTTGCAGGGGTAAACAGTCGTCAAGAAGGTAGTCTCTTTCAGAGAAGCAGGAGGAGTACAAGAACATGGGACATGCAGTGAAGCTTGAAGTTTAAGAGGTATGTGAGGAAATACTTCTTCACAGAAAGGGTGGTGAATGCCTGAAGCATCCTGACAGAGGAAGTGGTGGGGGTGAAGATAGTGGGGAGCTTCAAGAATATGTGAGATAGCCAGCCTGGTGGCACTGAGGGTTGAGGCGCTACAGGAGAGACAGGGAGGGAGAAGAGGGGGCGCAGTAGCTCTCTATGTAAGGGAAGGGATAAAAGCAACTGAACAAAAAGAGTAAACGGGAGGAGAGGGCACTGTGGGTCACTGTAGAGACTGGAAATGGCACCACAATCCACACAGGGGTTGTATACAGACCCCATGTCAGGGGAGGGAGGAATGGACAAGGATATGATAGAAGGCATACTTAGGATGGCAGAGAAAGGAGATACTGTTGATGGGGACCTTAATATACGGATGTCAACTGGAGCACCTTTGCTGCAGCCACATCCAAAAGCAGGGCCATTCTCGATGCCCTTCAGGTGGCATGCCTCAGGCAGCTAGTTTTGGAACCTACTCATGAGGGAGCAATCTTAGACCTCATACTCTCAAATGGGGACAGTGAGAGGATCTCAGATCTAGAAGTGGGTAGCCATTTGGGAACAAGTGATGACCAAACAGTGTGGTTCACAATAAACTCAGCTACAGAGACAAGCCATACAAAAGTGAGGGTTCTGGACTTCAGGAGGGCTGACTTTGGCAAGATGGAAGAGTGCCTTAGAAAAGCACTAGCAAACAGGCTAGAAGGAGGGGTGGAGCAACAATGGGGAAATATCAAAACTGCCATCACACAGGCAACAAGCCTTTGTGTGAAGCAAATAAACAAATCAAAATGAAAGAAAAAGCCACTATATTTCTCAAAAGAGGTGGCGGTGAAGGTTAGGGAGAAAAGGATAGCATTTAGGAAGCATAAGGAAACACAGAAGAAGCAGGACAGAGATCTGTACCAGTTAAGGCAGAAAGAAGCAAGGAGGGTAGTCAGAATAGCAAAGGCCCAAACTGAGGAAAAGATAGCCAACTCAGTTAAGAAGGGGGATAACACCTTTTCTAGGTATATCAGGGAGCGTAGAAAGACAAAGGGAGGGATAGTGAGGCTGAATAGAATGGGTGGTGGGTGGGCAGAGAGGGACAGTGAAAAAGCAGGGATACTGAATGAATACTTCTGTTCAGTATTCACAAAAGAGGAGGTGCCTAATCCAATTAACAGAAGCACTCTGGATAGGGGGGTCAATCCCAGTCCTTTCACAGAAGAAAGGGTTCTGAAAGAACTCCTAAAACTGGAGGTGGACAAAGCAATGGGGTCAAATGGAATTCACCCCAGAATTCTAAAAGAATTAAGCAGAGAACTAGTGACACCAGTGACTACCCTTTTTAACAAATCATGGGAGGATGGTGTAGTACCTGAGGACTGGAGGAAGGCAGATGTGATTCCCCTTCACAAAAGTGGGACCAAGACAGAGGCAGGAAACTACAGAACTGTCAGTTTGACCTCTGTGGTAGGGAAAGTGATGGAATCACATCTGAAGGAAAGAATTGTTGAGTACCTAGAGGCCAGTGGGGCACAGGACCCAAGGCAGCATGGGTTCACAGGAAGGTCATGTCAGATGAATCTAATTGATTTCTTTGACTGGGTGACAAAGTAGTAGACCAGGGAGGGCTGTGGACATGGCCTACCTAGACTTTAGCAAGGCATTTGACACAGTCCCACACAAAGATTAATAGTCAAATTAACCAGCCTGGGAGTGGGTCCCAGGGTGGTAGCCTAGGTAAAACATTGTCTGGACAACAGGACACAGAAGGTAATTGTAAATGGAGTCCACTCTGAAGAAAGGGGTTACTAGTGGGGTACCGCAGGGTTCAGTACTGGGTCCAGTCCTTTTTAATGTCTTTATAAGTGACATTGCAGAGGGACTGGATGGAAAAGTATGCCTCTTTGCAGATGACACAAAGATCTGCAACAGGGTTGATACACAAGGAGGCGTGGAAAGGATGAGAAGGGACTTGGCAAGGTTGGAGGAATGGTCAGAAGTATGGCAGCTTGGATTCAATGCAAAGAAGTGCAAAATAATGCATCTGGGAAACAAAACCCAGGGAAGAGTACACAATGGGGAGAGGTAGTAACAACAACAAAAATGGAAAGGGACCTGGGGGTAATCATATCAGACAACCTTAAGGTTGGCAAGCAATGTGAAGGCGGTAGGGAGGACTGGGGATACTGGGATGTATAGGGAGAGGCATCACCAGCAGAAAACAGGAAGTTGTTATCCCCCATACAGACAGTTGGTGAGACCCCATCTGGAGTACTGCGTCCAGTTCTGGAGACCCCATCTCCGCAAGGACATAAACAGGTTGGAGGCAGTTCAGAGAAAAGCAACTAAAATGGTGCAGGGTCTGCAAGAGAAACCATACGAGGAGAGACTAAAGGAGCTTAATATGTATACCCTTGAGGAAAGGAGGGAGAGGGGGGACATGATAGAAATGTTTAAGTACCTCAGTGGAATCAACAAAGTCCAAGAGGGTAGCATCTTTCAGAAAAAGAGATGTGCAAGAACAAGGGGACACAATTTGAAGATAGAGCGGGACGGCTCAGGGGCAATATGAGGAAGTATTTTTTCACAGAGAGGGTGGTGGATGCATGGAACAGCCTTCCTGAGGAGGTTGTGGGGTCTAAAACTGTAGGAGAATTCAAGAATGCATGGGACAGACATAAGGCAATTTTTGTGGGTGGTAGAAAAAATAGTCTGTTGGTTAAATAGGATCTACAGCTTATCCTCTAGGTAGGAAAATGGGCAGACTAGGTGGGCCAAGCGGTCCTTATCTGCCGTCAAAGTCTATGTTTCTATGGATGCCACACCTCATGCCACGCCGGCAACCCGGGTTCAGGAACGAGCCTGGGTCATTGTGGGTTGGCAGGTGGGGGAGGCCGGGAGATGGACTGAGCAGCCGTAGGGCAGCTCTCCCCTCCTGGGTGGGGACCCAGCCATGCCCGCTGCAAGGCTACCCCCTGTGTGGAGGTCCAGTGGTAGTGCAGTCAGGAGCGACTAGAAAAGGGAGGGTACCACAAGTTGCTGCGTGCATGTGCCTCCACACACGCACAGGTAACTACAGCAAGGGGCAGGGAGATATATTAGTAAAATGGAGCTGGCAGGCTTTATGATGGCCCAGCAGCACCACGCCAGCCCCCACCGAAGTCTAGATGTTGGTCTCTGGGGAGGAGAAGTTGATGTCCTCCCTCGGCCTTGCCATGGTGGGGGAGACAAGCCATGGGGATTGCTGGGAGGGTGCGGGGTGGGAAACATGGAAGGTCCTGAGACAGAGCCCTCCAGGAGGGGGAGGCCAGAGCCACCTTCCTGCTTCACCATGTACTCCCATCACCAAAGTAGGTGGGAGGTGGCAACGGGGGTCAAACAGGTAGATAAAAAAAAAAGAATGTGTGAGATAGGCATATGGACATTATAGGTGGAATAAAGGGAAGAGGAAGGGACACCTGTGACCAAAAAGGGTTCAGGGTGTAGAAATATGCAGGGAAAAAAAGGGCAGATTAGAAGGGCCTACTAGTCCTTTTCTGCTGACAAATTCTATGTTTCTGTGTTAAAGGAACTCAGGGAGGTGCTAGATGCCCCACAATCAGGGCTTCAGTTAACTCCATTTTGGGACTATTTGACTCCCACAAATAAGGTAAAAACTTCCAAAATAAAGGGGGGGAAGTCATTGACTTCCAAACGTAAAAATCAAAATTGGATGACTTCCAAAACTGAAGGCACAGAAGCTAAGAAATTATGGATTTTTCTAAAAAAAGATTGTGTTTTACCACTAAGATTTGTATTAACATCCATAAATTGATCCTTCTTAGAATACTGGCTTTCAAACTGTGGGATCTGTGTGGTACTTAGACTTCCAAAAAATCAGAATGACTTCCAGATTTTGACTTATGGAGGTATTTGACTTCCATAAAAAATAAATTAACTGAACCTCTGGCCCCACTCATGGTCTTATTCAACAGTTCACTGGAAACAGGAGTGGTTCCAAAAGACTGGAGGAGAGCAGATAAGGAACAGGCTAGTAACTATAGGCCAAGTAAGTTTCTCTTCAGTGGTGGGGAAATTAATGGAAACTCTGCTAAAGGAAAGGCTGGTAGAGTATCTTGAATCCAATGGGCTGCAAGACCACAAGCAGCATGGATTCACAGGAAGGGGGGTTGGACTTCATGCCAGACAAATGTGATTGATTTCTTCAACTGGGTGGCCAGGGAAGTAGATCAGGGGAGGGCAGTGGACGTGGCCTGTACGTTAACAAGGCCTTCGATATGGTGCCACAAAGGAGACTGATTAAGAAATTGCTCAGCCTAAAGGTGGGATTCCAAGTGGTGAATTGGGTTAGAAACTGGATAATGAATAGGCAACAGAGTGTGGTGGTTAATGACACTCACTATAATGATGGCAGAATGACCAGAGAAGTGCTGCATGGCTCATTACTGGAACTGGTCCTCTTCAATGTCTTCATAAGTGACATTGCAGAAGGACTGGAAGGGAAGGCAGGCCTTTCTGTAGACAATACCAAAATCTGTAATAGGGTAGAAACTCAGGCGGGCATGGCCCGAATGTGCAGGGATCTTGAAAAACTCGAGGAGTAGTCAAAAGCATGGCAGTTGGGGTTCCATGCCAAAAGGTGCAAAATCATGCACCTAAGGCATAGGAACCCAGCAGCTGAGTATGGGGGGGGTACTTGCAGTTACTAAGCAGGAAAGGGACTTTGGGGTTATCATAACTGATTACCTCAAAGTGGCAGGGCAGTGTGGCAAAGCAGTGGGTATGGCTAGTAGATGCTGGAGTGCATAGGGAGGGGCATATCCAGCAGGAGGGTGGGAGGTGATGTTGCAACTGTATTACTCATTGGTGGCATCCCACCTAGAGTATTATGTCCAGTTCTGGAGGCCACACCTCAGAAAGGACAGAGACATGGTGGAGGCAGTCTGGAGGAGGGCAGCTAAAATGGTGCAGGAGATGCACCAAAAGCCCTATGAGAAGAGACTGAGAGATCTAAACATGTTCACCCTGGAAGAAAGGAGAGCAAAACATGATATGATAGAGACCTACAAGTACCTCTCAGGGGTGAACAGGGTGCTAGAGGGGAGTCTCTTTCAAATAAGATAGAGCACCAGGACCAGGGAGCATGCGAAAAAAGCTTGGGGAGGTTAATTAATTAATTTATTTTAGTCTTTGGTAACTGGGTAAGGCCCACTAGGCACAAGTTCCTCTTTTCAGGGGCAACCTGAGAACACTGGGGAGGTTAAGTGACTTGCTCAGAGGTACACAGTATGCAAGTGGAGGTTGTGGGACTCAAACCCTGGTCTGTTGGATGTACCAAGCTTATTCACAGCTCATTACTCTAACCTCTAGGCTATACTGCCAGCCCAAGAGAGATGTGAGGAAGTATAACTTCATTGAAAGTGTGGTAGACACCTGGAACAGACTGCCAGCAGAAATAGTAGAACAGAAAACGGTGAAGGAGGGCTTCATGCATGTGTGTGATAGACATAGGGGATTATAACTAAATAGTCAGGGAGGAGGGAGGGCTGCTGGAGACCAGTTGGGGTCTGTGGAGGACTAGACAGGGAACATCTGGACAGACTGGGTGGGCCAAGTGGTCCCTTTCTGCTGACAAATTCCATATTTCTGTTTGAAAAGTGATTCATCCTGTTTCTTGTGGGTATACCAAGGAGAACTCATTTTGTTCCTTACTGTAGGTAATTCATTTTGTTCCATACCAAGGGTAATTAATTGTGTTCCTTGTGGGTATACCAAGGAGAATTAATTGATTTTCTTGTGAGGCAGAAGTGCATTCTGCCAGGCCTTGTACCCCAGTGGAGGGATATTTATCCTATCATCTTTTTCTTTCTACTATAACTCTGTTGCACAATGGTACTTCTTTACCCTATCCTTTGCCTTTTTCTAGCCCTGACGTAGGTTGGCCATGTATGTCAGTCTTTTTCCTTCTCTCTATACCTTTTTCCTACTACCTTATTTTTCTTATTCAATTTATCCATTCCTCACCACCACCATTCCCATGTAGCACCACATTCAAGTCCAGCATGCTGGCCGGCAACAGAATTATTAAGGTGTTTGTAGGGCATAAAATGCCTATGAATGAATAAAGGTGCATTTAGAACCATTTAAAGTGCATTTGGAACAATATAAAGTGCATATATGCATTTAAAATATTCTTGGGTTAATGAATAATGACTGAACCAGGACGTCCCTTGAAACAACATGTTCAGACATGAAACGGCATGTCCAGACATGTAGATAGGAAGATAGCGGCCCCTAGTGGCCTATATCTATAATGAATTGTTGCATAACCATACTGACCAGTGGGAGGAGTTTACTTACATAATGGACCCTTATGTTTAAAATGGCAATAACACTGGCCAGAGAAATGGTTATTTGTATTAGTTTATGTTGTTGGAAAACTCTCTATAATCCAGGCTTAGAAACAACTATTTCTTTTCGTATAAGCCTAGTTGTGAGCCTCTAGAGAGACAAACTGTTTAATTAATTTTTGTGGGTGAGCCTAAAATTAAGTGGGAGGGCTATATAAGCCCCCCAAACCCATGCATAGGCAGATGAGCTGAGAAGCTGGTCTCACTTGTCTGAAGTAAGACAAGAGGAAGGACCTGTACCTGGATAGGTACTGGTAGCAACACAGCAGGAAAGCTGAATTGACTGTTTGAACTGTCTTTGAAACCTGAAGGAAGGTGAATCTACTTAAAGGAAATAGCATTGTGCTATTATTTTTCCTTTTTTGTAAATATTGTTACGTTTATTTATCATTTTTATACTTTTGTATAAAATAAAGCCACACTGAGGTGTGTTGTACCTGATATACTGTGTCCAGAGAGAACAGGCAGAGGACACCAAGAAGAAGGAGCTGTTATACCTATACTTCTCTACTGGGACAATATTATTCTACTATATTCTAGTATTTCCCAACACTTGCTTTCTTCAGATTCTTCAGACCAAGCCCTCCCTAACAGTGAGCTGAGCAGTGCAGGGACATGCACCGGTTCACAGATAGGGAAGGATCTGATGGCCAGTGGGATTGGGGTTTTTGTTTCAGGTTCTTCAGTGATTCTCACAAGGGCAATAGCCTTGAGGTGTTCCAGATCTTCAGCTTCATTCGAGTCCTGTCTCTAGATCTTTTCCTAGGGCCCATGGTGATGGTCCGGAGTTTCTTCAAGGTTTCATCCATTGCTTCAGTTTGCAATGCCTACTTCCTCAGATTTCTTCCCAGGGTCAGCAGTTGCGGTCTGGAGGTTCTTCAGTTTGCAACATGCAGTTATTTAATTTTGTTCCCGAGGTCCGTGGTGACAGCTCGGAAGCTCTTCATTTTTCTAAAGTTCCTTGTAATTACAAGTGTTCCATTCTTTCCCCAAAGTCCATTGTGACAGCCCTCATGCGCTCCTGTGGAATATAAGCTTGTGTGGTTCACATACCTGGGTTCTGTCGACACCCACTGGTTCAAATTCTTAGTTTTTGGTAATAGCTCTTCAAGCCAGCCAATGGAAAGCATGTTTTCAGAGGTTCCTCTGTTACATTCTTCTCAACTGCATTATCTACAGTACCCAACAGAGCCATATAAACACTGCAGTGGAACTGTAAAAATGTTAAAGTTATAGAGTACTGCACAGGTAAGCAATAATACTCTACAGAGTTGGGCGGTATTATGAAATACTGGACTGCCCAGGTGCATAATGAGGCCTGACATCACAGGCAGAGGGCTTTATAACCCCTGGAGGGTCTAGTATTTCCCAGTACTGCCCACCCTGGAGGGTATTATTGTGATTAGAAAATGGGCACTGTAAGAAAAAAAGTTGAATAAAAAATTGTTATTAAAGAATTAATTTAAAGTAAGTTTTGTAATAAAATAGTTCCTCCTCCTGCATTATACTGAAGTTTTTTTTGTTTTTTTTTAGCTGTGCAGTTTTGTCCTACTAGGGGAACTCTGTTTAAAAAAAAAGAAAGCTGGTTGTATGCAGTTGCAGCCCCTCCACTCCCAAGCTTGTTTTTCTTAAATTTTTGTTTTGTTTATCCCCCTTCCCCACCCTTGTTGACAATGGCAATAGAAGTTGCACGGATGGCGAGCAGGAAAACATGTGCTACACAGTTCAGTAGCTGGCTGACGGGACAGCACACTATGAACCAGAAAACTCTGAGAAACAGGCAATTTGTTGTTTTTTGAGCAGTTTACAATTTGAGAAAGTTTGCATGATTTTGCATTTCAAGATTGTCCCGTATGACTGGTTTGTGTTTTGGAAGCTGCGAGCAGGCAGGGGACTCGTCTCCTAGGGGATGGAGACTGAGTTCCTCTCTAGAGGCTTCTGTACCTGTAGGCTGTTTAACTTTTGAAAATGCCACCCCCAGTCCATGCTTTGCCTCTTCTCCCCCTTTAACACATACTGTACACACGGTGGCCAGTGTTCTGGTTTTACATTTTTATGTGGAAGGGGTACTGGAACAACTTACCTTTAAACTTGGTGGTCCTCTGTTTCTTAGAGGTCTGGAAGTCAGTCACAGTATGGAACAGAGAAAGTGCAGCAAGCATTACAGGTGATGACATAAAATAGGAACGGGTGAGGGACTGTGGCCGACAGATTTCCGAAGTACTAAAGCTTTTTTTTTTTAAATAAGAAAAAGAGATTGAAATATGAAGCTAGGAGAGTGAGTAAAAAACATTTTTTGATCTACACTGTCAAGTTGACTCGAAGTGGTGTTGTAGTAGCACTAAGCATGCAGTATGCCAGCACTACAAATTCATAGAAAATCAACTTTTTCATGGGAAAATAATGGTACTGTAAGTACTGCTTTTAGTTGTGGCACTTTTTTATTTTTAAAGTGTGTGGCTGCTTCTTAAGATGGGGGAGGGCTTGGCAGCCGCTAAGCAAGATAAGAAAAATAGCGGCAGATCGAGTTTGAAAATTAAAGGTACCCAATGATACCCTAAGTAATGGGCACCCGAACAGGCACTGTTTTACTAGGCACTACGTAAGCAATAATACCCGACAGGGTGGGGCGGTGTGAATGCTATACCGGACCGCCCAGAAGTAATGAGGCCTGGACCTACAGGCGGAGGGCCTTATAGCCCTGGGGTCGGTATAGCACAATACCGCCACCCTGGAGGGTATTATTACATTTAGAAAATGGGAAATGGGTAACATTAATGAGACAGACACACAAAATAGTTTTCAGTTAAAATTTTTTTATTCATTCAGAAATATGAACTTTTAACTATTGGGAGAAAAGTAGTCCCTTTTGGGACTGGGATGAGAAAATAAAAGCGTTTTTAACCCATACGTTGCACTTTGGCTTTGGGAAGAGAAAACAATAAAATGTGTGCCTTTTAATTGCTATAGTTGATAAAATTCACTGGTGCTGTGAAGGAACAATTCAGGAGATTGAATGGTGTTGATGAGGTTCCAGTAGGTAGCATGGCTGAGCTGCAGCTTGGCTTTTCTTCAGGTTCTTCTGGGTCTTTTGTCTTGAATGTTGTTTCCTGTACACCAGGACATTGCTCCATTTCTTTTATCATTTGTAGATGGTTTCCAGTAACTTTGCAGGCTCTGCTCATTTGTGCCCTGTTACTGACATAATCTCCCTGGCTTGTAGACCTCGTCAGACAAGATCTGTACTGAGGTGGCACGTATACTGTGGTTGGTATATCTTGCCGAAAGGTTTGCTTCTTTACTTATTAGTGGCATTAGTGAGCCTAAATAATTTTTTTCCCATAAGGCTCATTCGGTACCATGTTTGCTGAGTATCTAGGAATGCTTGGGGAGTTTTCTAGGATGCATGTACAGGGCTTTGGCGTCTGCTGGTATTTTTGAAATATACTTGAGGTACAGTTTGACTGGGCAGTTTTCATTGTCAGGCTCCTCAAAAATACTGCCTCTGGTGTTTTCTTTGTTCGACTCCCTGGGTTGGTTGTGGTTTTGGAATGCTGGTTGTGCTGGCTTAGATATCTGCAACCATTTTCATCAAACTTCACTTCAAATGACTTGGGTGTCAGCTCGTAACCCTCCCTGCCTGCTGAGCCATATGGATTGTATTTCAAACCAGAGTCTTTTCACTAAGCCTGGTGCAGTATTGGGTGACATAGCATCAAGTCACAGTTTTCTTTAGATCTGCTGCATTTATTGCAGGGTGGTGGGTAGCTGTGCTTTATTTGCTGCGATATTTTTGAGAACACTGATAAAAACATTGTTGGCAGGACGGAAGAATTGGGTCACTTATTATGCTGAGGTGCGTGCTGTGAAGTGCTGTTAAGATGCGATTTATCTACCGGATGGCACAGTAGCCAGAAACAGAGTACTCAGTCCGGCACTGGTATGCACGCAGCATAGAACTGTCTTAGTAAGCTGCAGAGCTTTTCGGCAGTTTCAGTTTGAAAGTTAACTGCCAGACCCTGCCTGGATGCCCAGTCACTGAACACTCCCACAGCCCAAATAGTGTTTTTTAGTATTACACTCATCCCTATCACTTTCTATTTCAGTTAGCTCCTGTTCACTCACCGATATATGACTGTGTCTCGGGGATTGTGTCCGTTTTCTGCTCGTTTTTTTGCAACTGATGGCGATTCTGATGAAGGAACAGTTCTTGAAGAGTGTCCTCATTTATTATTTGAAGAACACTGGCACATTATCTGACATTTTTTTTTTTTAAATTTAAGCGCACAGAGAAGAGAAATGCCGGCTTTTGAGAGCTGTCAGAAATTTAAAATTCAATCAGCTGTGGTATCATTGTGATGTTGAGAAAAACGATGGCGACTTTGATTGGCTGAGGTGTACCAGTGCTGGGACTGATATGAGGGGTGTCTGATATTTATGTTCAGCTTTTCTAGGAAGACAGCGATCTCTGCAATAATTAGTCTGACTGCACTATATGGGAACAGAATGGAGATGAGGTGTTGCTGGTCCTTATCGAGGCACTTAGTTTCCTTAGTCTGTGTCCTGTCTGTCAACCCCCCCCCAGACAGTGGCACTATGGTTTATCTTTTTACGCTGTGAGCAGGAGCTGTGGGGTACCGGAGCAGAGTTGGGGACAGTGGGGTGATAGAGGGAACGCGAAACAGTGGCAGTAGGGTCAGAGTTTTCTTTTTTTTTTTTTTAAGTTTTAGGTGATGTCCGTGGACGAGAGCCGAAAAAGAGCAAAGAATTTAAGGGACAATGAAGTCGACGGACAGAGAGAGAGAGCCCGTGGAAAAGTACATGTGAATTTCGCCTTTTTCAGTGGCTATCCACCGCCCGCACACACACGGCAACTTTTTAGATTCAAACGCAAACTGTCATCTCATTGTGGACCCCCGACCTGCCAGTCTGGTAAAAATACAAACGCGAAGAGAAATGAAGAATACTTTTAAACAGTTAACAGCCAGCATATTTATGGCTGGTAATGTATGCGCTCGCGCTCCTTATGTGAGTCCTTCCTGATGCCCAAGCCTTCAGTTTCACTGCAGTCAGAAACTGGCATTGAGAATCTATCTCCGTGTCAAGCATTTCAATTAAAGAGTCCCATTATAAACTGGCTGTCTCCGTACCTGCAACCTGCCTGATCTAGTCGTACTAAATATCCAGCAGAGAATCCCTCTTTTACACACGAGATGTAGTGCCATCTCGTCATTTGTAAGTCCATGTGTCACACAAGTATTTGAAATGATGTAGCGAGCTGAGTCATGAGTTACATTTGTTTTATGGCTGTGTTTTTCACGATTTCGGTTTCCAGTTAATTAGGAAGATTTGAATTAGAGCCTGAAGTCACTTTGGGAGTGTCCTCTCGCTAAGTTTAAAATTAATAGCGGCGCTTGCTTTTCAATTCTACTAACCCACTACTATTTAGAAGTACATGAGGCAGCTGAGACTGGGAATAGTTTTTTACCAGTCTCTGTTGTCTCATACCGGACTGGCAGGTTGCCTCTTTCAGCCAATGAGGGACGTGAAGACACTTTACCCATTTTCTAATGAAAAATAAATGCATGCCTGACCATGGCTTTCAGCCAGTCAGCATGCTTTGTTTTTCTAGCTCATTTTCTAATACAGTTATAGCACTGATACTCAGTCCTGACTTGCTCAGGAGCCATATGCGCAGTCAGCGTTGGCCAAGGAGCCGCAACATATAGCTGGCTTTATTATTATAGTGGCATGAAAGAATGCTTGGCTCTGATTGGTCAGCCTGGGCTAGACCTATGATGTTATCCCAGCATAACATCAGAGATATAGTCCCAGCACACATATTTCCAAATGATCACACTAAAATAGCATTGAACATGGCATGCCAAAGTAGCCCACAGCTGACATGATCAGTCTCAATTTATTTTTGAATTTACTATTTTTCTACACCCCCCACCCTTGCAGGCACCGCATCATCAGGAGCGTCAATGAGGCCAGTCCCCCACCTCTGCCGCCTTACCTTGACTTCTCGGTCGACCCCCATGGAGGCTCGGTTCTACCCCCCGGGCGAGGACGAGGTGGGGCGGGTTACACCCCATACGATCTGGTTTCGTCGGGGACCATGGAGTCAGGCAGATGGGGGCAATGAGAGGACTACCCTGACATTCCGTCTCCCCGGAGTCTGTGGGGCATTTTCCCTGTTTGTGGGGAGTGGTACGCACCCTGACGCCAAGTCATCACCGCCGACATCACCACTCCTGATCTCTCAACAGCAGTTCAATGCTTGCTGTGCCCCCAGCTTCTGCCAGGGACCAGTCAAATGCCGAACCATGACCCCCCTCCCGAAAGGGAAGAGCTGTCCTCCAGACGCTCGATCCTCTCTCTCCCCTGCTGACCCCCGATGGCCTGGGCTTGTTCCCAAACCTGGGTTGCCAGCATGGAGGCGAGATGTGTGTCAGCGCCTCACCCTCAGTGCCACGGCGGCCCAATCTCAATTTTGCCATTTTGCAATGTATGTTTTGTGCAGTTTTCCACTAAAACCCCAGAAAAAAAATAATACATCACTCCCGTCACACAAACTATCAGACAATCCAACAGAATAAATACCCAAATCCCTTTTCTTTTATTTACCCCCACAAAACAAAACAAAAAAAAGAAGAAGTGAAAAGCCATCTTTGTGATCGGCTTCAGAGCACTCCTCTGCAGCACTAACAGTGCCTGATTACTGAAGACCGTAACTCCGATCGCAGTGTACTTTTATTTTTAATGTTAAAAAGTATGTAAAAGCCCCTAAATACCCGCAGTGCTTCTAGCATTTTAAGCGGCTGTGTGGTGCTTTATGTCTCTTCCTTCCCAGCTCCCCCAAACATCAGCAGAGATACAAACTTTAAGCCACTGTAGTGTACACCAGTGTTTCTCCAACATTCCCCCAACCCAGGAAACTGGCTGGTGCTGTCAAAAAAGTAAAGAACAACCCTGCACTTTGGCATGTACTTTCATAACATAAAAAAAAAATGAATGTAAAAATCAACCAATCGTCTTTGCGGGGGTTGGGAAGATGTCACTTTGGCAGTGAATGGCAGTTGAACAATGCAAATTCACACCTCATTAAGGCAATGACATTAACAGCGGTTAGCTGCTAATTTCATTTGATTGCAAGCTGCAGCGAAATTCAGTGCTAGTCAACTACATCCTTTGCCAGCTGAAATTCCAGTTTCTTTTTGCTCGCATGCTCTCTCGGTACACGATCTTTCGGAAGCTGACAGCAAACCACAAACCACCAATCGTGGGGGAAAATAAAGAGCTGCACTATAGCCTGAGTATTAGAGCATCATAGGACCCACAAATGAAGTGTAAAAGCCACATGTTTGTTAGTACCACTGAGTTATAGAGTGATTTAAGGGTGCAGTAATCTTAAAGCAGCAGTGCAACAAAAATGGGCTAAAATTTGACCACACTTTTTTCTTCCTAATCAATGTCCGATATCTTCCAGTTTATTTTGTCAGTGAAATTTTCAGTTTCTGTTATCATTTAAGAATTTTATGAAAGTTTTAAAATAATTATTTCTGAAGAAAAAAAAAAAAGATGTCCGCCTCATTTTTGCACAGAAATAATACTGGAGACCCGAGGAGGGTAAGAATCCAGACAACAATGCAAATGTACAGTACACAGCATAGGACGCATCCAGAAAACTCAAATCAACAGTTCTGCCAATATTGTTTTATAACCATAGCAGAAAATAAGCTGTTTGGAATAACTTTTTTCATTTCACTGCTGCTTTAATAGAAGTGATTTAACACAGTAATATTCCCAGAAGTTATTTGTGAAGTACAGTAATAACATTAGAATTGTGGTTTGAAAGTGGATGTGTATTGCTCACACCTCTTTTCATTATGTCAATTTCTGTGGTTCAGTTGCCCAATAATTTGGTCCCTTTTTGTGAGTTGTGTCTCCTGCCTCTCCATTTTGATGAAAATTCCATTGTGTAGCCAAATCGTCAAAGAACCACCATACCCATGAACTGAGCAAGACAGCAGACGTTAATCAGAGACCTGACAAGTTGGCAACACTCAAACAATCTCTCGGCTGATTTCAGCTGGAATAGTTGGAGTCCAGGTTGGTTGGCTCAGATTCTCATGATATCTCAGCTCACTTCATCCTGGGCCAATGCCCAATAATATTTGCTCAGCTGTCAATTGAGTCTCAAAGTCCACTGCTTTGGCCAGCAGTTTTGTAACTTCCCCCCTTCCAGTGGTGCTGGATTTTATGACACTGTCAGATCATTAGGAAGTTCCTTCAGCTACCATACATTTAGGACATCCATTCAGAGGAAAGGATTAGGGATCTGATTTATTAAGCCACCCTGAAGAGCCAGTACTAGAAGTGCCTGGAGCATGGGTCCCTCAGGGCCCCCCGGGGCTCCTCCTTCATATCTACCCATGCTGGGTATTCTGGTTCAGGGATCTGTGCATCCTTTAAAAAGGCTAACTGGGGGGGGGGAGAGCCCAAGGCCTTTCAAAATAGGGTACCACAGCATGGTTTGCTTCACTTTCACTTTCACTCCTTTCTCCTTTAAACAAAAAAAAGAGGCAAGGCAGCCTCTGATGGAAGCAAACATTTTAAGTAGGATATGATATGGCAAGACCCGAAATGTAGAAAGATACTGGATGAAATAAACTAAAATGTTGAAAACATGAATATATTGGTTGATTTTTGAAGGGTGAGTGGGGTGGACTTCCTGTACACTTTTTTCTGATGTTTAAGCGTAAGCCTATACTGGTGATTATCCTCTCCCCTATAAACAGTTACTAATACATGTTTTTTGATAATCATTTTTTGAGGTGCTGGCTGTACTGGGATATCTTTTTCGTAGGATGCTTCTTTCCAGTCAGGCAGAGACCAGTTGGACCAATTTGCCTTTTAATACCACGAGTTCCCTCAGGAGTGATGGAGAAGGACTGCACATACAATCCCTCTCTAGGGACAATATCTGTTCTTCCTGTTACTTCTCCTGCTGGACTTTAAGTTTATTCTTAAATGAGGTGCCAGCAGTAGCTACTCCTCTAGCAAAAGCTTTCATCATCTCCCACCTGGTGGATGCCAATGTGTCTGCCTCAGTGTTATATATATAAAAAATATTTTAGGATTTCACATTTTGGATATAAAATCAGGATCTAATAGCCTGGGTCAAGGTACAGCTGATGCATGGAGGAAGGGCCATTTCCCTGCCACAGGGTGATCAGTAAAGGGGACTGGTCCAAATAAAGGACTGAACCATACAAAGCTACCTCCAGATGGTGTAGGAGGTTGGTAGAAAGCAGAATGAGGTGAATTCAGGTGCAGAGTCTATGGGCATAAGGAAAAAAAGAAAATTGTCTAATGGGTGGCAGTACTGCCAGGCATCTGTTAGAGATCTCTCAGCTACCAATTGCCTAAGAGCTTAAAAGCTATTTGGGGGAGGCATATCGATCGAGTACAGTGTCCCTAGGAGTGTTAAGGTTCGCCCCACATACGAAAGTATGAGGGTAGTCTACCAGGGTCAGTAACAAATGATGAAAGCGGTCTGAAGGGGGTCATAATTTGGGCCATAGACCCCTACCAAGCTGAATAGCTCCCCTCCCACCAGTACAACAGCAATGAGAAAAAGCCCCTGTGCATCTGCCACCTGCCTTTCCAGCGTGACAGAGTCCCAGGAGAAACCATATGGTGACACCTCTAGCCTTAGTTGTAAACCAAACATGGAGGAGAATGCCTCCCCCCTGGAGCACTCAAGTTTTAGGACCTCCTTCCATGTCATGTGAGTCTATTGTAAAATTAACACTTTCTCTTTGGTCTTTATAACATAGGTCCAATTTTTGTTCCATTTGACTACTGTCTTAAGGCATTTACGTTCCATGTCAGGATTCTAAATGCAGCAGCAATGGTTAATTAAAACTGGTGGATATGTTTGTTTCCGGGCCTGTGGACTCCCACCAATCCCCCCTACCTGCAAGAAAACTTCTTTAGTCATTGTCATTTTTAAACACAACAGAAAAAACAACCTACAACCCCTACATGTCCCCAACAGTCCCCTCTACTCCTCCAGTTCCCTTCCCCCAAGCAAATGACTGAAACCCATGATCTGGAGCAACAGGCTCAACATACAAGAGAACCTCACCCCCCCCCCCAAAGCCTCGGAGCTCAGAAGAGCTCACATTCCCCACTTCAGCCTCATAGCAATAGCCAGAGTGAGGCAATCTGCCCCCAAATAAAGGGAAACAAACTTTGTCATATGAACCTGTTGTGACACTTGGACAGCTCATTCTGATCGCTGTATGATTTTTATAATATAAAAATGTGGTACTGAGTGTCTCTCTCAAGACTTGCTGTTTCAGCTAAAAGATGAAAGGCAGGAGATAATTATAGGCTAGAAGAGGCCTAAATTAAGCATCTCCTGTTTATCTACCTTTATTGTAGCTTGCCAGATGCTAGGCATGAACTTTTATGACGTTCAGAGGAAACACAGTTAATTTCACATGGTGATACAAAGCATGTTTCACCTCCATGAGATCTGGCAGACAGTCCTAACAAATCCTTGGATGTCCTGGAAAGGGGAAGCTGCTCTTAAGACCAAAGAAAGTCATATGAGAAAATGAGTTGTGCTGAGGTCACAGAATTTAACACTGTGATAAGATATCCTGTTTTGTATACATATATATTTTTTTATATTCTGACAGGGAGGAGCTAGGTTACCTCATGCAAACAGGTGGGCAATGCCAGTTTTTAAACAGTATTCTGTTTTCCATTTACACACAAATGTTTGGACCATGAAAAAGAAACATCTACAGCACTGTGAGATAAGAATACCTTAGAACAGACAAGTCTAAGTGTATTAGTGGTAGGAATCTGCACTTTTTAAAACCTTACTCTTTTAAGTGATTTGTATGTTTTGTGATATATGGTTCTGTATTTACACTTTACATTTTTATCTATTTTTAAGTAAACATCTCATTTTTTTTATTTTTTTTTTTTACTTTCTTTCTTTATCCCTCCTTACTACCTCCGGAGCCCCCTCCTTCCATCCGCTCATGTCTCCCTTGCCTACCTTGGGGATCTGCCCCTAGAGTGCCCATCCTCCTCTCCTTGCACAGTGGGGTCTGTCCTGCAGGTGGTCCGGGTGGACTTAGAGCGGCCTTCATCTAGGGCTGCCGGAAGGGTTTTTCCATTTTTCTCCCCTTACATCCCCTACCCCCTAGGACGTCGAACGCTTGGGACGTACATCCCGAGTGATGGCGTGCTGACGCACACCAGAGCCCTCATGCGTCGGCAGCGTCCCCCCTCCCTGACTCCGTTAGACGGAGCAGCCTCCATCCCCTCTATTGTCGGTGCTTCCACCGGCTACGAGGGTGATGTAGAACGCGGAAGCATTCATGGTTCCCACCCCTGAGGGAGGAGAGCATCCATTGGGATGCTCGATCCTCCCTCTCCCCTGCTGACCCCCGGCCACCCAAGTCCATTCCCGAACCCGGGTCGCCGGCGTAGCGCGAGGTGTGGCGTCCAGCGCCTCAACCCTCAGCGCCACCGGGACGGCTAACATCTCATTTTTTAAATAGACTATTTGTGTCTTCCAAGTCCTTCTGTTTTTGCCTGTTATGTGTGGATGGTTAAGAGTGTGACAACACTGTGCATGAGCTTATATGGTAATACCAAACTGGGAAAAGGTGAGAATAATCTGAGGTCTTTATTAGAGTTTTTAAGGGTTCATTTTGTACACCTGGTTAGGTGCCCATAGGCGAAAGATATCTGGCCCCCTGAAGAGCAGAATTATCTGAGCCTGTACATTGGGTACGCTTACAAGAGGGTCACAGTTTGAATCCCTCCAGAACTGAGAACAAAGGTTGATTCAAACCCACAAAACAGACAGGAGGGTTACCCTGTTTCTGTTAACTGTTCACAAGACTGCGCTCAGAAGTTGGCACTGTGGGAGCAGAGGGCCTGACCTGCTGAGTGGGTTTGTGACAGATTGGTTGGCAGTGGTGCGAAAAAGTTTGGTATTACAAGCTCTAATTGTTCAGTGTGTCAGCTTAAGACTGTCAGCTCACTTGCAAAAAAGAAAAAGGCAGTGATTTATTTTTAAAAAGGAGACAGAACTATATCACTTAGCATACAGTCAAGTTCCTACCCATTTTATTTTTTTTCTGAAGTGCAAGTCAGAGTAGCCGTAGTTAGGGAAGAAGATGGCTTCCAACTATAGCAGCCACACTGTAGACTACTTAAAGCAGTTGTGCAGGGACAGAGGAGTCCCGTTCGAGGTGAAAGCCACCAAACAGAACCTCGTAGATGCCCTGATGGTAGCAGATACCCAGAGCATTGAGTCACAGACAGTGACTGAAAAGGACCAAACCTTGAGTGTAGCAGGGCTAGCGGCCAGTGCAGTGTCCAGATCTGATGAGGAGGGCAGCAGGGTCAGTGCCAGTGAAGGGCCACAGCAGTGGGGAAAGGTCACCACTATCCTGGATCCAGAAGTACTCAGGCTGCAAATTGAGTTGTGTAGAACGGAGCTGGAGTTCCAGAGGGAGAGGGACCATGAGGCAGAGCAAGAACGCCATGAGGCAAAGCGAGAACGCTGAGAGGCAGAGCGAGAATGCCAAGAGGCAGACCGTGAGGAGCATGAGCACCAGAGGCAACATGAACTGGAGAAGCTGAAGAAGGGAGGCAGTATAGCGCAGTGGTTTAAGGCTCTGAGCTGCAAATCTGGTGACATCCAGCAGATCAGACCTGGACTTGAATCCCACAGCTTCCGCTTACATACTGTGTGACCCTGAGCAAGTCACTTAACTTCTCTGTGCTCCCAGGTCACTCCTGTAAAACAGCTTTCAGCTTAGTGTGCTACTTCTGGTTAAACAACTAAATAAAAAAAAAAAGCTACGACTCCAACCAGCGGCACCAGAGCAGGTAAGTGGCTTGGGTTTAACTGGGACTACAGGACTGGATTACACATTGAATTCCAAATTGATAGCTGAATTTAAAGAGGGGGTGGATATGGATGCCTTTTTAAATTCTTTTGAAAAAGTTTGTATTCAGGCTAAAATTCCTAGAGAGTCCTGGTGCTTCCAGCTATCCCCACTACTTACCGAGAAAGCTTGGGATGCATTGGGTCAAATGGACAATGAGGACAGTGATGATTACAGCAAACTTAAAGCTGCACTGTTAAAGAAATTTGAATTAACTGCTGAATCAGACAGAGCTGAATTCCATAAGCTCAGGAGAAGCCCTGACATAAGCTACGGGGAGCTAGCCACGAAATAACGTCAGTTTTTAAAACATTAGTGGGAAGGAATTGAAGCAAACTCTGTTGATAAAATTGAAAATGTGATTCTGTTAGAACGGTTTTTCTGGGCCTGCCCAGCAGAGCTGAAAAACTGGCTGAAGGACCGAGATCCCAAAACAGTGCAAGAGGCTGCTGAACTCTTGGACTGCTATGCCAAGAGCAGACCTGCTGTGAGAGCGAATGGGGCAGGCGTGGCAGCGCAGAAAGGGAAACGCGCGCCTTCAGGGCAGCTAAAACCCTCACTGCCTCCACTGAAACCAGTTAGCCCCAGGTTTCAGAGAAAAGATTTCTCTGAGAGAAGAAATGAATGTTGGTTGTGTAAAGAAACTGGGCATATTGCCAGACAGTGTCCCAAAAAGGCAAGCAATAATACGCAAAGTGGTGCTAGGAAGGAAGTGGATTGTTTGTGTGCCCCTGGAAGCATGACTGTGAACATGAGGGAACACATGCACCCAGTCATGGTAAATGGTGTACAGACGCAAGGGTTAAGGGACACAGGGGCATCCCTGACATTGGTAAAAGAGGATCTAGTAGAGCCTAGTCAGTTTATACCAAATAAATACGACACTCTACAGGATTTTACTGGTGAAGAGAAAACATTGCCACTGGCTAGTGTTCTCCTAGACTGTCTCCTAGACTGGGGTGAAACAGGGGGAACACTCCCACCCTGCAAATACCCCCACTCCCTCTGCCTCCAATGCCCGACCTGGACCCAGCTCACCCCTGCCATTCCCACCCTTCACACTTTATCTATCCCTTGCACCCTGATTGTAAAGTCCTCAGCTGGGTGTCGACCCAAGGTTCTCCATCGCCACTAGCCACTAACTAGAATGATTACACTGCTATTATTATTATCTGGTAATGTACACCCAAACCCAGGACCTATGGCTTCCAGCCCTTCTAAACCCTCTACTGCAACTGGCCTCCGCTTTGCATCCTTAAACATTTGCAGTCTCCTAAAGAAATATGCTACCCTCCAGTGCTGGGTCGTTCAACATCAACCTGACATAATTGCACTGGTAGAGACTTGGCTCTCCAAATCCACCCCTGACTACGCTATCACTCTCCCTGGATATACCATCTACAGGGAAGACCGAGTAGGCAAACGCGGTGGTGGCTGCGCACTACTCATACAGGACTCCCTTATAGGTCAGGCACTCCCAGCTCCTAAACTTGATTATGGAGCCCAAGCCCTCACCTTAAAAATCACACCTGACCCCCGCCCAAGGCCCTCTCTTCCTCACGGTCTCCTATGTACCCCTAAGAAATCAAAACCAAGTGGTCCAGTCCCTCACTGACTACCTCACATCTCTCCCTCACAAAGTGGAGCAAGTCATCCTAGGTGATCTCAGTGTTAACTGGCTTGCCTCCACTGCCTCCCATATAAGGGACTCCTTTGCTGCCCTGGATATGTCCCAGTTAGTCACCCAGCCCACCAGATTCAGCCACTCTACTGGCACCAGCACTCTCCTAGGTGTTGTTATATCTAACCGCCCCTTAAAAATCCAGGATGTCACTGTCCTTCCCGACTCTCTTAGCGATCACTCCCCAGTCCTCTGTCTCTGATCATCCTCCACTCTGAAGCCAGTGTCCCAGGCCACTCTACACCACCGTTTACGTCCCGGCGGCCTAAGAAAATTAAAACAATACCTAGCCCAGCTAGACTGGTCCCCTATCCAGTGCACCGCTGACATTGACTCAGCTCTTGACCACTTCACAAATGCCTTCTGTAAGGCTTGCGACCTTTCCTCCCCCCTCACCAGGATCCACTCCAAAAAATGCAATGCCCTATGGATCACCCCACCCCTCCTCCAGAGACTCAAAAACAGAGATAATCTCTCGTACATTGCTGTAGAATCTGGAAAGGCATCTGATAGACAGGCCTACAACGCAGAACGTAATAAGTGCACTTGGGCCATTAGGCGGGCCAAGGCAGAGCACTACCAGACCACCCTCACTTCCACTTGGGGTTCAGCCAGGACCATCTGGAATAATATGAAAGAGCTAAATGGGAAGTCCCGCTCCCCCCACCATCTCAGCTCTCCATCAATGGCACCCCCACCACAGATCCACTCCTTATAGCCGATTGCCTTAACACTGCCTTCTCTGACCTAAGCTCGGTCCTCCCCAGCAGCTTCTTTGACCCAATCCCCACCTTTCTCCCTCCAGTACTGCATCGCCCACCATTCTACCTGCACACCCTATCCCCCCCAGGAAGCCAGGTCACACCTGCTAAAAGCCTTAAGCAGCAATAACCCCAGCAGTGACCCCTTCGACTCCAGGATCCTCCGTATGGTCTTGGATGAAGTCCTAGTCCCCCTGACTGACCTTCTAAACCGGTCTCTATGCCTGGGTCAGTTCCCAAGTGCTTGGAAAACTGCTGAAATCACACCCATACATAAGAGTGGGGACCGGTCCACCCCAAACAATTACCAGCCCATCTCCATCCTCCCCTAACTCTCTAAAGCCCTTGAAAAAGTGGTGTTGATCCAGCTCCCTGAATACCTAACCATGTATGACATTATGTGCCCAGAGCAGCATGGTTTCTGCCCAGGACACAGTACAACCACGGCTCTCCTGGAATTCTCCCAACACCTGCATGCTGCTCTCAACTCTGGCAGCCTTGCAGGAGCAGTGTTCATTGACCCCTCCAAGGCCTTTGACACTGTCTGTCATCCTCTTCTACTCAACTCTCTCCACCAACTTGGCTTCTCTGGCGGTCCCATTTCCTGGTTCTCTAGCTACCTCTCTGCTAGATCCCAGCATGTCAAGATCAGCAGATCCCTTTCCAGCACTCTTCCTGTTCGCTCCGGGGTCCCTCAGTGCTCCATCCTGGGTCCAATACTCTTTAGTATCTACCTCAACACCCTTCCCAGCTCATGTACCAGTAAAATGCTCCTCTACGCTGATGATGCAGTCCTCATTGCCTCACATCTCAATCCCACTTCCCCCCAATTATCCATCCAGCAAGCTTACAACTAAGCCGAAAGGTGGTTCGGCGACTGCAGACTGGTCATTACCCTAAAGAAAACCAAATCAATGCTCTTCTCCCACTACCAAATTAAAGCTAAAAATACCCCCCTCTTGATTATCCCCAGCACTCTGCACCCGCTAGAACAAGTGACCATATACAAGTACCTAGGCATCACGTTCGATACTGCCCTCTCCTTCCACGCCCACATTAATCCCCTGTCAGCCGCCATTAACTCTCGGATTGGCCTGCTATACCGGCGCAGGGACTGCCTGCCTCAGGTTGCCCTTAGGCTGGCCATCACCTCCTCCGTCTTGTCCTTCATTGACTATGGCTTGCCCATCTACGCTGCAGCTGACAACACTGCCCTCTCCAAAATCCAACTCTCCATCAATAAGGCCAGTAGGCTCCTGACCGGTACCCCCAGCCACACTCACACCTGCCTTCTCTATACTACCACCAATCTGCTCAACTTTAAGGAGTGACTGCTCTACCAAACCTGCCTTCTCGCTAAGAAATCACTGATAGGACTCTTCCCCCCCCCGGGGGTCTCCACCTCCCTACAGCAGTCACCATCGTCCATCACCACCCATAGCTCTGTTAAGGCCACTTTCAAGGTGCCCAGAACCAAGACCTCTCTTGCCCAGAGATCCTTCCTCTACTGAGCCCCTACCTGGTTCAACTCCCTCCCTAGCTGCATCTCCAACTTGCCAAAAATTGGCTCCTTCAAAACAGCCCTTCAGAACCATATCTTTAATACCTGCTGTTGTAGGTGCAACTAACCCCCTGTCGTAACCTGTGATACCCATCTGCCTTGCCCCCTGGCTCAACAATGTCCACAGGACAGCCTCTCCCTCCCCCAGACCCACTTCTTCCCTACTAGTTCCAAACAGGGATATAACCCGCTGTCTTCTCTGAGGACCTACTATATCCATGAGTGTAACACTATGTAACCTAAGTAACATACATGTAACACTATGTAACCTAAGTAACATACAAACTATACATTATGTAACCTAAGTGTATCTATGTTAAATGTTCCTTTTACTGCACCAGTAATGTTATCCTCTCTTTTAATCTGCACTGTAATAACTGTCTTGATGTCTGCCCCCCCAGATGAGGTACCTTTGTAAATGAGTTTCTGACTCAAAGGCTGTAAACCTGATTTGTAAGGAATAAATAAATGAATAAAAAAACTGTGCAACAGGTGAAAGTAGCCAAAACGTTAGCAGTGGATGTGATCCTGGGCAACAATCTCAAACAGGGGATGGTATGTGCAGTTACCCATAGCCAAGTGGCAAGGGAAAATTGTAGTTCCCTGAACCCCACAGAAGCCATTGTGGAAACCACTAAGAGGCTGGTTCCCCAGCCTGTGTCTCCAGATGGGGAGACTAATGAAAAGGGGGTAGAAATGTCCCCAGTAGCAAGTTGCCACACAGCTACAGAGGGTTACTCCGAAGAGGGAGGGGTGACCCATTGTCAAAGGGTTGGGATTGACAGTGATCCTGAGTGCCCTGACGCTAGTGCTAGGGACCCTAGTTTAGTGACTGAAGGGGATCTCTCCCATGCCTTGGGAATGTGTGAGGGGTTTGCAGCTGCTCAGAGAAGTGACCCTAGTCTAGAGAAGCTGAGGGCTTCGGCCGACTCTGACGGGGCACAGGGAGGTGACAGCAGACATAAGGTTTATTGGGAAAATGGACTTATGGATACTCAGGCAGTGCAAACAGAGAGAGGGGGGTGCTAGGCAGGCAGCTTGTTGTTCCTCAGGGGTATCGTGAGCAGTTGCTCAAGATTGTACATGACATTCCCTTGTCTGGTCATCTGGGAATCACGCGCACTATGCAGCGGTTGGCCCAGAATTTCTACTGGCCTAACTTCACCCAGCAGGTGAAGGAATATTGCAGATCTTGTCACCAGTACCAAGAAATAGGGAAGGCGGGCAAAAAAAAACAAGCTGCCCTGATTCCATTGCCCATAGTGGAGAAGCCATTCCAGAGGGTGGGAATGGATATTGTGGGGCCTTTAAATTCCCCCAGCTCCTCAGGGAAGAAATTCATCCTGACTGTGGTGGATTATGCCACCCGGTACCCAGAAGCAGTCGCCCTATCCTCACTGAGGACAGACAAAGTGACAGATGCCTTACTTGGAATTTTCTCCCGTGTTGGGTTTCCGCAGGAGGTTATCTCAGATCGAGGGGGTTCCTTCATGTCGGACCTGACGAAATGTTTATGGGAGAAGTGTGGGGCAGTGCAGAGATGCACGACACTGTATCACCCACAAGCCAATGGTCTTGTGGAACAATTCAATGGTACCCTGAAGTCAATGCTTTGGGCATTTGCTGAACAGCATGGGAGAGACTGGGAGAAATACCTTCCCCACCTGTTGTTTGCATACAGGGAGGTGCCCCAAGACTCGACAGGATTTTCTCCCTTCGAACTCTTATATGACCGCAGAGAACATGGGCCCCTAGACTTGATCCAGGAGGACTGGGAAGGCAAGCACGCTACCCAGGGAACTCCCATTGTGGATTACATCCTTAGGTTTAGGGAAAGGCTGAAGGAGCTTATGGGGACAGCCCAGAGCAATCTGGCAGCTGCCCAGCAGAAACAAAAAGTGTGGTACGACCGCAGAGCCAGAGCTTGCTCGTACATGGTGGGTCAGGAAGTCGTGGTCCTTATTCCAGTCCGGAAAGACAAGCTGCAGGCTGAGTGGGCAGGACTGTAGAGAGTGGTTAGGAAGGTAAATGACGTGAACTATATTGTAGAGTTACCTGACCGAAGACAGACAGACAGGATGTACCGTGTCAACATGATGAAGCCATATGCAAATAGGGCTGACATGGTGTTTGCAGTGTGTAGTTCTGTGGCAGGGATGGATGAATGAGACCCCCTTCTGGACTTGCTGGAAGAAAGTAAGTGGGAGTCCTCTGTGAAGGCAGTTAAATTGTCTCCCCAGCTAACCCTGGACCAGATCCAGAAAGTAAGAGAGGTTTTAGCAGACTTTGCCCTATTGTTTAGTGCCAAACCTGGACTAACCCCCTTAGCAACTCACAGTGTGGAGACAGGGACACAGACACCCATATGGCGGACAGCACATCAGGTGTCAGAGGCTGTCCAAAAGGACATTAGGAGGGAAGTAGAGGAGATGTTGGATTTAGGGGTGATCCAGAGATCCCACAGCCCCTGGGCCTCACTCGTAGTCCTTGTGCCCAAGTCAGATGGCTCTACTCATTTCTGTGTGGACTATCATGGACTGAATGCAGTCATGAAGTCAGATGCCCACCGATGCCCCAGACAGATGAACTCCTGGACAAGTTGGGAGGGGTGACCTACCTTACGACCACTGACCTGACCAAGGGGTATTGGCAGGTACAGTTAACGGACAGAGCTAGGGAGAGATCAGCCTTCATCACTCCGATAGGCTTATCTGAATTTAAAGTAATGCCTTTTGAAATGAAGAACGCCCAAGCCACTTTCCAAAGGTTAGTGAACCAGGCGTTAAATGGTGCTGAGGAGTACGCCGTGGCATACCTGGATGACATTGCCATCTTTAGTACCAGCTGGGAGGAACACTTGTCCCACCTTAGGGAAGTGCTGGGCAGGATACAGAGGGCCGGGCTCACTGTCAAAGCCGAGAAGTTCCAGGTGGCCATGGGAGAAGTGGCATACCTCGGGCATGTGGTAGGCCGGGGACAGCTCCATCCTAACCAAATAAAAATAGAGGTAATCCAAGCATGGCCCAGACTAGAAACACAGAAGCAGGTCAGGAGTTTTCTAGGGACAGCAGAGTACTACAGGAAATTTGTACCCAATTACAGTGCCCTGGCTGCTCCTCTATCTGACCTGACAAAGAAAAGGATGCCCAAGAAAATTACCTGGGGCCCAGCCTGTGAGGAAGCCTTTTCCAAACTAAAGGAGGCACTGTGCAGTGCTCCTGTTTTGACAAGTCCTGACTATAGCAAACCCTTTATAGTTCAGACTGATGCCTCAGATGTGGGTATTGGGGCAGTACTGAGTCAGTCATCCAGCCAAGGGAAAGATCACCCTGTAATGTATCTGAGTAGGAAGCTACTTCCCAGGGAGCAGGCATACTCTACTGTGGAAAAAGAATGCCTTGCCATAGTGTGGGCCCCAAAGAGCTTGCAGCCATACTTATATGGGCAGCATTTTGTGGTGCAGACTGACCACAATCCCCTGGTTTGGCTGACGCAGATAGGGGAAAACAATAGTAGAATGCTAAGATGGAGTCTTGCTTTGCAAGGGTATGATATGACAATATTACATAGGGCTGGAGCCAAAAATCAGAACTCCGATGGGCTGTCTCGTGTCTACAATGAGTGAACTGATTTGGGAAGCTCATCCCATGCAGGGGATAGAGCCCACAAATTCAGTCTAGGTGTGGAGGATTGTGACACTTGGACAGCTGGTTCTGATCACTGTATGATTTTTGTAATATAAAAATGTGGTATTGAGTGTCTCTCTTGAGACATGCTGTTTCAGCTAAAAGATGAAAGGCAGGAGATAATTATAGGCTAGAAGAGGCCTAAATTAAGCATCTCCTGTTTATCTAGCTTTATTGTAGCTTGCCAGATGCTAGGCTAGAATCATAAACGTTTATGATGTTCAGAGGAAACACAGTTAATTTCACATGGTGATACAAATCATGTTGCACTTCTGTGAGATCTGGCAGAGAGTCCTAACAAGTTCTTGGATGTCCTGGAAAGGGGAAGCTGCTCATAAGATCAAAGAAAGTCATATGAGAAAATGAGTTGTGCTGAGGTCACAGAATTTAATACTGTGATAAGATTCTGTTTTGTATAGATATATTTTTTTATATTCTGACAGGGAGGAGCTAGGTGACCTCATGTAAAGAGGTGGGCAAAGCCAGTTTTTAAACAGTATTCTGTTTCCAATTTACATACACATGTTTGGACTCTGAAAAAGAAACATCTACAGCACTGTGAGATAAGAATACCTTAGAACAGACAAGTCTAAGTGTATTAGTGGTAGGAATCTGCACTTTTTAAAACCTTATTCTTTTAAGTGATTTGTATGTTTTGTGATATATGGTTCTGTATTTACACTTTACATTTTTATCTATTTTTAAGCAAACATCTCATTTTTTTTAATAGACTATTTGTGTCTTCCAAGTCCTTCTGTTTTTGCTTGTGATGCGTGGATGGTTAAGAGTGTGACAACACTGTGCATGAGCTTATATGGTAATACCAAACTGGGAAAAGGTGAGAGTAACCTGAGGTCTTTATTAGAGTTTTTAAGGGTTCATTTTGTACACCTGGTTAGGTGCCAGTAGGTGAAAGATATCTGGCCCCCTGAAGAGCAGAATTATCTTAGCCTGTACATTGGGTACGCTAACAAGAGGTTCACAGTTTAAATCCCTCCAGAACTGAGACCAAAGGTTGATTCGAACCCACAAAACAGACAGGAGGGTTACCCTGTTTCTGTTAACTGTTCACAAGACTGCGCTTGGAGGTTGGCACTGTGGGAGCAGAGGGCCTGACCTGCTGAGTGGATTTGTGACACCTGTAGCCATCCAGGTTCTCTCAATGCACATATTGTTTAAAAGAGGAAAGGAAATTGTCTCCATTAATAATTGCATTTAAATCGGCCATATAAATTGTGACTTTGGATACTGTACAGTCTCACCAAATAAAACTGAAAACAGTGATATCTGCACCAATACAGTGCAGCACAGCCCCACAGAAGGACTATACACATACATAAAATTGAAAACTGGGAAGGGATCCGCAGGCGCAGACTCTGCTGGGGACACACCAGCTCCTGCCCCCCCCCCACACCCAAAATGGTTATGCATTTTAACAGATTTGTCCATAACTGCTATACAGTTTAGTGTTTGAGGTCGGGTACATCGCATATGTGAGCTGAACTTACACAAGGGGTAGCATCAGGCCCAGTAGACCCAACTCGCATCACCAAAGTAATTTCACAATAAACATTTGTGACTAAAGTGAGTTATCCTAAACAAGATCTGGACCTAGAGAAAAAGAGAAAATTGTTTCAGCATGCAAACATGGACATTAGGGCTTCTGTGCAATGTGTAGTAACTGGCGTCATTTATGTCTTGGTGTGTTTGCATCATAAACTTTATGTGGGCCAGACAAAATGTCCTGTTAAAGACCATATTTTAGAACACTTGAGAGATATTAGGGGTGAGAAAAAGGAATCCTTAGTAGAAGTCCGCTTTAAACTTGAACATGAGTGTGATGGAAAAGACTTAAAATTCACAGTCCTAGAGTGGATACCTCCATCAATTTGAGAGGCAGACAGGCTAAAACATCTGTTTAGAAAATCCTTCTGGATTTTTAAGTTAAAATCATTCCAACCAATGCCAGCCCAATGGCGAAGAGGGTTGAGGCACTGGATGCCACACCTCACGCCACGCCAGTGACCCGCGTTTGGGAACGCACGCAGGCAACTGGGGGTCAGCAGGGAGGAGAAGGATTAAGCATCTGGAGGACAGCTGTCCTTCTCCGGGGAGGGGGGGTTTCGGCAGTCGGTGTTAGCCTAGCCCCTAGTGGTGGCTGGGGACTGGTGCACTGATGCCACAAGATGGGGAGTCAGGAGCGGCATAGACACTTGATGGGGGTGCACAGGGGAGTGTGCACAGCACTGTCACAGACATCATTGCACGCGCTGCCCCAACAAAGAAGAAAATCAGGAAAAACATAAGCAGCCCACAGAGGATGAAGTGGAAACTAGCAGGCCCCGCACCCGGCCAGCCACGGCATAGGAACACTTGATCCAGTCTTGGAGGGGTGGGTCCCCTCTCTGACCCCACTGAGGGGGGGATAAGCCCTGGGGCTACTACTGTGCCAGTTGATGGATGCCGGGGTGACAGGGCTGGGGCTCCCCCAGATTGTGAGGGTTATGGGGGCAGGAGCATAAGCAATATATATAAAAAAAATGTAAAATCATTCCATCCAAAGTGGGCACAACTAACCACAACATTGCACTATATGCTGATGATATACCTTACTATTCCTCAGCAATCTCAAAACCTCACTCCCACCTCTACTGGAAATAGCTGATACTTTAAGTTATGTCTCAGATTTCAAAATAAATTTTGACAAAACTAAGGCACTGCTCCTCAGGGGAACTTATGACCCACCAGCAACAGATCCTTTCCCATGCCAACAGGTTAAAGAAGGTTTCAGGTAAAGGACTATAATCATTAGGAAAAATCCTGCCCCATCCTCTTCTTACTCCCTCTGCTCCAGGGATTCCCGTAGTTGCTCCATCCCCTACCCTTACTCCTCTGCCAAACAAGCTGATTTCTCCTGCCGCCTCTTTCCCCTCTGGAACCAGCTCCCCTCTACCTTCCACCTCTCCTCTTCACTGCCTGTCTTTAGAAGCCAACTAAGGCATCTTCCTGCTCCCTCATGTTCCTTCCAACCACCCCCTTGACTTTTCGCCCTATCTCTTCTTACCCCTCTCATCCCCCCAATTACTGTTGTTAATTGTGATTCCACCTTCAGTTTGTCTTAAGACCCCACCAGCACGGTCACCTACCCCATCAGGTACTGAGCACTTTTACTGTTTCTTTCATGAGTGTCCATTTATTATTGTGTTACATCATGCTGTTGTTTCTACAGGTAGTATCAACAGCCCCCTACATCTATTGCGTTGCCTATGTAACCACTATCTGTTGTATTGTCATTTTTACTCTCTCTGTATTCCACTTCCACCCTCCCCTTGGTCACACCTGGAAATGAGCCTCAGCTCAGTGTGCCTTTCCTGGTTACCAATATTTCAATAAATATATCAATTTAAACTAACCCTTTGAGAAAAAATCATAAAGGGATACTATCAGAAGTCCTAAGAGACTTCAAAAGATGCAACAAGCTACCATTCTCATTAGGTGCAAGAACAGAAACGATCAGGATGAATGTACTTGCAGGATTCCTATACACCATGATCAGGATAAATGTACTCTCACAATTCCTATACAACTTCTGCATGCCCCCACTCAACCCACCTATCAATTAGTAACAGTAGTAAATATAGTAGTAAGTAATGAATATTTTTTTATTTAAAACATTTGAGTATTGAATATGATTTGCCCAAATGAACTGAGGCTAATTTTGGGGTCCAGGCATGTATGGCACAAAAAATGTTGTTGCACATATAACAATACAGTCAATTATTGGAAACAAGATACAACAATTACTATATTTATATGGGACAGGAAGCATCTATGCATAAAGAGGAGGGCACTACATCTTAGCAAAGAGAGGGGAGGCCCAGCTCTCCCAGACCTGAGGGACTGTTACTTAGCAGCACACATACTTCCTGTTTTGGCAATCTTAAAGAACAAAAAAGACAAAGAGGGGATATAGGGGGAAGGGGCACAACTCGAAGCATATCCCATTAAATGGATTCCTTTCTTACCAATTTCTATATTAAAGCTTATGAAACCACAACATCAGTGGACCTCCCATTCACTTAGAATGTGGATTAAACTCAGAAAACAAATAGGAGGAACAGAACAACTAGGACCACTCACCCCCAAAAGTGGGAACCTAGAATTCAGACCAGGGATAATTGACCCGGGATTTCAGGTCTGGGGGAAGCAGCATCCACACCCTGGGAGCAATGACAGAACAGGGAATACTCACCACTTTTGAACAGATCATGACAAAATACCACTTCAAAAGAATCAATGTCTTCAGATGCTTACAGCTCTGAAACTACACACAATCTCCAGATGTGGCACAAAACCTGGCCTGTGACCCCAGCCCATTTGAATAATATGTGACGGTAGGAAGCTCCTGAGCGTTTCAGTCTCACCAAATATCTTATCTTTATGACCTTCTGCAACAAGAGAGACCCTAAGTGACAATTTATTTATTTATTTTTTGTTAACCGGGTAGATGCACTAGCCATAAAATGACTATTTTCAGGCACGACCCGGGAGAGTACAACAAAAGGAGAACAGTTGAACAACAGCAACATGGGTACAATAGTACAAATAGAGGAAAAGTACAGCAGTGCTACAAAAATACAATGGGTAGAAACAACAAAAAATAATGGCAAGCATTATACAGATAATGGCAGTAAGATATATAATAAGTGCAGAAACCATGGACCCGACCTGTGGAGGAAAGGGTTAATAAGATAGTAAGGTTATATAGAGAGAAATGTGAGGAATGTTCAAATATAGCAAGAAAGACTGACAGAAGGAAGGTCAGGGGTGGTAATTGGCAAAACAACAGTGGATGGTCAGCAACAAGGTTCAAGGAAGAAAGAGAGCTAGTAGTCAAGAAGTTATTTACAAAGAGAAGGAAAAATATGGGGAACAGAAGAGGAGACAGTCTTGGAGCTGGATTAGAGTAGGGGTGACATTACTGGTAAGTCTCAGGAGCTTCAGGTTGGGTCAAAGCATGTACAAGCATCAGCTAAGATTAGATAACGATGATATTCACTTTTAAATCCAAAGTGAGACTGAGACAGCCGGAGGTTGAGTGAAAGAGCATTCCATAGCCTGGGAGCAGAGAATTGGAAGGCCCCTGTGCCTTTAGTCATCCGACATCTCGGAACATAGAGCAAGGATTTGTCAGCTGATCGCAGGCCATGGGAGAATGGATGAGGGACCAGCAACGCCGCCAGCTGGGATGGGTTTTTTTCCCGGATGATCAAGTCCATTAGTGATCCAAGGTAGTATTGTCTACTGGCAGAGGGTGAGAGCCAATTCAGATCCTTATAAAGAAGGCAGTGATGTTTGAGTCGAGGTGACGAAGAGGCAAATCGGCATATATTGTTATAAGTTACGTCCCCATTTTAGTAGGGAGGTTTTCTGGGCAGAGGTAAGAATAGAGGCACCATAGGTAAGGGTTGGGAGCAGAATACCCCAGGCAATTGCTAATTTGGCCGAGGTGTAAGCATGTAGCTCGTTTGTAAGCTACTCTAGTTTCGAGTTTACAGCTTTGCATGAGGACTGAATGTGAAGATTAAAACTAGGGACTGGTCCAGGAGGATCCCAAGGTACTTGAAGGAAGTAACATTTTCAAGTGGAAATCCTCCTGGGTGAAGAACCCCAGCAAACTAGAACAGGTCTTAATCTTCAGTGCAGAACCTAGGAGCATGGCTTTCGTTTTCTTCATTTAGTACAAGCTTACGGTCTAGTAGCCAGTCTAAGACCTTATTGAAGTCTGAAGTAAGTGATGTGTTTATGCAGGCAATACTAGAAGAACTAGTGTAGATGATCAGGTCATCAGCGTAGAGAATAGCTGAGCAGGATTCCAGGACCTCAGCTGCATTGTTGATAAAAATTGAGAACAGAAGGGGCCCAAGGATAGAGCCCTGGGGGACCCCAAGGTTGTTAGTAGATGTGTTGGACAGGGAGGAGTTAAATTTGACACCTTGCGACCTGTTTGACAGGTAGCTACAGAACCAGTCCACAACAGGGGTAGAGAAATGGAATTTATGGAGAGTGGAGAGAAGCAGGGGATGGTCAACAAGGTCGAAAGCCTTAGTGAGGTCAATGAAGATGGCACCTGTGAGTTTTCCAGAGTCCATGTTGCACAGAATATTGAAACCATGGGAGACATGAAGGAGGGTGTCAGGCTTCACAGTATTCCAGTACCATCAGAAATGAATATGGCAAGAAGACCAAAGAACCACATTCTCACAAAAATGGAGGGAATTCAGATGGAAAACTCTGCTAGACTTTTTCAGAACTCCCACTATTATGAAACACTTCACCCCAGGGGGAACAAATAGAAGCTGAAGCGTTTGTGGTGACAAAGGGTATCATTACCACATATTCTAGGCATGTCCAGTACTAGACAAATACTAGGTGGATCTAGCCAAGGTTTGCTCAGAGACCCTGAAATGTGAAATACCCCAAGGCTCTGAACATCTGGTCCTAGGAATATTGCCTCAAGGAAAAATATCTCTGCAGGATAAATACATCAATAGAATATTGACAGTGGCAGTCTTAGAAGGTGTCATCAGACATTGGCTATCTGAGCGAACACCCACCAGAACAGAATGGACAGGGATAGTGAATGAAATCAGAGTAATGGAGGAAATGTATAGTCAAATTCATTTCAAGTGCAATGAAGAAAATATAAAAATGTCAACTAGGTGGGTAAAATGGGACACCTACTTCACACAAGAGGGAAGAGTGAGCTGACAGTAAAAGAAGGAAACAGAGAAGTTGCACCTCCCCACCCCAAAGGGTAGACACCAGACAGAATATGAATTTTCCTGTCAATATAAAGTTAATTTGAAGAAAGTATCAAATCATTTTTCTAAGAATAAAAATGTACACACACAGTGAATACATTACAGTTTAAAATGTATGTCACCAACAAATATTGTTAGAAATGTTGATCTGTTTTACTATGTATGGAATTGACTGTACTCTATGTAATCTACAGAAAATTTAAACAAATTATGATTAACAAAAAAAAAATCACTCCAACCAGAAGGTCTTAATGAAGTCCAGTATTTTTCTGAATCTGTACATTAAGTGGAAGATGTTGAAAGTTCTAACTGGAGGTTATGTCTGCTTTTAACGCTAGGATTTTGTCTCCTTAACCTGCAATGAACAACAAATTATCCTTATAATGGACTTTCAGAGCCCAAACATCTTTTTGGACTTTTTATTGAAATCAAAATTATTTACACCTGTTATGTATTGAAGATGTATTTGATCCTGCTTGTTAGATACCTTGGATCATGGTGTTTGTTATGCATCAGTGTGTATTTTTTTTCCTCATTTGTCATCTTAGATTTTTTTGTAAGACATAGTCATTAATTGTAATAGGGTGTGGGTTTTAGAAAATACTGCATTTAGAAAATGTTTGGGGTATAATTACAGGTGTACTTTTTTGCCTCCACCTATGTAACCGTTCCTGTATTAAAATTCATACGGAAACAATAAATTAAAAAGATAACTTGCCACACTATCCTCCTACCCTTCTTTCACTCTCCCTCCTTTCCCTCTCTACATTTAGTCTATTGTTTTGGCTTCTTTTTGGTCTTATATTTGATAGATGTGTACCATCAATTCAATTTTAGCACTGGAAGATGATTTGTCATGGCACTGACAGTATCTGGCTTCATCACTGGATACTTCCTTTTGGAATCGATCTCAACTAATCTACTAGGTTCATTTAGTTGAACTTAGTATTTTACTGTGATCTGGAACTATAGAAGATGACTTTTAAAGATTTTGGTTTTCTCTATTTGAGAACTGCCAGCAAATGAATTTAGATCTATTTATTTGGCCCGGTATTTATCAAGGTTTGATTGGGTTCCTTTTTGATAACAGTTTAAAAAGTCAAAAGTTGCTAGTTGAATGGTAACCTCAGTGACTTTCTTTTTTCTCAGATTACTATCCCTTAAAACTTTCTCTGTTCATGAAAATAAATATGATATCTTCAGTCAGGCAATGTCATATCCCCCATTTATACAACATATGTTTTGGGAAAAACTTATCTTATTAATCCTGCCTTTTCAGACTGTCATTCCCTGTAAGCACTTTCACTCTAGTTGGTCTAATGTAGCATGACTGAGCGCTGTTAATAGCGGTAACTGACATGCTAGCCGATATATAAAATAAGGCACTCTGTGTTCAAATTGTAAGAAAAGTGTGTTTTTTATGTTCAGTTTACTTAGTTTTATTTTTAGACTGTCATTCCCTACAAGCACTTTCATTTTCATTGGTCTAATGTAGCGTGACCGAGTGCTGTTAATAGCGGTAACTGATGTGCTAGCAGAGATTTAAAATAAGGCACTCCCTGTTCAAATACTAAGAAAAGTGTGTTTCTTGGGATGTGGATATGATGTTCTGTCCACAGTCCTGGCAGTGTCCTTTCCCTTTAAGAGCTTGCCGGAAAGTCTTTAAGCTGGCTCCTCCCACCCATCTGGGTGGTAACTCCCTCGGCTCGGCTCCCAGACACTAGATCTTCCTTTCCGGTGGAAGAAGCAGGTTCCCTCCTTACCACTCCTGTGTTGAGTAGACCCTCATGCTTAAATCTACGGATTTATTTCCTAAACTTTAAACTCTTACGAGTTTCTGTCTTCAGCTTGATCTTTAATCGCGACTGCCATGGATGATAAGTACACTCCCGGGTTCCGCCATTGCCCTTGCAGGCAGAAGATGTCCCTGACCTGCATGCCACATGCGTCTACTGCCTCGGGCATGAGCATGATCCCCAGGCCTGTGACTTATGTTGCTGGTTTCACCTTACCATTCTAGAGGACCATCTCACCTGACTTACACTGGGCTGCCCAGTGCAACGGAATCCACCGGTCAAATCTAAGGATTTATTTATTTATTTATTCATTTATTGTAAACGTTGGAATTATTACAACCCTTTGAGTTGGGGACTCATTTCCAAAGGCTCCATGTCAGATTACAGGAAATACAAGTAAATACAAGTTTTTTGTTACAGACAGATACAATACAAGGAGCAAATATACAAGACATTAGGATGCAACCAGATATTATAGAATGGGCATTTGCCAAATTATATACAAGTGAAGCTATGTGCCCATACAAAGATGTAGCTAAGGTAGATAATCAAGTTAAACCAGCTGTAATCTACACTGACTAAGAAAAGCAGTCTAGATTGACATTGTCACTGGAGTGGATCTAGTACAGTGATGCGGCACAGGTGATTAAGCAGGTTGAACCAGCTGTGACCTAAGAGGCAGACTAAGCAAAGCACTCTTGATAGGTTTTGTTGCAGGAGTGGGCTTAGAACAGGTGGTGCACAAGCGAGGGTGGTCCTCCGGGGTCAGAGACTCACTGCAGGGGACATACACAAGAGCGAGTGGAGAGACTGTAATTCCTGAGGGCCTCCTTAAACTGTCCAATCTTTGGTAAACTGGTGATCGAGTTGAGGAGGGAACTGAACCATGATAGGGCCTTGTAGAAGAAGGTCCTTTGGGCTAGGGAGGTCCTGAGCCTAGGGACCATGAGAGAGGACTTGGAAGCATTGCGAGTGGAGACGGAGGGGGTGGCTGGGTGAAGATAGTAGCAACTCTTGGGGGGGGGGTAAGACCGAGGAGAATATTTTTGGCCATGAGGCAGGACTGATATTCAAACCTCTCTTCAAAATTAAGCACACTGGCAAGGGAATACAGAGCACAGGTGTGAGTGCACCGATCAGTGCCGGACAGGAGCTTGCAGGCCTTATTGATGGACATTTTAATTTTGCTGAGAGTGGTACTGTCAGCGGCTCCGTAGACCAGCAAGCCATAGTCAACTAAGGAGAGGACTGACGAGGTGATGGCCAGTCAAAGTGCTTTGGGCAGAAGACAGTCTTTGTGCCAGTAAAGGAGGCTGATATATGCATTCGTGGCAGATGAGAGGGCACTGATATGGGAGTGGAAGGTGAGGGCTGAGTCAAAGATGATGTCCAGGTATTTGTAGCAAGATACTTGTTCAAGTGGATGGAGAGAGTTAGAGAGTACCTGCAAGGGAGAGTCTTTAAGTTTGCTTTGGTGGTGAGTGAAGAACACTTAATTATTTTTTTTTTTTTTAGGTTAATGACCATTCTACGGTCGGAGAACAAGCATTCAGCCTGGTTGAAGGAGTGCTGGAGGGAAGACTGGAGAGTGGTAGGATTTGGGTGCGAGGCAAAAAGGACCACATCCTCGGCATAGAGGAGAACTTTACCAGGGCAGGAAATGGGTAGGGAACTGAGATATAGACTGAAAAGAAAGGGTCCAAGAATGGAGTCCTGTGGGACTCCTGAGGGGACGGAGCTGCTGCAGGAGAAGATGCTGTTTATTTTGACAAACTGGGACCTGGAAGATAGGTAACTGGTGAACCAGGCAATGAGTCCTTGGGAGAAGCCAGATAGCAGGAGAGAGTCCAGCAGGAGGGAGTGGCTGACCATATCAAAGGCCTTGGACAGGTCAATGAAGACAGCACCCGCTAGGTGATCTTTATCAAGGGTGTAGTGGAGGAAGTTAGAGAACTCAAGGAGAGCAGTAGTAGTGCTATGTCCTGACCAGAAGCCATGCTGCTCCCTAAAGAGCAGGTAATGGGTGGCAAGGTAGTCAGTAAGTGGTCTGCCACTATTTTTCCAGGGCTTTTGGGGGGGGGGGAATGGAAATCGGTTGATAGTTACTTAGGGAGATGCTGTCACCACTTTTAAGTATGGGTGTAATGACTGCTGTTTTCCAGGCTTGGGGAACCTGGCCAAGGCAAAGAGATTGATTGAGCAGGTCTGTGAGTGGAAGAAGCATGACATCTAGGACCAGGTGAAGGAGTCTTATGTCAAGCAGGACATTACTGGGGCTGGAGCCATTCAGGGCTTTGTGCAGGTATGGCCAGGCTTCCTGAGGAGTAATGGTGTGAAGGTAAAAGGTGGGGTGAGGGAGGGAAGGTGGGTGGTAGGGAGGGAGCTATCGGGTCAAAAACGTTGCTGGGCAGTATTTTGCTAAGGTCGGAGAAAGCAGCATTGAGGCAGTCAGTGATGCATTGGGGGTCGATATTAAGTTGGAATGGAGGGGGGTACATGACTTACCATTTAGATCTTTAATGTTATCCCAAAACTTATGGGCAGACACCCAGGAGGAGGCAAGTGTTGATCTAAAGTAGGCCATACGAATGGCCCACATGCATTTATTGCTCTCGGCACTGTAGGTCTGTCTATCCGCCAGTTTACCTGTATAGATGGCTCTTTGCCACAGATTGTCTCTGTGTCTCAGCTGTTGGATGAGAGGTGGGGTGATCCAGGGAGCATTGCGATTTTTGGTGTGGGTCTTGGAGAGGGGGGCAAAGATGTCACAGGCCATGAAAAAGGAGCGAAAGAAGAAATCAAGCATAGCATCAATATTGTGGGCAAGGTTAACAGGGGACCAGTCCCAGTGGGCAAGATGCTGCCTGAGTTTGGTAAGGTTGCCGGGGCAGAGACACCAATGAAAAACCACCTTAGGCTGAGGTTTTGGGATCTGACAGGACCAGGAGAAGATAACTTGGCAGTGGTCACTTAGGGAGTTAGGGAGGACAGAGACGTCCACAATTTTATGGGGGCAGTTGGAGAGGACAATGTCCAACAGGATCTGTTTTCTATTAGAGGAGTTGTATCTGTTAGGTTGGGTTACCATTGAGTTAGGTCAAGGTCTGCGAAGGTGTCCTTGGCGTGAGTGGCAGGGCTGCCAAGCCAGTTAGTATTGAGGTCCCCGAACAAAATCTGCTCCATCTTGTGGGGAAGGTTGGAGAGGTATTCGTGCCGTTTCAGCTGGGATCCACTTTTACGGGATCCTTCAAAGAACTGTGCCAGTCTCTGCTGACCCTTGGTCAGGGATCCTCTGGACACAAGCCCAAATACAAGAAAGAGTCTAAAAAAGAGAAAGAGAGAACTCATCATTCACAGGATTGGGAGCACTCTCGGTCGAGAGTTTTCGATTCCCGCGCTTCTCCGGATCTGACTTCGGTCGAATCCCTCGCCTTGGCCATCGGCTCCACAGTAATCCCGTAAGGCCAGTTGGCCATGATGCTGGTTGATGTCCTGGCTGAGATTTTTCTCAAGCCAACTGACCAGTTGTCAACTGAAGAGGCCAACACTTCCTTGTCCAGGACTCCGGTCCTGACTCAGACTGCTGATCCGCTGCCTCTGGTTCCAGACCCTGACCCAGAGGAGCCTTGGCATTTGCCAAGTCCCTCCAAGACCCACCACCGGTCCCTCCAACATTTGAGGTCAAGATCTTGGTCCTCCTCCCATGGGTCAAGTGGCTCCCACCATCATCAGTGCTCCCGCTCTTGGTGCCACAGGGAAGCGGCACCACCGCTACTCTTCTTTCTTGTCCTCCTCGGGTGAGAAGAGGCTTTGGGGCAAACTGCATCGATGCTTCAAAGATCTTATGTGGCAATAGCTGGTGCTTACTGGCATCAAGCCAACTCCAGCTCCTACGCCAGCTATCACCTGGCTGTTGCCCGAAAGGTCAATGCCTTCTCCATAGATGGAGCAGACCAAAATGGTCCCAGCTCAGCCGTCCCCGGCGTCTCCACCAATCATGGTGGAACTGCTACCCAAACAGCCACTGATTGGCACTACAACTAAGGAGTCTCAGCTGTCTAAGGGGCTTCCCCATCAACTGTTACTCACTGTCACCCCTGACTGTCTGTGGAGGATCAGCAGGGACTTGTGTGGTCAACCACTCTTTGACCACTCCTTGGAGTCCGAGGGTTCCTCCCTGCACTCCTGTCTGGTCAATGTGGAGTCTGTGAGGGATCTCTCAATGGACAAAGGCCCATCTTCCTTCATGGGCCTTCTCCGTCTGATCTCTGAGTAGACAGGTATGAAAATGGAGCCCATCCAGAAGCAGGCTTGTTACCCATTGACTGAGATCCTCAACTGGAGAGACACTCTGATGGAGGCTTTCCCAGTGGCAGAGGCCATTCGTGGCCCTACCCTGGAGCTTTGGCAGTGCTCTGCTTCCTGCCCTACACCTTCTGCCTGGAAGGCCAGCAAGTACACGGTACTTACCAGTTCCCTCTCAGGATTCACAAAGCATCACCTGGCCAAGGGATTATTGGCAGATTCTGTGCTTAGGAGATCCGGCAACACTGAGGATGCTGACAAGCTGCCCAACAAGGAGTCCAAGAATTTGGACCATGCAGCTAAAAAATCTATGCTGCCTCCTCGCTTGGTCTTTTCCAAGCGAGCTTGGCCCTCCTCATGGCCCACTTCTCCATGCCCTGCTGGGCACCCTGGATGAGGTGCTTCCTCATCTGCCGGTGGACCTTCAGACCATGGTCAAGCAGGTCCTGGACCAGGGTCGGGCTGTAGCCAAACAACAGCACCTGACAGCCATGGACATTGGGGACTCCTGTGCCTCAGTGGCCATGCACCACAGGCCTTGGCCGAGGATCTTGATCTTCATGGTGGACACTCAGCACAAGCTGGCAGATGTCACTTTCCTGGACACTTCTTTGTGCCTGGGGTCGAAGGCCATCTCACTCATATCGAGAAGTCCAATGCCACCTTGGACTCCGTGACATCTGCCCAGAAGGACCCTAAGGGCTCCAAGCAGCAGCAGAAGAGGAAGCCCTTTCAGTCCACCTCCACTCCTGTGACCAAACTGACCCAGCCCCAGGCTGGTCAGCAGGCTCAGGCCTGGCAACCTCGGCCCAAGTCAGTGGCCTTGGTCATCCACAAGCCTGGAGGGAGAGGCTCCGATGGTACCTCAGCCAGGCCCTCCTCCTCCTCCTTTAAGCCTGCCCAGTGACAGGATGAGGGGTGCCTCCCTCATGCCTGTCACACCTCCCCTGGGTCCTCCCATGGGGGGCCAGCTCCACCACTTCCTTTCTGCTCAGTCTGCTGTCACCATGGACAGGTGGGTTCTTGAAGTGGTGGGTCAGGGTTTGCCTCTGGAATTTGAGCAGTACCCTCCTTGCTGAGTCCATGCCCCGCAGGAGGACTTAGTTTCCACAGACATGCCGTCAGCTCTCAGAGCCAACTTAGCCCAGCTTCTCTGAAAGGAGCTCATGGTTCCTGTCGTGGATCCTCCGGAACACCCAGGGTTTGTCTCCAGGTACTTCCTGGTGCCAAAGTGGATGGGGGGCTGGCACCCCATTCTAGATCTGCATGACCTGAACAAGTTCCTCAGGTCTCACACCTTCAGTATGGTAACTCTGCCACAGATCATACCATCTCTAGAATGAAACATGTGGTTTTGCTCCCTGGATCTTCAGGATGCCTTCTTTCACCTCCCTCTCCATCCATCTCATCGGAGGTTTCTCCACTTCAAAGCAGAAGGAACCCTCTACGAGTTCCAAACCATGCCATTTGGCCTCTCCTCAACCCCCAGGGTCTTCACCAAGTGCATTGCAGTGGTGGCAGCTTACTTGAGGTGCCAAGGGATCCAGATCTACCCCTACCTGGATAATTGGCTGATTGAGGGTCTCTGCAAGCTGGAGGTGGAGCGGTCCAGGGGCCTGGCCCTCCAGATCTGCGTCTCCTTTAGCCTCCTGGTCAACAAGGCCATGTTGGAACTCATGCCTTTGCAGGTAATCATCTTCATCAGGGTGGAGCTTGACTCTTGCAGAGCCAGAGCCCAGCTCCCGGTGGACCGGGCGGAGACTCTTGCCTCCTTTGCCTGATCATTTCAGTTTGGGCAGTTGCGTCCTGCCCAGGACTTCCTGTGTCTTCTGGGCTACATGGTGGCCTGTACCAAAATGGTCCATTGGGCCCACTGGAGAATGTGCTCCCTGCAGTGGGAGCTGGCCAGCCAGTGGTCTCAGCCCAAGAGTCACTTCGACCGGCTGGTCGCTGTGACTCAGCGGATGAAGGATGTCATCCAGTGGTGGTTGGTCCCAGCACACCTGCAAGGAGGGATCCCATTTGTCCGCCCAGAGTTGGTGGTCATCCTGACAACTGATGCCTCTCTCCTGCACTGGGGTGCCCACCTGTGGGACCACAGAGTCCACAGGCTCTGGACCCCCAAGGAGTCCTGATGCCACATCAACCTGCTGGAGTTCCAGGCGGTTTGGCTGGCACTGACTTCATTCACTCCACACATTCAGAATCAGGTGGTCCAAGGAAAAATGGAAAACACAACGACCATGTACTAGAACAACAAGAAGGGCAGGATGTACTCCCTGCCCTTGTGCAGGGAAGCTCTCCATGTTTGGACCCTTGTGCACAGCCTGGAGGTGGATCTCCTAGCCACCCATGTGGCAGGAGCCTCCAATCAGCTGGCTGACACCCTCAGCTGGGTGGGCGAGGGGTCTCACGAGTGGTCTCTCCACTCAGAGGTAGTTCACAGTCTGTTCTACAGTGGGGCACCCCTCAGGTAGACCTGTTCACCTCCAGGGAGAACACAAAGCTGAGGCTGTTTTGTGCCTGCCCCCCTCAGCATGGAACGCTGCAGGGTGATGCCTTCTTGAGGCCCTGGGCCCCAGGCCTCTTCTATGCCTTTGCTCCACTTCCCTTGATCCACAAAGTGCTCCTCAAGGCCAGGAGGGACAAGGCACATGTGATCCTGGTGGCTCCATACTGGCTATGCCTGTTCTGGTACCCCAATCTCCTCAGCCTCTGCAGCAGACTCCTGAGAAATCTTCCCCTATGCCCAGATCTGCTTTCCATCAATCAGGGGAAGGTTCTCCATCTGGACCTTCAATCCTGCACCTGACAGCTTGGCTCCTGAGCGGCTAGAGTTCCAGGCTTTGGGTCTCTCCAAAGATGTCTTCACCATTGTGGAGGCATTTCGGAAGGAGTCAACCTGGAAGTGCTATGCCTACAAATGGAAGAGATTCTCCATTTGGTGTCAGGGCAAGGGGTTGGACCCTTTGTCCTGTCTAGTAGCTAGCATCCTTGATTACCAATGGTCTCTCTCTCAGTTGGGGCTTCGGTCAACGACCCTCAAGGTGCACCTGGCAGCCATCTCTGCTTACTGGGTGTGGGCCGGTTAGCAGTCAGTGGCACAGGAGAAGGTGGTCTGGCACTTTTTAGATGGCCTTGACCACATTTCCCCTCTGGTACATGAACCACCACCACCGTGGGACTTGTTGCTGGTATTGGCAAAGCTCATGGGCAAGCCATTCAAACCAATGCACAGGTGTGATATGTCTCACCTGTCGTGGAAGACCACATTATTGGTGGCTATCATGTCAGCCAGAAAGATCAGTGAGCTCCAGGCACTTTCGGTGGAGTCTCCATACTTGGTCTTCCACAGGGACAATGTTGTCCTGCGCCCCAACCCGAAGTTCCTTCTGAAGGTTGTGTCTGAGTTTCACATTAACCAGGTGATTAATCTCAAGGTGTACTTCACCATACCTCAGAGGCCGAGCACAGGCTCCATACTTTGGACTTGTGGCGAGCACTCACTTATTATAAAGGGCGCACGGCTGGTGTTTGGGGAGAGGTTCACCAGCTGTTTGTCACCTCCGCTGAAGTCGCACCTGGCAGACCTGCAGACAAGTGAATGATTGGCAGGTGGATTGTATCCTGCATTGATCTCTGCTATAGGTTGGTGGGTAGGGAGCCTCCCAGTGGGCTAAGGGCTCATTCCACCCTCTACACCGCTGCGTCGGTGGCTGCTTCTAGGGACATTCCTATCCAGGAAATCTGCAGGGCTGCTACCAGGAAGTCAGCACACACCTTCATTTCCCATTATCACATTGAACTCGAGTCACCCTGGAATGCTGGTTATGGGGCCTCAGTTCTCCAATCTCTGTTCTCTAAGTAAGGTGTGCACACCCTGCCTCCCTTCTCCTGGAGAACTGCTTGAAGTCTGCCAGAAGTGTGGCTAGAACATCATATCCATGTCCCTAGAAAAACAAGTTACTCACCAGTAGCAGTACTGTAGTTCTAGGAGTGGTATATGATGTTCATCCACACAGACCCACCTGACCTCCCCTGGCTTTGGTGCACACATCTGCTTGCAGCGGGCATGATCTGGCATCAGGGGGTGGAGCCAACGAAGTTACCACCCCGGTGGGTGGGAAGAGCCAGCTTGAAGACTTTCTGGCAAGCTCTTAAATGGAAAGAAGAGTGCCAGAAGTAGGGATGAACATCATACGCCACTGCTAAAACTACTGTTACAGGTAAGTAACCTCTTTTTTTTTTATCCTCAGTTTACATAGTTTTCAGTAAAAGAAGTCACTGACTGTAGCCAGAGGACAGCGAGCGCAGAGAAAGCGAGTCAGCAGCTTCAGAAAAGTAGACGCAAGCGTGAGCATGTGATGCTATAGCAATGGCCGCTCAGGCTCGCATCTACTTTTCTGAAGCTGCTAACTCGTTCCCTCTGTTTTTCCTCCCCTCTCACTACAGTCAACAGCTTCTTTTACAGAAAACTAAATAAACTGAGGATAAGAAACCCACTTTACTTAGTACTTGAACAGGGAGTGCCTTATTTTAAATCTCTGTGAGCACATCAGTTACTGTTATTAACAGTGCTCAGTCACGCTACATTAGACCAATAAAAATGAAGTGCTTGTAGGGAATGAGTCTAAAAAGAAAACTAAGTATACTGAACATAAAAAACACACTTTTCTTACTATTTGATCAGGGAGTGCCTTATCTGAAATATCTGCCAGCACGTCAGTTACTGCTGCTAACAGTACTCAGTCATGCTACATTAGACCAGTGAACGTGAAAGTGCTTGTTCACTAAGACAGCATGAGAATGGCAGCATCAACCAGTTAAGTTTATTGGATGATGCATAGGAACACTGAAGATATCACTATGATGTATAGGAACACAAATGATATTACTATGGGGTATAGGAACATGGAGATATCAGTGATATCTTTTCTGTCTGCCTGAGATAATACTTTATATCTCTGTTGAGATCCCAAAACATATGTTGCATAAATATATATATATATATGTGTGTGTGTGTTCAATGCAAAAAACTTTGTTAATGCACTAGTTAGGGTCCAAATGACAAAAGTAGGGAAATGTGGTGTTAGGGTTTCCAGCCCTAACACCCCACCCCCACCCTGCAGGCAGTGACATGCGTGGGGCGTGCTTTGGGTTGTCAGCCGTAGCACTCACACCATTCCATATGTAAATAAGCTGAAATGAGAGCAGTGTATGAGAATGGGGTGAGTGTTAGGGCCGACAACTCCAAGGCACACTCCACGCCTGTTGCTGCCTGCAGGGTGGGGTGTAAGGGTTGGAAACCCTAACATCACATTTCCCTACTTTTGTCACTTTAACACTAACTAGTGCATTAGCGAAGTTTCTTTGCAATGAATTTCATTACTTTTTGAGATAGTATACCTACCCCCCCATTAGAATTGCCTTAGGCCTGTTCCATGCATTTTTGAATTCCGCCACTGTTTTTGACGCTATGACCTCCTCAGAAAGGCAGTTCCATGCATCCACCACCCTCTCTGTGAAAAAATACTTCCTCACCTTGCCTCTGAGCCGTCCCCCCTCTATTTTCAAATTGCGCCCCGTTGTTCTTGCACATCTCTTTTTCTGAAAGATGCTACACACTTGGACTTTGTTGATTCCCTTGAGGTACTTGAAAGTTTCTATCATGCCCCCTTCTCGAGGGTATACGTATTAAGCTCCATTAGTCTACCTTCATATGGCTTCTGGTGCAAACCCTGCACCATTTTAGTTGCCCTCCTCTGGACTGCCTCCATCCTGTCTATGTCCTTGTGGAGATGGGATCTCCAGAACTGCTTGCAGTACTCCAGATGGTGTACAGTTGGATAACAACTTCCTGTTTTCTACTGGTGATTCCTCTCCCTATGCATCTCAGAATCCCCTCAGCCCTCCTTACTGCCTTCTCACATTGCTTGCCTACCTTTAGGTAATCTGATATGACTACCCCCAGGTCCCTTTCCATTTTTGTTGTTGTTAGTACCGCCCCCCCATTATGTACTCTTCTCCTGGGTTTTTGTTTCGCAGGTGCATTACTTTGCACTTCTTTGCATTGATGCTAAGCTGTCATACCTTTAACCATTCCTCCAACCTTGCCAAGTCCCTTCTCATCCTTTCCACCTCCCCCTTGTGTATCAACCCTGTTGCAGATGTTTGTGTCATCTGCAAAGAGGCATACTTTTCCTTCCAGTCCCTCTGCAATGTCACCTATAAAGACAATAAAGAGGACCGGTCCCAGTACTGAACCCTGCGCTACCCTGCTAGTAATCCCCTTTCTTGGGAGTGGACTCCGTTTACTATTACCCTCTGCGTCCTGTTGTGCAGCCAGTTTGTTATCCAGGCTACCACCCTGGGACCGACTCCCAGGCTGGATAGCTTAAGAACATAAGAATGTGACAGCAGAACGGGACCATGAGATCCATCTAGTCTGCCCATTTTGAGTACCCCCACCTTATAATTTTCCTAGATTACCACAGTACTTTTCCCACGCTAACTTGAATGCCGTGACAGTCTTAGATTCCACTAATGATATGGGAAGACTATTCCAAGGTCCCACCATTCACTCTGTGAAGAAGGACCTTCTACGGTTGGATTTGAATCTACCTCCTATAAGGCGCATGTTGTGTCCTCTTGTTCGTGGTGATTTGTTTTCTTAGAATAGGTGTTCCTGTTTTACCTGATTTATCCCTTTCATGTATTTAAATGTTTCTATCATATCCCCACTGTTCCTTCTCTGTTCAAGGGAGTACAACTGCAGGTGCCTCAGTCTAGCTTCGTATTGTTCCTGGTGTACGCCATGCACCATTTTCTTGGCCCTCTGCTGCACTGCCTCCAGGAGATCAATGCCCTTTCTGAGGTGCGGCCTCCAGAACTGTACACAGTACTCGAGATGTGGCCTTACCAATGTTCTGTAGAGTGGCATTACCACCTCTTGTTTTCTACTTGAAATGCCCCTGCCTATACACCCGAGGATGCCACTGGCTTTTTGTGCCACCTTTTCACATTGCCTTCCTACTTTTAAGTTATCAGAAATCAGTACTCCGAGGTCCTGTTCGAGTTTTGTTACTGTCAATTGTTCTCTGTTCAATGTGTATGATCTGTTCGGGTTTCTCTTCCCTATATGCATGACTTTGCACTTTTTGGAACTGAATCTCAACTGCCAGTTCCTAGACCATGCTTCCAAACATCTCAGATCCTCTTCCATTGCTGCTGCCCCTTCTAATGTTTCCACCCTGTCGCAGATCTTCTATCTGTGAAAAGGCAACCTTCCCCTGTAAACCCTCAGCTCTGTCGCTGATGAACACATTGAAGAGGACCAGTCCTAGGACCGAGTGATCCCTGTGGTACCCCACTGGTTACCTTTCCTTCCCTAGACATAGTTCCATTGACTATGACTCTATGGGTCCTTACTTGAAGCCAGCTTTGAACCCATCTGACCATTTTTTTGCCCTAAGCCTGTATGTTCCAGTTTGTTAGTCAGTCTCCTGTGGGGGACCGAGTCAAAAGCTTTGCTGAAATATAGACATGCTACATCCACCACCCCTCCCTGGTCTACTATTCCTGTGACCCAGTCGAAGATTTTGATCATGTTCGTCTGACATGATCGTTCTGCTGTGAATCTGTGTTGTTTTGTGTCCAACTGCCCAGTTTCTGTTAAGTGTTTCACTAGACGTTCCTTAACTAGAGTTTCCATAAGTTTGCCTACTACTGAGGTCAGGCTAATGGGGCGATAGTTTCCAGCATCCTCCCTGTTCCCACTTTTGTGCAAAGGCACCACTGTGGCCATTCTCAAGTCATTTGGCACTTGTCTGCTGTCCAGGGACTCTGTGAACAATTCTACTAGTGGGTCTGTGAGCTCCTCTGCAAGTTCTTTCAGAATCCTGGTGAGAAATCCGTCTGGTCCCACTGCCTTATTTGTAACTAATTTTTATAGTTGATTAAGTACACTGTCTCTTGTGAAGGGTTCGGTGCCAACCTCCTTGTCATATCTGTTCGCTTTGTGTAACCTGGGGCCATTACCTTGGTCTTCTTTTGTGAATACCGAGCAGAAAAAACTGTAGAAAATCTCGGCTTTACCTTTGTCACTGTCCTCGTTTTGTCTATCATCCATGCAAGCAATAACACCCAACAGGGTGGGCGGTATTGGGCAATACTGGACCGCCCAGGGGCATAATGAGGCCCGATGCCACAGGTGGAGGGTCTTATAGCCCCTGGAAGGTCCAGTATTGCCCAGTACCGCCCACCCTGGAGGGTATTATTGTGCTTAGAAAATGGGCACTAAGAAAACAAAATTGTTTAATAAAAAAATTTTATTTGAAAATTAGTTTAAATTTAGTTTTGTGATAAAATAGTTCCTCCGCCTATATGAATGACAATGCGTCTTTTTTTGTGAACACACACACACACAGCACACCCTGAATCCAGCTTCTTTGTGGACCTCAGTTGACTTTCCCTCCCGCAAACACACAGAAAAACATACAGGATGTGATGCTTTTTCTGTATACTGCATGTCTGTTGCCCCCTAAAATTGTTAAAAAACTAATGGACAGTGGATTTACTTAGAGGAAAGCCAAGCCTGCATAAGCAAGTGAAAGCACTAGTATCTACCCTCACAATTCTTGCCCCTTCCTACTCCGTCTGCTTCCTCATGCTGATGAGCAGTTTTTTATTAAATGAGGCTGTAACCTGTAAGCCCTTCCTACACAGTCATGCTCCCTAGAGGCAGCGTCCATGAGAGCAGAGATGTGGTGCTGCATGTAGCGTTATTTTAAAACTTTAAATGGACCCATTTGCTCTTTGGCTGGAGTGACATATCTACATCACAGTCAGAATGGGGAGTTCACCAATGCTGTTATCTAGGGAGAGACCCAACAGGATGTGCCCAGCAGTCCCAAGAGGTTTCATGACTGGGGAGCCCCGTCTGAGCTCCGAGTAAATCGGTCAACTGAAAATAACTTCCTGTTATGAGGTAGTAAGCTGATTTACTTTTTATTTAATTTGCTCACTAGATATGGTGCCATAGATGGAGTCGTGCTACTGGCTAGTAGACTTTATGACAGCGAGAGAGGATCGGAGGTCGGGAGTGTTGATACTGCTGAAATTGGGCCAAGTTTTGTTAAAAAAATAGTATTTGTGATCACTGCGGTGGTGGGAAGTGGAAAAGCTGAGGGTGGGTTCATGGAGACAATTTACTTGACAGACCTGGTTGCTCACTAACAGACAGTCGGGGCGGGGGCGGCCAGCTAACTAGCTTGATCGTGTGGAAAATGTTGCATTTTGTTTACACTGCATTTTAAGATTTTTCCTTTATGACAGGGCAGCCGCTAAGTTTGTCATCTGCTAAACGACAGAAACAAATTGTGGACATTTGGAATGCAAGTGAGGGGGTTTATCCAATTGGAGAGCAGGCTGGGTACCAACATCCTGGTGATGGGGCAGGCTAGGCTGGCCCTTTTAATAGGTGGGCATCTATTGTCTGATAGATGCCCACCTAGAGAAGTGTTTAAGCCAATCAGATGGCTCAAATAGCTTTGCACATTTTTTAATGTGAGTCTAATGATGCCCCCTTTTATTTTCCTTATTTCCCTAATGTAACAATAAAAAGTTGTGTCTGCTTTTTTAACTTCTTTTGCTATTTTTTCTTCTGTTTGGGCTTTGGCCATCTTGCCTGCCTTTCTGGCTTCCTTGAGTTTTGTTTTGTAGTCCATCATCTCAGCATCTGTTTTTGTCTCCTTGAATCTTTTGTATGCTTTTTTCTTGTCTTTTATTTTTGATGCTATTTCTTTAGTATACCAGAGAGTTTTTTTGTGTTTCTTGGATTTTGTAACTTGTTTGGTGTACTAGACCATCACTGTGAGTATCGCCCCCCACTTCAGTGCCTCCCACTTTTGTTCTACCATATCCCCTACTTTGTTGTTGAGGAGAGGTTTGATGCTTTCTTTCATCTGTGCAAAATTGGCCTTTTTGAAATCCAGTACTGAAAGCTTGCTGGGAGTGCTCTCTACTTTTCTGTGACCTTGAATGAGATGGTCCTATGGTCACTGGAACTTAGGTTGCTGCCTACTTCTAAGTCTGAGATCCTGTTGCTATTTGTGAGCACAAGATCCAGAATAGATTCTTCTCTGGTTGGTGAGGTCACCATCTGTACTAGACCAGCTCCTTGCAGTGTAAGGAGAAAGTCCCTGCTGCTTTCTGTGGAAGCAGAGTATGAGAGCCAATCTACGTCTGGTAGACTTAAGTCTCCCATTAGCAACAATTCTCCCTTATCTGCCACCTGTAAGATGGATTCCAGGAGCTTCTTGTAATGGTTTTTATCCTGGGATGGAGGTCTGTATACCACCCCAACCTGAATAGGTGTCTTACTCCCTGTGCTGAGGGCGACCCAGAGGACTTCTGTGTTGGTGTTTAGTCCTTGGGTTTCTATGGCATTGATGCTGCCTTTTACATATAGTGCTACCCCTCCACCTTTCTTACCCCTTCAATCCCTTCTGAAAAGGGTGTAACCTGGGATGGCTACATTCCAGGTGTGGCTCTAAGTGAACCATGTTTCTGTGATTTGTTTATTAATCTTTTGTGTGGGACTGTGTCAAATGTCTTGCTAAAGTCTAAGTAGGCCATGTCCACAGCCCCTTCCTGGTCTGCTGCTTTGGTCACCCAGTCAAAGAAATCTGTTGGATTCATCTAACATGACCTTCCCGCTATGAATCCATGCTGCTTTGGGTCCTGTGCCCCGCTGGCCTCTAGGTACTCAACAATTCTTTCTTTCAGAAGTGATTCCATCATTTCCATCAATAATCTTAAGAGTATCAACATCTCTAACAAGGTAAAGTTGCATGGCCTAGAAACAGACTCTATTTGGGTCAAATTATTTCTAGACCGGGACAGTTCCAATTTTATCATCTTAGGGACTTATTATCACGCACCAAGTTCAACTGCAGCTTTATTTGAAGCATTTCTGTCAGAAATGGAACAGGCCAGCTCCCTAGGGGAGATCATAATATGGGTGATTTCAATTTAGGAGACATAGATTGGAATACCAATATCTCAAACTCTCCCAAAGGCCCTAAACTACTTTCCATGTATACCCAGTTACAATTAATACAACATATTTGGTTTCTTACTAGGGTGGATAGAATTTTGGATTTGGTTCTCTGCAATGACCACCTTGAACTAAATAATATTAAAATTAGTTCCCCATTAGGAAATAGTGATCATAATTCCATTCTCTTCTCCTTAATGAAAGATTATTCTTACAATTCAGGTACAACCATAAGTTACCTTTATCATAAAGCAAATATTGATGAAATGAAAACAGCACTCAATAATATAAACTGGGACACTGCTTTTGAGACTTCGAACATTCAAACCTACTGGAAGTTACTTTCTACAACATTGCCTGGTTTAAGAGACAAACATATCCCAACAAGGCCTAAATATACAAATAAAAAACACTCTCCTAAATGGTTCAATAATACCAATAGAAAGTTAAACAAAAAAATTAAAAATATAGCATTTATTTAAAATAAAAAAAATAGCTCTAATTGGGCTAATTATATAAGAATACAGAAAAAAATTTAAATATCAAATGAAAAAAAGCTAAAATAAACTGGGAATACCAGTTAGCAAACACTGCTACTAAAACCAATAGCAAACAGTTTTACTCATATATAAACTCGTTAAAAAAAACAACAAGTCAGGTAGGTCCCCTTCTAGACAATTACATCTTAATTCATGACACTAAGAAAATGGCAAAATTGTTAAACAAATTCTGTGAAGTTTTAACAAGGGATGATACAATTGACAATACTGTGCACAAAGCTGACTGTAGTAAGATATATCTATCAACTGAACAGATATACAAAAAACTTCTGACACTAAAAGATAAGACAAGTCTAGGCCCAGATAATATAGCTGGTCATCTGTTATATTTATTAGCCGATAGCCTTGCACACCCACTCAAACTTCTCTTTGAGGGATTTTTACTACACAGTTGTGCCAGAACACTAGAAAAATGCTAACATTATTCCAATATACAAAAAAGGAACTAAAGTTGCATGGGAAAATTACAGACCCATCAGTCTGACTTCATCAATATGTAAGGATTTGGAAGGCGTATTAAAAATATAATTTCACCTGTCCTGGACATTGGGGATCAGGAGCAACATGGTTTCAAAAAGGGCAGGGGTTGCTTGACTAATTTATTATGTTTTTATGAATCAGTTAGCTCCAAATTAGATCAGTGCACCTCCTGTGATATTATATACGTAGATTTCAGTATGGCATTTGACATCATTCCTCACGAGGCACTGAAAAACAAACTGTATAAATTTCAAATTAATACATATATTATTGATTGGATTTGTAATTGGCTTGCGGGAAGAACACAGAGATAAATGGACAACTCTCTGACTTGGGACAGGTGACTAGTGGTGTGCCACAGGGTTCAGTTCTTAGACCCTGTTTATTTTAGCTATTTATAGCAGATATGACCAAAGATTGCTTTTCACAATCAAATACGCAGATGACATTAAGATCAGCGGACCTTGTAAAACCCACCAGGATATAGACATAATCCAACATGATCTTGATAAGATATCTTCATGGGTTATTACCTGGGGCATGAGGCTGAACTCTAGCAAGTGCAAAGTTATGCACCTTGGCCCAGGCAACCCAGAAGCCTCATATATCCTGGGCGAATCACTCTCTCTGAGTGCCACTACTGAGTAAAATGACTAAATTGTCATTATTTCAAATGATTTAAATCCATCTAAACAAATTAATGAAGTCATGTGTCAAACCAACAGGGTAATATGGTCAATTAGGCAGAACATAAAATCTAGAAACCCACAAGTGCTGATGCCCCTGTTTAGATCATATGTCACACTGCATTTGGAGTTTGCATCCCAGATATGGAACCCATTTAAAAATCAGACTGTTCTCTTTTAGAAAAAGTCCAAAGGAAATATACTAAACACTTACACAACTTACACAATGACAGCTATGAAACCAGATTAAATCATCTAAACTTACTAACTCTTGAGACACGTCATATGAGGGGGGGACTTGCTGTTCTTCTATGACATTATACAAGATCCATATTTCATGACTGAATCAGGCCTGGAGTTCAAAAATAACGCTAATAACACTAGAGGTCATCCTCTCCAACTCTTGGGCAGAACATTTAACTACATTAGTAGAAAGTTCTTCTACACTTCAGGGTAATTAATCCTTGTAACAAACTGCCACTCGAGATAGTCATTAGTGCCACCAAAATGCCTAGATACCTTTTTATTATCTGGACATTGTTTGAAATACTGTTGTTACTGATGATATAGTATAGGTACACCTATGGGTCAAAATGACCTTCTTGCTCCTTACAAAACCTTAGTATGAACCTTAGTATTTTCCCTACCACCAAGCTCAAACTAACAGATCTATAGTTTCCTGCCTCTGCCTTGCTTCCACTTTTGTGAAGGGGAATCACATCAACCCTCCTCCAGTCCTCAGATACCATGCCATCCTTCCATGATTTGTTAAAAGGGTAGTCAGATGTGTCACTATTTCTCCCCTTAGTTCTTTTAGACTTCTGGGGTGAATCCCGTCAGGCCCAACTGCTTTGTCCACCTTCAGTTTTAGGAGTTCTTTCAGGACTCTTTCTTCTGTGAATGGACTGGTATCAACCACCATATCCAGAGTGCTTCTTTTGTTTGGTTTAGGTATCTCCCCATCCTCTTTTTTTGTGAATACTGAGAAGTATTTGTTCAGTATTTCTGCTTTTTCACTGTCACCCTCTGCCCACCACCCTCCCCTTTATTAAGCCTCACTATCCCTCCCTTGGTCTTTATTCACTCCCTAATGTATCTATAAAAGGTTTTATCCCCCTTCTTAACTGAGTTGGCTATCTTTTCTTTGGTCTGGGCCTTTGCTGTTCTGACTGCCTTCCCCACTTCCTTCTGCTTTAACTGGTATAGTTCTCTGTCCTGCTCCTTCTGTGTTTCCTTATACTTCCTGAATGCTGTCTTTTTCTTCTTAAACTTCCCCACCACCTCTTTTGAGAACCATAGTGGTTTTTTCCTTCATTTTGCTTTGTTTATTTGCTTCACACAAAGGCTTGTTGCCTCTGTGCTGCCAGTTTTGATTTTTCCCCATTGTTCCTCTGCCCCTCCTTCTTGCCTGTTTGCTAGTGCTTTTCTGAGGTGCACTCCCATTTTGCCAAAGTCAGCCCTCCTAAAGTCTAATACCCTCAGTTTGTATGGCTTGACTCTATTGCTGTGTTTATCGTGAACCACACTATTTGGTGGTCACTTGTTCCCAGATGGCTACCCACTTCTAAATCTGAGATCCTCTCTCTATCCATATTTGAGAGTACCAGGTCTAAGACTGTTCCCTCCTGAGTGAGTTCCAACACTAGTTGCCTGAGGCATGCCCCCTGTAGGGCATCAAGAATGACCCTACTCTTGGATGCGGCTGTAGCAAAGGTGCTCCAGTTAACATCTGGCATATTCAGGTCCCCCATCAACAATATCTCCCCTTTATCTGCCATTCTAAGGATGCCTTCTATCATTTCCTTGTCCATTTCCTCCCCCTGAGATGGAGGTCTGTATACAACCCCCGTGCGGATTGTGCTGCCATTTCCTATCTCTAGGGTGACCCACAGTGCCTCCTCTCCTCCCTGGTTACCATTTAGTTCCATTGCTTTCATCCCTTCCCTTATGTAGAGAGCTACTTCTCCTTCTCTTTTACCCTCCCTGTCCCTCCCATAGATTGTGTACCCTGATATGTTGAAATCCCAGTCATGGTTCTCTGTGCACCATGTTTCTGTGACTGCCATGATATTCAGGCATCCCTCTTCCATCAAGGCCACTAGTTCAGAAAGCTTGTTACCCAGACTATGGGCATTTGGTACTCATCATCCTCCATTTTCTGATGGCCTTAACCATTTTAGCCCCATCCCTGTCCTTACTGCCTTTGTCTTTTTCTTCATTTACCCCTGTCCTGCTCCCTATCGACTTCTCTACCTCGGTATTTACATCACTAACTACCCTGTTTTCTGGGGGGGACTGAGATTTTCCAGCTCCTTTTTGGTGCCTCCCCCTTTGCCTAGTTTAAGTGCTTTCCAATGAAGCATTTAAACCTATCACCTAGGATTCTGGTTCCCCTTCCGGACAGGTGCAAACCATCACGCCAGTATAGGCCTGTATCCCTCCAGGTGGACCCCCAGTCCCCAAAGTCCAGTTGCAAATCTCAACATGCTATTATATGTAACTTTGAGTTTTGAGAGAAATGTTTCACTAGTGGATGAATATATGAGAATGCCATAGTCCAGTACCCCTAGTAAAAAAAAAACATGTGTAAGTTGTACCCTTGATAAAGGGGTCAGGAACTGTTTAATTCTATATAAACCCCCCAATCTCTGATGGATGTTTTTTATTGTTGTGGAAATATGGGTTTCAACTGTTAATCTAGTATCCAAAATTACCCCAAGGTATTTAAAATGATCGACTTTTTCTACCGTGTCCCCATGTAGATCTACCATCAAAGGAGAAACGCTATCCTGTTTTTTAGAACCAGAAAACACTGCATACTTATTTTTTTTTGTCATTCAATATAATTTGTTTAGAAACTAACCAATTATGAAATAATAAAAAATCACTTTCAACAACATCAACTACAACTGCCGGCTCACAATTAGAATAATAAATGACAGCATCGTCAGCAAACAAGATCATTTGATACATTTGGCAAGTTTGGGGGGCAGAATGCATGTAAAGTGAAATGATTAGGGGATCAAGTATGGAGCACTGAGGGACTCCACACTTGGTTTCTCTAGATTGTCATAATAACCGATTAATAATAGCTTTATGAGCCCTGTCAGTGAGATAATTAACAAAAAATCAGAAACTTTGGTGGAAAAATTTACCTCAGAGAGTATTGAATGAACCAGATTATGACTAACCAAATCAAATACATACATATATATATATATATATATATATATATATATATATATATATATAGAATAATAGATAGGTTACAGTGAATGACAAGGCTGGAATTCCATCAAGAGGTTCTGGGGACATAAATAACCCCAAGAGCAAAGCTCAAGAGGTTTCTATGTCCCCAGAACCGCGAGATGGAATTTCAGCCGAGTAATTCACTATAACCTATTTTTTAGTTTTTGTAATATATGGACCCGCATTTCTCTTGTTAAGTGAGAGTAGATGTCTGCCACGTTTTTGAAGTTGCTTTGCCCACCGACAGAGAAAGTCCGCCAATGGGATTGGACGCTATTACATTGGGTACACAAGATGGAACATAGCACCATGGCAACTATGTTTGTGTGGAAGGCAGAGTGGCGCATGCGCTGTGGGATTTGAGTGATAAAACTATTGCTGAGAGCTGAAATGATAGTATTATCAGTAGTGAACCATGGTATTATCAGCAGTGAACGATAGTATTATCACTTGATGAAGGGCAATATTATGGGAAAGGGAGTAGTGTATTACAGAGATTTTTTGGTATGACTTTCAATACTATTATTTTACTTATCCATATATATATATATATATATATTCTATGCAAAAAACATTGTTAATGCATCATTTAGGGTTAATGAGACCTTTAGGGTTGTCCCCTCCCCCCTCATGGACTCGCCCATCATCCCGAGATTGACAGCTGATGGGGTGTGTCATTGGGGTTGTGAGGCCTAAATGTCACCCCATTCCATGTGTAATTATATTGACAAGCCACAGGAAAGAAGAATGGGTGACATTTAGGCCTCACAACCCCAATGACACACCCTCACGCTGTCAATCTCGGGATGATGAGTGAGTCCACGAGGGGGGAAGGGGCAACCCTAAAGGTCTCATTTCCTGACTTTTTGTGTTTAAACCCTAAATGATGCATTAATGAAGTTTTTTTTACATAGAATTTCCTTACTTTTTGAGAAAGAATAGAAAAGTACAAAGTTGCAGAAGTTGGTGGGAGTGCGGGCCCTTTGGGCCCCGTGCCCCCACCAACTTGTAAATTTCTGCGTAAGATAAGAGTACAAGTACTGAATATCATATGTATTGCTGGCAGCACATATGGGTGAGAGCGTGGGGACCGAAAGCTCCCACCACATTGAAAGAAAGCAAAGTGTCAGTCATCAGAGTGGCATAATTCAACACGTGTTTACATGTCAGACGCGTAACCACTGAAAATTACCTCCATGGCAGTAACGCTAGACACCCTATAAATGTGAAGCCAGTACCACAATGCAAAAGGCCATATGCAAAACATAAAGTGTGTCACGCAATATGTCCACAGAAAATTAATTTCCCAACACCTAAACACCAGAATTCACATGTACAGGACATCTCCTGAAGACCCTCCATATTTCAATGTAAAAGACGAAACCGTTTCTGAGATATAACATGTCAAAGTTTGAGATTTTCATTAGTTGGAGTGACAGAGCTCCACACCCATTAAGATTTTAGACACCTAACGACTGAAAAGTACATCCATGGCAATAAGGCTAGTTACCGTATAAATTTCAAGCCAGTATCAGAATTTAAAATGATGTCCACAAAACGTAAACTGCACCAACAATATCTCCACAGAAAATGTGTTGTCTGACACGTGAACACCGTAATTCACATCTACACGACATCCCGTCAACACCCTCCAAATTTCAAGTTAAAAGACCAAACCGTTTCCAAGATATGAAATTTTAAAAATAGTTAAAATTGAGCTATCTGGTGCCGCCAAATCTGGCCATCTAGTCGTGCCCTCATGGACAAAGATTGCGGTCAAAGAATCTCGCGATCAAAGAATTTGCAGGCTCACGATCAAAGAATTTGCAGGCTCACGATCAAAGAATAAAAAATGGTAAAACTCAATTCTTAGCCACAAATACATGAAATCACTGCCATGCCTCGATAGAACGAAGCCCCCTGAGCAAAATCCACCCTCGTTTGGCTTAATAAGCCACCTCTGAGCTGAGAAAATAGATTTTTTCAAGTGGCCATCTAGTCGCGCCCTCACGATCAAAGATCGCGATCAAAGAATCTCGCGATCAAAGAATATGCAGGCTCGCAATCAAAGATCATTAGCGAGCCATGATCAAAGAATAAAAAACTTCATAACTCTATTTTTTGACACTTTTGAAGCAAACCACAGCCATGGCTAGATAGAGCGAAGTCCCCTGAGTAAAACCCATCCAAGGTTTACTTCAGGAGTGACCCCTGAGCTGAGATATTTGATTTTTTCTGACCGCAAAATGAAAACAAGATGGCGTCCATCATGATCAAAGAATTCCTCGTGATCAAAGATTCTTTGATCGCAAGCTTGCAAATTCTTTGATTGTGAGGAGGGACTAGATGGCCAAAACCCCATTCTTCTTTTGCAAAATAACTATATAAATTTCCCCATGGACATAATGGGAACTTAAAAATGTAATAACTTTTGAATGGATTAATATTTTTTCACCAAACGAAAAGCATCACGTTCCTTGACCCAAGCTCTTTCAGATGAGCCATGCTGCAGAGCAGCATGCCACACAACGGCCATGCAGCACCACGGACAATATCCAAAAAACTGCCCACATAACTGGCGAAAAGTGCATTTTTCAGCATTTTGATGTGCAAAACACATAAGTCCCACCGAAATGAAATTTGGCAAATCAAGTGACCTATCATGCCCCACCATGCATACCAAATTTCATGCAAATCTGTTGAATGGGTCCAAAGTTATTATTAACACGCAGCATTTTGAATTTAACATAGAAGTGCCTACTCAACTCTATAATTATATATATATATATATATATATATATATACAGTGTATATATATATAATTTTACTTAATTTAACTGCCCACTTCACCAGCCAGGATCACCGTCAACCATTCTGTCAGGGTCTGCTACCTGTTATCCTTGCACCCAGGCCACTTGCAACACACCTTGAGGTTGTCCCTCCCAGCTGACCCCTCGTATGGTGTTGCCTTCAGCTCCACCGCAGTCTTCCCACAAGATCTGGTTGGCCTTCCTGGCAGACAAAGGGGGGGGGGGGCTAAGCAGGGCACTGTTTCCCTGGCTGGCAAACTTTTTATTTGTTGTGGTCCCCAGAAGGAGCAAATGTGAAATGCCATCCAGGATGTTGTTGCGTTCACTTCTGTGCACAGCACATCGATGTTTACTGCACCTCCACTCCCTAGTCTGACAGTCTCAAGCACCCTCACCTTCATCCAGGGCTAGGGGCCAGGTGACTGCCAAGCACTGCATCCCTCCTCCACCTGGAGTAGGAGAGCTGTTCCATGCATACTAGATCCTCCCACCCCAAGCCAGTCCTCCAGTGCTCCAGGCTAATTTTTGAGTGCAACAAGCAGTAGCAGTAGCACTACTACTGCACCAGTGGACCAGCCTACAACAAATACAGGATTTAGTTTCTAGAGGCACCCTGTGACAAAGCCAGATTGGTCATCATGAATGTTCCAAGGGAGAGGGGGCACAATTCTGGAGGCAATTACTTTTGCTATGATTTTGTAATCAACATTCAAAAAAAGAAATGGGTTACCATTAGACACATTTAGGCCCGTTCCACACTTGCATTATTGTAATGTTACCAGCAGTCTGTAACAATCCAAGAATGGCAAACACGGATCACATTCCCACTGTAGCACGGAACAACTGCACTATGAACTGTGTTTAAAAACTGTGCTAAAGCCCTGATCAGAGCAGAGTTTTAGCACGGTTTCAGACCACCACATTTGCCAGCTGGGAACTCAAGCGTGCAAGCACAGTTGTTGGAGTGCAGTGTAGATGCTATGACAACCGTGCTCCACCACGGAAATAAAAATATTGTTAAAAACGTTTCAAAAACATGTCAGTGTGGACAGGGCCTTAGAGGGTTTGAGTAGAATAATGATGGTAGCCAAATTGAGAATAGAGGGGAGGCAGCCAGTGTTCAAAGCTGAAGTCTTCACATCCAGGAAAATGGAAATTAGAGTGGGAAGAAGACCTTTATAAATGTCAGGAGGAAGACCATCTGCACCCAGAGCTGTGCTGCTCTTCATCCAATGGATGGCAGAAGTTAATTCTGAGAGGGAGAGAGGGGCATCAGTAAGGACACTGTACTCCTAAGATAACATAGGTATATGAATGTGGAACTAAGCCAAATCAGCCATACCATTTGGAGAGGAGGCGTGTGAAGTGTGCAGTCCGGTGTAGAAGGATTTAAATTCCTTATTAGTATCAGCAAGTCTCAAGAGCTGGGCACCATTTGCACTGCAAAGATGGGTGATAGATCGCTCCTCTTCATGGTTTTCAGTTTGCCAACTTTATCCCCATCAAAGTAAAAGTAAGCATTGGAGAGCAGAAGCTGATGCTCCAAGCTGACCATTGTCAGGGTGTTCAAATCAATTCTGCCAGATTCTAGGTCATAAAAAAGTGTTGGGGGAGCTGGTTTGCATTATGTAGTTTTTCTAAACCTACTTTGTCTAAAAAAGAGTTCACCCATTCGTGTGATGCACTTCTGTCACTGGCATTATTTGAGATTGTTAATTTCTTTAAATTGTTTTTTTTTTTTTTTTTTACTTCTTTGGTAACCGGATAAGACCCACTAAGCAGAAGTGCCTGTTTTAGGAGCCGAACTGGGAACACAGGAGTGGTTAAGTGACTTGCTCAGAGTCACACAGTATGCAAGTGGAGGTTGTGGGAATCAAATGCCGATCCGCTGGATGTTCCAAGCTCATACACAGCTCGTTACTCCAACAGCTAGGCTATACTGTCAAACATAAGATTGTGATGCCCCTAATAAAGGTGTTTAGTGTGTCCCAAAGATTATTTGGGGAGGTGTTACAGGCAGGATTAAAAGACAGGAATGCTAGCCTACCCAGTAGCGTGCAGGGTTGAGCCACCAGATGCCATACCACCCATCACGCCAGTGACCTGGGTACGGTTATAGACTGGGGCCTTTGGGGGTTGGCTGGGGGAAGAGTACTGAACATTCACTAGCTCTCCTCTCCCACAGGGGAGGGATGTGCAGCACTACTCCTGTACTGCCACCATGTGGAGGCGTGGTGGTGGGGCAGTGGTCGCTGCCAGATCAGGAGAGTGGCTGGTGGCTGATGTGTGGCAGGTGTGTGCCTCTACACACATGGGCATCTGCATCATTGCATAACACCAGCTGCTAGGGAAGAAAATGGAGGAAGGAGAAAAAAAGCAGAGGTGCGGACAGATGACACCCACCCTGCTCCTGACCTGCACCACTGCCCAGGAAAGGCCACTACTGCATGGGGGCACTAGGAGGGGGGAGGATTGCCCTTCCCCTTGTGGCTCACTAGGGGAGGCAATTCATGGGGGGGGTACAATGCCTGGTAAGCTCTGAGAGAGGTGATTGCTGGCCGAGAGCAGGGTTGGGCTGAAGTGGGCCAGCACCAAAGCGCAAAAAAAAAAAGAGAGAGAAGAATTCCTCTAGTTGATTTGAGCAGTATTTCAGGAAGTCTAGCTGTTTCCAGAGTGTTGGGTTCTTCCACCAAGAGTGGTCTTTCTGAGAGAAAATGTTGTTATGTGTAGTAAGACATAGGGCAGCGTGGTCAAATATTAACATAGGGCCATATTATATGCTTGAGGTACTAGTGAAGAAGGGAGCAAGATTGTGTCTAACCCTGCATAATTTTGTGAGCATGGGAGGTAAATGAGGATCTTGGAGGATCACTGAGTGGCTAGCCAAATATCAGTCACCCCATTTTCTCCTAACAAGTTGGCCAGCGACTGCGCACCTCTAGAAAGGATCTTAGCATTTTTTAGAATCTAACACAACATCAAACAGGTATGCAGTTCATTTCCCTTTTGTAATTGTAACTTCCTGCATGTGAACTGGGTCAAAGGAGAGATTATTAAAGACATTTGTGTCATCCACAGTTGGGGTAATATACTGAGGCAAATGTATAAAGGGAATTGTCAAGATTCCAAATTGTACATTTAGGTCCACAGTTTCTGAAATGACCTGCAGAGGGAGGTTACACCTAATCAAAATGGCTGTGCCTCTTGCTTTCCAGTTAAAAGAAGAGGTGTGCAGTCTACCACCCCATAAATTATGCAGTTTTCCTGCCTGTGCTGAAGTCATGTGGCCTTTCTGCATCAAAAGAGCATTCGCCTTTTGATGCTTATGCCAACATTTCTTTCCATTTAATCACATTTTTAGGACCATTGACATTCCACATCAATATTGTAAAGGGTTCAGCCATAGGGGTTAGGATTGTAGCACGGAAATACCCACTAGGACAATCATATGTCTCAAAATGTACTGTGCTGAAATAGTAAGAAATAAGTTTGTGAAACATACACATAACCACCAAAACATCAACCAAACCCTCAGCTTTTCACCCTCCCTCCATCCATAACTTTATTCCTCCTACCTCCCAAGTCCAAACTAGCCACCACAGTAACCCAGAGAACCCCCCCAAAAAACTTGGTGGAACTTCTTCTTGCAACGCACACCCCAAAAGAGTACATTGGTCACCTTACCCATTAGGTAAATTTATCAAGAAAGAGAGTTGGTAGATTTTTATGAAGGGGCCGAGCACCTCCCTGTGTCTAGGGGTATATGGTGTATGGTGGCATCCCTCGTCCAGGGAGAACCCACCTTACACCATGAAACCTGTACCTCTCACTTACCAAGCCACCAGAAAGTCTGGACAAATGGAGACCAGAGGCACCTTACTCGTACTCAAGGACACCATTAAACATAAGACCACTCATAAAATGAAGGTTCATGCTGTGATCTGGGGTCAAGCAGGCTGCTGATGCACATGCCCTGAGTTACAGTTCTGATTTTTAGAGCAATAGTTTTAAAGTGTTCTGGTGCTTGTTTTTCAACATAAAACAGATATTCTGGACAAAGCCTACTAACAGGCCATATGCTTATTTCAGAGTGCTTAAAATAGCATAACTTGTGCACGCATGCATGAGTTCCTGTCAGTTTGGGGCCACCTTGCTCAGACATGCTTTCTCTTGTCCTCAGGAATGTGCAAAGGCATTAGGCAGGTAGGACTTTGGACGAGCTATGAGGTAAGAGTCTTGTGCCAAGTAAAATCACATTTTGATTGATGAATAATAATAAACAAACAAATAAGGTATAATAAGAAGCCTAAATGCAGTCAGCAAGCATGTAGTCTCTGACAGGTACACTGGTCCCATAGTGCTAAAAATAAATACTAGAAGCTGACAGTGCCTGTGATGACGTGGTTGTCCGCCATGTTCCTTTTCACCTGTAAACCTTTCACAACCCTGCTACACAGGTTTTGACAGGGCTTGTGGTGGGATTTGTTCCAAACCCCTCTTGATTTTTGCTTTAAAGTTGGCCCTTCAAGACTTCACAGCACTGCATCCTCTACATGTTGAGTATCCCTCAGGCAGAGGGCTAACAAATAACACCACAGCCCAATAATGGGGGATGGTGAACAAGGGGAAAAGGAGGTTTCGTTTTCTCTAATGGCGAGACAACCAGAGACTGAAATGCAAGACTTTTTCTGTAAAGCTCAATACAAGCTCTTTGCTTTTTGTATGTTACCAAAAGTAAAGCAGTTTTCATTTACTGTAATTTAAACTGGTGTCCAGAGTGTTTTCATCAGAGGTGTTCCCAATGACTCAGTCAGAGTACCCCAATATAAAAGCAGATCAGTGGACCAGAAGCACGAGACAAGTTTCAGGTAGGAATTAGGAGTTACACAAGAAAACCTTGCCGCTTGCATTTTCCAGTCTTTTGATCGGACAAGGACTTCAAAGACAAAAACAGGAGCAAGAGGGAGAGTGGGCAAAATTAGGCAGGAGAGTTAATATTCTGAAATGTAATAGGTAGAGGAGGAGCATGCCTCCAAAAGCCCTCTCACATTCCAGACCATACCAATATGTTTGCATGCTTTGCAAGTGAACACAATAAAGTCAGCAGAATTTAGGAAGCCACTGGAATATAATCCAGTGTGCACTCATAGTAGGCTGTGTCACTTTCTATGTAGTGCATGCAGTTGAGGATGGGGTTGGCAGACGACAGTCTAAAAGGTTGGGAATAGAAGAAACAGACCACCATCCCTGCCCCATACCCTCCATCCTGCCATGATTCCAATGTGCAGGAGCAACATTGTCCTCATGTGGTTTTCCCCCAGTGTACTTGTCAGCTCCACAATAATAATAGTTAGAAGGCTGTCCTTAGTAATGTCGGTAAACCACTTAACAGCCCATCCTCCCTGCTTCAGTAAGGTGCATCACCAGATTAAACAGTGGGTATTTCCACCTATTGCATTAAGAGTGCATCCCTATATACCAGCTGACTCACCTAGGATTGCCATATACCCAATATGCCTCATACCGAAAATAAGATCTCTAAGTTACTTTGTTTAAAAGTTACAAGTCATTTTGTAACCCTGATTTCACTGCCTGCTCTAAAAGGCTGATTTCACTGAAGAGCTACTGATGTTGTTATAGCCAAAACTCACAGGCTAGTCCTCACTGCTAGCACCATGTAGGACTTATTTCTCAAAGTTTAAGAAAAGTACAGTTACGTAAGAACTTACCGAAACAGTAGATCTTCGAGAGAGGCTCTTGCAGTAGGTAATCACCTTGAGGACTGCACCCATGGCTTCAGGACCACACGAAAACTTTAGCTAGCAATGTCTGATGAGGGCCCACCCACCTAATGTCACATGACTGACGTCAGCGTGACACCATATGGTGGGTAGTCCCCATGCCCACGTTCCAGTTCTTCCATTGGAGACCTCTTGAAAGGAGCGACAGGAGAATGGAAAAGAAGAAGCTCCTGGAGCCAAAATAGCCCCATAGAAGAAGAGCAACAGAAGATGGGGGGGGGGGTTACCTACTGCAAGAGCCTCTCCCAAAGAGCTACTGTTACGGTAAGTTCTTACGTAACTGTACTATCTTACTTCGAGAGCGCTCTTGCAGTGGGTAATCACCTTGAGGACTGAGTCCCAAGCAGTGTGAATCAGAGGGAACTGAAAACACAGGTGGCAGGAAATATCTGCCAAAAGGGCAAAGGAATTATGATAGATGGCCCTGTGGGACAACGAATCCAAAACCTGCCCTGCACCTAGAAGCAATGTCCAGGCTGTAATGTTTGGTGAAAGTGTGGACGGAACTCCAAGTGACCACCACACAGATGTCAGCGGCTGACATATTTTTGAAAGAAGCAGCAGAACCAGCCATGCCTCTAGCAGAATTCCCCTTAACCTGTCCTGGAAGGGTCTTACCATACTTCTGGGAACAAAACACGATGCAATTTGCCAACCACCTGGATAGACGCTGTTTGGAAACTGCTGGACCATCTCTCTTAGGTGAAAATGAGACAAAAAGTTGATCAGATTTCTGGACAGCCTTTGTCAGGTTAGTGTAGTAATGCAAACTTCTGTGAACATCCAAAGTATGCAGAACTGCCTCCCCCAGTTGGAATATTCGGGGTAATACACTGGTAGTTGAATGGACTGATTCAGCATGAACTCAGAAACTGCTTTCAGTAAAAACTGAGGACTGGTATGCAGAGCCAGCTGGTCTCTGTGGAAAATCAAATAAGGCTACTTACACATCAGGGCCTGAAGCTCAGAAATCCTTTGAGCAAAAGTAACTGCAACGAGGAAGAGCACTTTCCAAGACAAATAGCACAGATCGCAACTACTAGCCAGTTCAAAAGGAGACAGGATAAGTTTCTCTAAAATAAAATTCAGATCCCAAAGAGGTGCAGGATTGTGCATCAGGGGTTGCAGGTGGAGGATTCCTTTTGGAAAGGTTTTGGAGACCTTCAGTTGAGCTACAGCTTTGCCCTCCACCAAGGTGTGGTAGGCAGAAATAGCAGACAGGTGAACCTTCAGCAAAGAGTAACTTAGGCCCAGGTTGGAGAGATGAAGCAAATACTCCAGGACCTGAGGAGTAGGGCATGAGAAGGGATCCCAACCACTTGGAAGTGGCCCAAATGGAGAAACGCTTCCACTTCATAGCATGAGTCATCCTAGTGGAAGGCTTTCTAGCCTCCACAAGGACTTGATCCACTCTAGAGGAGATTCCATAGCATGTGGCGGCTATGTCAGAAGGTGCCAAGCATGAAGTTGAAGGGACCTCAACCCTGGATGGACCATCATGCCCCTCTCCTGAGTCAGGAGATTGTGGCAGAGGGGCAGAAGAACCAGAGGCTCCACTGCAAGCTGCTGAAGGAGCGGAAACCAAACCTGGTGAGGCCAGCACCAGGCGATTAGAATCATGTGATCCCCCTCCGCTTGTAACTTGAGCAGCACTCTCTACAGAACTGGAAAAGGGAAGGAAGACATACAAAAACTCCCTGTCCAGAAGAAAGACAGCATGTCTTGCCAAAAAACACCATGCCCGGGAGTGAGCGAGCAAATCCTGGATAGTTTTGCGTTGTATGGGGAGTCAAAAATATCCCGGTCTGGGTGATCCCATAGGTCAAATAGGTCTTCCACTACCACCCACTTGAGCGCCCATTCATGGGCCCTTACTCTGGTGTGGCTGAGACTGTCCACCAGGATGTTCTGTACGCCCAGAACGTGAACAGCTGTGAGGTGTATTCGATGCAGAACTGCCCAATTCCACACTCGCAGCACCTCCCTGCAGAGGGGATACAAGCGAGTGCCTCCTTGCTTGTTGAAGTACCAGACTACGCACATGTTGTCTGACTGGATTAATAGTGGACCCTTGCAGAGCAAGTGCTGGAAGGCTTGAAGAGCACACAGCACTGCCCTCATCTCCAACATGTTTATGTGAAGGGAGAGTTCTGACTGAGACCACAGACCCTGGGTCCTGTGAGTCTCCAGATGAGCCCCCCAGCCTGTCCCTGAAGTGCCTGTAGTCAGGGAGTGGATGGGGGGAGGGGAATGAAAAGGGACCCCTTTGGTAAGGTTGTTGAGATCCTGCCACCTCAGGAGATCCCACTGCATCAAATTGGAGACCATGACCTTGTGGTCCAAGTCGTCCAACCTCTGATCCCACTGCACCCTGAGCATCCACTGAGATATGCGCATGTGGAACCTGGCCAGAGGAACAGTGGGGATGGCCGCTGCCATAAGGCCAAGGAACTGGAGAACTGACCTGGCTGTAACCCATCTGCTGGAGGCTATCATGTGAGCCTGCTGCTGCAAGGTTTCCGTCCTGTCCTGAGGGAGGAAAGCCATACCCTGGGCCATGTCCAGCACTGCTCAATGAACTGAAGACACTGGGAGGGGGCTGGATTGAACTTGGGTAATTGACTGCAATCCCCACGTGCACAAAAAGGTCCAGGGTAGCAGAAAGGGAAAGTTCCAGTTGCTCCCTCAACAGGGCTGACCAGAACCAGTCGTCATGGTAGGGGAACACATAGTGGCCCTGGCATCTCAGTGCCGCTGCCACTACTGCAAGGCACTTGGTAAAAACCTGAGGTGCTGAAGGGCAGTCCACAGGGGAGGGCCTTGAACTGGTAATCCTCCCCTGGAAAGAGAACCTGAGGTAGTGGCGGTGGGCCGGAAAAACTGGGATATGTAGGTAGACATCCTGCATATCCAGGGCACAGAGCCACTGTCTCTTGTACAGGAGAGACAGCAGACCTGGGATAGTCAACATTCAAAACAGTTTGTACTGAATGTACTGGTTTAGAGTGCTGAGGTCCAGAACTGGACGCAGACCTCCTGTTTTCTTTGGAACCAGGAAGAAGTGAGAGTAATACCCCTTTCTCACCTGGCTTACTGGGATGGGCTCTATGGCTTTCTTTTGCAAAAGAGCCTCGATTTCCTCCCTTATGAGGGGGATGTGCACCTTTGGGTAGTAGGATACACCCAGAGGCTTGTTTGGTGGTGTCTCCAGGAGTTCCAGTGTGTGCCCTTGACTCACCAGCTGAAGGACCCACGAATCTGTGGTGATTGCCTCCCACCCTGACACATGACTGGCAAACCTTCCGCCCACTGGCTCCTCCAAGGAAAGAGGAGGAGGGGGGGTGGGACACAAGTCAAGAGGCAGAGGGAGGGTTGGGGAGAGCCACGTCTGAGGCCCTTTGAGTCTTGGCCGGAGGTGTGGTTGCTGCTGAAGGTGCCCATTTTGTATGAAGTCTGGCCGTCTGCTGTTGTTTCATCTGCTGCTTAGTCTGGTGATGAAATGGCTGCTTGGCCTTAAACCTGGGATGGTACATAGTATGGACCGACCATAAGGCCTTGCCCTTGTCTTGAAGGCTGGTGATTATATCCTGGGCATCACTCCAGAAGAGCATGGAACCCCGAAAGGGGGCATCCTGAATGGCTGCCTGGACATCAGGTGCCAACCCTGGAATCCTGAGCCAAGAATACCTCCTGAGGCAAACCGCTGTACTGGTGCCCCTGGCCATGGAGTCCATTGCATCATATGTCGCCCTCAGGGAATGATGACAAGTGACCTTAGTGGACCTGATTGTGTCTGCCATGACTGTCTTGGACTCAGAGTCCAGCATAGCCTAAATGACAGGTTTTAGTTGGCGGAAAATAAATTTCTGGTGGACCAGCATGTGTGCCATGTAGTTTAATGTGCACATTGTCAGCGTAGAGGAAGAATGGAATTTCCTCCCAAATTGATCCAGCTGCCTCGACTCCTTATCAGGATGGGAGGTGCTCATGTGTTTTGGCTTAGAGAACCTGTTGAGGGCTGCTGTAATGACTACAGAGTCCACTTTGGGGTGGACACTGAGGTGGTCCTTACCCTCTGGAGCTCTGTATGTTCCATCAACCTTTTTTGCTACTGCTGGAATAGAAGAAGGCATCATCCAAATGGTAGATGCCAGGTCTTCATGAGGCTCTAACCATGGGGGTATAAGGACTAGTGCTGTCTCCTGGATATCCAGATGTTCAGCTAGTTTTTGGCGCTTGGGATCCTGTCTGCCAGTTTTACATTCATAGACCCCTGCAATGGTCTTTAGGAGGTCTGTGAATGAAGGGTCCTTTGGGGTGATTTAGGGGACTCATTTGTTTTAGGTTCCCCTAGGGGAGGAATCTTGAACCCCAAAACCGAAGAGGACGAGGACCTAGACTCCAATTCAGAATCTGAGGAGTCCAAAGACCTGATGTCAGGATGAGAAATCTCCTGAGACTTAGGAGGAATACTGTCCATTGCCTAGCTAGTGCAAGGCTCTTTCATCAGGCCCAATATAGACTGGCATGAGTCCAGCATAGTAGTGGGCCTGGACGTCTGATCCGGCTGAATCGGGGTAACAACCCTTACGGAGTGCCAGCTGTCCAGCTCTGAGATGAGCTGCAACTTGGTCTCTGACCACCGGGACTGGAGGATTGCCCAGAAGTCCAGCTGAGGTTTAGGAGGCTGGTAGATGGATTGAAACTCAGAAGAGAACCCCAGCATTGGGTAATCTGGCACCTGGTACCGATGTGTTGGGTATCCCAGCAAAGAATAGGTGGGCGCATACCCCGGCGCCAAGAAGCCTGATGTCGGGTAGCCAGATGGAGGGTAACCCAGAGTATAACGAGACATTGGGTAGCCCGATGGAGGGTAACCCAACAGAGGACCCGACGGCAGTGCCATGGGGCCTGACAGCAGACCCTGAGGAGGTCTGAAAGTTGGCCCAGAAGGACCCAGAAGAGTCAGATCAGGCACAGAACCAGCAGGAGGCAAGCCTGACGGCGGTGCTAACGTCCCAGCCAGAGGCAGAGGATCTGGTGGGGAGGGGTCCAGTGTGAGATCCGGAGCTGAACTTGGGAAGATGGCACCTGACAGACAACCCCCATCCTCCATCTCCCACTGATCCCTTGAGGGTGGAGGAGGCTGAAGAAAGGCAGATGGGGGGGGGGACCCAGAGGAGAGACCCAACAGGTGAAGGCTGAGAAACAACCAGCCATTTCCTCTCATCTGGCTGGATGTTGTCTGGGCCCGATGTGAGCATGACGGTCGGGCAGTCATTGGTTGGCCTGACAACCGGCTTTATCGACCTTGGTCGGGTGGGCACAGGAGTCCCAGGAGCCCAACTTAACAGTCTTGGTTGGGCGATCATCAAAGGGTCTGGAGAGCGACTTACCAGCCCCGCCTGGCTGTTTAGACCCTCCAGTAGAAATGGGTCTAAGAGCAGCAGAGGCCTCAGAATCAACTGAGGCACCTGCGGCCACCATAATCAGTGGCAGTGGGGAAACCAAGGACTGCTCCTGGGAATCTGGGGCAGGCTTGGATGCAGCAGCAGACTTCCCAGAGGAAGAGGGATGCTGGTCACATGAGGGGCTGAGGGTGGATGAGAAGGAGACCTATCCTGGTCCTGATGCTTATCTTTGCCCCTCTTTTCTTGTGCTTGAGAGGGTCTGTGAGAGAGAGAGAGGTGCTCCAAAACTTCTGAAGCTCTTTTTCCATCATGGCCATCTACTTTTTTAGTAGATGGGCCTCAAGGGCCTGCTTGCGACACTTCCGTGTGTCCTGGCTAAAACTCAGACAGGCCTCACAATCCTCGACCTTGTGTTCCGGGCCCAAGCAGAAGAGGCAGAGGGAGTGGGAGTCTTTGTGCGGGAGCTGCACGCTACAAGAATCACACTTATTTTTATGCAACTCGACGGAAGATGACAAAGACATGCATAAAACAAAGTTTTTGACACAAAACAAAGAAAAAACAGATACACATCTGAGAAATGGTGGTCAAACTATAGTGACAATCTCTGTGAGGTTCGACATGCTCAGATCAACAGCAGGAAAGAACTGGAAGGTGGGTATGGGGACCAGCCACTATACAGTATCATGCTGACATTGGTCACGTGACATCAGGTGGTTAGTCCCCCATCAGGCATTGCTTGCTAAAGTTTCTGTGTGGTCCTGACACCTTGTGGTTAAATTCCATAATGAATGTACAGGGTTGTGTGTGGGATGTGGATGGCTGGTCAGCCAGGAGAGTTGTTCTGTCTAACATTAAGGCTTTCGCTTTTTGTTCTTTTAGCATATTCAGATTGTATCCTCTGTCTTTGAAACACCCTATTACTCATCTGCCTGTTCAAATAGTAAATCTGAGCTGCAATTTCTTCTAATCCTCAGCAACTGACTATACGGTATTGAGTCCTTTAAATGCTGAGGATGGCACTTTTAGCATGTAAAACCAAATTTGTTGCTGTGGGTTTTCTGTAACACTGAGTATCTACAACTTTCTGCACGTCATCAACTGTCAGTGTTAAGTCTGAAAAATTAAGTTTGGTGAAATTAGTTTCATAGGTACATTTCGGATTGAGGATGTTGTTATTTAACCAATCTATAAATTCTGGGACTGCCATGGTATCACCATGCCGTATACAGAGCACATCATCAATAAAGCAGAACCAATGCCTAATATGTGCCCTGTCTATTGAGTACGATGGTACTTTCCCAATGGCCCAAGAATAAGTTTGCATACCTTGGTGCCATGGCTGCACCCATGGCAGTGCCGCATTTCTGCAAGAAAAATTGTTCTTCAAACTTAAAATAATTATGACTCAGAATGAATTCTAAAGCAGTCACAATGAACTCACTGGGTAATTTCTCTGTTAATGACATTTCTTCTAAGAAAAACTGCATAGCTGATATCCATTGGTTATGCTGTATGGAGGTGTATAGGGACTCTATGTCGATACCCACCCAGCACATACCATTGTGGAGGGGTTGTGGGATAACAGATGGACCAGACACCGAACTTCAAGTTCAACACACAATCTCTGTGTGATGTTTATTCAAAATACAGGAAATAACCTTCAGCAATGGCATAGTCCTTCTTCAGTACATCAGTTTGCAGCAACAGACTATGTATGTCCTTTCTCTGCACTTAGCCAGCACCTACTAACACTGATCTGTGATCTCAACATTTTTTTGTGAAAACCCTTCATCCCTATGTGGGCCTTGTTTGCTGGGGTAGTGGGGCTCAAAAACAAAACAAAAATTAAAAAAAAAAACTATAGATAAAGAACCTCAATGCAGAATCACTGAAAAAAAGGTTACCCCAAAGGGCATTGGCAACAAATCAAGTTTCAAAGAAATACAACATCATACATACTTCCATAATGCAACACATCATGGGATTTATGCAAATCACCATGAAATGTCAGACTTGTTCAGTTTGTAGTAATTTACACGCATTTTAAATAACACAACTAACTTAATTTCTATAATAGTCACCTAGTACTTTTTACCATTATCAAAAACACCTAATGCCATGGTATTTTCAACATTTACAGGTTTCATAAACATAAGGTATATACATCAAGGTATTTTATGACATAGTATTGCTATTTCATACTAAATCCAACAACAATAAATACAACCTGTTGTTTTACATACACTCGGAAGTCACCACAATAACCTCCCTGTATGAGGACCTAAGAGGGAAAAGGAAAATTAAAGAGGACACTATAGCATAGTCAAGAAAGGGAAGGGGTGTCCATAGGTGGCCAACCTTATGGACTAGAAATTGTAAAGGATAGATTAGGCTAAGAAATAGAAGAACAGTTGCAACTGATTTAAGAAAAGGTCAGTCCTCAAGAGTGGCAGGAGCTCTCTGTCACAGTCATCTTCCCATGTGACCTCTTTCAGTGTGTTCAACAAATCCTTAGTGTCTTTAATGTAGGAATCTAGCGTCAATATACTGTGTTGCAAAAAGAAGTCTATGAATTTCCCTAAATTCTGTGTTAAGCTCCCTGTACCCGATACAATGGGACTCCCTGGTGGATCATTCCTGTCTTTATGTAGTTTAGGAAGAATGTAAAATCCTGGTACAATGGGGTATTCATACCATATGTACTGGAATTCATGTTCTGTGATGTCACCACATTGTGCAGCTTGACATAATAGGCTGTGCACTTCTTTCCTGAACACCACAGTGGGATCAGGGCTTAGCTTACTGTAATTCATCTAATTTTCCAGAAGTAGTGATGCTATTCTTATGTAGTGATCTCTGTTCAGAATCACAATGTTACCCCCTTTGTCTGCTGGTTTAATGACAATTTTGTCATTTTTAGATAAATTTTCTACAGCAAGATGTTTATTTTTGGTGCGATTATATGTAGGGGTAACACTGTCATTCAGAACCTCTTTCAGCTGCTGACACACAATAGTTTCACATGTATTGATCACATTGTTGTAAACATTAGGGCAGAAAGTTGAGTTGGGTTTGAACTTGTTCTTTCTCATTTTCTGGCTATCCCCTCTGGCATAATCATACCAATACTCCTTTGACTAAGGGGGGGTCAACATGTTCAGTATTTTGCTGCAATAATTATTCTAAAGCCTCTCAGTCACATGACAATATTTCACTACTACTGTTTTTAATTTCAGAATCAACATTACTATTAGGCAAATTGAATGCTAAGTCATTTTTAAATGCAGTACCTGTTAATCCAACAGCCTCTAATGGCTGCGTTTCTATTGTAGTAGGAGTCATCATGAAGTCCAGTAAAAGATCAATGTTGTCTCTTTCTGGTAATTTGGCACCAGACCCACCCATTGTGAAGTTAATGTAAGGAATCCCAACAGTTCCTTGTTATTTTCTGAAAAATTGTAGTAAATTTACAAAAATCTGAAAGTTGTCAATGGTGGGTGTGGGGATGAAACTCAGTCCTTACCCCAAGTACTCTTTTTTCAATTTCTGTAAGATTTACTTCAGAGAGGTTTATGATTTGGAGCTTGTGTCTTTCTTTCTCCCTTTCCCTCTCACAGTATGTTCAGGCTGCTCTTTTGACCCCTCTTATCCTCCGTCATGTTTTCCTCTATTTTTTCCAGAACCTTATTCTGTTCCGATGAAGTCCCTGCTTTATTGCTGGTGTCCTGTTCTGGAGACTGTTCACTGTGTTGCTCTGTTCTACTAGTGCTCCTCCTGTTGCTAGAAGTAAATCTGACCCTAGATCAACCTCTGCTATAGAATCGATTAGTTTTCTTTTTAGACCAACTCACTATATGGCCCTTTTCGTAGTCTGTGCTGTCTCTGAGAAGTTTCTTAGCCTTCTTTTCAGTAATGATAGCTTCGTGTTTCATTAGTCTGGTTTTAAGCTGAGTTCAGTTCTTTGTATTGTGCTTCTCCTTTAAGGTTAATGACTTTATTTTTTGCTGTCTTTAAATCTATGAGAAGATCTTCATATTTTGTAGTGTCACTTTTTATTAGTAACTTTAGAAAAGTTTTGTAGCATTCAGCAACTGCTGCTAGCCACTCGTCTTTATGCAAAAACTCTTCTATGCCACTAGATGGTACTATTGTTATGCGAAGCCCTCTATGGGGCTCATTCTCTGTTCAAACATTCTTCCAAGGTGGAGATGTTAAACAAGATGTCTATTTCTTTAATTAACAACTGCTCTAACTCAGAGAAAGCACTTCTTAAGTTATTATCTGTTTCGGGGATATATTTGAACACCCTAATTGTCCTAACACTAAGGTATTAGACAGCTTGTGACTTGTGACACGAGTTATGTAGTCTATGCCTTGTGGTGTTTGTAGGTGCAACCTTTTGTATGTGGGTAAGACTGTCCGTCCCTTAAAACAGTGGATACAAGAGCACATACGTTCAATTATCAACAACAGACAAGACACCCTGGTGGGCGTACATTTTAGCTTAAACCACCAACTGAACCTGATGCTATTGAATTCATGGGATTAGAATGGGTACCGCCGTTAAAAAATGGAGGCGACAGACCAAATCTATTATTAGAAAAAGAGAGCATGTGGATCTAAAAACTTGATTGTTTCAAACCAAAAGGGCTTGACAGATGGGATTTGAAACCTTTTCTAAAACAAAAATAAAATGTACTTTGTTTTGCCTTCTGCTAACATACATTAACATTTTCTCACTTTCATTTCCCTTTTAGACCTGAAAATTTATTTTGGGATCAGTCTTGTCTCTGAACCAGTGGTTGCCATGTTGGACTATTCCACTGGGGTGTCAAACAGACGAGGCATACTGATGAGTCCTGGTAGGACGAAACACGTGTCTATGTCTTCTGTTAGCACCCTTTGCAAACTATGTGAGAGGCCTTTCAGCACCATGCAATTCTGCTTAAAGTTGGACCAGCATAACATTCTGTGGTGATTTGCATATGCAGCCCATGATGCTTTGCATTATGGGGGCATGTGTGATGTTGTATTTTCTTGAACTTGGCTTCCCAGCCAAATGCCCTTAGGGTAACCCTTGCCTCAGTGTTTACTTTAGAGGTTCTTTGTCTTTTAAATGTTTTTTATTTTAATGGGTTCACCACAATATATCCCAGGCACACTGCCTTAGGGGTAGCTGGTCCATGCCACTGGGGTGTCAAACAGGCCGAGGCATACTGATGAGTCCTGGTAGGGCCGAAACACGTGTCTATGTCTTCTGTTAGCACCCTTTGCAAACTGTGTGAGAGGCCTTTCGGCACCATGCAATTCTGCTTAAAGTTGGACCAGCATAACATTCTGTGGTGATTTGCATATGCAGCCCATGATGCTTTGCATTATGGGGGCATGTGTGATGTTGTATTTTCTTGAAACTTGGCTTCCCAGCCAAATGCCCCTTGGGGTAACCCTTGCCTCAGTGTTTGCGCACAGAGGTTCTTTGTCTTTTAAATGTTGGACTATCCCCTGTCTGGTAATTAATTGTTTTTATGATCATTACTTAAAAGATTTCATTTGCATTTGGTTGCCTTGCCTTTTGATTTGGGATCCAGTGACTTTGATATACCTTTAGCTCACCCCCATCCCACTCCCTTCCTTACAATGTTTTCAAATGAGTGGAAAATATTTTATAGTGCTCATGTAGAAGCTGCTTTAATATTAAAACAAGTAATAAAATGCATTCGATTTATAGGCTAGATTTGGTGAGCTTTACAGAATGAATTTTCATCTGTTTGCACCATATTTTGCATAATTCAAATTTTTTTGAATTGCACCAATGTAATCTATGCACTCATGAATATTAATAAGTTCACCATACTTAAAGTCATGCTTTTCCCTTACCTGGCCACAGCTCTGAGGAAGACTCGTGAGGCGTTGAAGCGCTGGGTGGCCAGAAAGGAGCACTGACTACTGTCAGACCTTCCACTGTATCGCAGCAATAAATCAGCTTATTCAGCATTACATTTGATTCCTGGTTTTTTGCATCTATTGGTCTCGATGACACTGTGCTTCAGGTACTGTTCAACTTCATTTGGACTGGCAGCCCCTTGCAGTGAGTACCAGTCTGAGTTGGGGCTGACCACAGCTAAACCTTTAGGAATTCTACTTAATAGCACAGAATCATGTTGTTAATGTTGAAATGTAGGGGAAAATTAATGCAGCCCCTCAAAAATAAACTTGTACAGTGTATGTCATGGTGAACACTGTATATGTTTTCCTACACCCAGGTGTCTGGCTAGGCTTGGATTCACCCACCCTCAAAATTAATTGAATTTCTAGTGCAGGGACATGAAGCATCTAGGAGTTGGCTGAAGGCCTTCTTAAAAAAGGACTAGGGCTAGAGGCAAGGGCATTGTCACTGGATTTGCAGCAGGAAGGAAGGGTGGGGGAGGGCTGTGATCTGCTTCATGGAGACCTCAACTAAGGTGCATCAAAGCATCTGTGTCCAGAGAGTACACCTCCCTAAGACAATCTTTCTGAGGAGCCAATTGAGACACCCTGCAAAGGTGGATGTAAGTGGGTCAGGGATAGTCAGCTAGGGAGTCTTCCGAGGCATATCTCACTCCCTTAGTCTAGTAAAGTTAAAACCCTGTAGAACTGATAGAGAAAAAAATGAGAGCTCAGTTTTACTGCCCAACTCTAGTCTCTAGGGGAGACTGCTGTGGCCTATCACGCACACTTCCTGCTCACTGACAGAGATCAAAGCCCTTACCATAGTCTGAAGTGTAGTCATTGTCTGGCAGAGTCCAGTCATGACTGCAGTAAAAGGCTGCTTTGATGTTGCCGGTGTAGCCAGATGTTGAGTCAGCATCTTTTCGCAGCTCCAAAATGCTACCTCTGCTCTATCCTGGCAGATCACCCTTCTGGTGTTGCATGAAACAAGGGGATGGGCTACCCAATGGAAGTCTGATGGCTCTAAGAAAGGCACTTTCTTCCTACTAGTTTCCTATCATGACTACATAAGCTAAAAATAAAAAAAAAAACTGCAGACATAGGGTGTGAGATGCCAACTAGCAGAAGTGCTTGCCATTGACAACTCAATGACATATGGAACAATTTAAATTTAAGAGATATGCTGGCTTGACATGATGGTCCTAGCCAGAGGCAGGAGAAAGACTACTGACCTTCAGTGGGGAGGGAGGAAGAAGGAGAATCCTGGTGGGGGGGGGGGCAGTGTTCATCAATAAAAATGTAGATGTTCCGCCTCACTGCTGTCAGGAGAATGTAATACTCAGTTGTTACCTGGACTGGTGGATGTGACAGAAAGTGTTGTTCTGCACATCACACAAAAGGTTATATTAATAGTAGGCAACCCTCATGCACAACAGAACAATTAGAATTAGTTTATAACTATAAAAACATTTATTAAAAATATCTAAACAGGCCAGCCAAGTGGTGCTGAGGGTTTATTTATTTATTTATTTATTTATTCATTTATTGAATTTGTTGACCTGGTAAGCCCACTGGGCCTAGAAGTCCCTTTTCAGGGGCGACCGGGGGGAGGGGGGGTTCAGATGGTAAGCAACTGAAATTGAACAGATAAAGCTGTTGGTGGTATTTTTAGTGAATGGGAGAAAATTTGGTCAGGACACGGGGAAATTCCCTACTCTGTGTGGAGAGAGTGCTGCTGGGTAATCCGGAGGGGTTGCTCAGTAGGCTCTTAGTCAGGCATGGAATCGGATGCTGTGTTGTCTGGCTCAGTGGAGCCTACTACGGAGCAGGAGACCAGAGCAAAATCCTTACCTCGAGAACCGGGAGAAGTGCTTAATATCCAGGAGAAGCCTCAGACTGAATCGCGGTCTGAATCAGGAGCTGCAACTAATTTATTTTCAATATCCAAGTTTTCTGTACCTGTGGAAATCATGATGTCAGCGGCCAGGTGACTGATTCGGTCGGGCCCTTTTTGCAGACACACTTAGAAATACAGGAAGGACTCATTTTGAAGCGCACTAGACATTGGAAGCTGCATTGGACCCGGAATACCACCGCTGGACCCTTGTTCTACACCCACGGCCTCACAGATTCTAAAGCAACAATTTGGCTTTGCATAATAGAAAATCATCCTACCCTATTATGGACTGGTCATCGGAGGAGGTTTACAAGATGCTGGATGGACAAAATCACAAACAGGCACATGGATCCCAGACCCTACATGGACGGACAGTTCTCAGTCTTCCACCATGCATACCAACGTTTCTACAAACCTGAGCTCAGGTATGGACATTCAGACTTCTGGGGTGGAAACTATTAATGATAATCAGAGCTCTTGAAACCCGTCCTTCGCCATACCTGGGCCGAGTTCGGAGTATAGGACTTGTACAGGATTTAGCTCAGACAGGGCACAGGCTGGCTTGCAAAAACCCAGAGCAGTAATGTCTGACTTGTTTAAAACAAATTAGAACAGGCACCTAGAAGAAGCGCTGTCCGTTCACGTTATAGGAGTGGCCTTCAAACCCACCGGATAGATATTATATTGCTAACTCGCTTTTGAAAGGTTCCATGAATTTTCTTCCTGTTGATATTTTTGCATTAATTCACATCTCAGGTGAGGATTCTGATGATATTAGTTTTAAATCTTTAAGGGCTTAGAAATTTTGGGATAGATACTCCATTTGAAAATACCCCTTTGTGGGTTCCATTTTATACTATCCTCTTACTAAACCAGTGTTTCGTTACATTACAATCATGTTTAGGAATGAAGGTGTCAGCGTGAGGTAATATTTACCAATGGTTGCAAAATAAATGTGAGGTGATGGGACCCCTGAAGCTATCTTGGACCTAGAAGGTATTTGGACAGGAGCTGGAAATTTAAAGTGAAGTTACCCCAAATAAATGGTGAAATTATCCATTTACAGACAGCTTCTTTCTAAGGAAAGATAGAGGGTCTGTTTTATAGTGGTCAGCCTCAGGCCTGTTATAAATGTGGAGCCCGTACTCATTTAAGTAGCTCCTGTGACCTTTTAAATGTCCATTGTGGAGGGTTTGGGCATGTAGCAGAAGATGTCAAAACATCTTTCAGTGTAATCTTAATAGTGATAATGGCCATGCCTTTCACCAATGCCCACGGGCCTCTCATAACAAAGCTGGGGGCTGGGATTCTGATGCCCTAATTAACAAGGCTCAGGGGAAAACAGTGATTGATCCGGGATCCCTTCACACATCAGGTAGTCAGGCTGATCCTTCACCCCTCTTGGTGGACAAGCCTTCCTCCTCAGAGACGGAGGTGACTCCTTTGGTTGCAGATGTATCTATTTCATCTTCTCCACCTGATATCTCTGACTCTCAACAGGCCCCTTCTTCCATGCCCCCCCCCTTTGAGATAGTGAAACCCCGTAGGTTTACGAGAGCTTCTAATAAAGCTTCCTCTGCTACTCCCACTCCAGTAGAAAACTTTTTTCCCTTTGCAACTGGAAGGTAGGGACTCAGATTTAGAATCTGATACTTCCCACCTATCGGAATTGATTTCGAAGAGGAAGATAGCAAAGCCACAGACTTAGCAAAGAAAAAAGGAAAGAAAGGGAAGAAGAAAAAACTAGCCATTCCCAGAAGTCTGGAACTTAATGGTACTATCTCTGCAACATGGCGACCCTGAAAATAGCACTCCTATAATGTCTGCAGTATAAAGAACTTTAAGAAAAGACTTGCTGTCCTTTCCTTTCTTGGTACTTTAAATGTAGACATTATTCTTTACAGGAAACTAGGTTATCCTCCTGGCTGAAATCAAACAAACACAGAAAAGATGGGTATGGGGCCTTCCTTTTGGACTTTTGGGCCTGATGCAGCTGATGGGATTGGGTTCTCTCTTTACTTCCATGGCCTTTAGAGTTCCTAAACTGGTCGACATCTGTCCAGGACGTGCCCTGCTCCTAGATTTTTCCTGGCATGACTTTGATTATAGATTGTTAAACATTTATGCCCCTCAAGTTAAAACTGCACGTATTAAATTATTTGAGGATGTTAAGCCCTTTCTATATACTCAAAGACACGTTATCTGGGGAGGGGATTTTAACTGTGATATAGATACTAAATTTAAAGGGGAAGTCCAGAAAAAAATATATTGTGATTCTTTAGCTTTAAAACAGATTATTAAAAATGCTGGACTATTGGACGTTTATAGGTCATTACATAGTACAGGTGGTTCTTCATATCACAGGAACATATTTTCTTCACGTATTGACTATCTTTTTGTCTCTAAGTTTCTAAAACCTTCCCTTACATATATTACACCAACTGAGTTCTCAGACCATCACCTTTTAATTGGGGTTTTTAGTCTAGCAGATATTCCCCCTAAACTATATTCAGCTAGCCCCAGATGGCATCTAAATGTGTCCTCCTTGGAGGACAGTGATTGTATTTTGGAATTACAAAATCTATTTTTTGCCCGTCATTCTACACTTTGTTGTTATGAGAACCTTTTTTTCTGGTGGAGACACTAAAATAGAGATTAAATCCTTTTAAGTTCTAAGGGAAACACAAGTCCAATTCACGATATCTTCAATACCTACATTATCGGGATCAATTTTACAAACTGATGTCACTACCATCGGTGACAAACTCCCTTTGTTGTCTCAAATCTCAGAATTAAAAAACAGATGGTTGAATATCAGTACGTAGAGCTATATCACTAGACATGGAATTTAGATTTGGGGTACAAGCCCAGCCAACTTCAGATCCTATTTGGCGTGTAAGGAGCATGTGACGGACTGTAATGTCTAAATTAACCTCTTCCGAAGGTAAAATAGTAACCTCCGAGAAAGATATGATGTCTGTTGTACAGCAATTTGTTTCGGATACCTTTGGGGAGAACCCGAGCTTAGTGGGAATTTGCCTGAGGACTTTTGCCTTATCTTCCAGTGATGGACACCACATTTCAAGCTCAATTATTGAAACCCATTTCTCCATTGGAAGTGGAAAAGTTATCCTATCCCTTAAACTTAAACATCCCTGGTTTGGATGGCATTCCAAATGAATTTTATAAACCTTCATTTCGTACATGTGTCTTTTTCTTCCTCTTGTGTTCAATTTTATCTTAACCTCCACCTCAGGTTTCCAGAATTTAATGTGGCCTTATTGAAATTTATTTTTTAAAAAGGGATTCCTCCTTACTTACTAACTGGAGGCCGATAAGTATCCTTAATAGTGACTATAAGATCTTTGCTAAAATCCTCACAAATAGATTGTCCTTAATTTCTGAGTCCCTTATTCATCCCTCAATCCTGTGCAGTACCACATGGAAGATACAACTAGTTTATATTTGTTAAGAGACTTATTTGACAACAGTGATAGGGGAAAAGGGTCGGGTTTTATTATTGCTTTGGATCAGGTTAAGGCCTTCGACAAAGTGTGTCACTCTTACTTATTTAATATACTATTAACCTACAAAATTCCTAAACTCTTTGTATACTGGATTTCGATTTTATATTCGGAAGCAGTGATACATCCTTTAGTGAATGGAAGAATGGGGCCTGCGGTTCCTGTAGTTAGGGGAGTTCGGCAGGGTTGTCCCCTGAGCCCTCTTTTGTATGTGTTTGTTTTGGACCCTATTATTCGATATATTCAGGGGCATTCCGAGATTATGGGTTTGACCCCTGATGTATCCTTGCCAAAGGGTTAAAATAACCGCCTATGCAGATGATATTACACTTACGTTCAGGATAGGCCTTCCCTTCAGAAAGCCTTACATTGTTTTCAGATGTGGGAAAAATCTCTGGATCTGAACTTAACGTTTCAAAAGTTTTATTTTTCTTTACATCCTGAACAGGATACTCTCTTTGATACTGGGGTATTCCATTCTCATCACAACCTAATAAAATTCTAGGAATTTGGTTTGGGTTAAGTGATATGGCTACTTTAACTGGGAAAAGCAGTTAAAATAGGGAATCTAAAGTGAGCGTCTGGAAACAATGGAAATTTGGGAAGCGGAAAAGGGTTTCTATTGTTAAGCAATTTTGATTCCCATATTTTTATACCTTAGTTATTTATACCGCCACCTGTTTCATTAGAAACACGATTGTACAGCCGTCTTTTTCAGATGATTTGGGGAATCGCTTAAATCCAGTTCGCAGGGATTTCCTTTACTTACAGTTAAGAAAGGTGGATTGTCCATGATAAATCCAATTGTTTTTTTCATTCCATTTTTGTTTAATTCTTTTAGTTTCCTTTGGAATCACGGTTCCTTTGGCATTCGTGGTCTTATTTTCTATGGAGTCCTTACTTCCAGAAATGGACAACGTACCCCCCTAAATTGTTAAAACAAAATCATTTGCCCCTGTATGGAATGCCTTCTCTTAAAAAATGTAGGCAGTGGAATTTATTATTTAATGACCTTATTTCACATACTAGGAAATCTTTCTATAACTATATTGTTTTTACTGTACAAGGCTCCATTTTGCTTTTTCCAGACTGTGTGCCAACAAAATGTCCTTTTTTATGTAAATTAACTGACTATAGAATACCATCTTCTATATGGGACATTGTGTGGATATCTTTACATGGGAAATTGGGGGTGCAGGGGAATCTTAAATACAAACTGACAACTGAAAGATACTGTTTAAGGTCTTCTTGTAACTCTATTGAAGAAAGTTTATCTCACTTTCTTATTGATTGTCAGTTCGCAAAAGAATTTTGGTGTAAGGCATCTGATCATTGGGGGTTCGATGCTGCAGCAGATAACATATAATGCTTTGGTCTTAGGGATTATACAGGTATATGGCAGTCTTATCATCCCAGCACCTTGAATGTTTTTTGCCTTTATTCAATTTTATCTTTGGCAGGCCAGATGTCAATTTATTTTTCAGCAACAATTAGTTCCTATTTCTATAATTTTGTCACAAGTGGAGACTGGTTTATCCTCTGTTAAAGTCAAAGATAAGCAAAAATGTTCTGCTGTTAAATTTGTTCTTTTTGGAAATCTTTTTTGTTTGACATATATATTTCTGTGTACAATTTTTGTATTGTTGTGTAAATCTGTTTAACTGGTGATGTTATGTTCTTTTCAATAAAAACTTCCCCTACTCTTTTTAGATAAGTGCCATGGGATCTTTAGCATCCGCCTGAACTACCACCAATCCAGGCAGATGGGACCTCAGTTTATCATCTCATCTGAAAGACGGCACCTCAGAAGTGCAGCACCCCCCTCAAGCTGCACTACAGTGTCAGTATTAGAATATTAACCCAAGTGCCAGATGTGGGAACTGAACCCACAGCCCTCTGATCTCCCGGCCTCAGAGGCGAGTGTGCTACTTACTGAGCCACCTACTGAAGCACTGGACGCCACACCTCATGCCACGCTGGTGACCCAGGTTCCGGAACGAGCCTGGGTCATCAAAAGTCAGCCAGGGAGGAAGAGGACTAGAGCAGGCTGCCGACTGGTGGCCCTCTACCTCCGGCAGAGGTTGCAGGTACCCTCAGAGCTTGGTCACCCCCCGATGGAGGCCAGAGAAGCAGCGTCACTCCGAGGACCTACGACTGGGGAGGGAGGAGACCCATCTGGAGCTGTGGTGCATATGTGCGCCTCCATGCTCATGTGCTACCACTTCTGGGGGTCTCGAGAGTAGCAAGTTCACAGGAGAAAATGGAGGAAAGTGTGGGGGCCACCAAGGATGATGACTCTGGAGCGGCTCTGGGGATCTGCCGGGGCACGCATGGCACTACAAACCCCCAAAGGACCCCGAATCCAGTAGGTTGGTGGATGGCGATGGTGGACCTGCCACAGGAGGATGAAGAAAGTCAAAAAAAATATATCTAAACATAGTTTAGTGTTTTTTAATAATAACATTAAGGCACTTCAGCAGAAGTAGACTTATGTTTGTTAATCAAACTCTTTGGAGATTAGGTACTTGACTTCACCTCATACCTCACGAGCCCCATAATGTTGGAATAACAGATGATGCTTAATGATTGCTTAAAATTCCAGGTATTGTCCCTCACAAAGTGGACTAACTCATGAACATAGAAGTGGGCTTAAAGGCACCAAGTGACTGCTTTATAAATAAAGACAGGGAATCAGCTTGTCAATGCAGGGATAGAGCCACCACTTGGGATGCTGGTGAATGGGCTGGGGGCCACCCAGGGCATGGAAGACTGAACACCCCAGAGAATGCTCTTCTCCTTAAGGGATGGAGGGCAGTCAGCTGCACTGTTACTGCCACCTGGGTGACCACAGGTGGCAGTGCAGCTCCAGTCACTAGTGGGAGGGTGGATGCTGGCTAGTACCAAGCATGGCTACACACTGCATGCATACCTGGCACCCTTGCTGCCACCATCCATGGGGAGACAGAAACATAAGAACAACTACCCCAGAGCAAGCAAGCTGAAGCTCCCACTCCCTGGCACCGCCGCTCTCACAGGTCATCTCTTACAAACACAGGACAGGTCTCTGGGGCTAGCTGCCTGAAATGGAACCTCTCCCATAGGGCAGATGCAGTTCTGTGGACTCGCTTGGAGGTAGGATAAGTGCCTGGGAAACAGGGCGCATGCCTGGAATGTGAAGGTGGAAAGTGATGACACCGGCAAATATGGAGATAGAAACAATGGGTTTTATTTTCAAAGAGCCCTTAGAACAATGCAAGTTGCATTGCTCTAGGGCTGCAGTGAACTTCAGGTGTCTCAGGGACCCCGCACCCAATTTTATAAAAAGGGGGGTCCCTGGGCCAAAAACCCAGGAATTGCCGCAGCTGCAGGCTAGCACCAAACATATGGCACACTTGGGTGAATTGCCACAGGGATCGAGCTCCCCCTGCCTGGTGCAACACCTGAGAGGCTGGGATGGTTGGGGTGGTGGTGAATCTGCTGGACAGGAGGGGGCCAAAGGCAGAAGGGGCACAGGAGGTGGCATAGGGGGAGCTGGGGAGACAGCTAGGTAGGAGAGGGAGTGAGGTGGCACCTGGCAGGGTGCGTTTGTTTTCTTATGTATTTTATTATTGTCTCTCAAGTCTTGTTAGTGTACTACACAGTATGATACCTATTATTTATACACTAAATACAGAAACAGACACATCCAACTCATCCAAGGAGGGGCAAGTGATATTCCTGAATAACATGTCAGGGATACCACTGATGTAATTTCACATCTTAAAGGACTGGAAATTCAGAAAGATGATTTCTTGGTCAGACTAGATATTACTGTGTTATATACTAATATTCCTCATGAAGGAGGCCTTAAAGCTTTATGAACTTCCCTTTGTGAATGTACAGATTTTTCAAATTATTTTATTGAATGTCTGGTTGCTTTAACTGAATTGGTTCTTACCAACAATGTTTTTGTTTTTGATAAATCTTTTTTTCTACAACTAAAGGGAACTGCGATAGGGGCTTCTTTTGCCCCTAATTATGCCAACATTTATTTAATGCAGTGGGAAAAAGAATTTGTGGTATCAGAGAAAAATCCTTTTTTTCTAAATCTTATTTTTATGTACATTTTATTGATGACATATTGTTTGTTTGGAGAGGCAGTTTGGAAATGTTGGATGAATTTGTGTCCTTTCTGGAATCCATTAATAACAACTTGGTCTTTTCCAAGAAGGTGGGAGATGTTGAAATTTAATTCTTGGATCTGAGTATTTATAAAAATGAGGCTAATGGGTTGGATACAAAATTGTTTACTAAACCAACGGCTAGCAATTCTCTGTTGTTATATAATAGCTGCCATCCTAGACACATTCCTGAGAATATACCAGAAGGCCAGATGATGCGTTTAAAGAAAAATACATCCGTGCCAGAACAGTATGCACATGATGTTAAACAGCTCATTGGTAAATTTGAAAACAGAGTGTATAATAAGATGGCCTTACTAAAAACAGAGAAAACTGTAGACAAGGTGGATAGAGATAGTTTGTTAAATATTAAAATGTGCCGTAGTAAACAAAATGATTTTACAACACTTAATTTTATTACAGATTACACACCTCAGAGTTCTGCCATCTCCAAAATTCTCCATAAACATTGGAATATACTTATGCTGGAACCAAAATTAGTTAAACATGTTGCGGCCCCCCCAGGATGATATATAGAAGAGGACGTAATATTGCTGATATGGTGACCAGTAGCCTGTTTGAGTCTTCCAGTAGTCAGAAGAACTCTGAATTACCAGGCGGGACTTTTCGCTGTGGGAATCGTACATTTTGTTGCCATGTACATACAGGTACTGTGTTCAAACATCCTACTACTGAGAAGGAATATGTTAATCGTGACTTTATTAGTTGTTCTACAGCCAATGTTATGTATTTGCCACAATGTTCTTCTCAGGACTTTTATGCTGGTAAAACTCAAAGACTGTTTAAAAACAGAATTGCAGAACATTTGAGAAGTATTGCGAACAAAGATGTTACAAATGCACTGGCAATGCATATTATTCAGAAGGGCACTGGACATTATTTCAAACTTCAAGGTCTTGAAAAGGTTACATCTAACATCCAGGTTGGGAGAGGGGGACTTGAACAATAAGATCTTAAAAGCAGAGAGTAAATGGCAATGCTCATTGGGAGCACATAGATCAAAAGGTCTAAATGCTATGTTTAGCAGTATTCCTTATCTTAAATGAAGTTATCGTTATTATTTTTTATGTCATCAATTTGATATTTTGTATGAGATTTTTTTTTCTGTAGCTTTAAATCTGGAGTTTATAGCACCACAGTTATTGCTTTTTCTATATATATAAGCATTTCATTTGGTATATTTTAACTGTTCTATATTTAGATATATTTCCGTTTGTCTGTACTTAGTATGGTAGGGGTGTTTTGTTGATGTTTATAAATTGTTACATCATATTCTGTTAGAAAAAATGTTCTATGTCCTTATACACTTTATGTATTGGAGTCAGGTGCTTTTTTACCTTCATTGTATTAATTGAAGTTGGTTTCTATTCCAACAATTTATTACCTATTTAAGGTGTGTCGCATTTGGCGTCAGTATCACATTGAAAAATCGTCTTTTAGATGTGAAATGTACGCCTGTGTTTTTGGAGTGCTGGCTGTTTTTATACTATCATTAAAGTTTTTTAACATGACCTAGTTTACAGGTCTTTTTGTCAATTTACTGGGAAGCCGAGTTTTTTTGTTTATTGTTTCACTGGTTGTTTTGGCTCCAGTTTCTTTCGCCGGTAGCCGCCTTTTGTTAGTTTATATTCCTGAATAACACTACGTCATACTTAAATGTAACTCAGCAGACCTCAAAACTTGTAAGTTATACATACCATTACAGTCATCTTCTATACACTTATTATTGGGGGTTCCATTTGCATATCTTCACTGTCGATGGGATGGGACTGCCATGGGGGGATTCCAGGGACAGAAAGTGACATGGCACCAGATGGGCATGGGGCAGCTGCCCAGGCTGTGTCCACTTGATGCCATGTCACTTTCTGTCCCTGTCCCTGGAACCGCCCCCCATGGCAATCCCATCTCATCTGCAGTGAGGCTGTGCAAACAGCACCCCTGATAATAAGTATATAGTAGATGACTGCAATGGTCTGTATAACACAACAAGTTTTGAGGTCTACTCAGTTGCATTTAAATATGACAAAGTGTTGTTTGGTAATATCATTTGCCCCTCCTTGAATGAGTTGGACATGTCTTTTTCTGTATTTAGTGTATAAATAATAGGTACTGTACTGTTTAGTACACTAACAAAACTTGAGAGACAATAATAAAATATATAAAAAAGCAAATGCACCCCACCTGGTGCCACCTCACTCCCTCTCCTACCCAGCTGTCTCCCATTATTCCATGTCCCGTGCCTCTGCCTCCAGCAAACACAGTTTCAGACCCTGTCTCCCTTTGCCACAGTGTGTGTGGCACTGGGACATGCCACGTAGACCACCTTCTGGCTGGTCTAAGTGGAGCCCCTTGCTGTGTCCATGGCAGGGCTTGCAAAATCACAAAAAAGGGGATGTTGCAGCCTCACATGGTGCAAACCCCCTTGCGACCTGGCGGGTGCCAATTTGGGGCACAAGGATGGTGCAGTGCCACTTTGACACAGTGACTTTCCTTTTCGATGCAGACCACTTTCGGAAATTGGGAATGCCGCATCTTTTGACGCAAGGTGGCACTTGTGTCTTTTGTGTTTGATGCAGGCACCCTGCATCATTCCCCAGGCTTTGAAAATGGAGCCCAATATATAAAAATACAGATCAGACTGAACAGTCTGAGGTGCTATGAGTGATGACAGCATAAAAGTTTTATAGAAGAGCAGGAGCTAGAAATAGCAGCTTCAGTGTCACGACAGAGTTAGCCACAAGATGTCACTGTGTTTTTGCTGTTCCTTATAGCTGTAATTGTCATATACATGCCAATGAGAGACACCTCTCAAGTTTACGTAGGAAAGTCCATTTTTCAAAATGAGTTCAGCACAGGCTCAAATGTAGATTTTTTTCAAGGGGGTAGCAGCCCCCTTCCCCGATGTGAAACGTTTCATTGCAAAGCTTAAAGTAAGCTAAAACTACAGACAACTATCTCTCAACTGATAACCATGTTTTCTGTGCTAGCCTAGATCCCTGTCAACATAGTGGCATCATGGCTGAAGAGCCACATAACACAAAATAAGCACCATACCCCAGCCCCACAGGGGTTTATAAAAATCATGCTCTATCCACAGCTTTGGCTAAACTCACAACTGATGCTAGCCTGACCAAGTATACTTTCCTCAGAACGGGCGCAGTGTGTCATTGACCGCACTGGCGTTTGAAACAATCAGTTACTCCTTGCTCTGTTCTAAGCTAGCCAACCATGGTTCTGAGGTGCCGTCTTTCAGATGAGACGTTAAACCGAGGCCCCATCTGCCTGGATTGGTGGTAGTTCAGGTGGATGTTAAAGATCCCATGGCACTAGGGTTGCCACCTTTTAAGAAGCCCAAAGTGGGACATTTCTTACTGAAACATGATTTTTCGCAGGACAGTACGTAACTTTGACCAATGCAACAGACTGGTTTTCTGTATTTAATCAGAATTAAGGCAAACTATTGTACTTTCTTGGTTGTTTCTATTGTTTGTAATCATTTTAATGTATTTTAGTTAAGGTATTATAGTTTTCTGCAACATTTAGTGGAAAGTTAGAAGATATTATTTGAAATAAAAAGTCAGGACATGTAGTACTTTTATGTTTTTTCACAGGACACAGCTGCCCAAATCAGGACTGTCCTGCGAAAATCAGGACAGGTGGTAACCCTACATGGCACTTATCGAAACGTGTAGGGGAATTTCCCCGATGTCCTAGCCAAATTTCCCTCATTCACTGAAAATACCACCACCAGCTTAATCTGGTTCACGGTCAGTTGGCATTCATCTGTATCTACCACCCCACGGTCGTGCCTGAAAATAGGCAGGAGTTGTCTAATGCACTTACCCGGTCAACAAAAACTAAATAAAAAAAATAAATGGTCTCTCTCCTAACACTGTAAGCCGATTCTCTAACAACTTGTCAGGCAGAAAGCAACAAGTCAGGTTGCACTCCACTGTCTCTGTCTTAACAGACATAACTGCTGGTGTTCACCGCAGCTTAATTCTGGGCCCCCTTCTTGTCTTATTGATCATTTTATATTAACTCCCTGACATTGGTGCCTAACCCAACACTCTACTCTATGCTGATGACTCTGTCCTGTATTGAAGTGTGTAACTGATCTCTGAGATTTGACTGACTCTCTCAAATTATTTTGCCTTCATTCAGTCATGGCTATTAAACAAGAAACTAATACTGAACTGTAAAAAAACTAGAGCTCTGCTATTTGGCTCTAGACCACAACTCCAGATAAGCATGCCTTGATTCTCCCTCCCCTGTGCTGATGTGTCCCTGCAGTGCTGGAAGAAGTCAACAGTTTAAAGTACCTCTCTTTGAAGTTATCCCCCCATATCACTACATCCTGTAAATTTAAACATTTCCAAAATAAGCATGGCCTATAGAGTCAGTCATTGCATGTCCCCACAAGGTGTGCCTTGCCATTGCTCCAGGATTGCTGCTGCCAGGTCCCACATAAGCTCTACTGGCCTTCCTTGTCACAAACAAAGCAAAGTTTTCTAACTGGGATTTAACATACAACATATGTCACTTTGCCCTGGTCACCTCTAGGCTCACCCACCACTGCCATCTCTATGAGGGTCTAGGCCGGCCATCCCTGGCAGGTCAATGCTCACTTCTACTGGGCTGCTTTGTGTACAAATTGTTTTGGACTGGCTCCAAGCTGTACGAGCCAGCCACCTGAAGCAACCCACCTCAAATCTTTTGGCTGGGATCCATAGACTCTCATCTTTTCCAAGAGCACAGATGTGCCACAGGGTTAGGTCACCTAACCTCCACTTATTATGCTCCAAACATTTGTAACTGCCTACCTCCATTCCCAATCACCTGCAGTTTCAAAGATCCCTGAAGGAATCCCTGCTTCTCTCTGGCCCTTGCACCTGTCCCTGACTGGCTCCTCTGACTGTCAGACCTAGTTATCCTCTATTACCACTGCAATCTGTGGGTTGCATCTGTTCTGCAGTACTTATTATGATCCCCTTACCTCTAGTGTAGGTTAACGCTGTTGTTGTATTGCCTAGCCTCACTTTTGCTGCCCTGTTTTGTAATTGTCACATTTTAGCATTGGATGTTTTACCTTGTTCTCACCACTGTTACTGTACTGCTTTGTGTCTCTTCTAGGTCATGCCTGAAAATAGGCCTCTGTGTACCTAGTGCACTAACTTGCTAACAAGCAAACAAGCAAATAAAACAGCTCCTGTTATCTCGCCTAAGGGGATAGCGGCTGGTACTTCACTACATAGCTGTATCCACTAGTGGTTCAGGAACCTCTAGTTTAAGACTCAGTTTAGTGTGTTCAGTGCCCCATGAAGACAGCTATTTGGTTGCCCTTTGTAAATAGAGGTTTGGAAAATAATCTTCTGTATTGCCTTGATGTGCTGTTGGGTTTAACCATGGATGAATTTCAGAATCCACAGAGCTGCAGCATGTTGAAGGGATTCTGAAAAGATACTGCAAGATTTGCATTTCCACCAAGAAATCCAATTTCATTTCTTTAAAATTGGGCCAGGACCAGTGGTTCAAGGACTGAGCTGTGAAAACAGGAGGTCCCAGTGGGATGCATCTCACCTCAGCCAGCTGCCCACTGTGTGGTTTGAGCAAGTAAGTTCACCTCCCAGCATATCATTCCTCCCAGCTGTTAAACTGAGTAGAACAGGACCCCACTGTAAATGAGTGCTGCATCTCAGCTGGGCTATCGTGGCTAAATGACATCACATAAGGGGGTCTTTAAACTCATTTGTGAGGCCTTTTTTTTCAAAACTGATGACTATTGAGTTTTCATGGCACATCAAACATGACAGCAACAACAAGCTGCAGGTCAAGCTACAAAAGAGTCAGAATGCATTCTAGTTACAATATGATGAGAGTAGTCAGAACAATTTCTAGATCTGGAGAACTTGCTCATACTTGACATTTTAAGGTACAAAGTCATTTATTTTCAACATTATGTAAACAACCCATCTTCTCCAAAGCCATTCAAATTTAGGGAGTGTCTGTGTGACCTTGTGACGCCTTTCAGCACTATGTGAACACTGCTGACCCTCTTGGGAATCAAACTGACAATCATTTAAAAAGGCACATGTTATGCTAGCTTACTGTCTGTAGAATTTAAAAGACCAAGAACTGCAGCACAAAAGCACTGAGGCAAGGGTTATCTGGAAAGGGCATTGGCAGTAAAGCCAGATTTCAAAGAAATACAAAAATCAAACATACCCCAATAATGCAAAGCATCATGGGACGTATATGCCAATTACAGTAAAATAATTTAGACTGGTCTGTAGAATTTACTGTTTTATTAAAAGAAGTGAAAAAAAAAGTCTGTTTAAAGTCCTTCATCTATTCCCTGTACAAATTTCCTGAAACTCGGAAACACCCCTAAGGAACTGGAAGTGGACAGGATCAGTTGTGTTTCAGGACAGTAGCTGCTTCTTGTTGTTTTCACAGGGTTTCTTGTGGATTTTACTTGGTAGAAGGTTATTTCTTTTCTTTCTTACTTCTAAGGAGCTAGCAGGGTATTGTTTTGGGGGCTGTTGGAAGTTTGAAAACTGATTTGGTGGCTGTAAGTGGGCTCATTTGTTGGATGTTTCACTGTGTAACAGGCTGCACTGGTGGAGGCCTATTTCTTCTGATTTAAAACCTATTTGGTGGGATTTGCTTGGGGCTGGTTATTTGAATTGGAGACCTATATCTGTTAATTTCAAGCCTATTTTGATGTGCTGTTAGTGAAGCTGATTGAATTGGAGACCTGTTTCCTTTGGCAGCAAACATATTTTGGGGGCTTTGAGTTGAATTTTGATTCCTTTTTGCTGACTTCACTAGCTGCAAAGGTTAGTGCATAGTGGGGGAAGGGTGTTAATGGTCTGGCCAGGTCTCACTTAGCTAACTGACTGGAGGCAGAGCTGAATCAGGTTTGTGGTGTTAGCTGCTTTGGCCTCTCAGAAGGAACTGGAAGGGGCTAGGATCAGTTGTGTTTCAGGACAGTAGCTGCTTCTTGTTTTCACAGGGTTTCTTGTGGATTTTACTTGGTAGAAGGTTATTTCTTTTCTTTCTTACTTCTAAGGGGCTAGCAGGGTATTGTTTTGGGGGCTGTTGGAAGTTTGAAAAATGGTTTGGTGGCTATAAGTGGGCTCATTTGTTGGCTGTTTCACTGTGTAACAGGCTGTGCTGGTGGAGGCCTATTTCTTCTGATTTAAAACCTATTTGGTGGCATTTGCTTGGGGCTGGTTCTTTGGCTGCCGGGCTTGGAGGGGCAGACACAGGGCTGATACACTCGAGAGAGAGTCGGGTGTAGGCCCATGACCCACCCTCCCCCCACAGAGTTCTGCTAATTTATAGGGGAACACCTGCCCTGCAATTGGAGGAAAAGGCTGCAGGTGCAGCTCATGCAGTTCTAGCCACTGGGGGTTGGATTTAAAGGCTGGGAGAGAGGAGCTTAGGGAATTGTTCTTTTCCCTTATAAGTTTACTGTGTTGTACTGCACCTAGTAACAGGGTTACCAGTTTACCGTGGAACTGTATCTAGGATTAGTGGGTGACCTGATTAGGCAGTAGGGGTGTATCTTGGACTAGTGGGGAACCTGGTGGCTCACCCAAGGAAACCTACTTGGAGGGGGATCATGGGATCACACGTCATTAGGGCTGGCATCTTTGGGAGGGTGGTGGGGTGCACAGGGTGTGGAGCAGCCATGATACTGGACTGGGCTTGGAAGTTCGGTGGTTGCCCAGTGTGCTACTAGCTGACACAGCTTATAGAGGAGGTTGTGGGGATTAGGAGACAGCTGGGGGAAGGGTATATGGTTGGGGGAAGGGCAGGGGATCTCACGAGGGTTGCACCAAGCACTGGGGTGGGGCATAGGGAAAGGAGTGCAGGAGAATACTGGGGTCACATAGGGACCCTGGCAGAGGGGGGCCCAAAAGGAGGACACTACCAAGGAAGCAGGCAGGTAGTTGGGGACCCTCACAAAGGGGGGGGGGGGCAGAGGGACAACATTCTCAGGGAAGTAGGCAGATGTCCGGGGCTGGACAGAAGGAAGCAAGGCGGGGAGGTGGATTGGACCTTATGCCCAGTGACCGCTCAATTCTCTTCTTCTGCTTGAGGATGAGGGGTGATGTAGCCACGACAGGGTGGTTAGAGATGGAAAGGAGTGGGCAGGAGGCGGGGCGGATAGCAGGGAGGAACAGGGAGACCTGGAATGCAGGAAAATGGGGGAGCAGTAAATCAGAGCAGGAGGGGCAGGGGAAGAGGAGGAAAGCGCAAGGAGAAGGACCAGTTGGGAGAAAAGGGCAAGGAGAAGGACCAGAAGTACAAGGAGGATAGAGTAAGGAGCTGAGGGTTTGGCCAGGGGAGCACAACAAGCAAGGAGGGACTAAGCGGAGACAGGAAGGAAGGGAGGATGAGCAGACTGGTTTAGCGGATGGGGAGAAGGACCAGTGCGAGGCAGTGAGGGGAGTTAGCAAGGTACAGAAGGATACTCGGGAGGAGGAGGCATAGGATCGGAGGGAGGGGTGGCCAGGGTAAATAAGGAGGGGCAGCATGTGGCACCCAGATAGGGGAGGAACAAGGAGCTGGCTGGGTGGAGGGGCCAGTAGAAAGGATGAGGGACATGGAAGGGGAAGTGGAGGAAAGGAGCGTCAAAGTGCTCCTTTTGGGGGATTCTATGATCAGGGATATCAAATGGGATAGGGAGGGAGAAGCCTGGCCAGTTAGAATAAAATGCTTCCTGGACTAACGGTGCACAGGGCCAAGCACGAGGTATATTAGCTGGCAAAGGATTGTGGGGGTTCCCCAGACATACTGGTCCACCTGGGTACAAAAGACATTGAGAGAAATAGTGAGCTAGAGATACAAGCAAGATTCAGGGAGCTTGCCAGGGTCTGTCATGACACAGGATGCACAGTTTCCTTCTCAGAAATCCTGCCGGTGCCAAGGGCTAGTGGGGAGCACAAAAGGAAGATTAGGGAGATAAACCAGTGACTCAGGGAGTGGTGTGAGGCCAGAGGGTATGGGTTAATGGGGGATTGGGGGGAGACCTGGGAGGATAAGGAGCTGTATGCTAGAGATAGGCTCCATCTCAATTTGGAGGAGGGGAATCCTTAAGTTGAAAATAGAGGGTTCATTGGTGAAAAGTGGGGTTTAAACTTGTGAAGGGGCAGGGATGGGAGAAAAGGCTGTCAAGGGGGTGCCGATAAAGGAGGGACTCTGTCTCCACCCCTCTGGGGAGCTGGAGGAATGTGGGAAAAGGCCGACTGGTAAAGTGCAGACCAGGGGAAAACAGAATCCCCATGGGAACATGAGCAGGAGAAATGGAAGTATAGGGAAAGGGTGGAAGGTAGTCCTGCTAAATGCCAGGATCTTGGGCAATAAAATGCCTGAGCTCCAGGTGATGCTAACTGAGGGAGATGTGGATGTGGCAGTGGTCACTGAGACCTGAGCCACCGCAGCACACGACTGGGACCTGAACCTGGAGGGTTACACTATGTTCAGGAAGGACAGGGGGAGGGAAGGGGAGGAGGGGTAGCAATGATAGTCAAAAACTGCATTGGCATAGGGGGAGTAGAGGAGGCGGAGGGAACTGTGGTGGCGATTTGGGTCACCTTGATAACAAGGGGGGCAAGACAGTAAAAATAGGACTGGTGTATAGACCCCCTGCACTGGCGGAGGAGCTGGAGGAGAGTCTGGTGGCAGATGTTGGGAGACACTGCAGACTGGGCAGGGGAAGGGTGATGGTGTTGGGGGACTTAAACATGCCAGGAACAGACTGGGAGACTATGACATCCTCAGTGACCAGGGAACAGAGGTTGTTGGATGTCTTTCGAGACGCGTTCCTAACTCAGCAGGTGGGGGAACCGACCAGGGAGGCGCGGGTACTGGATGTGGTCCTGGCAGACAGTGACCAGATTGGGGACCTGGAGGTAAGGGACTCATTGGCGGGAAGTGACCATGCCACGGTCTGGTTCTGCCTGGACCTAGGAGGGGTAGAAGGCTGCACAAAGATGGAGGTAACTGACTTCAGGGGGGCGGATTTTAAGGAAATGGGAAGGATCCTTAAGGAGCATTTGGATGGGATTGGGTCAGACAAGGATGCTGATAGTAGGTGGAAAATCATCAGGAGAGGGGTGCAGGATGCTACCAGCACCTGTGCAAGAGTAAGAGTAAATCTGGTGGGCCCACAAAAACCCTGGTGGACCAGGAGGTCCAGGAGGTGGTGCTGGGGAGAAGGCAGCCTATAGGCAATTCAAGTGCTCAAGGAGTGAAAGGGATCGAGGGGAGTACAGGCTGATGGCTAGAAGGGCCACTAGGGTGGTGAGGGCAGCTAAGGCAAGGAAGGAGCAGAACCTGGCCAGGAAGTGGGAGAGGGAACAAGGGTTCTTTAGATACACTGGGAAAAACGAAGGGTGAAGGGCAGATTAGCAGGATTAAAACAGGGAGAGATGGGCACAAGACCGGGGAGCAGGCTGAGGTACTAAATGAGTACCACCTCAGTTTCACCAAGGAAAATGGGGTGCTGCATCTACATGGGAGAGACAGTGATACTGTGGGGGCCCTTACCGATCGGCGGGTCTGGGGAGAGGGGGAGGCATCACTGGCAAGAGAAGGGAAGGCTAAGTAGGGAGAAGAGGTAGCGGAAGTGGAAATCACAGCAGAGAGAGTGAGCGAAGCCCTCAGGTCCCTTAAGACGGAGAAAGCACTGGGGCCGGATAAATTACATCCCAGAGTGCTGAAGGAACTTGCGGATGTCCTGGCGAAACCCCTGGAAGAGCTTTTCACCATCTCACTGAGGACAAGGTGGGTGCCCCAGGACTGGAAGGTGGCACATATAGTGCCTGTCCACAAGGGAGGGATCAAGGGAGGTGGCAGGGAACTACAGGCCTGTCAGCCTGACGTCGGTGGTGGGCAAGGTGATGGAGGGCATTGTCAAGGAGAGGCTGGGAGGGACCTGGAAAAGTCAGGGTGCCTGGACGATAGACAGCATGGATTTGTCCCGGGGAAATCATGTCAGACAAACCTTGTGGACTTCTATGACTGGGTGATGAATGCCTTGGACCTGGGTAGACCAGTGGACGTCCTCTTTCTAGACTTCAGCAAGGCATTTGACTCTGTTCCTCATGTGGGCCTGTTGGATAAACTAGGAGAAATGGGGGTGGGAAACCAGATGATCCGATGGATAGGCAACTGGCTCCAGGACCGGACCCAGAGGGTCGTAGTTGGTGGGATAATCTCTTCCCCAAGGAGGGTCATTAGTGGGGTCCCAGGATCAGTCCTTGGGCCCCTTCTGTTCAATGCCTACGTATCTGACATAAGGACAGAAATCGGAGGAGATGAGTCTCTTGCAGATGACTCCGAAACTGGGGGCGGTGGTGGATGGGGAGGAGGGAGGTGGCCCTACAGAGGACCTGGAGGCTCTGGAAAGATGGTCTAGAAAGTGGAAGCTGAGGTTCAATGCAGGAAATGCAAGGTACTGCACCTGGGACCCAGAAACCGGGCCAAGTGTCACACCCTGGGGAATGCTACAAGTCTCGATGGCTGAGAGAGACCTGGGGTTGGGTGATGTCAAGATGAACAACTCGAGACTTGTAGGAGGGCAGTAGCAAGGCCAACAGGATGCTGGGATGCATCGCTAGGAGGATCACCTCCAGAAGGAGGAAAGTGATACTCCTCTGTATAACTGCTTGGTGAAGCCACACCTCGAGTACTGCGTGCAGTTTTGGAGCCACCTTAAGAGGACATTAAACTCCTGGAGGGGTCCAGAGGAGGCAACCACAATGATTTGGGGCTTGGGGACAGGACCTATGAGGAGAGGCTTGAAGAGCTAAATATGTACACATTGGAAGAGAAGGGACCAGGGGACATGATAGAGAGGTCTTCAGGTACATGGAAAGGGGTAAATAGGGAGGAACAGTCAGGGTGCTTCAAGGAAGGAGGAGGAGGCCACTAGAGGGCATGGGTGGAAGCTGGAGGGAAGATTCAGGGGAGAAAGGAGGAGGTGCTACTTCACTGAGAGGGTGGTGGAGCCATGGAATGCACTGCCTAGGGGCTGGTGGAGGCAGAGACAGTGGAGGGGTTCAAGAGGGGGTGGGACGGTACAGGGGAAGGGTTCTGGAAGCAAAATCCAATGCAGCGAGAATATCCGGAACTGGGAAGGGAGAAGCCAGAGAAGGCGAGGGGGCAGCAAGGTCAGCTCCCAGGGTGGGGGCTGACCAAACGAGCAGACGCGAAAGACCGTTAGGCCTATTCTGCTGGCATTTTAGTATGTTAGTATACTCTAGTTACTCACAATCAATGGGAACAATCTACTGCATCATGAGTGGCAGATGTGTGTGGGCGGTCCTAAAATTCAGGAAGGATACAAGGATATCTGGAAGAAAACAAGTTTTGGCATGATTACACAAATAGCCTTTTTTTCAGATTTGCCAAGATAAAGGAAGCAGATTTAAAATAACCAGCTACATTATTTGCATATATTATCCACGATGTCTTTTATTGTGGGTAGGTATAATTTTGTTTTTCTTTAACACTTGGCATTATTACTAATACTCTTTCAGCATAATCCTTGCTTCAGTGACTATTAATTGAGGTTCCTGTCTTTAACAAAAAAAGCTAGTATTAAAATGGAGAGCAAGCTGGCTTCTATGGAAGCAGTCCACCCATGTTAGCAGTTGGTCCGAACTCGGATTTCATTCTGGTTAAGACCCTGCTTTTTGAAGAACACAGTTAAAATGTCTTAGAAAAGAAAGGAAAGACTTTCCTCATTATCATCAGAGTTCCAGTCTGCAAAGGCTAGCCCACATAAGGAACCTTTTATAGTATATGGTTAGGGCTTATTGTTGATGAAAACCGGTGGTTTTCTAAATCTTGTAGGGCAGTTCAAAGGTCAAAAAAGTTGTTGTACTATCGATGTGATGTCAGAATGATAGTACAACAGCTTTTAGCTTTGAACTGCCTTCTGATTGGCTTATACCAAAAAGCGCGACATAAAATACTGGAAACATGGCGGTAGCAGTTTAGCGGCGAGTAGAGACTCTGCCCATTTGACGAAGAGCTACCATCGCTCCGTGTCACAAAGTGATTTTATTTTAAAAAGTACTAATGGTGACACGGAGGAGAGAAGCGCAACAAGCGAAACAAGTGCCAGCGGGGCAGGGAGAAGCAGGAGCGAGTGGCAAGCAAGCGGGACAAATTTGAAGGGAGTGGAGCGGTGAGATGCTCAAGTGAGAAACATGACAGTAAAACAAGCCAACAGCGGAAACAAAAAATGTTCATCAACAATAAGCCTAAGCCATATACTATATAAAACAGTGGATGGTGGCCCATCCAACTAAAAGTATTGTTCTTCGGGAGTTGATGACATCAGTGAGACCTCTCGAGTCATGACTCGAGGTCTCGATGATGTCATCAACTCCCTCGAGGGAAACACAGCCTTGTTGTGGATAGGAGACCATCCACTATTCTATATATGGTGTACAGTGGAATGTTATTCTGTATAGAATTCCATCCCTTTCAAAATGCTGTTCTACCACAGTTCCAATGTCATGGAATGCTGTTCTACCCTACTGTGGTAGAACAGCATTCTAGAACCTCTAGAGACTGCATGAGTCAGTTTGATTTTGAAAGCAAAATAACTCACAGAACACATTTTTCACACAGTGCTATATACTATAAAAAATACAGGATGATCAACTCTATGCACAACCAGTGTGTTTTGCCATCTCAGGATTCTGATTCCCATGGACCTCTTGAGCTTCGCTCTCAAGGTCAGAGGGAATCAGAATCCCTCTGTGACAGAACACACTGGTTTTGCATAGTTGCCCATCCAATATTCTCTATCTCTCTTCTTTTACACAGCCTGGAGAGTGACTATAGTAGGGGTTTATGCCCCTGGGTCTGGTGGCCCCGCAGAAAAATGCTTAACTATCCATCTAGGAAATGGTTCACCCTAAGCTTGAGACTAACACTGTATACAATCTTTGCAAGCAGTTCTACATGCCAAACAACCTGTACACAATCTAAGTCCTTGAAAATGAATGCTATCAATCCAACAGATACAGAGCAACTGATACATAGAAACACAGGAAAATAATGGCAAAAAAATCCCAAGATCCACCTAGCCTGCCCCAACCAACACAGTTGTTGGAAAAACTATTCTCACTTAATCTGGAGCCACACTGCTACACCATCGATTCACCTGGGTAGTATCCTGACAAAATCCTTTCCTGGATAGATGCTGACTGACCTTCGTTTTAAAGCTGTCTGTAAAAGCAGATTTTTAACATATAGTGTATTGTATTTTCAGCAAAAGTACGACATATCAGGTACTGAATACTGTACAGTGGTATTAATTCAGTTATCATAATACAGTACATAGTTGAATAGACAGGTGTGTTTTTTTTCTTTTCTCTTTGGATATTGCAAAGGAGAAATTCAGAGCTAATATGGTAACAGACAACATTTACATTGGCAATGCCTATGAGTAACTTGTTTATTCTTAGGGTAAATACAGGTACCATTTTGCCCATCACATTAACACATTTACATTATCTCCATCATAGGTAAATGGATTCTGTTATATATTTCTTTCATAATTCTGATTTCTTTTATTAATAATATCCATTCAGGTGTGGCTAGTGGAAGGAGGGGGCAACCAATGTATGGTAATTGTTTCCAGGGCTGCTGCCATTAGGATTCCGGAGAGATCTGTTGGGAATCTTTGTCCCACATTTTTTTCTGCCTTATGTATTTCTCTATGGCAGAGAGATTTATAGTGCAAATGTCCTGTCTGGCTGGAGTTTGTATGTGGCTCCATGATGGCAGAATTTAAAAACATTCCCCCCTGCCTAAGTGATATATCTCTTGGAGTTGTTCTAAGGAGAGCATTTGACCTTGCCTAGTAGGTCTGCCATGTGATGTATTCCGTGCATGGCCCATGTCTGAAAGCCCTGCTCAGGCATTTTTCCCCTTTATGGGGGGTTAATCCTACCATGTTCTCTGCATTCAGTAATTTTGGTTTGTAGGTAGTCCACATATGGAAGGTGTGGGAGATGCACCTGTTGGGCAGTTTAGCCATTCTTAGGCTAGGAGTTGGAAGCAGTGGCAGCATACCAAGGTCAGAGTGGGGGTGATCATGCTTGTTGCCCTGTAACCACCCTGTGTCCTTCCTCCTTTTCAACATAGCAAGACTAGGTGTTACCTGTCCTGCCAGGTAATATTCCTCCACGTAAGGCAGTGGTAGTCCCCTCCTGTCTTTTGTTGTCTGCAATAATGTATAATAATAAAGAATGCTTCACCTGGAGGTGTTTGCCATCCTACAATTTTTTGATGGAGTAACGAAGGTAGTTGATCAAGATGGGGCAGTTGATGTTGCCTACCTGGACTTCAGTAAAGCCTTTGACTCTGTCCCTCACTGCAGTCTGGTAAATAAGACAGACAGCCTGGGGGTGGGACAGAAAATAACTAGATGGGTGAACAACTGGTTGAAGGATAGATGTCAGAGGGGGTTGGTAAATGGTGTACATTCTGAGGTAAGGAAGGTTATGAGCAGGGTTCCTCAAGGGTTTGTACTAGGACCGATCCTTTTTAACATTAATGATATATCAGAAGGAACTTAAGGGAAAATGTGTCTGTTTGCAGATGATGCAAAGTTATGGAATAGGGTTGACACTGAAGGAGGGGTTGAGGCCATGAGGAGGGATTTGAGTATACTAAAGAAATTATCAGAAACATGGCAGCTGAAGTTCAACACAAAGAAGTGTGCGGTGAGGCATATTGGGAATAAAAATCGACTGGTCAAGTACTCACTTGGGGGCAGATAAAAGAAACAACAGGAAATGGATCTGGGGATTATAGTATCAAACAACTTTAGGGTAAGTGATCAATGTAGTAAGGTGGTTGGCAAAGCAAATAAAATGATGGCATGCATAGGAAGGAGCATAACTAGTAGGAAGAGGGAGGTGCTGATGCCATTATACAAGACCATGGTTAGACCGCACCTGGAGTACAGGGTACAGTTCTGGAGGCCTCATTTAAGAAAGGACATAGATGTAATAGAAAAGGTTCAGAGAAGGGCAACAAAGATGGTACAGGGTAAGCAAGGGAAACTGTATGAGACAAGATTGAGAGAATTAAATCTGTATCCGCTGGAGTTTAGAAGAGAGAGAGGAGACATGATAGAGACATTAAAGCACATGAAGGGGATAAATAAAGTGAGGGAAGGAAGTCTATTTAAAAGAAAAGTCAGAGGTAAAACAAGAGGTCATATTTAAGATTGGAAGGAGGAAGATTTAAAGGGAATGTAAGAGGGTGTTATTTCACTGAGATGGTGGTTGAACCCTGGAACAGATTACCTGAGGAGGTGGTAGGTGTCAAAACGGTGGAGGGATACATATGGGGTTGGTTAAAGGACAGAGGATAGGCTCCTTGTGCACTGGTGACAAGTAGGGGAGTGGGGAGATGGGCAGACTGGATGGGCTAGGATGGTCCTTTTCTGCTGGCACATTACTATGATACTATGACACACATATTTGGATATAGCCTGGACTAGATGTTTCCAAAAGGCGTGAGGACCAGTATCAGGAGCATACAGAACAAATATAAAAACCTGGCCAGGACATTCTTTTTTTGTTGTTGTTAATTATCTTGGTAACTAGGTAAGGCCCACTACACAGAAGTGCACATTCACTCATATGGTCTCAATGCAGCCCCCACCTCCCCACCCCAAAAATGGAAGCAGTCTCTAGTGATAAAGATCCTTCTGGACTTCTGCTAGAATAGTCTTGTGGTTCCAGTCAAATAGTTATGTGAGGTTCCTAGTAATATTTATAACAAAATACTGGACACCCCCCAACCCCGCCCCATTTAAATGGGAATTGTGTTGGATCTGGAAATGGGTTCATCCCATTCAGCAGGAGGACTTCAGTTTTAGAGTAATTGATCTTAAAGTCTGAAACTGCACTGAATTGATGCAGGAGGTCCAGTGGAGGGTAAAGAATATTATGGTTTGTTAAGGAACAAAAGGGTATTGTCTGGGCGTAATGTGATCTTGAGCTCTGTGTGACCCAGTTTTATCCCTATGATTTCAGGAGTTTGTTGGATTCTGGTGGCCAGCAGTTCCATTTCTAACACAAACAGAAGGGGGGACATAGGACACCCCTGTCAGGTCCCTCTATGCAATTCAAAACAGGGTGCTTGGGCTCCGTTAACCCCCACTGTTGCTGTAGATCCCCTGTAAAGCGCCAGCAAATTATCCACAAATGTTTGACCAAAACTAAATTTTAGTAAAACTGCAGAGAGATATTGCCACTGTAGCCGATCGAAGGCTTTCTCTGTGTAAATTATAATGGTAAGATGCAGGGCTTTTTTAGGCTTGCTATGGCCAACAAGATGTTCAGCAGTCTGCATATGTTGTTATAGGAGCTGTGATTCAGGATAAACCATGTTTGATTATGGTGGACTTGCTTTTTAACCACTACTTGAATTCTATATGCCATAACTGTGACATATATTTTGGTGTCTAACCCTACAAGGAAGGTAGGCCTGTAAGAGGTACACTCTTCTGGGTTCTTTCCCAGTTTTGGGATGATGATGATGATGATTATTAAGGCACTTTGCCACTCCCTAGGGAAGGCATGAAATTGCAAACAGTGATTTATAGCATCTGCAAGTGCGCAGACTAAGGTATCTTTAAAACTTTTATAACATTCTGCTGGAAATCCATCTTCTCTGGATGCCTTATTGTTACTAAGAGACTTAATCACCTGCAGAAGCTCTGCTGCTGTTACACGTTTGTCAAACATTTCTCTGTCATGCTCCCCAAAGCTAAGAAGGTGCACTTTATCAAAGAACCCTGAAATTATTGTTGGGTCCTTCCCAGGCTTATCAGTGTCATAAAGGTCTTCTAGCTAAGAAGGTTAGTCTGGGACTCACACCACCAGGGGTTCAAAACATCCTAAACCACTCCTGTAGGCCCCGTTGTACCAGGGGCTCTGTAAACTGAATCTTCCAGGTACCCTGTTGTCGTACTACCCAGGGACAAAGATCCTTTGCCTGCCGAGCTCTCCTCTGGCTAAACTCCCTCCCTTGTGACATCTCCTCAGCCTCCAAGCTTGGCCCCTTCAAACATGAACTCCGACAGTACAGTACATTATTTTGCACAACATCTGTGACTGTTTTCACTGTGTAGTGCCCCTCAGTGCTGTGCACCTCATATCATCACCGACGCCATCATGTATTGCACTTTTCTTCTGCTCTACTTCATTAGCACTTCTTGCACTATTCCCCTTATTCAGCCCCTACCTCCTTTCCTACTCCCCCCATGCAAACCCAATAATCCCTTCCCCATCTGTTCATCCCAATCCACCCTCGTCCCTCTGCCTACTACACCTCACTCCCTTACCACCCTATTTGTACATGTAACTCCCCTGCAAATGGGGGTTCCCAAAAGTCTTCCAGGAGCTTGTCTGAGTGCTCCAAGTCTGGGTGGCATTCAGCTAAATGCCATTTAAATGTGGGCACTGTGAATGCTTTCAGAGCCTCCACGTACTGTCTCTTTAAGAGCTGTCTGCTTGCAAACTTAATTAGTTTGTATGGGGGGACTGTGTGTTTTAATGCCCGAATCCTGCCCGGCTACTGTCTAGTCATTCTGCTTCTGCAGTCACTAAGAGCGCAGAGGGAGCCTAATTGAAAGATGTAACTGTTTATCAGAAATTATTTGGAGTGATAATTAAAATGCAGTTTGTCTAACCTGTCTTTATTGCAGCTACGAACTATTTCATATTAGTCCCTTCATTTTGGTCCTGAACTGCTGAATTGGACCAATCAGTGTGGGGGGACCTTTAAAATGGAGCCTGCTGAGGGCAAATCAGAGCTTGAACTCTCAATTGGATCTTACTGTAAAGGGACTGTATGGCAGGTGCCTCTGGGAAATGTAGTTTGGACCTTGGCGCCTTTTTGCACCAACAAAGGGAGCCCTGCTGTGATTGACAGCCAATCCAGCCAACCAAACTGGCGTGAGCCCAAAGGAAATGCCCTGAGCTGTTCCTGGCAAGGCAGATTCGAGGTGGCTGTGAAAGGAGAAGGAGCTCTGTTGCTAGTACGGCAAGTGGTTCGCACAGGAAGTGTGTGTGTAGGCCCCCAAGTCGGTCTGCGGCCGTTAGTACAGTTAAATTGGACTGAATCCGAGTTTGTGAGAAGGAAGAAGGAAGTCAGAAGTGTGGAAACCAGGCTAACCCTGTAGAAGACTGAAGATTTTGCTAAAGTGCGATCAGCCTGTCAGGAATTGAAGTTGCTGTGTGTGTGCTCCCGGGTATTTTGCAGTGTTTTGCGATCGGGATCAAGGAGCAGCCTACCTGGTATAGAAATTTCTTTTACATATGAATGTGCTTGGTGCTTGTGGGGAACCGTGATCTTAATTCCCCTCACTCTGCAGTGTGTGTTGAATGCTGGAAACCCAGAAACCACACCATCCATCCTGTAACTGTCTTGGGTATCGTGAGTACCATTCAGGGCAAACTCCAGAAACACCATATGAATCAAAAGTGTGCCATCTGATTTGTTGTGCTTTCTTTTTACTTGAACTGAGCCATCTGGCTCCGGATTACAATTTGGGTTGTGTATGTCGTTTTCTTCTACAGGGCCCCATCCAGCTGCACCAGCTGGCCAACCCCCGGGCAACGGACCTGGCTCCCCCCCCCCATCCTGGGTACCCAGAGAGTGTACTGTTGGACCTTGATTACATGCATAATCTTTTTTATTTATGTGGCTTTACTCAAATTAACCTGATTTCTCCCGTCCTTGTTATATGCCCCCTAAATAAATCAGATTTGTTGTTATTGAACTATAAGCTGTCTGCGGTGTCAGTACATATCGAACCAGCATTGCATTGTGTCGTGTATGTGCTTAACCTTGTTTTACAGGGGGTCCTCAGAGACATGCTGCAGAATCTCGAGTCTCGAGGGTAAGTGGTGTCTATATGTGTACAAAGTGTGCATATGTGGGGTATTGGGAAGGTAATTCCCATGTACTGTGTGGGCCACTAGCGGGAACAAAGGGGGGGGGGTCACAGTGTCCCAGAGGGCTGTACCCAAGCTAGTTTAACCACTACCAACCCTGACCTCTGGGTAGAGGCACCCGTCACTGGACCTAGGCCCCTTAACCTGTCACTAGCCAGACAGGCAGGCAGGGGTAGTAGCCCTTGGGACAGCACCACCTAGGGGTTACATACATCCCTATCCTCCCTCCTCATCCTGCCTACCACACCTCACTCCTTTACCACTGTCTCTGCTATCTTCCAACAAGGGCCCTGGCTGCCTTACTCTGATTTTCCCTCACTTCCCCCCCACCCTATCTCCTTCCTATCTTCCTGTCTACCACTCGACAAGGCCTTTAGGCTGATTTGCCATTCCCATCTTCACTCTGATTCTCTTTCTCACTGTATGCATATATCCTGACATGCATTGTACAATGCCAGTAAAGTTACTTTTTTTGTACCTCGTTTACCATATTTTATACACCCCTTGCTTTGTGTAACTTCTTTGTACCTTTGTGACGTGGAACCTATGTAAATAAAGGTCAGCATAAGAGCAACCATACTCCTGTGCTATACCTCCTGGTAGGGAGTAGCAAGGATTACCACCCTGTCAGGAGGTAAATTTTCAGACTACTCTACAGGCTTGTGCTTTGCGTAGCTGCCAGGCTAAAAGTCTCCCTATCCTCGCCCCCTGGGAGAAATAGGTGAATTTGTTATGTAATATGTCTTGTTCCGCCTGATCTGTGATGATTTCTAGGAGTTTCAGCCTATGTTCCTTTAATTATTTTAATAATAATTCTGCACTTCCGCCTCTCTTATGCAGTTCTTCGAGGTCTTTAACTTTCTTTTCTAACTCCAATTGTTTGGTTATTTTTTGTTTTTCTAGTGGATGAGATAAGAGACGATTCTACTTCAAATGGCAGGTTTCATGGCATTCCACAATGACACTGGCGTGATGTCACCAGGCTAGTTCAGTTGAAAATATTCTGTCAAGGCTTCTGTTACCATTTCTTGAAATGGTGCCTGAGCCAGTGCTCCAACGTTCAGGTGCTACTTCCCCCTTTTCCATGGAACTTCCATATCAAGAGTTAGAGTGACTAGGGCATAGTCATATATGTCAATACTGCGCATATCAGTTTTCAGCACCCTACAGATATGCTGTGCTGATATATGCCACCTGTTCAGTTTACTGTATGTTCTGTGCAGGTGGGAATAAAATGAAAAATCTTTAGCCCTGGGCTATTTCCACCACCAAACATTGTGCAGACCTGTTTCAGTTGTGAAGACTAGAAGGCCTTAGAGGAAGGAGATCTGTGCATACACTCAGCTCTCTGTTGATGGAGTCTAGGTGTGGATCCAGTATGCAATTGAAGTCATCACCTAACAAACGTAAATCATGTGCTTTGTCTGCAAGTTTGGTGAATACCTGTTGAAATATCTCTTGGGAGGGGGTATAGGAACATAGGAACATAGAGTTTGATGGCAGAAAAGGACCTCTTGGCTCATCCAGTCTGCCCATTTTTTCCCTAACATAAAGCTGTAGACCCTACATGATTTCCAGCCTCTACCTTCCCACTACCCCTGCCACCCACCAATGGTGCCTCCAGACCCGTTCAGACTCCAGGTTACCTTCCCCGCCAGTTTTTATTATACACATGTCTATCTCAAGCTTTCTTAAATCCTGTTACTGTTTTAGCCCCTACCACTTCCACTGGGATGCTGTTCCGGGGTCTACTACCCTTTCTGTGAAGAAATACTTTCTCCTGTTCCCTCTGATCTTTCCCCCTTCCAACTTCATATTGTGAACTCTAGTCTTGGGACATCTCTTTCATTGGAAGATGCTCCCTTTATGTACCTTGTTTATTCCTGTTAGACATTTGAATGTCTCAATCATATCTCCCCTCTCTCTTCTGGTCTCCAGGGAGTACAGATCTAGATCCCTTAGCCTTTCCTCATAGGGATTCTGATGTATGCCCTGCACCGTTTTGGTCACCCTCCTTTGCACCCTCTCCGTCCTGTCTATATCCTTTGATAGATGAGGCCTCCACAATTGCACACTGTACTCCAGGTGGGGTCTCACCAGTGATTTATATAGGGGCAGTATCACCTCCCTCCGCCTACCGGTTATACTCCTCCCTATACAACCCAACATGTGATGTGCCTTTCCCACTGCCTTATCACATTGTCTCACCACCCTTAGGTCATCCAATATGATAACCCCCAGGTCCCTCTCCTGCCCTGTTACTGCCCCCCCAAATTCATACATGGCCTGTGGGTGTTTTCCCCTAAGTGCATGATTCTGCACTTCTTTGCATTGAATCTCAGTTGCCAAATTCGTGACCAGTCCTCCAACTTCTTCAGGTCCTCCTTCATCTTTTCCACACACACCCCAGGAGTGTCCACTCTATTGCGGATTTTTGTATCATCTGCAAATATGCACGCCTTTCCTTCCAATTCTTCTGTAATGTCACCAATGTATATATTAAAGAAGACTGGGCCCAATACTACATAGATATTCAAAATAGAAAGAGGGGTGCTTAAATATGTTCCATTAACCAGTACTCATTGGCCCTGGTCATCTGTCCAGTATTGATCCACTACAAAATGAGACCTTCTACTAATCAAAATGGCTACACCATTCTCTTTCACCTGTGAGTACAAGGAAGCACATACCACTCCCACTCACTGGTGACATCATTTAAAGTGCTCCATTGGGCTAAGGTGGGATTCATGGAGCAACACAATTTCCATGCCTAAGCATTTTAACCAGATGAGAAGATGAGTCTTCTTGATGGGGCTGTTTATACCTGTTACATTATAGGTAGTGAGATATAGAGTAGTTAAGTGGGCCACTAAAAGAGATTAGGGAGAGTCGCAGCTGCATCATACTCAAGCTGATCACCTAGTCATATACAATAGAACCAATGTACTTGTATAAGATCATTATTCTCACCTGCAAATAGAGGGCGAGTGAAAAAACATAAAAACACGTGAACCCGGATGCAACAGTGGACAAGTAAAATGAGAAACAGTAAGATCATTACAATTAACAGGATGTGAACACAATACCAAGAAGTGGTAACCTTTGTTTTCAAAAGGGGAGTGGTTGAGCTATTCTCCAATGTCCAGGAATGTTAGGTGATAGTAAAAAAAAGCTTTGCTGGGGAGGGGGCCCTCACATAAGGGGTCCTCTGGGGTGCAACAATGACACCAGCGCCAGAAAGGTGTGACCTATATTCAGGTGGCACATTTGACTGAGTACTGAAAAAAGGGTTAGGAGGGTACTGTGACACGTGGACAGCCAGTTCTAAGTACACTATGATTTTTTGTAATATAAAAATGTGTTATGGACTGTCTCTCATGAGAGATGCTGAGACAGCATGTGAGTTGACACACACACACACACACACACACACACACACACACACACACACACACACACAGGTTTTAGATACAAGGTGTTACCTGGAAGGCCAGACGCTAATTACATACTTGAACAGGCCTTAATCAAGAATCTCCTGTTTTTCTATGGTAAATATAGCTTCAACTGCTAAGAGGGAAATCATAAATATTTATGGCGTTTAGGAGAAGAGTGCAGGTTATATGGCACCCTGGTGCGAAATCATAAATGCTTTGATGTCTGTGTGAGAGAGGATACTGCTTATAGATGAAAGAAAATTTACAGACTTGATTGAGGAAGTCACATGGGGAAAGGAGTTTCTGCTGATCATCTTACCTTCTAATATGATAAAATATCCTGGGTGTATGATTTTTCATAAACAGAGGAGGAGCTAGGTGACCTCACACAAAGGGGTTGGCAAAGACAATTTTTTTAAACAGATTCTGTTTTTCTTCAGAGACTCTTTTATCTACACTCTGACAAAGAAACATCTTTGAGCACTTTAAGCAAGTATACAGGTAGAGAGAGACAAAATCTAAGTACTATAGTAGGAATTGCACTATTAAAACCTTGTTTTTTTTAAAGATTGTATGGTTCTTGTGATATAATGGTTCTGTATTTTATGTTTTACATACTTTTATCTATTTTAGTAAAACTCTATTTTTAGAGCCTACTTGGTCTGTCTTTTAATTTCTTTTCTTTAACAAGTGAAGTATATATGATTAAAGCAGACACTGTGCATAAGCTTGAATGGTGATACCAAACTGGAAAAAGGTAAGAGTAATCTGAGGTCTTTATTAGAGTTTTCAAGGATTCATTTTGTATACCTGGTTAGGTGGCCATAGGCAAAGATATCTGCCCCCCCCCCAAGACAGAATTATCTGAGCCTGTGCATTGGGTATGCTAACAAGAGGTTCACAGTTTGAATCCCTCCAGAAGTGAGACCAAAGGTTGATTCGAACCCGCAAAAGAGACAGGAGGGTTACCCTGTTTCTGTTAACTGCTCACAAGATTGCGCTCAGAGGTTGGCACTTTGGGAGTAGAGGGCTGACCTGCTGAGTGGGTTTGTGACAGGTACATGTAATTGGGAAGTTGATAAGCAGTTCAAGACAACCACCCTTGAACTTCCGCCTATTTTAAAGACAGGTATACCTCCACCTGTGTCGTGAGGCTGGTCACACAGAAATAGTCAAAATATGAGGCCCTGCTTTGGTATGAGGTGCAGTGGAGAGCTTGTTGAGTTTAGCTCTAAAATTTGTCTGGGCTAGGTATGGATGTTGAGCCCCTACGGGGTATGTGAGGAGGAAAATAAGGAAGGAGGAAGAGGCTGACCGTGTCCTGTCTTGAGTTCGGCTAGAACTTTGAGAGTGGGAGATATGGTACACTGCTTATTCCTTACTTTGGTCATGGTGGTATCTGCTACAGGACCCATATGGCTGTGTGGTATTGTGAGAGTTGGAGAACTAGATGGCTATGCTGGAATTCTGTCCTGTTCAGGGCTGAGCCCCCCCCCAACCAGTTCCAGGTCCTGATTCACATATTTTGAGGAGATTCTGCATTTGTGCTTAGATGAAATAATTTAATGGATGGCTCACCACAGAATGAAACCATAGGAAAGCCGGTATCTCTCCCAAATTGCATGGTTGCCCCCAATCCACCAGCCCCCGCCCCCAGGTGGGGGCTGGTCAGTTCAAGTAAAGCATCCAGTTAGGGCCATAGTGTAGGGCTAGATATGGGATTGTCAAAAACTAGGTCGCACTGGCAAAACACATTATATTACAATTTAGCTGTCATGTGCGTAGTTGTGGTCACATATTCAGCCTCTGTGAGCCCACACAAAGCTAATGATATTGCATGTTGAGAAAGAAACACACTGTAATATGGAATGGTAAAAATTAATAAAAAAAGTTGCACAAATCTAAGGAGAAAAAGGTATTACTGCAGTAGAATGGGAAGCTTAGTGCTCACTGTTATCACCTGTAGATCCAAATACAGGTGGCCAAAAGTCAGGGGAGTGAACAGTGATCAAACCAATGGGTTCAGTTAGCAGGCAATGGAATTTCACCTGTATGCTGGCAGATGTTCTAGCCGAGTCAAGACATGTACGATGGAAAAGGTCTGGGGTAAGCGGCCTTGCCAGCGGCCAGGTCAGAGTGCTAGTGGGAGAGTTTTCGAGGGGCTCATGGTTGAAACAGGGTTCGAGAGTCAACAAGCTGTCTCCAGGTCTTGGGACTCCTTTCAGTACATTAGAGAATGCTGTTGGGGCACTCTTACTTCATATTGTGGCCTTAGGGTACTTGGCACTTATGCGATCACACCCACTTGTGAACCGCCACCCCCACTCAAACTCTTCCTCTAGTACTCACTCAGTAAGAGACACAAATTATATTGCCAGGTAGTGCAGCAATTTCAGTTAGGGCTGGTATGGTTACACAATGATTGAAGGAGCTGTTTCATTTCCTCAACCACTGCCACACTACGTCTTTTCTTCTCAGCAGCTGAGGTGAATTCTGACCACACAGTCTGGTGAAGAGTGTTCCTGTCAGTCTGCTCTGGGTTCCTTCTGGGGGAGATGGTACTTTTTTTTTTTACTTTATTTTTATGCCTCCTTCTCTGCTCCCAGAGCCCACTCCTTCCTTCCTCTCAACTCCTCCATTCCACCTCCGGTGGGATCTGCCCCCCAGAGTGCCTCCTTTTTTCTCCCTCCTGCACAGCGGGGGTCTGTCCCTCTTATCGGTGGTCCGGATGGTACCGAGAGGCTATCATCTTGGGCTGCCGAGAGGGGTTTTCTCGTTTTCTTCCCCTAGTTTCCCCCGCCCCTGAGACATCCTGTGCTAGGACGTACGTCCCGAGTGGCGGCGTGCTGACGCACACCAAGCCCTCATGCACAGCCGGCGTCCCCCCTCCCCGACTCCAACGAGCGGAGCCGCCTCCATCCCCTCTTGGTCGGTGCTTCCACCGGCCGTGAGGGTGATGCAGAACGCGGGACGCGTTCATGGCTCCCACCCCTGAGGGAGGAGAGCATCCGTTGGGACGCTCGATTCTCCCTTCCCCCGCCGACCCCCGGCAACCCGAGTCCGTTCCTGAACCCGGGTCGCCGGCGTAGCGCGAGGTGTGGCATCCAGCACCTCAACCCTCAGCGCCACCGGGCCGGCAGGAGATGGTACTTTAATGCTTTTATCCTGCAGTTCTTTCACCATATCTTTAGGGGTGGTGTATGTTCAGGGGCCATCAGAAAACATAATAGTAAGGTTTGTTGAGGGAGATAAAGAAACAAACCCTCGGTTATGTTGTTGCAGGATTCTGCATAAAAAAACAACCTCCCCCCCCTTTGTGTTTCTTTGCGTTTCTTTCTAAATTTTAAAAATAAGTTATATTTATAGGGCGTGTTAGTCTCCCAAAAAAAATATGGCAAATTGAAATGTATGCCGACAGGCTGAAATGTCAGCCATCGGGAAATGGGCTCGCTTGTGTTTTGCAAACTCTGCAATAATCCTGAGAAACATGAGATTCTCATCTTTGTCCCCTGTAATGTTCTTTTTAAAAGCTGTAAAGAAAACATTTTCTTTACTTATTAAAGTTAGTTGCTGAGTTCTTACGTGAGAGTGTGAATGCGAGCACCGGTAATTAATACCCACTCGAACGTGCACACTGTCGCGAGGATATCTAGCAAAAAGTATTTGCCCCCTTCCTGATTTTCTCTATTATTGCATATTTGTCACACTGGATGTTTTCAGGTCTTTAGACAAAATGTAATATTAGATAAAGGGAACCTGAGTGAACAAATAACACTTGTTGTTTTTTTTTTACTTATTTCATTTATTTAATGAAAAAAGTTAACCAACACCAACTGGCACTGGCTACTCTGGAGGCCGGCCAGCTGGTCCTGTATTCTTTTGTACTATTGCAAAAGGGGTGGTTCTTCCTCATACCAAGGAGTGGAATCAAACACTTATAAAAATATTGTAATTTACCCTGCTGACAACATGCAAGTTGCTAAAGTAATAACAATGAGTTTATGCTGTTTAAATTAAATAATCATGCACTGTATAAAGAAATTATATTGAAAATGTTTTGGTGGGTGGAGTTAATGAATCACCTGACTGCTGAATGGTATAAAAGAATAGATATCACTTAGGGATGTTAGATGTGACCAGGAGAGAGATGAGAGAGGAAGGTCTGGAGAGAATTCCAGGGAGTGATGTCAAATTGCTATGCGAATATGTCAGGCTTGACTTAAAGCAATCTTCTAGCCACATGAAGTGTTGTTGAAAGTGTTCACTGTATGAGATGTGTCCTGCTAAAGAAAGAAAATATTGATTCCTAAAATAAATTTAGAATTATATAAAGGACTGCTATTGTGTCACGCTACCTGATTGCCCATGTACACCTGCGCCCTACCATACCAGGGCCTTGGGGGGGGCCGGTTTCCTCTGTCAGATCTTGAGCTCGGTGTGGGGGGAGTGCCACAGGGCAATGATGCAGAACCTGCAGAGCATGGCAGGTGGCATGTTGCATGATCCAGCATTTTTCTTGTTCTGTCCCCTGGAGGTGTGGAAAGCAATGACGTTAGTGGCGCACACAGCGTCTGCCCCACCTCCCAATATAGGAAGCACCAGCAGTTGAACCCCCAGCTTCCACCAGGGGTCTGCCAAGCACCAGTAGCTGACCCACCCTTCCCACAGAGGAGGAGAGCAGTTCTTGAGATGCTCAATCCTCCTCCCCCTGGCCAGCCCTCCAAACCTGGGGCTCATTCCTGAACCCGGGTCATTGGCGTAGTGCTACTGCTGTGCTGGCAGGCCAGCCCCAAGAGCACTTTTCAAGACTGTCACATTCTTCTCTAAGTTGTTGGCACTCTTACACTATGTAAAGAAGGACCATCTCCAGACAATCAGTTTGGGTATCTGTCTGAAATTTGTGAGTTTCTAGGCCTTTAATTTCATGCTCTAAGGTTGTGATGTTTTGTTTTGTTTTTTAACTCAGAATGCAGAGTTCTAATCTCCATTCTGAATTTCCAGAGTTCAGCTAAGATTGTTGGTCTGTTGGATGTGTTGTCAACGAGAAGGCCGTCTCTGCCATTCTTGTTGGCCTGTGGTTTGCTCCCAGTGTTGGTTTGTTGCAGTCTGTCCATATCGGTGGTGTTTTGTTTAGGTTTATTCTCATTAGTGCCTCCCATTAGGTCTGTTGGCTCCACAGATACAAGTGAAGGCAGTTTGAGAAAATATAATTTCCCAATTTTGGGGCTTTGCAGGAGTTTGGGCACAGAGCAAACAGATTAGCCCTTCGTACCTTGTAGTAGCGATGTCTCCAGCAGTCGAAAACACATTTTTTACAGACAGAGATATAAACAAGTAAAACCAAACTTGCAGAAATCCAAAAGAACACAAAGCAAAATACAGAGCACTTGAAAAATTTGGGAACCAAGTTGTAAGCTGTTGAAGAGTCTGTGGGCAGAGGAGTTCAGGAGCTATATAATGTTAATGACAAGACTGAGATGTTAAAGAATTAGATTTATTTCATTATTTATTGTTGACTGGGGAAGGAGGGCAAGACAATTCTGCCTATGTTCACCCTCGTCCCATCCCATGGTGGGGGTGGAGAGCAAAACAGATGCAGACCAACTGAAACGTAACTATAGTAATCTGTTGGTGGCATTTTAGTAATTAGGGGGAATTTGGCCTGGGCACTGGGGAATTCATTACTCTTTTCGATAGGTGCCATGGGATTTTTAATGTCCACCCGTACAACCACCAGAAAAGGTAACCTCGGATTACCATCTCATCTGAATGATGGCACACCCCGATAGTACAATATCACCCTATTACTGCAATCGGGTGCCAGTGTTTATGATAAGAGCCCAATTCTGGTGTGGAATTAGAACCCCCATGACCTTCTGATCCACAGACAGATGTGCTACCAATTAAGGTACACTGACATCTTTCTGGGAAACCATTAGAATTATTGATTTGCCTGACTCTGTGGGTAGTGATTTCGTTACTGTTGGAATATGGTTAAAACATGCTTCTTTCAACTTTTGAGCAACAACTGGACAATGCAACTTTAAATGTAAAAGCTTTCAGAGTGCCACTAATGGGGACAAAACATGAGCAAGTGGCAAATCAACCACAATCCCTCAATGTAGCCGTAACCAAATCTACCATACTTGAGATTCTGCCATTTGAGTCAGACAGGTTTACTTTTTGGACTTGCCAAATTGAAAGGTGTGTTGCTATATAAAAACTTTAGACTCTAGCTATATCCTGATTATTGCTTCCAAATGCAGCAATGGTGTCATCATGCTCCTGCGTAAAGGCAGTCTGCACACTACATGAAACAGGAGCACAGGTTTTACTTTTAGGACCTGCAACGGTCAAGGTGATCAAAGATGGCAAAACGTTCATGTTTTTTTTAAACTGATCAAACTGCCACATTTCACTGATCACATTATTATGAAAGAGCTGACATCCCCTGCTCTACACTTTCCTCATCCCAGTCCGACAAAGACATAATAGCCCTTGTCAGTCTTGTAGAGGAATGAACCAATGTCTATGATTATTATAGAGATCAGATTGTGCTTGGGTTAACCTAGGTAATTATGGGTGCCCTAAACTAATGTATTGCAGTACAGTAAGTCCATGTGAATAGTCATATCATAATGTATTGTCTCCATGCCTTTAAAACAGTAGCAAATCTAGGGCATGAGGATTTAAGCTAAAGACAATTATTTATTTATTTTTTTTTATTTTTGTAATGCTTTGTTTTTCTAAGATTGCTTTTTTCTCTTTTAGATAATTCCTGAAGTATGTCCGTATGGTTGAAATAGTAATTCTATTTTCTATTTTCAAGTGCATTTAATATTATCATTTTGAGTAGTATTGATGACCATTAAGCATGAAAGAGACCTGGGGGTAATCATATCAAATGAATGACCTAAAGGTGGCTAGGCAGTGTGACAAAGCAGTTGGGAGCTAGTGGGATGCTGGGGTGCATAAGGAAGGGTATCACCAGCAGGAATAGGGTGATGGTGTTGCTCCTGTATAGCTCGCTGGCAAGACTCCCACCTTGAGTACTGTGTCCTGTTCTGGAGACCACATCTCTGGAAGTGCATAGACAGAGTGGAAGTGGTCCAGAGGAGGGCAACAGGGTGTGCACCACAAACGCTACTATGAGAGACTATAAGACCCCAAAACGTACACCTTGGAAGAGAGAAGGGATGGGAGATATGACAGAGACCTTTCAATATCACAGAGGTAAATAAAGTACAGGAGGGAAGTATTTTTCAGAAAAAAAGATGCTCAAGAACAAGGGGACATGCTGTGAAACTGGAAGGGGTAGATTCAGGAGAGATATGAGAAAGTACTTCTTCACAGAAAGAGTGGTAGATTCCTGGAACAGCCTTCAGCGGAGGTGGTATGAGTGAAGACAGTGTGAGGAGTCAAGAATGCATGGGATAGGCATAAGGGAATCTTAGTGAAAAAAGTTGGGGGGAGAGCCAGATATATGTTAGGGTCTGCAGGAAAACTGTAGGTAGGGAAAAATGGGCAGACTGGGTGGGCCAAGCAGTCCATATCTGCCATCAAATTCTCCTGTTTCTGTTTCTAAATGAGATGTTACTAATGTTTATAGAACTTGAAATTGTAGACATAATTGTTTGCTGTTCCACATCAAGGAATATTCATTTTTCTCTTTTTTCCCCATATCACTACATGTCCCTTCTCTCCATGGTTGCACTTGTTTTATTTTTACAATGAATTTTGTTATTATAATATTTCTGTTAATTCATTGCTACAATGTACTGTAATTAAGAATGAAGATCCCAAAAAATAAACTAAACAAAAGCTACTAGAACATGGGTTACGTGTCATAACTTGACCTGGCAACTAAAGCTACACAAGCAAGCAAACAAACACAATGATCAGAGTATTTTCCATACAGATTTGTAGGCTGAAAAATACAGTTGATTCATCGGGCCTGCCTGGTAACTACCTTTTTTCCATCAGTCTAACACTGGAAGGACAGTGCTCCCAATTTGTAGTTCCAACTTGTTAGTCAAGTGACCCTCAATTGACCCCTCTCCATATCCATGTGTCTATCCCACAGTTTCTTGAAACCTGTAACTGAGTACATTCCTGTGATCTCAAAGTTTCCATTTAGTTTAAGTAAATGTTGGCTGCATATCTGATATTTCTAGGCGGCAATACCTTCATCTGAGAACTAAGCTTACCCACAATAGCATCACTATCATTACCAGGTATGAATTCTTTTTTTTTTTAATTTATATTTTGTAGATTTTTTTTCTCCCCTGTTCCTGGGGCCCCAGCACACAGCTGTCATGCAGGCATGGAGGCACACGCATGCCCCGTGACACCGGCATAGCCCCTTCCACCCCTTCCCGTGGCTAGAGCCGGAGCTCCCGGGTGGCGCCGCCATCTGTCCTCCACTGGGTGGTGGCCAGTGATCGAGGAGCCTCCAATCCCTCCCAGGAGGAGAGAGCTACCTCACAGTGGCTCGATCTCACTCTGTGCCCTCCCCCACAGGCAACCCCCGACAACCCGGGCTTGTTCCCAAACCTGGATTGCCGGCATAGGGTGAGGTGTGGTATCCAATGACTTTCCTTCTTCTCCACCAACTTGTCACTTCCTTAAAGCACCACTCACTCTTCAGCTTCAAACTATCTGTTATCTATGGCCACCATACCCTCTTTGCTCAGTGAATTATTTTGCCATTGCTCTCTGATGGGGCTTTTCCTCTGCTTTCATCCTCATGGGTAACCTCAACATAAATCTAGTAAATCCCTTTGACCCACTTGCCTCCAGTGACTTCTCTTTCATATATATAAACATAGAATTTGATCACTGATAAGGACCTCATGGCCCACCTAGTCTGTACTTTTCCCTACCTATAGTCACATCGCAGACCCTACTTGATCTCCGGCTTTACCCCACCACCTCCTTTCCTTACCTCTAAGGTTCTCCTATACCTATCTATTACCTTCTTAAATACCATTACAGTTTTTCCTCCCACCACCTCCTCAGGGAGGCTGTTCCAGGCATCCACCACCCTTTCTGTGAAGAAGTGCTCTTACATTTCACAGAAGTCTACCCCACAGCTTCATAGCATGACCCCTTGATTTTGAGCATTCTTTTCTCTGAATATCTGTCACTATTTTGTCTGGCTCTGGCACTTTATTTAATTTTGTGTGGTTGATCATATTCATGCAATTATTGACCACTGTGCCTTGTTTCCCATGCCTGCTTCCTTCCATCCCTGCGTGGATGGCCACTGTCACATGTATGTTTTGTTTCCACAACTGTCCCTGTGAGGATAGCTACTGGTTCTGTATTATTTGCTGCTTGTTTTTTGTAAACTGTATGTTGTACTCTCCCAGGTTGTGCTTGAAAATAGGCAGGATTTTTGCCTAATGCACCTACCTGGTAAAGAAAAGCTAAAAAATGAATAAATAAATACTCTGTTCTGTTGAGAAGTGGGAAGGATTGGGAAGAAAATATTTTTTCCAGGTTTTCTCCAAGTTCGAGAGTATAGACTTTTGCAACAGAAGCCTCTTCTTTAAAATAGCTAGGAATTTAAAATATTATATAATCTATGATTTACTCCAGACAAAATGTACAAGATGGGCTCGAGTCTGACCAATTAGTATAAGTATTAGTAGAGTGAAGACCCAGAAAGTAATCTTCTACACTTAATGTGGACCTGTCCATTAATTGCCAGATTCTGAAATACAATTAAATCCTCTCTAAACCCACAATTTAGTCTGGAAGACCTGTTTCATTGTGAGAGTTGCATAACTGGTAATGTAGTCCAACAAAACATACTAATAAATAGACTGCAAGAAATCTATTTTATAGCTGTAGTAGCCAAGACGCAGATTTTCAAGTTACGGATGAACAAACATGCATTCACCTATGGAAAGTGGCTTACTGACATCCTGGATGCACTCAAGTTAGACAAGTGGATGCACAGCTGAAGACTGATACCCCAGAGCATAGCAATGTAAATTTGGGTCACTCAAGGCACTAATTACAATCAGTGAATCAGAACAAGCATTCAAAAAAGCCCATAATCAATGCAACACCTCTATGCCAAAGCATTTCAAAGGGTTCAAGGAAGTGAAGCCATCAGTCCAGAGTAGCTGGGTTGGGATTCCCATATACAGCTCTACTGAGACAGACATAACACCTTCCTTAGTTGGTAATGAATGGATACAATTTAGGTTTCTTCACCCCCTTGCCCCGCACTTGTTACAGTAAACTTTTACTTAAGTAATCACCACTCGTAATGCTGAATTAATGACTCAGAGACCATTGATGTTTATCATTTTATCATTTCTGAAACCTATGAAATATTTTTACGTTTCTCTAAAAGTTGCTAATACAGGAGTAATACAGAAGTTTCCCTTGTGCGTCAATTGACTGTATTATAAGAATTGCACCCCATCACACTCCTGGCTGCCAATCCTGGAGAGAAAATGCTCATGCTTAGGCTTTCCACTACACTAAAATGGTAGACAAAACACGTACTAGTGCATACTGGAGCTTGTAGGAGAAACTGTGGAGCACAAGATGCAATCCCTTCTCTAATCACATGGGCCAGCCCAGTGCTGAGTACCGGATGGAAAAACTGCTCGGAAGAGACTGAGATGGTATTGAGGAAGAACTGTTCGTCTGATCCCAGGCATACCATTTTGGGCCTTCCTGTACCGGCCCTGAAGGCCAAATATAAAAAGAAACTGCTGGTATTGTGCTACTAGCAGCAGCAGCAAAAAAAAAACCAAAAAAACACAGAACTGGCTTTTCTTCTGTTCATGAGGGATGTTAGACCTGAGCGTTTGACTATTAATTATTTATTTATGTTTCTACTGTTGATTCTTTCACCCCTTGCTGAAGAAGAATACTGCCCAACGGTTCATGTTCAAAAACCACTAAAGTTGGTCAGGTGGTCACAGGCACCACTTAATCTAGAATTAGGGAAAGAATAACAGTTATTAAATTGCACAAGAAGAGAAACAATGAAAACGAAAGTTTGGTGTTGCAGAAGTAGGAACTTGTGTGTCACCGAATTATAATGGACATTCTCTGTGCACAACTAAGAACTATCAATCAATCAATCAATCTTTATTTTACCAGGCGAACCACCATTGAGCAAGCTCATTTGCAAGATGTACCTGGGCAGGTGAACATAAACAGTACAGCAGTATAAAAGGTGAACGTACAACAGAGCACTACAAAATGTACAACAGAGGACAACAAAATTCATACAGTATCACGGCAAGAGCTACAGTATACAGAATTACAGGGTATATACAGCAGAATAAACAATAAATGCAGAAATAAATGCAGAGATAACATGTACAATATTATACAATATATACATGAGGGACTCAAGAAGAGAGGTGAGGAGGGGGTATGGAGAAGAAATGGTAGGGGGAGGGGTAATGAGGGGATGTCAAAGAGGACGACTAACAGAGTACTGGCACTTATTTAACAGGCCGCTGAGGAAACAGTTGCAGGATTCTTTGAAGGAGTGAGAAAAATAACTTTTTGAATGTGGAAAGTTTTGTAGGGACGGCCAACTTCAGTTTTTTTTGCAGATTATTCCACACATTGGGAAGGGCATAACTTATGGACGATTTGCCAAAGCGTGACTAAATTTTAGGAATGGATAGGGAGATATAGGAGAGACTGCACAAGGAATAGTTGCGTACAACGCAGAGGAACAGACAGTCTAAGATATACTGAGGAAGCTTCTGGGTAATAGCTCTAAAAGTCCAGAAGGCAGTGTTTCTTTGCCTTCTAAATTTAAGGGAGGTCCAACCTACTGCGGTGTACAGGGAGCAGTGGCGGCTGAAGTATGGTACTCCAGAGATAAATCTTAGGGCTCAATGGTAGAGTGTATCGAGTTTGGAAAGTGTGGAGGCAGGACCTTGGCCATAAAGGAAGTCAGCATAGTCCAGTAAAAATAGGAAGGTGGTTTAGACCCACCTTTTTTTGGCATCATAAGTAAGAAGGTGCTTAATCCGGAAGAAAATGCCCAGTCTCTTTTAACTTCTTCAAGAGTTCCACAATGTGGTCTGAAAAGGTGAGTTCGTGATCAATCCAAACCCCCAAATATTTAAATTTAGCCATGAATTCTATGGGTTTGCCAAGAAACATTAACATTTGAGGTGTTAGGCCTTGCAAGGAAGGATTTTGAGTATGAACTAGGGGTGAAAAAAATATGGCCTTCATTTTTTTTGCATTTAATAGAAGTTTTTGGTTCAAAAGGTTTAACTGCAGTTGATTAAAATCAAATTGTAGGTCCATACAGGCCTGACCTGGAGTGGTCCTAGCAATGTAAATGACTGTGTCATCAGCAAAGAGATGAATGTTGGCTGATTTAATTCCTGAATCAATGTTGTCAATATAAAGAGTAAAGAGCAGAGGTCCTAAGATGGACCCCTGCCGCACTCCTCTTTGCAGAGCTTTTAGAGGTGAAAGATCCCCTTCCGCTTTAACCTGTCAAAGTCTCCCAGTAAGGTAACTGTTAAACCATTTCAGTGCTAGCGAGTCTACACCAATGCTCCGTAGAGTGTCCAGCAGCAAGGCATGGTCCACTGTATCGAACACCATACTTAGGTCAAGGAATAAGGCACATACATATTTCTTAGCATCTAAGGCATTCTGCCAGTCATTAGTGACCTTTGCAAGTGCAGATATTGTACTGTGGCAAGTTTTGAATCCTGAGTGAGCTGGACTGAGCAGGTTGATGGTGTCCAAATAATTTCTAAGCTGCATGTTAACCAATTTCTCAAACAGTTTAGAGAGGACAGAGAGCAGAGATATTGGTCTGTAATTATTTAGATTGCTTGGATCACCAGATTAAACTGAGCAATAACATGGGCAGTTTTCCAAATAGAAGAGAGGTTTCCTTTGGCTAGGGATAGATTGAAGAGGTGGGTGATAGGTGCAGACAAGACATGGGCACCAAGGCTTTAGGAAATATGGGTCAATAAGGTTGGCACCCGCACACTTTCTAGAGTCCAGGGCTAGAAATAGGTTTTCCACTTGTTTCAGAGTTACAGGGCTGAAGGAAAAGGCAGCATCACGGTCCGTGGTGACAGTGGCTGGACTAACAGAATCCTAGACACAAAGTTGTGTGCGTAAGCTGTTAGCAGGTGAGGAGTCAAATGTGAGCCTGGCAGTGGCAAAGTGATTATGGAGGAGTTCAAGGATCATCAGTTTGTCAGAGGTAAAGGAGCCACCAAAGGTGATTTTAGCCAGGAAGGAATTAGCCAATACATGACCTTCAATATCTTTTATGGTCTTCCAGAACATAGCAGAGCACTTGGTGGAGGAATTAAATTCAGATTGAAAATAACTGGCTTTTTCAGCTCTGATAAGTTTCATGCAATTGTTCCTAAGCCACTCTGAATGCAGACCAATCCAAGTGAAGCTTAGTCTTTCGTGCTTTTTTCTGAAGTGCGTCCCTTTTGGGTAAAGCAGCCTTCAGGCCAGCAGTAAACCAGGGGCACGACGTTTTCTTTGTGCGTGTTTTAACCAAGTGTGCATGTCTATCTATAGAAGCAAGCACAATATTCTGGAAGGGCTCATAGGCCTCACTCACTATTTTGGCCAGGTAGAAATCTTGCCAGAGTGAATTCTGTAAGTCTGAGAAGAAAGCATGTGGATCAAAATTATGTCTGCTTCTCTCATAGAGCTACCTCGAAAAAGAGACTGGTTTGGGAGTGGACCTCATACAAACAATGGAGCAATGGTCACTGAGGTCGGTGAAAAAAATGCCTGAATGGGTGAAGAGGTGTGGTTTATTAACTAAGATAAGATCAATCAAGGTGTTGTTGGCAGGGTTTTTCTTGTTGGGACGTGTGGCTTCTGTAATTAATTCCATAAGCCTGAAGGTGTCACAGAAGTCCTTAAGGGGTTCAGAGCTAGTAGAGAGCCAGTTAAGGTTGAGGTCATCCATAATGATGACCTCCGAGGACAACATATTCAGCTCATTACGTAGGTGCTTCAGTACCTTTAGTCCTACCGAGGGGGTTCTATAGCATCCTATGATACAAAGTGGTAAGGAGGAAGAGAGCTGTACCTTTAAGGTCAGGCTTTCAAATTCCTTAGAGAGGTGGAGTTGGTAACAGACGCAGTAAACTTATTGTGGATATATATGGCTACTCCTCCCCTCTGGTAAGTTGGTCAGTTCTGAAGACATTATAGGATGGAATGTTTATAGCATGATCCAGGGTAGAAGGTCTGAGCCATGTTTTAGTCACTACCAGTACATCTGGCTTAGCGTGATAGATCAAGGACTGTACAGAGCCCAACTTCTTCAGGAGACTAGAAGCATTTATGGGAAGTAGTTTTGTCCTCTTGAGGTGAGCTAGCTCAGTAGGAGATGAGATCGGAGCAGTAGGACCTGGGTTCAACTCGACATTGCCCGAACAAAGTAATAACAGCAGGATTTTTTTTTAGAGTGCTTACTAGCAGTCTAAGAGAACAGATACATTCCCTTTTATGGTGAGGTGAGGAAGGATCTGATAAATAAGGAGTGCGGTAGTTGAGTTGACCCAGTGCCGCATAAAGAAGCACCCTAGCCTCATAATAAATGGAGGTATGTGGGGGCAGATATGTCAAAGTTAGAGAGTTAGGACATATGTTATGAGAAACAATGGTTCCAGGATGCCATGGCGGCTGTATGGTGAGGTCCAAAGTGGGGGGATAGTCTGCTAATGAGTAATGGTCATTCACACTTAGAGCTATGGTATGTGCCACATGTATGTGATCAGTGTGTGGCTCCAGAGAACTGGAGAGGGGGCTTGCTACATAGCAAAGGAATAACAGAAAGGTCAACATTCTGGAGTCCTGGACACAGGATGGTGGAGGTCTCTAGCCAACCAGTGTCGACAAGGTGATTATCCTTTAAATGCTGCTAGCAAAGAACTGCCCTGCATAAGCTCACAAACAGAGCTAAGCTAAGGAACAGCACTACATATGTTCATAAGCAGAGCTAAGAAAGGAGACAAAGGAAGTGCGTGGCTTAACATTTCACATGCCACCGATGCACACAAGCAGGGTGTAATGAATAGGTGCGAGGAGGCACTTTTCTCATAGAACAATGGGAGTAGGATAACAAAGAGCCACTTGACCTAGTTACTCAGTAACAATCCACCAATATTAGATAGGCTGGGAAGTGCTATGCAGCAATAATCTACCAATAGTAAGGGGCCTTATAAAATGGGAGGGCAAATCAGAGCATTTAAAGAGCACCGGGGGTGGGGCAGGGTTCAAGAAATTTGAAAAAAACGAGCAAGCCGGCACCAAGAAGAGGATAGAATACTTCAAGCCTGAACACCAAACAAAAGCAAGCTACACCAGATTAACTAGCTAACTAAATCCCCATGGCCATATAAAAGGTTGTGGGTTGTACAACCAGACTCCATGATAGACAGCTATTATATTGGTCCATGTATTGTTTATTAATGACTGTTAGTCAGTTTGTAACCTGAAAACTTCAATAAAATATTATTATACAATGGACAGAAAGAATCAAGCAACTTGATTGGCTCAGATATCTGCATACTTGTGCTTAAATCCCAGCACATACAGGCAACCAGCCAACTGTTTTTTTTTTTTGTTTGTTTTTTAATACTGTTCTTCAAGTCCCTCCACTCCTGAAGTCCAGCATAACCTTCAAAACAGCATCACCTACTGGCCAAAACAACATTTATTTTAAGGCTGCTTAACTAAGCTAAAAGCAGACTTCTTGTTAGCAGGCTGGTGGGTGTGGTCAAAAACAGGAACAGGTGAACTGCCCTATATTGCTCAGTCCAAGGGATGGTGACCTGTGTGCAGCTGTAATGTAAGACTATAGAAGGTGTAGGGATCTACAGCATCGTACAGCAGGATGTTTGGGTACTATCTGCAGAATAAATGCGAATAAAAACTATTTTTTCTTTTGCAAGAAATGACGTAGTGTTGATCAGATAACTACTTTTCCCAGAATGCTGCTCAATTTTTCTGCACTACGACTAATGTGATCCTGTATTAGTCTCGACTTATCTCATTATCCTGACAACTTAATTACCTAAATAGCTTTTGTCTGTCACCTCTCAAGTGCTTTATGTATAAACTGTGTTCCTCATTATTCAGAAATCCAGTGTTCTATGAATTGTTCATGCTGCAGTAATGCTGTATACGCTCCTGTGCTGTGAAAACTGGAATACGCCAATAAAAAGATTAACTGCAAAAAAACAAAACAAATGTTATTACCATACTGCGTATGACCTCCATAGCAGTCTGATGTAAACAAATGTGGCTTGATTCACATAACATTCTACTAACAGAATAAAATGTATTTATCGGTGACAAACTCAAGCAGTGATTGGCATTACATTATACAAAATAAAATTCTGATGTGCTTTGCTTTCATAGCTTATTACTGTATGTCACTAGAAACTCACAATGGATTTTAGGAATTAATGTGTTTTTGAAAGCCACAAGTACCGAATGATAGTTTTCTTACATTCTGTAAGTCCATGTCAAATCTTAAGTAATAACAATCCTTTTTTTAAGTGATTAGATAGATATGACTTATAATTGTCAATTTTTTTTCTCAGCAACTCGTTACTCTGGAACATATGTGGGCAAAATCAAGGAGGATATGTTCTGTTTTTGCCAAATCATCCCATTTTAGTTCTGGTTTTGGATTCAAGCCAATCTCCCTTCAATCTGACACTATTTTTAAGAACACTACCCCTCACTAATTGTAACCAAGTATTTCATTTTATCTGGCAAAAGTCTGAAGTCAAAGATCTCCCCCAACAGTGTTCACAGTGCCCTCTGTGGTGCTCCCCGGTATTTTCTGATTGATGGTATATCATACCATGGTATCATCTTCTGTGTCTATCTATTCCACTATAGTAATGTGCCTGATATCCCAGTGCCAGTGTATGCCATGTCCACCACTGGGCGACCTGCGGTGTTGCCCTGGATCCTGTGTGCTATGGAGTGTCACTGCAGCAGCATCTGCCTAGTGCTGTGCCTGTACAGCACAGCATATCTGACTTCATGACAGTCTAATTCCCCTTTCACCCAACATGTTTAATAATAGTTCTCCCACCTAACTACACCCCTAAAGGAAAGTATAGGTTTTACAGCACCTGTCATACTCACTATGGGGCCTATTCATGAAACCCCATCCACAGGTGCATTTAGGAATGACAGAGCACCCTGCGTAGGGAGGGCAGACATGTAGCAATGCACCACATGTAGTACGTGTATGCCTGAAGGGGCGTGGCCACTAGTGGTGTGTATGGCGCTGTACGCACATGCACAAACTGCACTACCTCACCCAGGTGTATGGACAAGGATGCTCAACAATAAGCGGGGAGGAGGGCAGCTGCAAACCCCAGGCATGTAATAAAGGCACACAAGGTCAACCAGGGAATGGCTAGTGCCAGCTCTATAGGCACAGCACCAGGCAGTAATGCTGCTGCAAGGATACCCAACAGCACACAGGACGAAGGGTGACACTCTGCAGGTCACCCAATGGTGGACATGGTATACACTGGCACCAGGGAATGTGCAGGACATCAGGCACATTACTATAGTGGAATAGAGAGACAGGGAAGATTACACCCACACTATGGCACACCATCCATTGAAAAACAGGGGAGATCACCACAGAGGGTGCTCTGGACACTGTGTGACAGTCACACAGAGGTGCCAGCACCCAAGCATGTTGATGGCCATTCCCCACCTGCCCAGGTGCCTGGACAGTGCCACTGGAATGCAGGGTAGGGCAGCAGATGGGAAACCATAGATGCAAAGTGCACCCCCCCCGCAAGGAACACAGTCACCAACACAGGTGCGCGAACTACGTGTGGACCTAGGACAGAGCCAGTGCATGCTGCCATCAAACAAGGTGAGCATTGTGAAGAACACATATGCACCCTAAGGTACTGATGGCCACCCTACCGTGTGGACCACCACTGCATGCCAATGGTGTGAGTACGGCACAGACCAAAGGGATAGATGCAAGGACAGTGCACCACCTTGCAGCACACCCATGCACACCCTCAGACAGCACCAGGTGCAGCAGGCTGCCAGCAGAGATGTGTAATGCAGGCCCCCAACCCAAATGGCAGACACACACCACTGCCTGGAATGATGAAGACACCAGTGTATGTTAGAACACACGTCTTTAAGAAGACAGAAACAGCTACATAGGGGCCCTACAGGCCATACCAAGAGTCCTCAGTCCTCGGCACCCTCCAGATCCCCACTGGACCCTAGTGGGGTGATAGCAGTGTAGCCCCTGAGATGCAGCACCAGGTGCCACAGTGCTCCACAATACCCATGGAAGAGAGGAGAGAGGGGACAGCCTTGAGTGATGGTGATGGGGACATGGTGGGAGGATGCTGACTACAGCAGACACACACATGCACCACAATTGACAGCACAACACACCTTTCAAGGCTCAGCCACAGCCCACAGATCCCCCACCTCATCCTTATAGTGGATGTTCAATGCACCTATCCTCCTGGACAGATGACAGGGGAGGTACAGTGGTATCTGATGCCATCGCAACACCACCAGGAGGGAAGCAGCCCCACCCAACTGCATTTGCTTCTCTAGGAGGACAATGTCTGGGCACCCATGGAAGTCCTGTGGAGTTACAAAGGGGAGAGGAACAGGTTAGCAGCACAGCACACAATACCCGGGACACACATGGACCCCAATAGTAGGAGCAACACACAGGGCACAACATAGCGAGGCACCCAGAAGGTTGGCCCTGTATGGCCTGGACCTGTGGGACATGGACATAACAGTAGCACACAGTAGGATAAAAACACATTCACTCCTCTTCCCAGGCTTGGTAGCCCCCCATATATCCACCCCCCCCCGGGGTTGGCACTATACATGGTGGAGGACACCCACAGGGGTCCACTCCATGCCACCCAACCTCCGGCACAGGCACAGTGCGATATGGGATTGCACTTTCAGTTGTCATGTCAGGTTGCAGAATGGCATGCTGGGCAGCAATGCCAGCTGATGTGCGTGACCCTGGGACCTGTCAGATCATGCACCACTTTAAATAAAGGGGTACCTGCACCTGTGGTAGCAGCTGCTCAATGTGGTACATGGCACAGTGTACAGCGAGTAGAAGCTATCAGAAAGAGAGGTGCAGTGACCACATGGGGTCCGCAGGATGTAGCCTACATTACTCATGAATGTTCTCCTGTGGGAGGGTGAATGAGAAAGAGAAAGGGCCCTGAGGAGATGACACAGGCCCAGGATATTCAGGCCACATGACACTGTGGCTCAGCTCTGTGGTAAATAGTGCATGGAGTGGTTCTGCCTGGAACACGACATGATCTTTGGGCTCTTCCACACTCTCCAGGATCTGCTGACACCCACAACACATTAGTCACATGCTATGTCTGTGGAAACAAAACTCTTGTGTGCCCTGTCTTACTATGCCATGGGCTACTTTCTAGAGGGTCACAAGGGATGTCACAGGTTTCAGTCATCCATGTCAAGGGCCCTGCACCACATCACGGATGCCTTACTCCAACATGTGCATGACAACATATGATTTCCCACATCTGACACAGACATCTGTGCCATGAAGGAGGCATTCCTTGCCATGCATGGCATGCCCTATGTATTAGGTACTATAGACTGTACCCATGTGACTATCATAGCACCAACCATGGATGAGGAGGCATACAGAAACAAAAAGGGTTTCCACAGCAGCAACTGCCAAATAGTTTGTGAGGCAGATGGTATCATCACCAATGTGTGTGCTGAGTACCCTGGATCGACCCATGATGCCTACATATTTGATGGATCCAGGCTAAGTGGCCACCTCATGGCACATGGGGTGTTAATGGGTGCCTGCTGATGCTACACAGCTGTGCACACTTCTACAGGAAATTAACATGTCCGTTCTGTACCCATTGCATAGGTGGCAGTGGATACCCACTCCAACAACACTTAATGACTCCATTCTTGATGTCGTATGGCAGGGAGGAAGAGGCATACAACGAGGTGCACAGGAGAACACAAGCTGTTGTTGAGAGGGCCATTGTGGTGCTGAATACTCAGTTCTGTTGCCTGGATCACACCAGTGGCACAATGATGCTGGCCCCTGGGAAGGCCTTCAGAGTAATTACTGCATGTGCCATGCTGCATAACATGGCCATGTGCAAACAGCTACCCATGCCCAATCACCAGGGTGCTGTCCCAAAGGGTGAAAAGGAGGGGAATGACCCACAGCACTGTTGTCCTGAGACACTATCTGGCCGAGTGGCACACCATGCACTCAGTGTGGGTCATTCTGGATATAGGGTGTACACTATAGTGACACAGTGATGAGTCCTATATGTCCTGAATGCCCATATGGGGGGCGGCGGGTCCCATCCCACGTGTGCTGCACGTTACTGCTGATGTCAGGGCAGGGCACTGCATTGTGCGCCACCTGCTGCAAGCTGTGTATGGTGGGTACCTTCAGCAGTAGACCAGTTCTGATGGCAATCATGATTGGCCCCCTCACCCCAGGGGGCAGGGTTCTTAGGTGTAGTCCCCACCCGGGGCGGGGGTCATCAGTGGAGCTGTGTCATGGGCAGTTACAGATGTGTAGGTGCCACTTTGCAGTGTATGTGGGCTGCCTTACAGCCTTCTGGCTGTTTCCCCCCCCCCGAAGACATGGGGAGGAGTGTATGCCTAGGTGGTGTGGCTGTACCTTTGCCTTACCCCTTCACATGGCCAGTGGTCTCTGGATGGCCCCAGGTTTTGCTGCTGCTGCTGTGTGTCCTCCAGGTCCCCCAGCATGCCAGAATACAGAGCCGCCTCCACCTGCTGGGTACCTGGTGGGATGGTGAATGCCTCCATGTTGGCACCCTGCATGGGTGTGGGGCTGGTGGGTGGCTGCTGGCATGGCACAGTACTCTGTGCTATGGCAGCTGGGGTGCATGTGGGTGTCAGAAGGGTGGGGCATGGGGCTGTGTTCAGGGCTCTGTGTATCCGCCTGGTGGCATCTGGGACACAACAGCCTGGCCTGCTGGGGGACTGGTTAGCTGGCTGTGCTGGCACCGTATAGCAGATGGTTTGCTATCTACTCCAGGATGGCCTCTATTCTTTTGTGGGCACACTGCAGCCCACACACCTCCATGGCCAAGTCCTTTGGGGCATTGGTGTTTTCCCATTGGGCCTGTAGGCAGTCCCATTAGCTGTCACAGTTCGGGACAGCAAGTCTGCATGACAGACCATGGTGTTGTCCTGCATGTCCGGCGGGTCAGGCGTGCTGAGGACTCCTCGTCCCCACTGTGTGCATGCCTTGTGGGTGTCACAATGGCCCCCTACATCCCTGGGCCATGAGTATAGGTTGGAGGTTGTCCTTCATGGCTGGGCATGTAGGGCTATGGTGGCTGCTCCTCATGGCCCCATCCCACAGCACTGGGTGACCAGCTGTGTGGTGGCTGCGGGGTTGGTTCATGGTAGAGGGGGGCATTTGTTGGCTCCTGTTAGGTGTCTGGTTCAAGTCCTGCATGGCATCTGGTGCCTCCAGCATGGTTTTGAAGTAAGTGTCATCTAGGGTATCCATCTCCACCGCAGTGTCCTGTGCCCCTTACGCTGCACCTGTGGGTGAGAGTACATTGGGTGGTTATTTACTGGTGCATTGGCAGGCATGGCATGCATTCAGCCAGCCACGATGCAGTTCACATACCTGCGCCATCTGTGTCTGTGTCCCTGTTTCTTCTTCTCCACGAAGGTTGCCGGCAATGCATGGGTGCTGGCCATGGTCTCCTGATCTGCAGGGTGCAAGACAGGACTGTTGGTTATGCCGCTCAGGCATATACCTCCCATTGTGTGTCCCCTGCACTGTGCCACATACCTGGGAAGGTGTCTACGCCCTCCATCTCCCCGTGTAAGCCGACCTTAGAGAGGGTGTCGGCCACCGTCCTCTCAATGGCACTTGTGTGGGTGGTCCCCTACCTGTACCACATTGTGCCCAGTCCACGGCAGCCAGCTTTCGCTTCCTGGCCGACCAGAGGTCACATCACTTGTACTTGATTGCCACGAGTGTCTGCGCCTCCAGACTGGCCATGTTGACAGCAGCCTGGATGTCCAGCCATATTCTGGCCTTGACTTCTGCTGGGGTTTTCAGGGACTCTGCACCATATACAGCACCTCACAGTTGTTGCAGCTGTCCATGGCTGCCACCTGGCCAACTGTGAAATTACTGCACTGGCACCTGGTGGCACCACATGACACATGCCCTCCACAACCTTCAGCCGTCCCCGGCCTAGGCCTGTAGCCTGTTGTGGGTGTACGTGTGGCACTGGTGCAGCACCTCTGTGTTAGCTTCCCACTGTTGCATGCTTCTCCATCACAGTATTCACTTCCTTGTGTCTGCATGAGGTGATGCACATGCCCATGTATGGTGCAGTCAAGGGGCAGGGATGCATATGTTTAACCACCCTGCTGTTCCTGCACATGGCACTGTATGCCTCTGTTGGCTACGCCTCTGCCTATACTCCCCCTGCATGTGCCTTTGTGAATGCTGTGTTTTTTTGACTGGCCAGGGCATGTAGGTGCATGCCTGCATTACATCAGATTCGCACGCAATTTCTGTGCTTTTGTAAATAGGCCCCTATGTCTCTAGGTGCTTTGCTATGCAACAAGTAGGATACTGGTAGTGCTGAGACTGTCAAATAGAATACAGTTTAGTTTCATACAGTGCATGTCATACACACTATAGCCCAAAATGCCTTACAGTCCTGAAGGAGAGGAGAATGTTGCTGCCACTAGGTGTACAGGATTCAAACAGCAGATAGGCTACACAGAGGTTAAAGAAAGGGCAGTTAACTGAGCTGCTCTATGTCACACAGTAAGTGGCAGTGGTGGGATTCAAATTTGTGTCTCTGGGTTCACATTTCTGTTGTAAGCACTAAATCAAACTGCCTTTACTGGCAACCCCTCCCAGATATATTCCTTTATGGGGCACCTCTTCTTCAAGCTAAGATGGATAGCTGGTCTTCTGTCCATCTTCGCTTCCTCCCAACACATTTTTAGATCCCCCGCTATCCTGGCCACCTGTACTTCTTAGGACAAGAGCCTCTAAAACCTCTTCACCCCCCTCCACGACTGCCAGTAGCTGATTCGGGGGAGAGCGGAAGGGCAGCAAGCTCAGCTGTCCTTTACTTTTTCAGAGGGTTACATCAGTTGTCCCTTTTCCCTTGCAGTGCACTACTGTGTCAGAAGTTGAGCAGCGTGCTGCGGAGTTCTGCACTGTAAATGCATTCTTGTAGACAGTAATAAGGAAGAGGAGGTTATTGATGAAGAGATATATGAGCTTCTATTGCTTATTACTGTCTACAAGAAATGCATGTGAACAGCGCATAACTTCTCAGCACTCTGCTCAGCTACTGACACAGTGGCATACTACAGCGGAAAGGAGGGATAACTGAGCCAGCCCAGAAAGTAATGGACAACTGAGCTTGCTGCCCATCAAATCCTCCCCATTTCACCATCAATGGGAGAGATTGTTCAGGACCTTTTGCCCCACAAGGTACAGGCAGGTGGATGGGGCAGGTGGGGGAGTTAAAAAGAAATCTGAGCCATTTCTGAGGTGAACTGGGAAGGTTCAACTCAGACCCAGTCCCTGCTCAGCCAACCAAGTATGGAGTGGCTTGTTTTAATCAAAATTAGTTCTGCACACCTCTTATCTGGAGAGTGTGGAAAAGAAATCCAGCAGTGAAGCAGGGGTACAGACTTGATGCTAGGAGTATTATGAAGTTTTACTTTGCCAGCACATTCTTAGCAAAGTACCAAACTCTGATACAAATGCACATAAACAACGTGTAATCTGAAGAAAGCTGTTTAAAAGGCTCAATAGTCTTAGAAAAGTAAAATCTTCTTCAAGGATATCTCTTTCATCAGGCCAAAACCTATTTAACTTGTAGCCAGCAGGTGCTAGGACCAAACAGAAAGTTTTCAAAGCATTCTGCCAGGGGCCGCCCACAACGACAACAGATGTTAGCTTATAAATAAATGTGGGCAGCTCATCCTGTCCTCAGTTCTTTTCCCGTCATCGGTCAAACTCAGACCACTGAAGAAAACGCCATCACAATAGCTGCCATTTTTTTCTCTTATAGAAAAGTAATCACTTTTACAGTGATTTTCAACAACCTGTGTGACATTGAAGGAACCATCAAAACTATTTCAGTACAGTGTGTTTGGAAAAAAGATCTACATCAGCAACTCCCACGTCTGTGTCTACTGCCTAGGCCTGGACCACAATGTGAAAGCCTGTGAAATCTTCTGGGGTTTCAATTCCGTGACCAGGTGACACCATCAAGGGGCTCTAGAGAAACACCTTCTGAAACAGAAGGTGGCCACCTTTGAGAAGGAGCTTAACAAAAGAGTGCAGTGTTGCCTGCCCAGTCAACTGAATCGAGGTCGTCCAAGTCCTAGGACAAGGTGTCAAAAGTCATAAACACAAGCACTGGGACAATGACAAGGAGACAGCCTCCCTGGTGCATTCCAGTTCACCACTTCTCTCTGCAGGTTCAACCTCCTCAGCACCATCATCTGCTCAGATGGTGACACAGCTCGCCCCCTCAACTATCGACACAATATCATGATCGGGGCCTGCTGCTAGTGATACTAGGCCTAGTATGGCTGCTACGTTGCCATTGACAATGGGGACTCAGCCTCCCCCGTCAACTCCTCCAGTAGCACCTGTCAACCATATGGGTGCTGGCGCTCAACTGGTGTGCTCCCTTCTTACTGTCGACCCACTTGAGAAGTACAAATATAATCCTGATTTAATAATGCAGGATGAGGAGGATGAGTCTGAGGACTATGCTGAAAACCACTATGACTGTGGCACCAGCTTCACTGTCTCAACCTGCAGTGAGGACTGTATGGTAAACACACCATGGTCCCCTCCACAGGATCCCACTTTCCTCTTTATGATGCAGCAGTTGCAAGCTGCCATGGTTCTGATCTGGAGGAACAGGACACTACTATAAATAATATTTAATAGAGTTCCTGGAACTGCCAAAATCTTCTGCAATTGTGGTGCCACCTCTGCTTCCTGCTTTAGAGGATGTCACCTTTACTGCCTGGTGCAGGCAAAACAACATTCCAGCTGTATCCAGGAAGGCAGACAAAATGTACATGGCCCCTTCTGGAAAGCCATTTTATGCCATGCAACCCGAGACAGACTCAGTGGTGATTAATGCTGTCCATGATATAGGTCTCAGGCTCCTAAGCACCTTAGCTTCCTCCCTCCTGATGAAGAGTCCAGGAGGTCGGATGTCTTAGGCAAAAGGACATCTGCCTCAGTATCGTTGGGCCTTAGTATTGCTAACTACTAGGCCCACATGATGAAGTTCCAGAACACCGTCTGGAGGAAGGCCAAAGCTACTGCACAAGCCTTGCCCAAGGATACCCCAAAGAAGGACTCTTAAAAGCTCTTACTGTTGGGGCTGATGTAGGAAAACATTTGCTCTGCACAGCCTATGATGCATCTGATGCTTCTGCCAGGGCTGCAGCCTCTGGAATCTGTCTCAGGCGATCTTCTTGACCAAGAGTGGCAGGGTTTGCAAATGATCATAGAATCGTAGAAGGGATACGAGTTCTAGAGGCAAGCCTATTTTGAACTCGCCACCAATTTTACTGGTGGAAAAATAATTTTTGATTTCCCATGTGATTATCTAATCTGGTTTTGAAAATATACATGGTTTTACTCATCACAATTTCTGATGGCAAATTGTTCCAGGCACTAGCTATTCTGTGTGAACCAGGAATTACGCTTACTAGTCTTGTTGGTCTCTGCTTTTATTTTGTATTTATGAGATCTTATAATGCTAGTATTTGGTTATTCCAGTTCTTTCAAACAAGGCATCATCGTGCATTTCTTTATAAGTCAGACATAAGTCTCCTCTTAATCGCATATAGTTCATTGAGTATAATCCTAGGTTATGTAATCTATCAGAGTAGTCCAGGTCCCTTTGATTTCTAATATTTTCGGTAAATTTCCTTTGTATACCCTTAATTAATCTTTGGCCCTCAATAGTTTGAGGAGCCCAAAAGGGGACACAGTATTCCATATTCGGTCTGATGAGACTGGTGTATAAAGGCTTCAAGACCTCAGGTTCCCTACTTTTGATATTCCTTAGTATGCAACCCATCAAACTATTACATGTATTAACTATATTCCTAGTATGTTTTTTAAATGTTAATCTGTGAGAAACCAATATTCCCAGATCTTTCTCACATTCAGTTTTACTTAGGACTGAATTATTAAGCTTATATTGATGGAATAAATTTCTATTACCCAAGTGCATCACTTTACATTTGGTAACATTAAATTGCATTTTGTTTTCTTTAGCCTAAGGTTCCAAAAGATATAGTGCTGACTGCATTTCAAGAGATGACTGATGGTTATTTATAATCCTTCCCATTTTGCAATCGTCAGCATATTTAGTAAGCCATACACTGGTGATTGCATGGAGGCCACAAATGTTAAAAAGGGTAAGGCCCAGTACCGAGCCCTGAGGCACACCACTTGTAATATACCAAAAGAAGATGTATAACCTCTTATGGAAACACACTGACTCCTATTATCCAACCAATAGATGATCCAGTTTTCAGTGCTAGGATGTATTTGCAGCTTGATGAGGTGCTCTACCAATATCCTATGGGACACGGTGTCAAAGGCCTTAGCATAATCTAAAAATATTATATCGACCGGTAGGCCCTTATCCAATGCGACACTCACTGGTTCAAAAAATTGAAGCTGGTTAGTGAGGCATGACCTGCCAGCAAAAAACCCATGTTATGTACTATCTAAGAGCCCATTATCTTCGCCTAGTCACCCCTGTTGGGGTCACCGCAGCACTCCCTATGGCTCTTTGGATCTCACCAGCCCACCTCGAACCCAGCAAGGCTCCTAGTCACCCCTGTTGGGGTCACTGCGGTGCTCCCTATGGCTCTTTGAACCTCACCAGCCCACCTTGAACCCAGCAACGCTCCTAGTCGCCCCTGCTGGGGTCACTGCGGCGCTCCCTACGGCTCTTTGGATCTCACCAGCCCACCTCAAACTCAGCAAGGCTCCTAGTCACCCCTGCTGGGGTCACCGCGAGGCTCCCTACAGCTCCTGTTGGGGTCACCATGGCACTCCCTACAGCTCTTTGGACCTCACCAGCCCACCTCAAACCCAGCAAGGTACTGTAGCCAGCAGGTTCCATTTCAAGTCCTCAGGCAGCCTAGCTTTGAATTTTGGCACCTTTTCTAAGTGGCTCCCTGCCTTCCAAGCTGTGGCTGAATTTCTACCTCAACTTACCTCTGCACTATTGCACACTAGAGGAGACCACAAAAAAACCCCTTTACAGACTGACTTAAATGTGCCTCTGTCCAGCCAAGCTGTAAACTGAATTTGTGCCTGGAATTGCAGCTAGCTTGTATTTATGGCATTTCTGTGTGCACTGCAATCTCGGAGTTTATGGCACTGTTTCTGATTTAATTGTATGCTCCTAGCCTTTTTTCAATGAGAGACACTGAAGTCAAATTTAAAAATCATTTAAGTGCTACTGTATTTTTCTTTTGCGCATTTAGTAATTAACTGTATTTTACTGATTATTCTATGATTAATAAGGGAATGATTTAAACTCTTAGAACGTAGTGGCTGACTGCTCACCAATTAACTGTTTCAGGAATAATTTAGGGCAGAATTTTTATTTTTTAAAGTCTACTGGCTTTCTGCTCTTGGTGTGGGATTTCCTTTCTCATCTGTACTGCTGATTCTTGCCCCTTCCCCCCTACTTTCAGTAGTACCCCTTCCTGCTAGAAACATAGAGGTTGACGGCAGATAAGGACCGCAAGGCCCATCCAGTCTGCCCATTTCTTTTTCTACCTTATAAATGTGCCATCGGCCTTTGCTCTGTCAGTGGCCTATTTATTCATACTCATCTGTATTGCTCCCTTATGCCTATCCAATGCCTGTTTGAAACCCTGCACTGTATTCATAGCCAACACTTCCTGAGGTAGGCCATTCCATGCATCCACCACTCTTTCTGTGAAAAAGAATTTCCTCACATTACCCCTTAATTGGCCTCCTTCTAATCTCATGCTGTGTCCTCTTGTCCTGCTATTTTTCTTATATTTAAACATGTTAGACTCTTTCACCTTGTTAATGCCCTTAAGGTGTTTGAATGTTTCGATCGATCACCTCCTCCTCCTTTGCTCAAGGGTACATATTGAGCTCCGCTAATCTGTCCTCATATGTCTTCTGATGCAGTCCCTGCACCATTTTGTTTGCCCTTCTCCGACTACCTCAATTTGGTTAATGTCCTTGTGAAGGTGTGGCCTCCAGTACTGCACACAGTACTCCAGATGGGCCTAACCGTGTCTTGTAAAGAGGGATTATTACCTCCTCTACGACTTGTGATACCCCTACTAATACACGCTAACATCCCTAGCCTTACCTACTGCTTTAGAGGTCTGCTTGATGATTTCAGGTCATCGTGATGATGATGCCCAAGTCTCTTTCTTCCCTTGTGACTGCCAGCAACTCCTCCCAGCCTATAGGTGGCTTCAGGGTTTCTCTTCCCTATGTGCATGATCTTGCACTTCTTTGCATTAAATCCCAGTTGCCACTCTTCTGACCATTTTACTAGTTTATCCAGATCTCTTCTCATTCTACCAACCCCATCTGGATCATCTACTCTGTTGTAGATCTTGGTGTCATCTGCAAACAGACAAGCCTTACCCTCTAGTCCATCTGCAATGTCATTAATGAAGATATTGAAGAGGACTGGCCCCAGAACTGATCCCTGTGGTACCCCACTTGTGACTTGCATCTCTTCTGACTGTATACCATTTACCACCATTCTCTGTTTTCTGCCCGACAACCAATTTGCCACCCAGTTGACCAACTTCTGACCCACCCCGAGCCTACCCAGCTTATTTATCAATCTTCTATGTGGAACAGTGTTGAAAGCTTTGCTGAAGTCAAGGTAGGTGACATCAATTGCTCCTCCTTGGTCCACCAGTCTGGTTACCCAGTCAAAAAAATCTATGAGATTAGTTTGACAGGACCTTCCTTTTGTAAACCCATGCTGTCGTGGATCCTGTGCCCCTATGGATTCCAGGTGTTGCACTATCCTTTCCTTAAGGAGTGCCTCCATAATCTTGCCCACTACTGAGGTAAGACTGACTGGTCTGTAGTTCCCTGCCTCCTCCCTGCTACCACTCTTGTGAAGCGGGATCACATGAGCCCTTCTCCAGTCTTCTGGGACCTCTCCTGTGCTCAGAGACTCACTAAACAGTTCTGCTAATGGCTCTGCTAGTTCCACCCTTAGCTTCTTAAGTACCCTGGGATGTATGCCATCAGGTCCCATTGCCTTGTCCACCCTGAGCTTAGCGAGCTCTTGTAGGACCTTTTCTTTTGTGAAGGGAGTAGTTCTCACCTCCCTCCTCCCATGTCATGGTGCTGAGCTGTGGGCCCTGCCCTACCTTCTCTTCAGTAAATGCTGAGCAAAAGTATCTATTTAGGATAAATACTTTTACAGGATCCTGCTCCTCACATGCCCCCTTTTCTCCTTTGAGCCCCCTCTGGACTTTCTCCTTTCACTAATGTATCTATAGAATGTCTTGTCACCTTCTTTTATTGTTTGTGCTAGTGTTTCTTCAGTTTGGGACTTTGCCTGCCTTACTGCCTTCCCTGCTTCCCTTAGGGCAGTTTGGTATGCCTATCTTCATCCCGCTGTGTTCCCTTATATTTCCTGAAGGCCAGCCTTTTGGCTCTGACCTTTTCTGCTACTGTATTTGAGAACCAAAGTGGTTTCTGTCTTCTTTTGCACTTCCTTTTCTGTCTAACACAATGGGATGTTGCTTCAAGTATTGCATCCTTAATGCTTGCCCACTTTGCCTATACCCCCTCCCCCGTGTTTCTTTTTGCCAGGGCTAGCTTAACTCTGTTGGCCATCTTATTAAAGTTAGCTCCTCTGAAGTCCCATATTAATGCCTTGGAATGGGAAGATTTAGATGTTGTGGCCAAATTGAACCATACCATGTGATGGTCACTGGTCCCCAGGTGACCTTCTACATTCTACCTGGAGATCTGTGATCCCTTCCTGTTAGTCAGTACTAGATCTAGGATAGCCCTGTCTCTTGTGGGTTGTTGTACCAGTTGTTTAAGCTAATCTCTTCTGTCCATCCCTCCCAGTTAATCGCTCAGTCTGACTGTCTGTCCCCGCCTTCTTCTTCTGTCCCCTAACTAAATATAATTTTCTACCCCTCTTCTCTCCCTAGGCTCCTAGTCGCCCCTGCTGGGGTGACCGTGGCACTCCCTACGGCTGTTTGGACCTCACCAGCCCACCTCGAACCCAGCAGGTTCCATTTCAAGTCCTCAGGCAGCCTAGCTTTGAAATTTGGCACCTTTTCTAAGCGGCTCCCTGTCTTCCAAGCTGTGGCTGAATTTCTACCTCAACTTACCTCTGCACTATTGCAGACTAGAGGAAACCACAAAAAACCCTTTACAGACTGACTTAAATGTGCTTCTGGCCAGCCGAGCCGTAATCTGAATTTGTGCCTGGCATTGCAGCTAGCTGGTATTTATGGCATTTCTGTGTGCACTGCAATCTCGGAGTTTATGTCACTGTTTCTGATTTAATTGTATGCTCCTAGCCTTTTTTCTGTGAGAGACACTGAAGTCAAATTTTCTCCCTCCCCCCATCCCCTTCCCCATGACTTATTAAATGCTTGTTCCTTGGGGGCTGGTATTCTTTTTTCCCTCAGTGATTGGACCATTTCTTCTGGGGTGAGGATCTCAAGGCAGCTAGCTTGTGAATTTCATTGTTGGATTGCCCCCAGGAACCTGGTGAATATCTCCACGCTTAGCAAAAGCCTTTATAAGGTTTCTAGTTGCAGCTCTATATCTCTGCCTGCTGGATAGTTTCATCTTTGGACTTAGCTACTGTGTCACTCCTGCAGTCAACTGCACATTTGCTTCAGTCCTGTCTCCAGTCCTGAATTTGCTGCTTTCTCTCTTTTTCCCTACTTCTATGTTCCCTTCTTTTCCTTACCAGTGTACACTATGGGGGTGATCTCACTTCACTGCAGCTTTGTAGGAGTATTTTCCCTTCTGCTAGCCCTCTAACTCTCAGTAGATCTTCTCTGCTAGCCATCTACTGACTCTGGCTACTCAAATAAAGTCAAGGACTGGAGCTATTTTTTCTCAAACCTAATTATTAGGGGTAATACCTCTATCCCTGAAACCTGGCTCCTAAAGCTTATCCCATTTGCTAGTATAGCTGACTGCCTAAGCTATTCCCCTTTTTTTATGCCACTTGAAGGCAAACTCCAAACCTCTCTCCTTGAGACCTGGGTACCCCTATGTCATCTCTCTCTCTCCGGTGATATTGAACCTAACCCGGGCCCTCCTGATGGCATCGCTCCCAAGAACCCATCTTATTGGTTCACAGAAAAGGGGCTTAGGCTTGCACATATGAACATTAGAAGTCTGTCAGCTAATTTTGCACAGGTTAAAGCCTGGATTGCTCACAACTGCTCTGATGTCTTAGATCTAACTGAGACTTGGTTAAAACTCCATATACCAGATTCATTATGTAGGATCAATGGATATAAACTTTACAGATGTGATCGTCCAAATGCTAAAAAGGGTGGTGGTGTTTTGTTTTATACCAGACAAGACCTTGACATTATGGTCCTCCCGGTCAACACTACCTGTATATGTGAAACTATTCATATAGTTATTGCCTTAGGTCTCACTAAGAAGCTAAATGTAGTGTGCATCTATAACCCTCCTAAAAATGTACTAACAGGCCTTACTAAGGTAACTGACCATCTTTCCTCGCTAAAGGGTAGACATGAGCTAATTGTTATGGGGACCTCAACCTGGATTGGCTAGGGAAAAACTCTAATCTCTATGCTGCTGAACTCAGCAGGTTACACCTGTCTCAAATGGTCACTCTCCCGACCAGACAGGCTAGTAACAGCAGTCTCCAGTCTCTTCTAGACTGGGTCATCTCCAACAGGCCTGAGAGGATCAGTGCTGTTGGAGTTTTACTAGCCTCAGTCAGTGACCACTCCCCAGTTCATTGTGTTTGGAAGACTAGGGCCCCTAACCCCCCCCCGAGAAATTCTTTTCAGGGATTTTTCCAAAATGGATGAGAGCCCTAATCTTGGAGCTACAGAACATGGACTGGGCACCTCTATATAATACTTGTAATACAGAATGTGCTGCTCAATACCTCCTTACCACGCTTTTGAAGCTTCAAGACAAATATATTCCAGTAAAAAGGAGTCGTATCCGGGGATCTGCTACCCGCTGGTTAAATTCTTCACTCCTGTCCTGTCTCAAAAAAAGGGATAAAGCCTGGAACAAAGCTAAGCTAACCCAGTTCCCATCAGACTGGGCGGAGTACAGAAGACTCCGAAACCTATGTAAGGTTTCCATCAGATCTGCTAAGAGCAATTACTACCGTCAACTCCTTAGTCCCTCTGTCAGTAGCTCTCGTGGTTTTTGGCATCATGTTACCACCATCATAGGGAAACACAAGTGCAATACCATCTCTGATATGGTTGTGGATGGTTGTAATTGCAATAACCTGCTCACTATCGCCAAGGCTCTTAACTCCAGATTCACTGACCTCTCCTCCTATACTGCACCTCCTGGGTCTTTACCTGTCACTCCGCAGGATAACCTTAAACCTTCCAACCCATCTTTCACCCTTCGCCCAGTCTCTGAGAGTGAAATCTTACGCTTACTTAAGTCCATCTCTCCTGCTGGATCGGCAGGGGCAGATGGACTCTTACCAAAATTACTAAGAACTGTTGCACAGTCTGTAGTCTCTCCAGTGACTAGACTTTTCAACCTGTCTCTTCTTACAGGACATGTCCCTTCCCTCTGGAAGATTGCTTGAGTTGTACCAGTCTACAAAAAAGGGGACAACACTTACCTGGATAACTACCGCCCTATTGCCATCCTCTCCACCCTCTCTAAAATGCTGGAGAAAATTGTTGGTACCCAGGTCTTGGACTACCTGTATTCCTTCAAACTCCCCACCCCTGACCAACATGGTTTCCGACATGGGCACAGTACATCCACTGCTCTCATACAGTTTACAAATTATGTCAGACTCGCTATGGACAAAGGCTCTCTCACTGGGGCTACTTTTGTTGATCTTACAAAAGCATTTGATTTAGTTAACCACCTGCTGCTCCTATCAAAGTTGTCATCCCTAGGCTTCTCACCCTCTGTCACCGCCTGGTTCCAACATTATCTTTCAAAGTGGCAACAATTTGTCCAGATCGGAAATGCTAAGTCCCCTCTTGCTCCTACTTGGATCGGAGTGTCCCAGGGTTCGATTCTTGGTCCTCTCCTGTTTACAGTCTTTATAAACGACATCCCACCACTCACTGGTGCTTGCTCAGGTCTGCTATATGCAGACGATCTTGTTCTTTACTCATCCTCCTCAAACCTCTCAGATATTAACCTGAATCTCAATAGTAACTTCAATACCTTTCAGAGTTGGCTACTGCAAAACAAGCTTGTCTTAAATAACAAGCATTTGTCAATGCCAAATGTTTGCTTGCTGGCATTGGCATTGGTAGTGTAGGAGTGACAGAGCTGCATAATAGGAATGTCAGTGAAGTATTGAACTGAAGCCAACCCCATCAACACCCTGCAGATAGTGACAGGCATTGGGGTGTGCCTTTGGGTCATCAGGCATAACGGCCATGCCATTTCACCACACCCTACCGTGCAGACACCAACAAGTGTCACGGTGTGCCTTAGGGTCTTTGGCCCTTTGGCCCTTATGCGCGCCCCATTCCATCAGGAAATATTATGAGATGGGTGCGGTATAGGAGAATGGGGTGAACTTTGGGGCCGAAGAGTCCAAGGCACACCTCGATGCCTCTCAGTGGCTGCAGGGTGTGGGTGGGGGTTGAATGGTATGAGCATTGCAGGTGACAATCCCAAGTCACAGCCCTGATGAGTGTCATTCTCTACAGGGTGGGGTGTTATGGTCAGAAACCCTAACGTCTCAGGCATTCATAGGTATTTTCCCTCCAAATTTTCAACATGGTTTTTTTGTGACCCCCACCTCATGAACAGTGGCAATATCAGTTTATTAGCCGAAAGCTGCTTTTGCACAGCTACTACGGCATTTGTCACCACAGGTGCAAAAACACATTCTGAACAGGATGTGAAAAATGATAGCTGTACTGTTCATGGGAAGTGTAAAATGGCAATGTTGAAAATCTGCAGTAATATTAAAATAATTGAAGTCACTGACGTGCATACAAACTGTGCGTGCACCCGTAATGTAATTAGTTTGGGAATTGTTTACAGCAGATTGTCAACACAGGCATTTTGGGACCTCCGGTCATGAACAGTGTCACTGTGATTTTCTTTATCTGTCCCGAACAATGATTTCCCACAGCGACCACGCATTTCTGTGCTGAAAGTGTGAAAACACATTTCAGCCATGTTGTGAAAAATGATAGCTGTACTGTTCATAAGGAAGTGTGGAAAAATGCCACTGGTGAAAATGTGGACTGAAAATATTACAAATTCATGAACTTACGAGGGTGCGTGAAAACTGCGCAATGCTCACTCGTAACACAGTCATTTTTAGGAATTTTTTCACCAAATTTTCAAAATAGCAATTTTAAGACCTCTGCTCATGAACAGTGTCACTGTGATTTTCTTAATGTGTCCCATACGTTGATTTCCCACACTGACTGCGCCATTGTGCGCTACATGGGCGGAAACATGTTTTGGGCGACATTTGAAAAATGACAGCTGTACTGTTCATAAGGAGGTGTGGTAAAATGGCAATGTTGAAAATCTGGAGTGAAAATATTGAAAATTTGCGAACTTATGAGTGTGCGTAGGATCAGCGCAACAAACGCTCGTAAAACAGTCATTTTTGGGAATTTTTTCACCAAATTTTTAACATAGCCATTTCAACACTTCTGCTCATGAACAGTGTGACTGTGATTTTCTTAATGTGTCCCATACATTGAGTTTGTACACCGAATGCGCCACTGTGCGCAACATCTGCGGAAGCACATTTTGGGTGAGAAGTGAGAAATGACAGCTGTACTGCTCATAAGGAGGTGTGGTAAAATGGCAATGTTGGAAATCTGGAGTGAAAATATTGAAAATTCGTGAACTTACGAACGTGCATAGGAACAGCGCAACGCTTGCTCGTAAAATAGTCATTTTTTTGGAATTTTTCACCAAATTTTAACATAGCCATTTTACACCTCTACTCGTGAACAGTGTCACTGTGATGTTCTTAATGTGTCCTGAACATTGATTTCGAACACCGACTGTGCCATTGTGCGCTACATGCGCGGAAACACATTTTGGATGAGATGTGAAAAATGACAGCTGTACTACTCATAAGGAAGTGTGGTCAAATGGCAATGTTGAAAATCCGGAGTGAAAATATTGAAAATTCACGAACCTACAAGCGTGCGTAGGAACAGCGCAACACACGCTCGTAAAACAGTCATTTTTAGGAATTTTTTCACCAAATTTTCAACGTAGGCTTTTTGAGAGCCCACCTTATGAACACTGGCACTGTCATTTCATTAATCGGTCCTGAAAGGTGATTTCGTGCAGTGACTGCGAAATCACCCTTCGGACCTGACTAACGCCATGACAGTGACAGAATTCATGAGGAGGGGTCCCAAAAACCCCATGTTGAAAATTTGGTGCCAAAATTCCCAAAAATGCCTGAGATATGCAGCAAAGTTGAAAAAACCCTATTCATTACATTATACAGCTTACCGGCATTTCCTCAGTTCGCGGCGGCTTTGAAGAGTGCAGACGTGTTCCCGGTCCACGAAGATGCGTCGCGCTGAGCTCGAGGTAAGTATGGGGTGGGGGTGTGGGAGGCAGAGGTGCAGTGGGTGGAGTGCGGGTGGGGGCAGAGACAGCGAGGACCGTTTTGTGTTGCAGATTTTTTTTAACAAAGGAGAGCAGCCTGGGGCGTTTGCCACGCTGGGGTGGGCTCCCAGTGTGACACAAGGATGGCTTGTGGGCGGGGTGTGGAGCCCGGCAGGGGATTGGAAGCACCCCCATTGGCGACAGCATCTGTTGCCACGCTGAGTGGGCTCCAGCATGGCACCCTGTACTCTGGGGGGGGGACAGTGGAGCCGATGGGGATTGGCCACCCCATCGCCCACATGTGTAGCCACGCTGGGTGGGCACCCAACGTGGCATGTACAACTCTGTTTGGGAGGGCGGCAGCACAGCCGATGAGGATTGGGCACCCCATCGGCTATACAGTGCGGGGGGGGCGAGCACGCAGTATGCGTGCATGTGCGTGTGTGTGTGTGTGTGTGTGTAGGGGGAGCGTGCATGAGCAGGCAATATCTTATTGTTGCTCACGAAACGTAGCTCCCCCTTTCAACTGTACACCACTGCATTTTGGACTGCTCTCATAGACAGCTCCAGCAGGCATTGGAGAACTGGGGCCGTGCCTGCAAACACACCGACTGATTTGGAAGAGGGCTGTCACACCTCCGAAAACTTGGATGATGGCACTATGTTTCTTGCACATGCGTGCAAGCAAACATAAAAATAAAACGGCGACTATGCTCTTCAGTTCAGGTTCAAAAATTCAGTCCTTCACCCAACCATTAAGTATCAGAGCGCTAGATGGCTCTCCCCTTAACACAGTTACCTCTTTTAAATACATAGGAGTAACCCTTGATCCCACCTTGGATTTTGAACTGCACCTAGCCTCAGTCATTAAATTCATCAATATTCAACTTGGGCTAGCATATAAGGTGAGACATAGCCTAACATACACGGTGAGGATGGCCATTGCACAGGGGATCCTGAGACCCAAATTGGCGTATGGGTTAATAGTCTTCCTGGCAACTACTGGAGGGCTCCTCCGAAAGTGGGATGTCTGCTACAACAGCATTTGCCATTTTGCGTTGTCTTTGCCTTTACTCACTGATGCACACTATACTCCAGTCTGGGATGGTTTACCCCCCTCAGTCTTCCGACAGTTTACTTCCTACTGTTTTAGAAAGAATAAAATCTCCTCCCAGATACCTGACAAATTGGCTCTACTGCTCAAACCTGTGACCTCTGCCTTCCCACTGAGATCAGATGACAAATCCCTTCTTGTCCAACTGAGATGTAAAACCAAAATGGGGGAGAATGCTTTCTCTAGCTGGGCCCCTAAACTATGGAACTCCCTTCCACTGAGTCTAAGGATCTCCCCTTCTCCACACAGCTTCAAACAGGAGCTTCGTATGGCTCTTCTAAGCTCTGAACCCTGCTCCTGTCCTCTATCCACCCACTCCTGTACTGGTTCCTCCTAGTTGCCTACCGGCTCCAACCTCTACTACTCTCAAACCTACCTGGAAATCTCATTTCCTCTCTTCTAGCACTTACTATTTGTAAGACTTATGACTGTTAGTTATTTGCACTTATATTTCTGTTTTGTTACTACATATAGATTCCTGCAAATGTACTGTCATTGCTGAAAATTTTGTAGAAGTGTACCATGTCTGACTTCTACTTGTTCCCATGATGTTTTCTTGTATCTACTATTGTTTACGTATCCTTTGTTGTAATCTCCCAGGTTGTACCTGAAAATAGACAGCTATGCTGTCTAGTGCTCCTATCCGGTTAACAAAAACTAAATAAAATCTTACAGTATGTTATTATATGCATCTGAATCAATTTTTCTAGGAGTTTGCCGATAACACAGGTCAAGCTGATTGGTCTACAAGTCTGGACATCATTTTTACTGCCACCCTTGTATAATGTTCTAAGCGTACAACAGTGCAGCAGTCCATTCTCAATACCCCATTTCGAGGGCAAACGTTGTTAGGCCCTGAGGTCCAACATATCCTGTCAATACTTCAAGCTTCAGGCAGGACTCTGAAGTCTGTTCATTCCCTTTAACATACCCAGCCACGGCCGGCCCGGTGGCGCTGAGGATTGGGGTGCTGGACACCACACCTTGCGCTACGCCAGCAACGCAGGTTCAGGAATGGACTCGGGTTGCTGGGGGTCATGGGGGGGGAGGATTGAGCATCCCTGCGGATGCTCTCCTCCCTCTGGGGTGGGACACCAGGGGTGCCTCTAGCATCCGACACCCCTGAAGCTGGTGGATGCACAGGCATACGGGGTACCGTCGGCTCTACTGGAGTCGGTGAGGGGGGATGCTGTTACATGCGTGGCTGTCGGCGTGCATAAGCACGTCGGCAAGCCTGGATGTATGTCCTAAGCACAGGCATCCCAGGGGAATGGGAGAAAAACAAGGGAAAAATCTAACATCCCTCACCCTACAAGCGGATGAAACTAGGAATGGGATGCCATGGGGATTGCCCTGGCGGACGGAGTAGGAGGAGGTATGAGGCCTCCTCCGAAAGCTGTGGAAGCCAGGCAAATAACACAAAAAAAACATACCCAGCCTAAGGGAAGGGACAGAGGTCCCTTTCATCCAGCTGGTGTCAGACAGTGCCCAGCTACCAGACATCAGGGCAGGGACAAGGGAGGAATAGCCTTGCCAGTCCCCAGTACTACCCCAGGTGCCCATTCAAAAGCTCATAGAGGTTGTGGTGCAGGGGAAGCCATCCTAACTGGATCCGCCTGATTCCTTATACACTCCCCCACCACCTTTGGCTCCAGAGGTGGTTGTAGAGGGTCGCCCCTCCCTCCATTTAAACCAGTGGAAGAAGGTGACTACAGATACATGGGTTCTGGATATCATAGAATAGGGTCATGCTCTGGAACTTCTTGACACACCTCCAGATCATCCCCCACTTGCAACAACCTATATTCCAGAGCACCCACCTCTACTACTGGAGAAAGTGCAGACTTTGCTTTAGAAGTGGGCCATTGAACCTGTACCCTTAGAATAAAGGAACTCAGGTTTTGACTCCCAGTACTTTCTTGTCCCAAAGTGGAGAGGAGATCTAAGGCTTATTCTGGATCTTGGGAGGTAAACTTCTTCACAGAGTCCAAGAAGTTCAGAATGGTCACCCTGCAAGGCCTTCTCCCACTGCTGCAAGCAGGGGATTGGATATGTTCCCTCAATATGAAGGATGCCTACCCCCATATCAAAACCCAGAAGCCTCAAAGAAAATATCTGAGGTTCCTGTTTCAAGGGGAACATTACAAATTCAGAGTGTTGCCCTTTGACTTGTCTTCTACACCACAGGTATTTACCAAATGATTTGCAGTGGTGGCAGCAGCCCTTCACAGGGAAGGCTTCTATGTTTACCTTTACCTGGATGATTGGCAATTGAAAGCCCAATCCAAGGACCAGCTCTTGAAAACTTTAGCTCACACCAGACAGCTGCTTAATGCTCTGGGGGTGACAGTCATCATACCAAATCAGTGTTGACAACCTGCCAGTGACTGCAATACATAGGAGCAGCCCTGGACATGGCCCAGGGCTCAACTTTTCTGCCTTTGGAAAGGGCCAAACGTCTGGTTGCCAAAGCACAGTTAGTGCACTACAGCCATTATGTCTCAGCAAGGATATTCCTGCACCTTCTGGGACTCATGGCGGTGGCCATTGTTACAATACCACTGGCCAAACTGCATATGTGGATTCCCCAGTGGACCTAAGAGTCCAGTGGGATCAGCTCACAGACGATCTAGAATGGATGGTTCTAGTTACATCCCCTGTACGCAAAGTGCTCAAGTGGTGGATGGAACCAAGCAACCTGTTGAAGAGGATTCCATTCCTGATCCCCTTCCCTCTACAGATTCTCACTACAGATGCTTTGAGAAAGGGCTGGGTAGCACACTTAGGCCCTCATCAGACACAGGGCACGTGGATTCCAGTGGACAGCAGCTTGCACATACATTTCTGGAAATGTGAGCTGTTCTGTACAGATTCCAGGCCTTCCAGAACTACTTGTCCCCAGGTCTTCTGTTAATACAGATGAACAATGTCAGTGTGATGCATTACATCAACAAGTGGGGACTCATTCCTATCTGCTGTGCAGGGACGTAATGAGGGTTTGGTATTGGGCTCTGGAACACAGTCTAGAACTATCAGCAGTACATGTTCGAGGTGACCAAAATATCTTGGCAGACAAACTAAGCAGGTCACAGTCCAGTATGCTTGAGTGGGAACTGCTGACCTCAGTGGTTGATGACCTATTTTAAAGATGGGGTCATCCGTAGTTGGACCTTTTTGTGTCCCCTCACAATGTAAAACTGATGCTTTTCTGCTCATTCACTCCAGGGCCTGGAGTTTTCCGGTGAGACGTGTTGTCCCTCTATCAGAAAGGGAGGTTCCTGTATGCCTTCCTTTCCCTTCCCTCATATTCAGAGAGTGCTACTCAAGCTTCAAATGGAGAGGGCAACTCTGATATTCATTGCTCCCCTTTGGCCTCGACAGATCTGGTTCCTCTTACTGCAATGGCTAGCAGTGGAATCCCCAGTGCCTCTGCCCCTGTGCAAGGGTCTACTGTCACAGGAACAGGGTACCCTGGTCCATCTGGACCTGAAGTCTCTCCACCTGCATGCATGGCTCATGAAGATATAGCTATTGCTAGTTTAGGGGTTTCCCAAAAAGTGACTGATGTTCTGGTGGCTGCCAGAAAACCTTCCACAAGAGCCACTTATTCTATGAAGTGGAAGCGATTTGCTTTATGGGCCACTTCTCACTACCTAGATGCATTCATCTGTTCAGTTGATCAGGTTCTAGAGTATCTGCTGTCCTTATCAGATTCAGGCCTGCATTATTCCTTAATCAAAGTGCACCTGGCTGCTATAACACCTTTCCACGTGCCTACAGAGAGTTATATGGTCTCCCAGCAGAAGGTGGCCCATACATTCTTGAATGGCTTTCTACATCTGAAGCCTCCCATCCATAATCCAGTCCTGGCTTTGGACCTGAATTTTATTTTGGAAAAGCTTATTTTGGTTTCTTTTGAGCCAGCCATGACTTGTGACTTACACTTTCTCTCTTGGAAAACATTATTTTTAGTTGCAATCACATCTGCTCGAAGGGTTTCAGAACTACAAATTCTAATGTGGGCCTCCATATTTGATTTTCCACAAAGACAAGGTGTCTTTGTGTACTAATCCTAAGTTTCTTCCAAATGTGGTGTCTGAGTTTACTTTAAATCAAATCATCCACCTGCCAGTTTTCCTCAGCCCTCCTCAGGCACAACTCCACTCTGGCAGTCTCCTCTGAAGTTGCCTGCCTGTGCCTCCTGAAGTTCGGGAAGGAGCTTGTGATCCTGCTGCTTGCGGACAACCTTCACCAAGCCGCAAGCTTCATTTTCTATTGAATCACCAACGTGGTTCAAATTCAAGAACAGCCAGGCTTTCCTCATCCCTCCCTGGACGTGGCTCCGCTCCGGCGGTCTCCTCTGAAGCTGCCTGCCTGTGTCTCCTGAAGCTTGGGAAGGAGCTTGCGATCCTGCTGCTTGCAGACTGCCTTCACCAAGCCTTAAGCCACATTTTGTATCAAACCACCAACGTGGTCTGAATCCAAGAACAGCCAGGCTTTCCTCAGCTCTCCTGGCGGCCTCCTCTGAAGCTGCTTGCCTGTGCCTTCTGAAGCTCGGGAAGGAGCCTGCAGTCCTGCTACTTGCAGATCACCTTCACCAAGCCACATTTTCTATTGAACCACCAGTGTGGATCAAATCCAAGAACAGCCAAGCTTTCCTCAGCCCTCCTCGGGTACAACTCCACTCCAGCGGTCTCCTCTGAAGCCGCCTGCCTGTGCCTCCTGAAGCTCGGGAAGGAGATTGCAGTCCTGCTGCTTGCAGACACCTTCACCATGCCACAAGCCACATTTTCTATTGAACCATCAATGTGGTTCGAATCCAAGAACAGCCAGGTAGCGAATCTTTGGAGCGCCCAGAGCCTGCTACACAGGACAAAGAACATTTGAATTTCTGATGCCATTTTATTCTAAGCCCATGATTGGCTATAGCTCCTAGACCTCTGATCTAGCTTACTGGCTGCTAGAACTCTTTAGCCTGTAACTTTACTGCGTTTTGGTCTAATGTACTGGCTGCTACAAAACCCTAGCCTGTAATGTTTACTGTGTTTTGGTCCAGCTTACTAGCTTTAAGAAATCTTAGCCTGTAATTTTTACTGTGTTTTGGTCTAGCTTACTAGCTTTATAAAGTCCTTAGCTTGTAATTATTACTGCGTTTTGGTCTAGCTTACTAGTTTTAAGAAATCCTTAGCCTGTAATTTTTTACTGCGTTCTGATCTAGTGTACTGGCTATTAGAAATCTCTTGCCTGTAATTTTTACTGTTTTGCATCCTTAAAGACCTGTTTTCTCATTTATTCTGGACTGCTTTTGTTGCCTTTTTTCATTTATTTTGTTAACTTGCTACTGCCTGACCTATAGTCAAAGTGTGCCTTTTCCCCTACCTTGAATTAATTGTTCCTATCATTGTTTTACCAATCCCTCACCTTTTTCCTTACATTTAACTTAATTGCCAACTTGCTCTGCCTTCTCTGTTCTACTGCTGGATCTCTCTGTTCCTTTACTGACTTTCTTCACAGTCCTCTTGTGCCCGCCCTGTTCCTTTGTCTGTTTGACCCCACCCCGGCTATCTCTCCCTACTTAACCTTGTTCCCATCCTCTTTCCCCCAGGCTTTCCTCAGTTCTCCTCAGGCATGACTCCGCTCCGACAGTCTCCTCTGAAGCTGCCTGCCTGTGCCTCCTGAAGCTCGGGAAGGAACTTGTGGTCCTGCTGCTTGCAGACCACCTTCACCAAGCCACAAGCTGCATTTTCTATCAAACCTTTGGAGCACCCAGAGCCTGCTTATCTGCCCACCCCCCCATCTGATCTATTATATTTATAGCCCCAGAATCAGGTGACCTGCCTTCCTTGTGAATTACTAAGTACCTACTTTCCCCTCTGTAGGTTATTCTTCAGCCACTAGAGGGACAAATACCAAAGCCATTCCATCTTAATTCCTCCCTTGTGTCACTGCCTTAACTACTGTCTTATTCCTTCCTCTCCTCACTGTCCTACCCATCTGCAATTCCACTTATTTAACCCATTATTCTCTTATTTTCAGGTCAATCTAAGCCTCCTCCTCCTCCTCCTCTCACAATGCATCTCTGCCTCACCACCTTCCCCCTCTTACTGCTCCTAACCCTCTCCTTACCCCCTCCACTTGCACACTACCCACCGGAACCAAACAACCCAACTTCACTCCCTACCCCTCACCTCCAGACTCCTACTTTTATCCTTGCAATCACCCCTTCCTCCCTCCTTGAACCCTGGTCATATTCTCCTATCTGCCCCCATGCTTCCCTGACCTCTATGTCAGCTAATTTTGCCTTTCTTCATCTAATGTTCTCCTTCTCTCCCCCTTCCTCCCTACCCCTCTAGGCCCAAAATCTCCTCCTCCTCCTCCTCCTCCTCTCATAAGTGCCCTAAAATTCACCTCCTAATTATTGCCCTTCTCTTGTTCTCCTCAGCTTCAGGGAATATCCACCCCAGTTCTGGTCCTTGCCTCTTCCACATTGGGCCTCTCTTCTGCAACTGTCACTCCCTCCTTTGCCCACTCTGTTCTCCCAAAAGGACTCAAGATTCTACACTTAAATATCTGTAGCCTACAGCTAAAAATTGACCTCCTCCAAACCATGGCGATTACTCTAAAACCTGATATACTAATTATTACGAAAACCTGGCTAAAGGACACAATCCCTGACCACTCTGTCTCCATCCCAGGCTACGTATCCTAAGGCAAGTCTGGGCTGGCAGGGGTGGTGGCGTGGCCATATACATTCTCACCTCACTACAATATTCTACTATATACTCTACCTCCAATCCAGCAACCCACGATGCTCTAGCCATACAAGTGACCCTGCCCTTCACTCTCCATATCCAGTGTCTACTGCTGCTCAAGCATTCAGCCAATGACTGCACTTGATCTAATCACCTCCATCGCAACCCTTTCTCACTCTGGTGATCTATACATCCTGGATGATTTCAATTTAAATTGGCTGTCACCTAAGTCTGCCAAAACACGAATTGAATAGGAGCCCTTACCACGCCCAGCTGATCTCAGAACCCACCACCCGCCCAAACCACAAGACATTAAATCACACCTGCGTCACTGGGCACTCACCTCCCACACTCAGAGAGTAATCAAATCTGGCATCCTTCCTGATGCTCTCAGTGACCATAACCCAATCTTCATAGTCCGGAAAGTCCACAGGCCAAAATCCCTGCACAAAACCTTGCAACTATGCTCATTTAAGTCACTGAACTTTGAACCCCTACTGCTCAGTCTTACCCTCTCTGACTGATCACCCCTAGCTTCCTTTTCCTCGGTTGACATGGCCCTTTCTTACTTCAAAGATATATTCCTAAGTACTTGGGATACCTTCGACCCACTTAAAACAACCAGAGTCAGGGGTAATCATCTTCCATGGATTACTCCTGAGCTTTCTGGCCTGCCTCAGGGCTAGAGATTGTGCCTGGAAGCTTAATAAAACAACCCAGACCTCTAATGACTTCGCCACATACCGTATGCTCTGAAACGCCTGCACCAAGGCAACAAGATTAGCAAAGTCAAAATACTTCAAATCGGCCTTCCTCACAAACATAAATACTCCATCAAAATTCTGGAAGGTGGTCCATGCTCTCTTCACACCCCATTCCCACCCTCCACCCCGGTTCTTAAAATAAACAACACTCTTGTGGTCAACCTGAGCACAGTTGCCAAGGAATTTAGCTCCTACTACACCTCATGCGCCACCGAACTTCTAATGTCCCTCCCTTTCTACCCCCCCACCTCTTCCAACACCAAAACCCTTCCCTCATCCTCTCCTCCCACCTTCTGCTTCTCTGCTATCACCACTGATGATGCCCTGCTCACTATCAACCCTTCAAAAGGCTCCTCCCCTGATGACCTCCACCTCAAACTCCTCTCTCTCTCTCAGCCCATGCCATTGTTTACCCCCCCCTCTCTCATTCTAAATCTCTCCTTCTCTACTGGCTCACTCCCCACCTCATGGAAACATGCTGTGGTCTTCCTCTTACCCAAAAGCAGAGACTCCTTTTTCCCTAGCAACTATCACCCCATCTTCCTCCTCTCTACCCTCTCCAAACTCCAAGAACACCTAGTTCTTTCCCAACTTACCTCCTACCTTTCAGACTTATCCTTTTCCACCCTGTTCCAATCTGGTTTCAGGAAAAACCACCCTACTACCACCTCCCTGCTCAGGCTCAGTGACTCTGTCCTAACCAGGCTGGACAACGGCATTATCATCTCAGCCATTTTTGTCGACCTTGCCAAAGATTCAACAATGTCTCCGACACCCTTCTCCTGGACTCTCTCTCATCAACAGGCCTGTCTTCCTCTGCCACTAGCTGGTTCGGAGCCTATCTCACTGGTAGAACTCAATCAGTTAGAATCTCTGGAATCTCCTCCCCCCAACCCCGATCACCACAGGAGTCCCGCAGGGCTCAGTGTTTGGTCCCGTTATTCTCAATCTTCCTAAATGACCTGCCCTTAGTCTGTTCCCCTTTCTCCTCCATCCACATGTGTGCCGATTATACGGTCTTGTATGCTTCTGGCTCAAGTCCTGCTGAGGTTACAACCAACTTGCAGCATGATTTCAACCAAGTTCAGCTCTGGTTTGCCAACTATCACCTCTTCCTCAACACCAAGACCACTGTCTCCATGACCTTTTGGCACTAGGCAGAGACTCTCTAGGCTCCCTACTGTCCCCTCTTTCCACACCCTGGATGGGACTATTGTAGAGGACACTTTCTCCTTCAGATACCTCAGGGTTTGGCTTGACCAGCACCACAACTTCTCTAGACATATTGATGCCATCCTGAAAAAACTGCGCCCCAAGCTTGGTGCCACCAATGTTTATATATACGCTGACGGCTGATGTCGTAGTGGGTGGTCCGTGGCATACTGCTTGCAAAAGTTTCCATGTAGTCCTAGCACCTGGCTATAAGTTCCATAGGTGTGGCCTGATGAAAGAGATTCTCTTGAAGATCTACTGTTACAGTAAGTATGTAACTGTTCTTCCCCATCCCCTGCACTCTTGTAGCCCCCCTAGCCCATCCTCCTCCTCTCCAACCAGTATCATGGAGAATGCCCTCCCCACTCACCCAACTGCAGCATCCAAGATCATTTACCCTCCAGTCTTGGAAAAATAATCAATAAAGCATCTCTTCCCTCACCCACTCAGCAGCACTAAATCCCACCTCCACCCTGCCAGCCCTGGCCAAAATAAACAATGACACATCCCTGCCTGAGGTGCCCATCACCCACTTAACACCAACTCACCAGCCCCCATGCCATCGAACAAAAGGATACAATGTCTGTTGCCGAGAGAGGGACGGTGATAGTCACAGACCCTCCTCTCACCACCTTGGCCAGTCCCACAATGATATTAAAATCCTCCCAGAATTACGATGGCTGGTAGGTGGCACCACATCATATTATGACAAAATTCTATCAAACAGACATTGATCATGGAGGGAAGGCGATGGCCTCTGAATCAAACACAATCATCATGGTGAGATGTTCAAGATTTGCAGCAGTTGATACTATGAGTTAACTGGACTTCAAGGGAAAAAAATCAAGCTAATGGGGAGAGGGGTGTGGGAACAAATCCAAGTAAAAAAATCACCACTGAAGGAAAATGGCAGAAGGGTCTACCTCCACCTACATCTGCAGGGCACTCCAAAGACTGGGCCCCCAACTATCTATGGCTTAGTGATCCCAGACTCCATTCTGAAGTATAAGAGGGGCAGCTGGAAACAGGTATACCAGTGGGCAAGCAGTTGAGGCTGAAGGAGATACCACAGTTCATTTATTTTTTTGAATTTTTATTCATTAAACTCTAGGATTACAAATACCTTTGAGCAAGAACTGCTCATTTACAAAGGTTCCACGTCAAAGGATGGAAGGTTAATATACAAACAAAGGTAAACATTAATACAAAGTCTCAAAAAAACAAAATACCTTATTCAAGCGGAGAGACAGCAAAAGGACAGTAAGGCCAGATGAGCAACCAGTAGGGAGGGTGGGCAGGGGTCAGGAAGGGTGGGCAGGCTCAAGGGCCATTGTCTGGCGGGGGGGTTGGTATGAGAAGTACAAGGTAGAGGGGACAGAAGTCTGAAGTGCTAAAAGATGGGAGGGTGTGGGTGAGGTAGGGGAAGAATGTGGGAGTAAACAGGAAGAGACTCTGGACAGGAGTTGAAGCATGGCGCCATCAAGAGACAGGCACAATGGGGCCTATGCACTAACTATGCATGGGACGCATGTAAATCACCTGTTCCACACCTGCGCGCAGGCATGTGCATACCAGCATTCATGATTGGCTGCCCGCACCCTACCCCCCGGCACATAGCAGCACGGTGAAGGAATGGGGCTGTGCTGGGGAGGAGCACGGGATGCTGGTGGGCATCCACTGGGATGCCTGTCCTGGATTCCATAGTGGATCCCCTCCACACACAGGCAGGGGATCCTGGGAAGGAACATACCCCACCATGTTTAAACAATGAGCAATTGCCGAATGGACACCCCCAGCCCTCCTGGGCAGCACAGTGTGCTGGTGCAGCTGTTGCAGTGGGATCCTAGTACTGCCACACCCTGCTAATAACCAGCAGGGGGGCACGTAAATATTTATGGCACGGTCCTCTGTTGCATAGCTCCAACTGGTGCGCCACACCATAGTGCATAGTGCCAGGCACACCCCTGGTACAATCCTGGCACGATGCCACTTGACCAGCTGGGGGATCCAGCGTGCCCATGGTGAATGCCGCCAAGGGTGTGCAGATCACCGCTGTGAGGCAGTTGGACATAGTCATGCCTACCTGTTGCCCATACATAGCACATAGGCATTTGAGCATAAACCCCACTGGTATTAAACAAAGTAGATTAAAAAAATGTTCTGATCAGCTGTTCCCCCATCAAGATATCCTTGAAAGTCTAAGTTGAAATAAGTGTCCTGTTCCACTTATTCCCTGGCATCTAGCCACTGCCCTTCCCTCTCTCAATCTGCGATGTACTGTAAGATACAGATACTGCAGCAGCAGGTAGATTAAACTAGGGAGGTGGCTGCAGTGGAAAACAGAAAAGGTCAAAAAGCAGGTAATGTTGGGTTATCATGTGGGGAAGTAGTGGTGGGATGGGTGTTAGGGAAGGTGGTAATAGAGGGGAGCTGGCATAGTTGTGTGGATGAGGTGGGGACATGTTGTACGGCAAAGAGGAGGGACAGGGGAGCTGTCAGAAAATAGTGCGCATGGATGATGGTACTGGAGAAGGGGTAGACAAATGAGGTTAGAGCCGAGGATATGGGGGTGAAAGTACATCATGGGATGAAGAAAACAGCTGAATGGTAAAGGTGGAGCAGGGGAGCTGGTAAAAACTAAATTCCTCCATACAGTATGCCCCCTCTCTGGGCAGCAAGGGGTCAAGGCAGTCAGAGTTGGCTCCAGACAGGAGTGGGCAGCTCAGTATCAGCATTGTTTTTTTTTGTTTTTTTTACCAATTGGGTCGGAGTCCAGAGATGGGTGACAGGCATATTGTATGGAGGAGTTTCGTTTTTTGCTGCTGGTCAGGGGTAAGCTTGCTAATGGACAGGAAAGACAAAAGACGGAATGAATGGACTGGAGGACAACACAGTCAGTTGAATGGAGAGGTCAGGTCAGTTGACACCTTGGCAGGGATTATGGATGGATTTACCAGAGGAACTGTAGCAGTTGTCGCCGGACCACCCCAGAGACCCCAAGACCCAGCAGCCCTGAAAAGGAACGCTTAGGAGAATGGGGTGGGAAGGAGATGTTTCACTTGCTGGGAGGAGGTCTTAGGATGCGGAATCTGATTCCAATTCTGCATCTGACAAGTACTTTTTGGAATTCGAATTTCTGGTCTTCAATACCAAAAAACAGCTTGAAATCCAAGTTATTTGCATATATCAGTACTGATTCTGAGTAAACCTACTTTACGCCTTCCCCTATATCGCAAATGAACACAGTGAAAAGGACAGTGCCTAGTACCAGTCCCTACAGTACTCGTAACCTCACTTACCCATTTCCTACAGCCTTTTGCACCCTTCCTCTCAGCTAGCTTTCCACCCAAGCTGCCAATGTTTCATATACCCCCCAAGTCCCTTAGCTTCTTGACCGGTTTCCTATTGGTTGGCTGAGTCAAAGACTTTGCAGAAATCTTAGTACACTGTATCAATTGCTTTTTCCTTGTCAGATATCCTGGTCATCCAGTCGAAGAAGTTAGTTAGATTCGTCTGGCAAGACTGCCCCTTTGTGAAGCCATGCTGCCTGGGACCCTGTAGCCCATTCCATTTTAGGAAGTCTACAAGTTCTTCCCCCAGTATGGACTGCAATATTCCCCACTGTAGGCTTCAGGCTGACAAGTCTATAGTTTCCTGGCTCATCTTTCCTACCACTCTTGTGCAGAGGAACCACATACACTGTCCTACAGTCCCTAGGGGCAACCCCTCTGAACAGCAAGCAACTGAATAAGTCTGCAGTGCAGCATCTAGTACTTCTGCAGCCTCCTTGAGCATCCTAGGATGTAAGCCATCATACCCCATACATTTATCTACTTTCAACCCTTTTAACTTTTCCCAAATCCTTTCACCTGTTTTTCTGCCCGTGATGCTTGTGCATTCACCCCCTTTCCTTCCTGACCCCACATTGCAGCAGTGGACCATCTTTTTCCCTAGTAAATGATGAATTAAAGTATTTGTCCAGTATCTCTGCTTTACCTTTGTCCCCCTCCTCACATCTCTGCTCCCACTCCAGGAAGGTTAGTTCCCTAAGACCTGGTCTGAGACCAGTTTCTTTGTTGCACTTTTTTTTCTTGCACTTTACACCCTTTAGTGCACATTTACTATTCCAATACCACAATGCCACGGATCAGCATTCCTGTGAAATTAGAGGTTACAAGAATTTTAGGGAAACCAGGATTCAAATTCAGACCTCCTGTATCACAGCCTACTGCCCTAACCACTATGCTATGCTTGCTGGTGCTTAGTAAGCGTGAAGTTAGACATACATGTAACACTAACTGGTCTCAAATCTGTTACAGAGGGACACTGGTCTCAGACCAGGTCAGTGGGGCAAAAGAAAAGACACTGGTCTCAGACCAGATCTGTGGGGACACATCTTCCTAGACACCCTCTTAAGCCTCACTACATCCCCTTTGACCTTTCACTTCTCCCAAAAATATCTGAAGACTGTCTTTTCATCATGCTTCACCACCCTTGCTAGCCTCAGTTCTGTCTGCCTTGACCTGTCTGACCTTTCTGCTAGCAACCCTTGCTGCCTCTAGGTACAATTCCCTATTTTCCCCTTCCCCACCTTTGGCTTCCTTTATATTTTATGAACGTCCACTTCTTGGCTCCTACCTCTTACCACGTCCTCTACTTCTGCTGTGAATCACATTGGGCTTCTTGACTTTTTTCCCTTTGACACCCTCCCAACAGAGCTTTCTGCTGCCACTAATACTCCTTTATTAAATGCTTCACAGGTTTCCTCTATCCCTTTAATCTGCCCTGTTCTCTCTGGGCTTTCTTTTAACAGCCCCTTCATCCAGTCAGAATTTGCCTTGTTGAAATCCTATGCCTTTACTGTTTGTGGCACTCATATAGTCTTTATTTGGACCCCCAACTCTACTCTTGTGGTCACTGGAACCTAGTGATTCCTGGACTACCACATTTTTGATCTTTTCACTGTTGTTGACTACCAGATCCAGCAGGGCCCCTTCCCTTGTCCATTCCTAAGCAGCTGTACCAGGAATGTCTCCAGGAATGCATCTGCCAGGAGCTGGCTCATAGTATTTGCCGTGATTGAAACTTTTCAGTCCACATTTGGCATGTTCAAGTCTCCTACTACTACGATTTCTCTGAGTTGGCCACCCTCCTTAGCATCATGGCCTGGTGTTCTGTAGACCACCCCAATCTTAATTTGTTTTCCATTTCCTGTTGATGCTAGTACCCACAGGGTTTCCAGCTTTTCTGAGCCCTCCAGGCTGTATATTTCTATTGCCTCTATGCCCACCTTTATGTACAATGCCATTACCCTTTTATGTACATTGCTACCCCCTCCCCTTACCCTTTGTCCTGTCCTTCCTGCACATTGAGTACCCTGATATGGTCATGTCCCACTTGTGGTTCCAAGTTGCCCACGTCTTCCTCTTTTATGGTCTTTAAGCTTTTATCTTGGGCCACTGTTTGAGTTCATAAAAGGGCTTCTGAACATTTATTCTGCTAGATGCTAAAGAGTAAAGTGACCAACAGGTAGATAAACAGTATGATGGGCATCTGTAGACTGCTCTGCACATGAAACAAAAGTGTCCGCGGTTCTGTAAGAGCAGCATCTTTTTGGCACCTGTATTTTTTCAAGCCTGATTTGATATACATTGGCCTAATCTGGCTCAGTTTATTCTTTTTTTAAGATATTAATACATTTGTTTACCTGGAAAACCAGTTCTAAAGCCACATGGTTTGTTTGAAATAAAGTGACTTGTGGGTGACTTGGAGAGATACTATTTGGGCAGGATGCTTTTCTGACGTTTTTGAAAGGACATTATTTGAAGCCCTCTCAGTAGATCCTTAAAGCTCTCTTTTAATATTTATGTTCACCCTGTGCGCAGGCACATGCGAACATCTCGATATGAGAGTGCATTTTGAGGAGTGTGACACTGTCAGTTCAATGCAGAGTGGTCTGCAAGGAACGCATCAGTGTCACACCAATCATCAGCCAGGCTGATCATGACACAGTTTTGGCTTGTTGGGAGGAAACAGTAATGTACTTGAAAAGAAAAAGCTGACCCAGTCATGGGTTAACTCTTCCCTTTGATCTATGCCACCCAGAAAGCACAGCTGATCTGTCATGATCAACCTGCCGAGGAATGGAATATCAAACATCCAGAAAGAGCCCCACGCTGTTTCAGACACCAGCTGTAACAAAGAAAAAATGTCCATCGATGTCTGTTGCTGGCACCCCTGTAACTGTCCCCCCACCCTCCCTCTCAGCACCCACCACACAAACCCCACCAACACTGACATTGGGTGTGCCCAAACCCCTAGTGTCACCACCTCATTTTGGGGGGGGGTAGGGATTTGCCCGTGGTTCAGTGTTGGACTTATCTACTTGCTTGTTTACTCTCTTTCCTCTTGCTCCATTCAATGTTGACCACTCTGTGGCTAGCCTGCTTGTCCTGCCTTCTGTTCTTTTCCTGCCGTCTCGTGTCTGTCATGCTGCCCCCCTTCCCTTTTGTTGCTGCTGCTGTTCAGTGGCTTGTCTGTCTGTTCTGTTTCTGCTTGCCTGCTTTGTTTCTCTTTTTTTATTTTGCTCAGTGTGCTCCTGATTGTGGGTCTCCCGTACATTTCTCTGTCTTGCTCCATTCTCCTCGCTTAGTTCCACTGCTCGTTCCCTCCACCCGTTGCCGGCTTGTGGCTCGCTTGTGCCCCCTCCCTGTACCTCTTGTCTCATCCTCTTCCACAGTTTCTTTTTGGGGTTTCCTTTGTTTGTTTTTTCTTTTTGTACTCCATAGTTTTTTGCCAGTTTCTCAGGCTCCTAACTCTCCTCTTCCAGGTTCCATGACACATGATGTCACTGCCCGCTTAAAGCTATAACAGCTTCCTGCTTTGCCATTCTCCTTTTCCCTCTGCACTTTCTTCTGTATCCTACTAAGACTGTGCTTTCTTGGTGTTTGCCCCACCCAACCCTCCTCTCAGCACCCACCACCCCCACCCCCTACAAACATAACACTTACTGGACAGCCCAATCCCCCAGTGTCATTGTCACCATCTACAAAAAAGAAAAGTATCATTTTTTTTAACCCTGTTAAAAAGAAAACTTTCCGTTGATGTCTGTTGCACTGTTAGTCCCACCACCCAACCTTCACTTATCCACAGGGGCTCCAACACCATAATCCTCTGTGGACTGCACATACATCTTCGCTCTTCAAAGTTGGACCATGAAATGAGGAAATCAGGTATGTGGCTCAATGCATTACAATGGGGTTTTGAACTTATTGGCATAACCTGGCCATTTCTGAATATTTTTGCTCCAGATTTTCAACATGTCTTTTTGGGACCCCACCTCATGAACACTTGCAGTGAAATTAGGCAAATCTGTCTTGAAAGGTGATTTTGTGGTCACTGCAAAATCACCTGTTGGGCAGAAGTTGAAAATGTTCTCTGTTCTTCTTCATGAGGTGGGGGTCATAAGAAAGGTATCTCAAAAATCTGACAAAATTACTAAAAAAAACAACAACATGGCCAGCCCAGTGGCACTGAGAGTTGAGGCACTGGACACCACACCTTGTGCCACGCCAGCAACTTAGACTTGGGAGCAAGCTTGGGTTGCCCGGGGGGTCAGCAGAGGAGGGAGAGGAATGAGTGTCTAAAGGATGGCTCCCCCCTCCCAGGGAGGGAGGGAATTTGTCCCACTCCTTGGCTGCCTCCTGGTGGAGGTTGTGTGGCAGCACTGGAGTTAGGGGGGCATGAGTGTGGCTATGTGGCGTGCACGCTCACAGCCGCATAACAGGAGGGATGAAAATGGGAAAAAAGGATCACCATAGGCTTCATGAAACCCTGCCTGCCAACTGGCATCCTGCTCTGCTGCCAGATCACCAGAAGCCCCCAATCTGGATTGGGAGTCCTGGGTGGGGAAGGACAGCCCTCTTCTTCCTGGACCGATCGGGGGGGGGAATCTATGGGGAATTGGGGTTCAGTGGTACCGGGGGAGCAGTGGACGGACAAAGGTGGCAGGGCAGTGTGGAACCAGTGGCCTACGGTGCACCCCCAGAGGAGAAAAAATGTATATGAGAAAAATCTAATAGTTATGAGCCTGCATTGAACTTTTGCCAATGCAGGCTCATAAACTTTGTAATTTTCAATATTTTTATCCAGAATTTTCAACACAACCATTTCTTCACAGCACGTCATGAATGTGAGAGCTGCCATTTTTCAAACATAGGTTGCTGGTGTCACAAGCGGTAGCACTAGTTCTGCGCTATGGCTATAGTGAGTCTCTAAAGCTGGTAGAGTTCCACCACTGCACAAATTGACTACTTGACATAGTATACTCTGAGAAAGCAACAGAAAAGTTAATTGTGTTCTTGGTATATGAAAAATGTTAAGTTTTTCTCTTCTGAAAATTGAGCATTTTGCTGTATGCACATTTACCTTGAGGGACTGCCCTTGCATGTTAACCTGAAACTAAGGAATGGACTTATTCTGCCCTGTAACAAGTTGTGGTTCTAATGGAAACATAGTAAATAGTTTATGGATAGCTCATGGATTGTTAGTTGGAAATTAAAATAAAGCCTTGCAGTCCAGGGCAAAATCAAACAAGATCTATATTATATTAGCTTGACTTGATCTATGCAATACATAAGCAGACTCATTAAGGGCATGTATTAATTACTGTTTATTCTATGCTATAGTGCTAGATTTATGTACTTTGCCTTATGCATACTTTTTATTGTATTTTGTCTACTTGTAATGACTTGACAGTCAAACAATAAACTTTTGAAGCTGAAGCATTAGGGAGTGTGCAGGTAGTCATTCCCATATCTACTATAGAAACATCTATGTTTGAAGCATGGAGCCACAACTTTTCAGCTTGCTATATATTTTATGAGTGTTGTGCTACATATCCTTGAATATTTCGCTTATTAACTGTGGCAGAAATGGGGGAGCGGGGGCAGGAAGACCGAAGAAACTCAGATCCAGGAGTTAAATTAAAAGTCTGACTCAGTTCCAGGGGCAAAATGGGGAACTATGTAAAATGTGTCCCACTGAACGAATAAAACTGACTAAATAAAGTGGCAAAATTAGCGGCGCTTGAGTTACATCTGCTGAGGTCAGACATCTGCCAGATTTTGGATGCCATTGGATATTGGCATCCGACCATGGATCTGAGCTCCTTGGATCCTGTGCATGTATCCAACTGGAACCATAGGATCCACTCAGATTTACGGAAATGTGATATTTGAACCCAAACAGATCACCACTATCCATGGGCTGGATCCATAAATCTGACCCCTGGATCCAGACATCTGACCTATTATTTCTTGGAGCCCCAAAACCTGACTTGCTTGTTTGGATGGAGGCTGGATCCAGAAGATCAATACAGGGACTGTCCACTGGAGGATGCTCAGACCACACTGGGAACTATCCAACCACCACTAATAACTAGCATTTGTCAATGCCGAATGTTTGCTTGCTGGTATTAGCAGTGGAAGTGCAGGAGTTAGACAGATGCAGTATAGGAACGGCAGTGATGTACTGAAATGACAGCAACTCCACCCCCACCTGCAGAGGTGGACAGGCATTGGGGTCGTCACCCATTAACGCTCACGACATTTCACCTCACCCTACCCTGCAGACACTGACAAGTGTCGAGGTGTGCCTTGGGGTGTTTGGGCTTTACACTCACCTCATTCCATAAGGAAATACACTGAAATGGGTGCAGAATAGGAGAATGGGGTGAATTCTGAGGCCAAAGAGTCCAAGGTGCACCTTGATGCCTGTCACTGGCTGCGGGGTGGGGGTGGGGGTGGAATGGCATAAGCATTACTGTCGACAATCCCAAGTTAGACCCCTGACACCTGTCAGTCCCTACAGGGTACGGCGGATGCCTGTCAGACCCTACAGGGTTGGGTGTTATGGTCAGAAACCCTAAAGCCCTAGGCATGTCTTGGTAGTTTTACTCAGTTTTCAACATGGGCTTTTTGTAACCCCACCGCATGAACAGTGACACTATCAGTTTGTTAGCTGAAAGGCGATTTTGCACAGTGACCACGTCATTAATGCCACAGGTGCGAAAACACATTTCAAACATGATGTGAAAAATGACAGCTGTACTGTTCATGATAAGGTGTAAAAAAATGGTAATGTTGAAAATCTGGAGCTAAAATATAAAAAAAACTGGTGAAGTCACGGGCTTGCATAGAAACTGAGCAACGCACACCCGTAATGCAATTATTTGGGGGATATTTTTTACCAGATTTTCAATATAGGCATTTTGGGACCGCCACTCATGAACAGTGTTACTGTGGTTTTCTTAATCTGTCCCGAACACTGATTTCCCACAGCAACTGCCCTATTCTGCACTGGAAGTGGGAAAACACATTTTGGCCTGGATGTGAAAAATGTCAGCTGTACTGTTCATAAGCATGTGTGGGAAAATGCCAATGTTGAAATCTGGAGTGAAAATATTGCACATCTGTGAAGTTAAGAGGGTGCGTAGAAACTGTACAATGCACGCTCGTAACACAGTCATTTTATGGACTTTTGTGACTAAATTTTCAACATAGGCATTTTAGGACCTCTGCTCATGAACAGTGTCACTGTGATTTTTTAATCTGTCCCGAACACTGATTTCCCACAGTGACCGCCCTGTTCTCTGCCAGAAGTGCGAAAACACATTTAGGCCAGAATGTGAAAAATGACAGCTGTACTGTTCATAAGGAGGTTTAAAAAAATGCCAATGTTGAAAATCTGGAGTGAAAATATTACAAATTCACGAGTGTGCGTGGAAACTGTGCAACACACACTCATAACACAGTCATTTTTGAGGATTTTTTCACCAAATTTGCAACATAGGCTTTTTGAGAGCCCATCTCATGAACAGTGACACTGTCATTTCATTAATCGGTCCTGAAAGGTGATTCCACGCAGTGACCGCAAAATCACCTTTCGGGACAGAATAGCCAAATGACAGTCACTGAATTCATGAGACGGGGTCCCAAGAACCCCATGTTGAAAATTTGGTGCACAAATTTGAAAAAATGCCCGAGATCTGCACCAAAGTTGAAAAAACCCTATTTATGCCATTATACAGCTTTCTGGCATTTCTTCAGTTCGCGGTCAGCTTTGAAGAGTGCAGACGTGTTCCCGCTCCACCGAAGATCATCGCGCTGGTCTCTGGAGGTAAGAATGGGGTGAGGGTGTGTGTGGTGAGGTGGGGTATGCAGAGGGTGGGCATGGGTTGTGGGAGGGAGGCAAGAGAGTCAACGAGGGACAGTTTTCTTTTGTTACAGGTTTTTTTTTATTTTTATTTTACGTGGACGATGTGGGACTTTTGCCACGCTGGGGTGGGCTCTCAGCGTGGCACCTGGAAGTTTTGGTGGGGCAGTGGAGCCAGAGGGGGATTGGGCACCCCTGTTGGCTATACAGTGTTGGGGGGCACATGAGTATGCTGGACTTCTGCCACGCTGGGGTGGGCTCCCAGCGTGGCAGCTGGAAGTTTGTTTTTTTGGGGAGGGGGGCACTGGAGCTGATGGAGACTGGGCACCCTGTCATACTGTGTGCTGGAAATGTGCATGAGCCGAGGGGACTAGGCACCTCCTCGGCGCACACAGCACAAGGGGAGCGCACACATACAACCACCGCTAGAATCAGCGGTGGTGATGTGGACGCAGTTTGCATACTGCTGACAGCAGGGCAGTATGCAAATTGCCTACATGTTACCACTGCTGATTGTAGCGGTCATTTGCTTTCAACTGTATGCCACTGCAGTCTGAACTGCTGTCATAGACAGCTGAGGCATTAATTGGTGCAGTGGGGCTCTGCCTGCAAAAACGCTGGGGGCATTGGAAGCGGGGGTGCCACACCTAAAAAAAACTTATATGGTGGCACTATGTTTCTTGCACATGCGTGCAAGCAAACATAAAAATGCAACATACAGTAAGGGAAATGTGTCCCGAGACCCATCAGGTGCGTTTGTTTCTACATCATAGGTGGTGGGTTTTCTCAGTGAATTCTTTCCATTTCCAACACTACTTATTAAGCTGCATGAATGGCAATGCATGTAGAGATTTCTTTCTTTGCTGGGTGTGCTGCTTTAAAAAGAAACATGTGACTGGCCCTATTTAATTCACTGTGGTTGAGAATGAGTAGAAGACACCATTGGATTTTGACCACTGAAAAGAATTCCATGGCTGACTGCACGCTGTTACTTCTAAAAGAAACAGGTCTGTGCTGCCCTCCCTTGTGCAGAAATTTCCAGGAAGAATCCAAAAACAATGACTCATCGTATTGTGTAAATCTGCAGTTTTTTCCTTCAGGCAGACGAGCACAACAGGGGTGCCTGGCTATTTGGTAACACAAAAGATGAGAAAGGAAAACTAAAAGCCCCCAAAAGATTATTACAATACAGAGGAATATTAAAACTCAGTACCTGCATTGTTTTACCTCGTATTCTCCTGCCACCATCTCCTGAAATACTGTAATTGCATAGTTAACTTATATCCTCATCATCTTCTTCCTCATCTGCTGTAAATGTGTTTGCATAACTGAATCATATCCTCTTCACCATCAACCCAATCAGCGCCAATTTGGTAAAGTAGTCTTAGTAATAGTCTTATACTTGGGAGGCAGTGTGGCAAAGTGGTTGAACCAAGGTTTGGGAACTGGGCGCCAGGTTCAGATCCCAACAGAGCCACCTGCTCACTGTGTGAGAAGTCTCTGATATGCTTCCCTGAATTTTGATGGCAATGATACAAACTGGCCAATGTATGTCTAGTCTACAACTATTTATATTAGTTGACCATTTATATACTCAGAATAGTCAACAGGAGGCAAGTATAGGTTACTCATCTGTAAATACAGGTTACTCACCTGTAACAGGAGTTCTAGGAATGGTATATGTTGTTCATCCACATTGTCTGGCAGGTTCCTTGCCGCTTTAAATCTTGCCAGAAGGTCTTCAAGCTGGCTCCTCCCACCCACCCGGGTGGTAAAACTCTCGGTTCCGCCCCATGACGCCAGATCTAGCCCGCTGGAAGCCAGGTTGTGCGTCGAAGCCGGGGAGGATCAGTGAGTCATTAGATGAACAACATATACCATTCCTAGAACTCCTGTTGCAGGTGAGTAACCTGTATTTAGGACATGGATATGTTGTTCATCCACACTGTCTGGCAGACTCCTAGCAGTTCTCTGGGAGGAGGGAGGCAAGGTGCACACCCCCTACTTAGGGAATAATGACTGGAGAACCGAGGCCCCAAAACCAGCATCCTGGCGTGACTCAAGGTCGATGTGGTAGTGGGTGATGAAGGTGTGTGCTGACTTCCAGGTAGCAGCCCTGCAGAATTCCTGGATAGGGACATCCCTGGAAGCAGCCACCGATGCAGCGGTATGGTGGGTAGAATGAGCTCTTATCCCTCTGGGAGGCTCCATGCCCGCCAACCTATAGCAGAGCTCTATGCAGGAGGTGACCCACCTGCCTATCGTCTGCTCGGCTGCATGTCTGCCAGGTGCGGCTTCAGCATAGGTGACAAACAGCTGGCGAACCTCTCCCTGAACTTCAGCTGTCCGCTCCTTGTAATAAGCGAGCGCTCTTCTAGGGTTCAAAGTATGGAGCCTATATTCGGCCTCCGAGGTGTGATTGGGGTAGAACACCGGCACAGTCAACACATGATTAAGGTGAAACTTCGACACCACCTTCAGAAGGAATTTCGGGTGAGGCGCAGGACAATCATGTCCCTGTGGAAGACCAGATAAGGAGACGCGATGGAAAGCGCCTGGAGCTCTCCCATCCTTCTGGCTGCCGTGATAGCCACCAAGAAGGTGGTCTTCCACGACAGGTGAGAGATGTCATACCTGTGCATTGGTTCGAATGGCTTGCCCATGAGCTTAGCCAATACCAGCAGTAGATCCCACGGAGGTGGAGGTTCTCACACTGGAGGGGATATATGATCAAGGCCTTTGAAAAAGCACCCGACCACCTTCTCCTGCGCCACCGACTGCTTCCCGGCCCGCGCCCGGTAAGCAGAGATGGCTGCCAGGTGCACCTTAAGGGTCGTCGACCGAAGCCCTTGCTGAGAAAGGGACCACAGGTAGTCCAGAATGCTTGCCAAGGAACACGAGGAAGGGTCCAGGCCCTTGCCTTGACACCAAATGGAGAATCTCTTCCATTTGAAGGCGTAGCATTTTCTTGTCGGCTCCTTACGGGACGCCTCAACGACATTGAGGACCTCGTCGGAAAGACCCAAGGCCTGGAACTCTAGCCACTCAGAAACTAGGCTGTCAGGTGCAGGGATTGAAGGTCCGGATGGAATACCTTCCCCTGATTGACTGAGATCGGGTCCAGGCGGGCTGGAAACCGCCTCGGGAGCCTGGAGCTGAGACTGAGGAGATCTGGATACCAGAACTGGCGGGGCCAGTCTGGGGCTACCAGAATCACCTGCGCCTTGTCCCTCCTCGCCTTGAGAAGCACCTTGTGGATCAAGGGAAATGGGGGAAAGGCGTAGAAGAGGCCCGAGGTCCACGGTCTCGAGAAGGCATCCCCCTGCAGCGAGCCCTGCTGAGGGGGGTGGGCATGAAACAGTCTCAGCTTCGCATTCTCCCTGGAGGCAAACAGGTCCGCCTGAGGCGTGCCCCAGTGGGAGAAGAGATCTTGTACTACCTCCGGCAGGAGAGACGACTCATGAGACGCAGCCCCTATCCGGCTTAGGGCATCAGCCAGGGTGTTGGAGGCTCCTGCCACATGAATGGCGAGGAGATCTGCCTCCAGGCTGCTCGCAAGTGACCAAATGCGGAGAGCTCCCTGCACAGAGGCATGGAGCGCATCCCGCCCTGGCGGTTTAGGTAGTTCATGGTCGTGGTATTGTCAGTCTGGACCTGAACCACTTGACCCCGTAGAAATGGAGCGAAGGCGGTGAGGGCTAGATGAACTGCTCGAAGCTCCAGCAGGTTGATGTGGCATTGGGACTCCTGAGGGGACCAGAGGCTGTGCGCTCTGTGCTCCCCCAGATGGGCACCCCAACCCATCAGAGAGGCATCAGTCAACAGAGAGACCATCAGCTCGGGGCAGACAAACGGGATGCCCTCCAGCAGATGTGCTGGAACAGTCCACCACTGGAGAGCATTCCACATCCCCTGGGTCACTGTCACTAGCTGATCCAGAGGATCGAAGTGCTGTGACCATTGGCTGGCCAGCCCCCACTGAAGGGGACGCATGTACCAGCGGGCCCAACGGACCACGCTGGTGCAGGCCGCCAGAGGCGCAGGAAGTCCTGGGCAGGGCGCGATTGCCCAACCTGAAATGATTGGGCAAAGGAGGAAAGAACCTCGCCCTGTCCGCGGAGTCGTGCTCTGGCTCAGAGAGTCGAGCTCTGCCCGATGAATTGTATCACCTGCTTTGGCACGAGTTCGACTTGGCCTGTATGAGGAGGCCAACCTGAGAGCAAACCTGGAGGCCAGATCCTGGACTGCTCCACCTCCGCTCTGGAGGGGGGGCTGCAATCAGCCAGTCGTCCAGGTAGGGGTACATCTAGACCCTTCGGTGCCGCAGGAATGCTGTCACCACTGCCATGCATTTGGTGAAGACCCTGGAAGCTAGGGAAAGGCCGAAGGGCATGGCCCGGAACACGTAAAGGGATCCCTCCACTCTGAAGTGGAGGAATCTCTGGTGGGATGGATGGATTGGGACATGAAAGAACGGATCCTGAAGGTCCAGAGAACAGAACCACATACCTCGTTCCAAGGATGGGATTATCTGAGCCAGAGTGACCATCCTGAAGGTCCGAGACCTTAGGAACCTGTTTAGGTCATGCAGGTCGAGAATGAGGCGCCAGCCCCCCGTCCGTTTTGGGACCAGGAAGTACCTGGACACAAACCCCGGGTCTGGAGGAGGATCCACCACCTTAATGATCACCTCTTTTTCAAGGAGCAGAGCAATAGGCTGTGGACCCCGTAGCCCCCCGAGGGGCGACGGCTCAGAAGGGCGGGGCCTGCTCAAACTCCAGGAGCAGGCCCTTTCCTACCACCTCCAAAACCCAACGGTCCGTGGTGATAATGGACCAAGCGGAAAGGAAGTGGTGGAGCCGTCCCCCCACGGGGGGAACCAGGGGGAGTGACGAGGCTAGGGGCGACGCCCCTCAACCCGTCACTGGGCAGGCTTAGAGGAGGGACCAGCCGAGGGACCTCCTGGGCCTTTACCTCCCTGTTTCTTGTTGGAGGAAGCCGTGGGCTTGGGTTTGGGATGCCAAGCACGAGCCTGCTGGCCCTGGTACTGGTGCTGTTGGGCCGGATGTGCCACAGGCGCAGAAGGATGAAAGGACTTGTGCAGCTGCTGTTGGCGGCCTTTGTCCTTCTGGGCAGAGGTGACCGAGTCCAGAGTGGCATTGGACTTTTCGATCCGCTGGAGGTGGCCTTCCACTCCAGGGCCGAAGAGGTCGGTCCCCAAGAAGGGGACATCCGCCAGTTTGTGCTGGGTATCCACCGTGAAGGTGGATATTGTCAGCCATGCTCTGCGGCGCATGGCCACTGCGGCCACAACCGATCTGGCACAGGAGTCTCCAATGTCCAGAGCCATTTGGAGCTGCTGTTAGCCACTTCCCTACCCTGGTCCCGTACCTGCCAGACCGTGGTCTGCAGGTCGGCCAGGAGATGAGGGATCACCTCATCCAGGGAGCCCATGAGGGCCTGGGAGAAGTGTGCCATCAGCATGGCCGAGCTGGCCTGGCGGAGGCCAAGGGAGGACGCAGCATACACCTTGTGCCTGGCATAGTCCAGCTTTTTGGACTCCTTGTCGGGGGGGCTTGTCCACATCCCTAGCATTCCCGGAACGCCGGAAAACGCTGTCAGTGACCAACCCCTCGGCGGAGGGGTGTTCCGAAAAACAGGCAAAGAGCCGGTAGGGACCGCGTACTTCCTGGCCATCCTGGCCGAAGGCGCAGGACAGGAAGCAGGCCACTGCCAGAGCTCCAAGGCTGGGCCAACAATGGCTTCTGCCACTGGAAAGGCCTCCGTGGGTGAATCCCCTCGGTCCAGTATCTCCGTCAGGGGATACTTGGCCCGCTTGGATACGGGCTCGAGCTGCACCCTGGAGGACTCTGAGATGAGCCGAAGCAAACCCATGAAGGATGATGGGCTTTCGTCCATCAACTGGCCCCTGGAGGACTCCAGGTCAATGGGCCTGGAGAACAGGGAGGAGTCGTCGTCGGACCCCGAGGAGTCCGCGAAGAGCTGCCTAGGGCCTGAGCCACCCTCCACCTGCTGAGGACGGTCTGGAGTGAGGGTGACCGACAACCTGTGGGGCAGGCCCTGACCCGACCGAGAGTCCTTGGTCGGCGCCCCCGATTTCGGATGTGGAGGCGGAGGTTCCACCACAATCAGTGGGGCAGCTGGTTTCGGCCGAACAACCAGCCCAGGCTTGGGCACCTCGGTTACAGCGAGGGGTTGTTTCGGCTGCTCGGGTGACAGCCACTTAATGGCCAGGGAAGGAGACGGTGTCGGCTTGTTTCTGGACAGAAGTAACTGCTGCCACATCAGGTCCTCGTAGCATCGACGCAACTTGCGTCGAAGCCTCTCTTCTTCAGAGGAGGAAGACGAGGATGAGCGGTGGCACCACTTACTTCGGTGCGAGACGAGACTGCCGATGTCGGTGGGATTGGCTGGACCGAGATGATGTCCGAGACTGAGACCAAGATCCTCGGCGTTTCCGAGGATGGGTCTTGGAAGGGGTTGGGGAACCGGTGAAGAAGGGTTGTCGGCTTCACCAGTAGACAGCCCGTCCGATGGGTCGAGAAAAATCTCGACCACGTTGACGGGTGTCTCGGCCGGCTGGCCTTACGGGGATGCCGTGAAGCCAGAGGCCTTAGCTGCACCCTCGACCGAAGTCGAGTGTCGACTGTCCGGGGAAGGGGACCTCTCCTGCTCCCACGAACGCCGACGATGGAACTTACCTTTTGGGTCCTTCTTTCTGGACCGAGAGGAATGTCCCGATGGCCCTTCTCCCTTTGTGGAAAGGGATTGGCAAAGCTCCTTGAAAGAAGCTGAATATGAGGTACCCAGAGAGAGTGGGATAAATGCCGCAACCGAGGAAGAGGACGATGCGGCCTGTGTCGCCTCCTCCTCGAGGGCGATCATCTGCTCGAGTTGCTCAGCCGAGCCAGCCACCACGGTAACCGGCCAATGGGCCTCCTTTGACTTCACGGTGGCGGCGCTTCGCGGGGCAAAGCTGTAACCGGGCAGCGGGTCTTCCAGGACGCTGACTTAAATGAACGGCGACTGCGAGGCTCATGGGTCATGTTCAGGCCGAGGCAGTAGATGCACGTGGATCCAGTCTACACGCAGAGCATTAAGGAGGGAAACCTGAGCTTCCAAGCGGTAAGGAAGATCTGGCACCATGGGGCGGAGTCAAGAGTTTTACCACCCGGGTGGGTGGGAGGAGCCAGCTTGAAGACCTTCCGGCAAGATTTAAAGTGGCAAGGAACCTGCCAGACAGTGTGGATGAACAACATATCCATGTCCCTAGAACCATAGTTCTAGTAGTAGTATACAGTTCACATCCAAACTCTAGCAGTCTGTTGGAGACAGCCGAGTCACCAGAATGTCATCAAGCTAAGCTTCTCCCACCACCCATGGTGGCATCTTCTGGCTCCACCCATCAACATCAGATCTTGCAAGCTGGAAGCAGGGTTCTGTGCATCACTGGCAGGGAGGGTGGGTGGGTTGTGTGGGTGTGAAAGGCATACCACTTAGAGAGCTACTTCACAGGTGAGTAACATATTTCTAGTGTTGTGGGTACAGTTCACTAGCCACACTCTGGCAGACACTTAGCAGACATCTGGGAGGAGGGGGCAAGATGCACACTTCTACTGGGTGAACTGTGGCCCCAAAACCAGCACAATGACTCCACATGTCAATGCTGTAGTGGGTGATGAACATGTGTGCTTTTGCCCTGCATATCTCAGGAATGGGGGTATCCCTGGCAGCAGCCACAGAAGCAGCAGTATGTCTTGTTGAATGAGCTATCAGCCCCATAGGTAATGCCTGATCAGGCAACCTACAGTATAACAGAAGACAATGCAGGATGTGATCCACTAGTCAATCATCTGCTTTGGTGCAAGTCTGCCAGGCTCAGCTTCAGTGTATGTGACAAGCAACTGGCCAGCCTCGCAACCAATTTCCCACCCTGTGCACCTTGTAGTAGGAAAGTGCCCGCCACAGGTTCATGGCATGAAGCCTGTTATTAGTGTATGAGTTGAGGTTGTTAAAATAAAGCAGTAGATTAATCACCTGGTTAAGGTAGAACTGCAATACAACTTTTGGGAGGAATTTCACGTAGTGGCAAAAGACGACTTTGTCTTTGTAGAAGACCAAATAGAGAGACTCCATGTAGGGCACCTGGCGCTCACTCACCCATCTGGCTGATGTGATGGCCACCGAAAAGGCAGTCTTCGACAAATGTGACATCTCACACTTGTGCACTGGCTTGAATGGCTTGACCATGAGTACAGCCAGTACGAACAGTAGGTCCCATGGAGGCGGTGGTCCACACAACAGAGGGCACAAGTGATCAAGGCCTTTAAAAAAGTGCTTGACCACCTTCTCCTGTGCTACTTTCAGCACGCCAGCCCAAAGCTGGTATGCAGAGATGGCTGCCTGGTGCACCTTTAAGGTCATGGCTCACAGTCCTGACTGTAACAGGGACCAAATTTAGTTCAGGATTGTTGCTACTGGGCTGATGAGAGGACTGAGATCCTTCCCTTGGCACCAAAGAATGAACATCTTCCACCTGAACACATACATTCTGAAGCCGACTCATTTTGGGACATGTCCATCACACTGAGAATGTCTTCCAAGAGGCCAAGGCCTGGAACTATAGCCACTCAAGAACCAGGCTGAGGGGTGCAGAGACTGAGGATCTGGGTGTAGGACCGTTTCATTTTCTCATCAGCAGGTCAGGGTGGAGAGGCAACCTTCACCAGGACCTGATGCTGAGGAGATCCTGGTACCAGACCTGTTTGGACCAGTCTTAAGCAATCAGGATCATCCATGCCTTGTCCTTCTCGGCCTTTATCACCACCTTGTGAATTAAAGAGAAAGGAGAAAGGCATACAGAAAGTCCAGGATCCAGGGCTGAGAAAAGGCATACCAGTGCAACGTCCTAGTCTGGAGGGTGGGCACAGAACATCTTCAGATTTCTGTTCTTCCATGAGGCAAATTGATCCAATAGAGGGGTGCCACACTGGGAGAACTGCTGGTCTACTACCTCCTGATGCAGGAACCACTTGTGTTAGCTCTCTGACCCAGCCAAGAGTGTTTGTTAGCTGCTTGTTTTGTCTCACAACGTGGACTGCCAGGAGACTGACCTGCAGGCTGTGCACCAGTGACAAAATGTAGAGCACCACATAACACAGCAGAAATGAGTGTGGTCCACACCCTGCCAGTTCAGGTAGAACATGGTGGTTGTGTTGTCCCTCTGGACCTGGATGACCTAAATCCAAATCAATGGATATTCTCAGTGCCAGATGCACTCCAGAGTGTTCCAGCAGGTTAATGTGACATCAGGACTCCTGTTGTGACCTGAACCCATGGGCTCTGTGGTCTCCCATGTGAGTTCCTCACCCCACTAGAGACGCATCTATTGTCAGAATGACGGAAGGCTCTGGGTGGACAAAGGACATTTCTTTCTCCAGATTCTGGGGACAAAGTCACCATTCGATGGTGTCCCGCACTGGCCAGATTACCCTACTGTCTGGTTTAGGTGACCAAGGCACTAAAACCATTGGTGGCCCAGCTCCCATTGAAGGGGGCGCATTCACAAGCATGCCCAATGGACTACGCTGGTTGAATCTGCCATGTACTCCAAATGTCGGAGGAATTCCCAGACCAGGTTCAATTGCCCAACCTAAAATGAACAGGCAAAGGAGGTGAGATCTGATGCCCTATCTGCAGTAAGGTGGGCCCTGGCCCAAGAAACCTGAACACCTGCATGGGAACAGTTCCAGCTTGAATAGGTTTACCAGAAGGCCCAAGCCCTGAAAGGTCCAGATGGCCAGATCTCTGGACCTCTCCACTACTGCCCCTATATCAGAGGAAGGCCACCACCCACTGCCAAGCACTTGGTGAAGACCCTTGGTGTGGACATCAGGCTAAGAGACATGACACTAAACTAGTAAAACATCCCTTCCACCTGGAACCAGAGGTAGCAGGTGGTGGGACGGATGGACTGGAATGTGAAAGAATGTGTCCTGGAGATCTAGAGATCAGAACCACTCCCCTTGCTCAAAGAATGGTATGATCTGCTTCAGAGTTACCATACAGAACTTCCTTTCCACATACTGTATATTTGTTCTGATCATGCAAATCCAGTATGTGGCATCAACCCGTCCGATTCAGCACCTGGAAGTACTGGGAGATTACCCCTGCATAGCCAGGGTCACTGGGACTTGTTCTATGGCCTCATGCGCCAGAAGCTCAGCAATCTCACCCATAAGTATGGGCAGAACGCCCTTGGGTACCTTGGACTCCTAAGGACCCCAAGGTCAATACAGCCACAGAGCCTCAAAATCCAGAGACAACTCTTTTCCCACCATTTCCAAAACCCACTTGTAAGTAATAAATGGTGGACCACTGTGGCAAGAAGTGAAGAAGCTGAACCCCAATTAGGAGCTGGGGACAGGGATTGGATGGGAAGAGGAACTTCACCCTGCAACCCATTGCTTAGCAGCCTTGGAAGGAGCTCCGGCCTGCTGGACAATGGATGTACCCCCACCTACCCCCTTTTCTTGCCCTGACCACCGTACTTCTGTTTCAATGATCAGTGTTGAAAATGCCCCTTCTGGGGCTGCTACTGAACCTGCTATGGCTGGAACCTATGTGGCCAAAAGGACCTCTTTTTGGCCTTGGCCAGCTTGGTGCCCTTCTGGGATGAAGCTGCAGAATCAAGGGTAGTGTTGGACTTCTCAATACGGGTGAGATATCCCTCCATCCCCAGTCCAAACAGGTTGGTACCCACGAAGGGTACATCTGCAAATTTATGCTGAGTGTCTGCTGTTAAAGTGGACAACTTCAGCCAGACCCTACAGTGCATGGACATGGCCTGTGCTACAGAACGTGCACAGGAGTTGCCCAGGTCCTAGGCCCTCTGGAGATAGTGTTTTGGCAGCATGCAGTCCTGATATTGAAGCGTCTTAGTAGAAACCTGCTTGTCGGCTGGGAGGAGGGGGAGGATTTCCCCATCAAGCCCTAACAAGGAACAGACAAAGTGAGGCATCATTATGGCATAGCTGGCCTGCCTGAGACCAAGAAAGGAGGCCACACAGACCTTCTTGGCCGCATAATCCAATTTTGTGGACTCTCTGTTGGGCAGTTACTCCACATTCCCTGGCCCTTTGACTTTCAAAAGGTCAAACTGGAGACCAGGCCCTCCATGGGGGGATGGTCTGAGAACCCTGAGAGGTTCATAATATGAACTGCATACTTGCAGACCACAGGGGTAGTAGGTGCCAAGCAGGATGCAGGGTGCTGCCAAAGGTCCCAAGACGGACCCATAATGGCCTCAACCATATGGAGAGCCACCACTGGGGAACTGTCCCTGACAGGGATGTCAGTGAATGGGTATTTAGCCCACTTCTGAAACGGACTGAAAGGGACCTCCATGATCTCAGACATCAAGTGAAGCAAAGCCCCAAATGAGATTGAGCCTGATTCGGAAGATGGATTGTCAGAAGAGTTGCATTCAAACTGGAGAGTCTGAGTAGAGGCCACAGAGGACATGCCTTCCAAGTCCAACTAGTCCTTGACAACTAGCCAAGCCTGCTTCTTGGGGGTGCATACCACCCTTGAGCCTTGGGTGACTTTGATGGACTGCTTACTGGGGAGACCAAAGGCTTGGAGGGACTCCTTGTTAGGGACCCCAACCTGTGGCTGCGAGGAAAGGGGCTCCAATGCTAGAGGAGGTGAGGTAGATCCAGCAATCTACGGAGCCCATGGCACCATGGGACCTGAGAGCAAGGCTCTGCCTCAGCCAGCAAAGGATCACTGCTGCCAGAGATGGACCCCATAATGTTGATGAAGTTGACATCGATCATCATCCAAGAACATCGAGTCTGATTGTTGCTGGTATCGACATCGATCAGTCAAATGGGACCATGACTGCGAGCCATACTTCCACCTCTACCACTGACCATTGCTTTGATGGCAGGAGTCTACCAGTGGAGCACAGTAAATGATCTTTGGCTGGGAGATCATAATGGGTACTGGAGAGGACCCTAAAGGGTTGACAGCTGGGGCAAGCACAACCTGGGTCAACTACTCAGTTGGGGACACCAATGCAGCTGGTTCTTCCTGAATGTGGACCTGGAGAACTGGGGTCTGCGAGGTCAATGAATCCTCAATCTTTTCTGACATTCGATCGATCAGTTCAAGAAAAATCTGGACAGGCTGCTTGACCAGAGTTGAGGTCATAAGCTCCAACTGGGCCAGCATGGAAAACTCAACCTGCCCGTCAATCGCATGACCAAGGTCGACCGTTCAAGGTAATCAAGGGAGTGGGAAGAGCCAGATTGTTTCTGATCCAACAATCAACACCAACACTGTTTCTTAACTTTTGCTCAAAAGTCAGGCTTTCCTTAAAGGTCTGGAGGACCAAATACACTTCTTGGAACTCGTCTGTCAATGGTCCTCCAACAGTGGGCCCAGCCAGGACCACCAAGACAAAGGATGACCCTTCCCCAGCCTCCTCCTCTTCTTCCAAGGTTGCAGCCTGGGCCACTGACCCAGCAGCCACCAAGGGTGGTTTGCAGTTCTTGAGCCTACCAAGGCAGAATTGGGCTTCCCATACCTCCAACAATGTCGGCTACATGGACTGGCACAATGGTCACTGTTTCACATGCCAGGCAATAGTGACACAAGTCCTGCTGCTCTGTGGCTGACATTTTTTGAGTTGCAGAGCACGCATGGCATAAAACTGAGCTTCAGTTTTTCTGTACTGAAAATCACTAATGAGTATTTAACTTGAAGATGAGTTCTGCTCAATGAGCTAAAAATGATTGGCAAAAGTTGAAGCCAGGCAAAAAAATTAGCGCATGAAAATAAGAATCCCCAGCGCGTGCAGAGCTGTGAAGGTGGAGACCAGCACCTTGCAATGGAAAAGAAGATCTCATGTTGATGGGGTACAGCTGGAGGAAGTAGCTTAGCTTGAAGACATTTCAGTGACTCATCAGTCTCTAGTACACTGCCAGTGTGTGGATAGTGAACTACATCCACAACACTAAAAACAACTCGCTTTCAGCGGGTCCTGCTTCCACCCAATTTTATAAATGGGATGACTGAAGAACCGGGAGGGTAAAGGGAACGTGCATCATTTACTACATAACCACTATAAAGTTTCCTATAAGGATCCAATACATAAACTGCAAGGTCATATTTGGTTAACATCTTCAGTAAAACAGAAAAAGTACTTTTAAAAAGTGTGATATGGAGGAATCTATACATGGACAGAAAGGGTGTTGTGATGATGCCACTGTCTCAACAGCCCTAAGAGTGTACAGTGGAGCAGGTTATAGCAGACTGCTCCTTCAGACAGTGATCCTGTCAGATCTCAAGGAAAGACGCTGTATTCTCTGGTTACACTTTGCCAGACATATAATCCAGGGTCTTCTTCACAGTTTAATAGAGTCCCTGCCAGACCAATCAAAGTATTCTCACCTGCTGCACAGCTAGGTGCTACAACTGGTGAGGCAGTGGCATCTTCACATTCACCCAGTCCACAAAATGGATGCTTCCATAACACTGTTTAAAATGTAGATGTCAATGTTTCACTGACATCATGACAACACACACCCAGTCCACAAAATGGATGCTTCCATAACACTGTTTAAAATGTAGATGTCAATGTTTCACTGACATCATGACAACACCCACCCTGTCCGCAAAATGGATGCCTCCATTAATAACATTGTTTAAATGTATATTTCAATGTTTCACTGAAAATTTTTGCTAAATCTAACATAGCAACACAATTGCTGGATAACTACAGTAACAGTTAAAATAATCATATAGGGCATTGTACATATTGTCTTTAGCATTATGTGGTTTGCTCAAGGTCACCCAGAAGCAAGTGGTGCTGCGAGATTTGAGCCTGGTTTTGCTGCTTCACAAGCCTGTACTCTACCCTCTAGACTAAACTTCCTGCAACTATGGTGCCCCCTCCCCCAGAAAAATTACACACACAACACGAAGATGTCATAGATTGGGAAGCATAAATAGAGCATATGGAAAAACTGTTATAAGTGATAGTATGAGGTCACGTCAAAATACTGGGTCTGTATCCTTACAAAGAGAACAACAGACATTATGAGGACAGTAATTAAATGAAATGCTTTTATTTATTAAACCAATTAAAATGCTACTTTTAGTCTATGTTCAGTAAGCTAACCAAGTTAAGGAGATGTTCTCCAGTGTGTCTTTAACTGGTAACATGCAGCTTTCAATACATGAGCAGTAACAACAGACCAGTCATTTTTTATATGGCAATTTATTTGTCATTTTACTTGATAAAGTGCAAAACCAACACAAAGTTGCAAAATAACATTCCAAAATAAAAAAAAAATTAAAATAATGCAAGCTTACATCTGAAAGTTACAATACAGGCTTTTTTGTACAGTACCACCAATTTGTTTGAGAAAATACAATGAATTCTAATTCATTTGTAATGGAACAAGAGTGTAAAGCAACAGTGGTAAAAACAGTTGCAAAATGTGCAAAGACGGTCCAACATTTATAAAAATGTACACGTTTGTAGCAGACAAAATAAGCACACTGAACTTTATACAAAATTCACACTAGAAATGCTTTTAATAGACAAGGATTTGAAAACAAAAATTTTCTGGCTCTTGCCCTAAATTAACAAAACTGTTTTTGTGTAAAATGTGACCACTAGAGATTTACAAATTACAAACAAAACAGTCCCCTTTTCACTATTTAGCAAACAGTCGCTCCTGAAAAGCCAAATGACACATTTTTTTAACACATCAGCTAATTGAATTAATTAAGTCATCAAATGTTACCCATACAGCAGGATAACCGTGCAACCATTTTAGATGCATACATCCATTAACCGAGTAGCTCTCTTTTGCAAGAGAGTTGCAGTGTCTGCAATTTTCCATTGAAATTCAAGGGCTTAAGGTGGTTTTCCAAGACAGCATATTGAACTGACTGATATATTCTTGCTGGTAGCCTTCCTGTACATAGCATGTATTGCTGGTTTAAAAAGACAAAAAAAAAAAAATAGGCTACCAAATCAGTCATCAGAAGCACTTAATCTAAATTGGTTGCATTCTTTAAGTAGATTATAAACATTTCCAAGGGTGGATTATTTAAGGAAACCCTGCCTGAAGCAGACAAAGGCAAGTTTAACTTCAGGAAGTGTATTCACATACTGTATTATACTTTCACATGATGTTCAACTTTGGTGACAATAGCTAGGGAACATATAGGTTTACCATTAGAACATGGAAGGAATATGGCCGGAAAGGTGCAGAACATGGATACCAGTTAGCACATACCTCTCACATGTCCCTGATTACGATGGACAGCTCTCATTTTATCCCTCAAAACTGCTCTGTCCCTCATCATTTCCTCACAGAAAAGGTGCTGCCTACACTGAGAATGCGCTGTTAATTTAGACTTTATAGCAGAAATTCATAATATTCCAAGACGTTAAATCAAAAATAAACTTTGTACAAATAAACCCAATTGTCTCCATAGTGCTCAGAGCCTGCAGCTCAATGTTTGTGGGTGTGTCCCTCTTTCTGAGGTTCAGTGTCCCTCACTTTGAGTTATCCATGTCCCTCATTTCGGTGACAAAAGGTTGAGAGGTATGGTTTAGTAAACAGTTTTGCTGCTGGAGGTAGGGGTTTACAAGGTCAAGGAAAATCAGCAAATTAAGCATAAACGTGAAAAAATAGATGTTACTCAGTCCAAAATAACATTCTTTTATTTCATATGTGTGGACACAAAAAATCACAGAGTGAGAAATATTTCATTGACAGTATTCCAACTGAAATCTTTGCCACATCTATTTTTGTTATGTCATCATATTGCGGCATCCTTCTTGAAGGATGGACACAATGTTTTGTGGTTTCCATGATAAACCTACAAAAACACTAGGAAAAAAATGTACATTTTACTCATTTTTCAGCTGTCAAAGCCCCGAAGGCACATGTTACTTTTCTCTTCTAGGAGCATGCTGTATGTAAAAGTGCAAACCTAAGAAGTTCTGGGTCAAACTCAGTTTTCAGCTGTGACTGTGTGGTGTTCATGTGTCTTCACTTGAGTCTTCACCCAAAAGATTCAAAGTGGGCTATGAATCAAGAACACATTTTTTATTTGCTCTCTCTTAATTGTGGAAGACTCAGCTCAAACTATTTAGAAAATGGCTCACTGGCCTGTTTCTCTGGTAATCTCTTTGTGTTGGGTTGCGCAATATGCTTAAAAGTACATGATTATCTGCTTGTTGATATATAATATAACAAAGGTACCAGATGTCTGTTTACATGTACTTCAGTCAGTAGTCCAAGTGCTGTGTACTGTTTCAACTACCCACAAGCAAAAATGCTATTAGATATTGTAACAAGAACTCAGGATGGCATGCAAGTTAACTTGCAGCAGCATTTAACCAGTATTTGGAATACTAAAAAAGGGACACTTTGTATTCTAAATATTATCCACATACTTTTCATATGCATTCTTATGTTCGAAGAATGTTCTGCAAATACTTCATGTTCAGAATACAAACCTGAATTTTTAGTACAGGTAAACCTATAGTACTGTTGTAGTAGTGGGGCAGAAAAAAATGAAACATTTTACCCTAAATAATGTGGCATTTTTGCAATGTTTAAAAAATATTTTAAAAGGTTTCATGATAAGTAAAGACTAGGTAGTGCAACCAAATTCTCAGTTTTAAAGATTTAAAAACACTGTCTTTTAAACAAAAATGGATTTATTTTAATGGGCTGTACAAATTCCTATGCACAAAAGCTCTATGGGTACTCAGTTCCGTAGTGTGATGTACTTAGAATCCAGCTGCTTTGAAAGAGACAGTATTTGCGGGGGTGGAGGGTCAAGGTAAATTATCGAACTGTGATGTTCTCCTAGTGGGATATTTTTCAAACTCATTTATTTCTGTAACATCACCATGTCTGTTCTCCATGAATAAAATATTTTAAATTTCTTCTTAGCTGTCCTCTAGATTTAACTGTTTTTATACACTGGGTAAGGAAAATAATGCAGCCTGATTGACTGAGAGGGTTCGGAAACTACATACTTACTGAGCGACAACAACCTGTCTAGGAAACCTTTCAGCAAGCAGGATGCAGCAAGTTTTGATATCCCTGCCTCACATAAATTATTTTAAAAACATTTATGGCCAGCATGTTTGTAAGGTTATGAAACCTTGAATAACCTTATATGCCACAAAAAAAACTAGCACTTTTGAACCATACTCCCACCCCTAGACACAACTCAGCACATACAACAGCATGTAAAAAAAAAAAAAAGACATTTAAACCATGTACTCACTTTATTTGATTGTGTTGCATCACTTTTAATCAGTAGGCCTGTAATCCTCAGTCTTGTTTTCTCTGCTTACCACCCCTTGGTTGCTGTGCCACATTCATGTCCCCGCCCACCAGCCAGTCTACCAGCCTGCTTGATCACTGCGCCATTTTTTAAAACTGCCCACAATCTGATCTAATGTGGCTCCCAAAATTTCAGTATTTCAATAGTTGTTGAAATCCTTGCAGACTGAGCAGGCTTATAAAGAATGTAGCAACATAGCAGTATTTGAGACAAAAACAATTTAATGCAGTTAGTTTCTTATTAAACCAATGTGAAGTGATACTGAACTGATGTACCCATGTAATGGAATGTTATCAGCTGCTTTTTTTTTAATGGAGTTGTATTTCAAGTGTCGGAGAATGCTTTTAAAACCATGTATTACTTACTATTCATTTGAATAAATGAATATAAAAGCAAAGGTTTTATTTTTCAAGTACTTTAAAATACATGAAAAATAGAAAATTGTTAAAAATGTTTTGATAAGACTGAATGTTATCTTTTGTTTCTATCTCACAACCATATTTCTGAAACTAAAGACACATCACAGCCTGCTTTAAAGTACTGTGACACTGTTTCTACCTGAAGACTGCTCTTTACAGGATGCTGGTAAATACCAAGTACAGTACGTGCCTGTCACTCTTTACAGAAATGTCCTGTTGATTCATGTCTCTTTGGGTTGACTTTAAAAAGAAATGCTGCTAGACTGGGCATTTCAGCTTTTTTATTTTCCGTTAACATCAAATGAATATAATTTTGAAATATGGGAATGTAATTTAAGAAATTGGCAGAAACATATGTTTTACTTGGCTATGATTTGCTTTAAATTATTGGGAATTGTTTTTGCCATTGTCACAACACACAAACTAGTGAATCTTTTTCATGTAAAGCACAATTTTCACTATAAGGTTTCTCTCTGTTCAAGGGTTTCTCCCAGTTCAAAATTCTAATTATGGTAAAAAAATATTTTGTGACTAGAACCCTTAATCTGTGGGTTCTGTGAGCAATTATGGTGTCAATTCTGCATTCACAGAAATATAAACCATGCTTTATTACAGGAAAAAAAATACTCCCATATCTACAAACACTGGCTTTCTTTTAAATATTACAGTTATGACATAAATTATGAATTTTAAATGTGTCCACATTTAAGCATCCAATACATCTTGCTTTTAGCAAAATTCGGCAGGTTGCTCTAGTGCAATGCAAATCTCTTTTCCTTAAAAATATTGACACATCACCTACACTTGTTGATGCAAATTTCTGGATCAAGCAATTTTGTAATGAACCCTAAAAATATTAAAAAAGCAAAAAGGAGACAAAACCAAATCAAAAACGTGCACAATTTACCACATGAGAATAATTCTATACATATAATCCCCCCATAACAAAAAAAAAAAAAAAAAAAAACATCTCTTGAAAAAGATAATCACCAACATCAGTTTTTGTTGGCCTTCTATGGGAGTCCAACTAATACAGCAGCATGATAAATGATTGTTTTATAAGCCAAATCACACTAAAATCTGGCATTTCAAGTCCTTTAATCAGAGACAAAGAAATGAGTTATGAGCTTTTCTTATTGCATCAACAGCAGTAGTGCATCATTCCAAGCTGACGGACTATTACACTGGGCAAGAGTTTCACTTAATGACCACAAATTAATGTATTTTTAACAGACATGGCCTCTGGGCTGCAAACCTGTGCACAACCCCAATAATAGCTACAAGTATGCAAGAAGTGGTATTTTTGCATGAAGGACCATCCTAAGTCCCAGAAAAGCAAAAGCAAAAACAAAAACAGAAAACTTAACCCTTTCACCCTAGACTGCAAGTGCAGCAAAAGATTCACATTTTGTGATTAGAAGATCACCCTTTTATGCTGGACATGTCTAAAGGAATGCAGTAGAACTAGTAAAAGCTAAAAATCTTATGCTGCTCTGTAGAGTAGAAATACAGGCCACATTCTTACTAGTAGTGTCATGGCACAGTGATATAAAGTTTAATTACAGACTAGTAACCATGGATTATCAAAGCAATCTTCTCCATGGAGCTACACCTTTGAAACTGCACGCCATCCACATCAGGGCCACTCAGAAACTTTTGCCTAGCTGAGGCAGCTCACACTAATGTATGTTGGTGCCACCTGTATAATGACCCATCCCTCCACAGTTTTCCAACAGAGACAAGTCTGAAGTTATACCATACTGGCAGGAATGAAAGACAGGAACCCTGATCAGGATGACAGAAGAGGTGGCAGTTCTAGACAAAAAAAGCCCAACTGAAAGGGTGCAGAAAAGGAGAAGACCAAGCATGCACTATTCTGTATGTCTTCCAGAGTAAGCCATGTGAAATATAGAAGGTGGGAGGGTGTGCTGTGGCTCTGTGGAGGAGATTCTCTCAAAAAAAACTACTGTTACTAGTAACTAAACTATCTTCCTCGAGGACATCTCCTTCCATCGAGCCATGCCTCTGGAAAGAGTCTCAAGCAGTACAAAACAGTCACATGGGAGGAAGGCCAGAAAGGAGGCTTTGGAGGATGGCAAGGCTGAAGTCAGACTACCTATGGTACATCAGACCCAGACCGTAGGGTTTAGGTACAGCATGGACAGAACTCCAAGTGTTGGCAAAGAATATATGTCGGCTGCCGAGAATGAACAAAAACAAGCTACACAAGTGGCCATGCTACAGACAGAATCATGAAGCTCCTTGCCATGCTTCTGGTAACAAACAGAATTGCAGGAAGCCAAACATTTGGAAAGGCAATGCTTAAAGATAGGGGTGCCACTCCATGAGGAGGGTGACTTGACTGAAACAAGAATGTATGAAGACTTTCTGCAGTCAGTCGTACAGTCCAAGTAGCAGTACAAAGCTCTATGGACATAAAAAGACTGCAGGATAACTTCTCCAGTATTCCAATGGAAAGGTGGATAGGCTGGTTAAATGTGAACTTAGAAACCATTTTAGAAAGGAACCTAGGATGGGTAGGTAACTAAACCCAATCCTGGTGAAAAATCTAGGTACACGGGATTCAGCCTCAACTAAAACCTGAAGTTTGTAAACTCTCCAAGCAGAGGTAATCACCACCAGAAAAAGCTTTTTTCCATGAAAGGAAATGTATGTCACAAGTGGCAGCAGTTTCAAAAGGCACCTGTGCAAGAAACTCAAAAAACAAGTTAAGGTCCAGCACCAGCCTATGGATTCGTGGATGCAGCCTTTTCAGGAATCTGTAAGACAACTCCATGTGATCCACACACTTGCCCCCTAAAAGGAGATAAAACGCTAAAACGATGCAAAGATGCACCTTCACAGAAGAGTACTGGATGCCTGAGTCTAATATAGACAGGAAGTATTCCAAGATGTGTTGCACTGGGCACAGAAAAGGGTCCAGGGAACAGGCACACCAAATACTGAAATGTTTCCACTACAAGGAGTAAATGTGCAAGGTAAAGGACTTGTAGACTGCCAGCAGAACATCTGAAGCTGACCAGGAGAGTTCACCATCCTCAAAAGCCAGTTACAAAGCTGCTGGTACTGAAGATAAAGGTGCAAATAAATGTCATTACTTTGTGACAGCATTCCTGCTTGTAGAGGGAGCAGGGCAGGAGGTTGCACTGCAATCCGACAGAGCAGTGGGGAACCAAATCTGTCTGGCCTGAATGGAGCCACCAGAATCACGGTGGTACTGTCCATCTGAAACTTGACCAATACCCACTAAATCAGAGGGACTGGGGGAAAGGTGAACAGAAATCTCTCCTTCCAGAAGAGGGACAATATGTTTTGCCCAAACACTCCTGGCCCTGGTGTGTGCAAGCAAAAATGTGGTAGTTTTGCATTAAGTTGGAATGCAAAAAAGGTCTAGCCCTAGATGTACCCTACAGGCGGAAAGGACCTTGACAGAGTTTCTCCTCATGGGACTTAGCAACTGAACTGCTGAGACAGCTTGCCAGGACATTCAGAGAGCTGGGTAGAAATGTGCCAACAATGTACAAACTGTTTGCCGGGGCCCACTCCCATACTCACATGATTGTTCTGCAGAGGGAGTAGGAGTGTCCACTTCCTTGTTTGTTGAGGTAGTAAGACAGAAAGATTGTTCATCTGTACTATTAGAGGACAAATCTGAATGTGAGGTGTGAAGGCCCACAGGACAAGAAGAATAGACCTTATCTTCAGAATGCTGATGTGGAGAGAGCTTTCCAAGATGGATCAAATAACCTGGGTCTTGAGTACACCCATATGGGCCCCCAACCTACCCCCGAGGCACTTGTGGTGAGGACCCCTCACAGGGATGGAGAAATGAGGACCCGAAGTAAATGGGAGCATCTTGCCAGCAGCAAACAGACCTGCGTAAAGTGTCCATGACAAGTACAGGGTGATCTGGGGACTGGGAAATCTGGACCCACCGAGTACAAAGCATCCAGTGGGGAATGTGCATGTGGAAGTGGGCCAATGGAACAGTCACAATGGCAGCCACCATGAGGCCCAGGAGCTCAAGCAGGGATCTCATAGGGATCTGGGCACTAGAGTTGATCAGTGTTACCTGAGCTATTACAGTGCCAGTACGAAAGCCTGAAAGAAACACCAGAGTCACCTCCAACATAGCAACAATACACATTGGCCAGGCGTTAGAAGTAATTTGGGTTTGTTGACCAAGATACCCAGTTGGTTAGAGCCACTGCCCTGGATGGTGCCTTGAAGGACCAGTTGTCCAAGTAACGGAATTCATATAGGGTTTCCTGTTGTGAGGCCACAGCCACATCAGCGAAGCACTTGGAAGACATGAAGCTCTGACTATAAGCCAAAAGGCAAGACAGAAAATTGATAGTGCCGGCCCTCCCAAAGTGCAGGTATGGTCAATGGCTGCACTGAATACTGATGTGCAGTTATGCATTCTGCATTCACAGAGTTCAAAACCAATTGCCATGTGAGAGCAGAGGGAGGAGGAACTGAAGAGAGGCCATGCAATAATTTTTGCATGCAATGTATTTTTCAGGCATCTGAGGTCCAAGACAGGGCAGATCACCTATTTTCTTCTAGACTAGAAAGGGTGAATTAATGGCCAATTGCTGAACATCTGTAGCAAACCAAGCAACATATAGCTGTGAATATCAGTGAAGGCAGATACCAGATGCAGCTGCAAGAGTGTAAGCATCACAGGCATCATACAAAATGCAGTAAATGCTTACAATACTCCAATTCATGTGCATTACACACTGATAAACTTAAAACTTAGTAGAACCTTCAAGCAACTTATCCACTATAGTGGACACAGACTCCCGCAGGCTATTCTGATAATCATATAAGTCAGGTAACTGGCACTAAGGAGGCCCAGTGAGACAGAAGCAAAAGTCAGTTTGCCGATGATGTCTAGTTTTCTAAATTCTTTGTCTGGAGTCAATGAGCTCATATGCCTTGGAGCCTGCAATCTATTAGAAGTGATCATAATGACCACTGAGTCACTTTCAGGCTAAATGTCATAAAAAAGCCATGGTAGAGGGGGCACAATATTGTTTATTCACCTTGCGAGGGACAACCGGTAATGCACTTAGTCTGTGTCAGACAGCCATGGCAACATTCCAGAAAGAGAAATGGTAATGGAAGGGATATGGGGACCCCCTAAGAATTCATACAGACTCCTCTGAGTGGACTCCTCTTCCTCAGCAGCAAAGCCTAGGTTGTTCTGCATGAATCAGTGTAGCCTGAAATGAGGCATTCTCCAGGGGAGGCCTAGGTGTATAGACCACACTGTCATCATCAAAGGAGGAGACAGCAGAACTAGAGTCAAACTCACAAACAGCCTGCTCTTCCTCAACATGTGCTCGGGCAGTGGACCAAGGTCCTACTTACAAGGCCTTCCTGTGTATCTGCACTATTGTCAACTGCATTTGCCCGTGCTGGACTTTGTTATTAGTGGTGATTTAAAAAAAAAAATCCTATTTGTCCAGTCAATGGTGGCTTATATCATTTTGTGTTCCTGAGAGTGCAGATTGCAACAGACTTTTGGTTCTTCCTCAACATCCCCTTACTCCACATCCAGTAGGTCAGGACTATATTTATCCTCATCTTCCTCTAGCTGCGTAAGAGTAGCAGGGAACACAGAGTCCGCAGGCTGTGGAGGCAGCAGTGGAATGACACAAGCCAGGGACTGCAGTTCGAGGAGAATCCATGGTTAATGTCAATGGAAGCAAAGGAAATGGCTGAGTTGATGTCTGAGTGAGTACTGATGACAAAGATGGCAGATGTCGAGCTTTCCCACAAAGGCATCAGAGTGGTCACTCAATGAGACCTGCAGGGTTCTCCTTTGGTAGGTATGGTGGTGTGAGCTAGATACCCTAGAGCAGACATGGATGCTGGCTGCTTGTTCTCCATTTTGTGCAGGAAATTCTCTAAAGCCTTCTGGTGACATCTACTTGTGGCCTGTTTGAATCTATGACAAATAGTGCAGTTTCCCACGTCATACAAAAGACTCGGGCACCAAAGATAAATTGTGTTTGCATCATCTCTAAATGGGCTTTTTTTGAGGAACTGATAACAGCACACAATAACGACAAAAGTAAGTAAAAGTAAAGAAACTGATGTTCAATCAGTAAAGGCATTTTCTATGATCCAATGAGCAGTCTACAGTGGGAGAAAAAAGTGAGGAGGTAGGGGGCCATCCATGTTATATGGGAATTGCCAATGAATGCAAAGTGGTTTCCGAACAGTCCTGATACAGATGGTTAAAGATCCTAGGGAGTGACTCTATGGAGGGAGATATCCTCCAGGAAGATCACAGTAGCTCTATTGAACTTAACACAGTTGATGCTTTGCAGTCACATTTTTGGCAAGCAGAAGTAGGACCCTGATGGGTTGATAATTCAGTTTACAATATATGAGATATTTATTCACTACAGTATAGACAAAAAATACAGGTTACTCACCTGTAACAGGAGTTCTAGGAATGGTATATGTTGTTCATCCACACTATCTGGCAGGTTCCTTTCCGCTTTAAATCTTGCCGGAAGGTCTTCAAGCTGGCTCCTCCCACCCGCCCAGGTGGTAAAACTCTCGGTTCTGCCCCATGATGCCAGATCTAGCCCGCTGGAAGCCAGGCTGTGCGTCGAGGTCGGGGAGGTCGGGTGGGTCGTGAGGATGAACAACATATACCATTCCTAGAACTCCTGTTACAGGTGAGTAACCTGTATTTCTAGGGACATGGATATGTTGTTCATCCACACTATCTGGCAGACTCCTAGCAGTTATCTGGGAGGAGGGAGGCAAGGCGCACACCCCCTACTTAGGGAATAAAGACTGGAGAATCGAGGCCCCAACCAGCATCCTGGCGTGACCCAAGGTCGATGTGATAGGGGGTAAAACGGTATGTGCCGACTTCCAGGTAGGAGCCCTGCAGATATCCTGGATAGGGACATCCCCGGAAGCAGCCACCGATGCAGCGGAAGGGGGGGGTAAAATGAGCACTTATCCCTCTGGGAGGCTCCATGCCCACCCACCTATTAGCGGAGATCTATGCAGGAGGTGACCCACCCGCTCATCGTCCGCTTGGCTGCAGGTCTGCCAGGTGCGGCTTCAGCGTAGATGACAAACAGCTGGCAAACCTCTCCCGAACTTCAGCCCTATGCTCCCTGAGAAGGCGAGCGCTCAACCAGGGTCCAAATGGAGCCTATATGCTGCCTCCGAGGTGTGAATGGGATAGAACACCGGCAGAGTCAACACCCGGTTAAGGTGAAGCTCCGACACCACCTTCAGAAGGAACTTCAGGTGGGGTGCAGGACAACCTTGTCCCTGTGGAAGACCAGATAGAGAGACTCGAAGGAAGCGCCTGGAGCTCTCCCATCCTTCTGGTTGACGTGGTAGCCACCGAGAAGGTGTTCTTCCACAACAGGTGGGAGAATCGCACCTGTGCAATGGTTCAAATGGCTTGCCCGTGAGCTAAGCCCTATACCAGCAGTAGATTCCACGGAGGTGGAGATTCTCTCCCTGGAGGGGAAGCGTGATCAAGGCCTTGGAAAGCGCCAGACCACCTTTCCTGCGCCACCGACTGCCTTCCGGCCCGCGCCCGGAGGACAGAAGTGGCTGCCAGGAGCACCTTAAGGGTCGTCGATTGAAGCCCTTGCTGTAGAAGAAGAAGAAGAACGGACCACAGGTAGTCCGGAATGCTCGCCAAGGAACAGGAGAAGGGACCAGGCCCTATCCTAACACCAAATGGAGAACTCTTCCATTTGAAGGCGTAGCATTTTCTGGTCGACTCCTGGCGGGACGCCTCAATGATGTCGAAGACCTTGCTGGAAGACCCAAGGCCTGGCAACTAGCCGCACAGGAACCAGGCTGCCAGGTGCAGGGATTGAAGGTCCGGATGGAATACCTTCCCCTGATAACAGAGATCAGGTCCGGGCGGGCTGGAAGCCGCCTCGGGAGCCTGGGGCTGAGACTGAGGAGAGCAGGATACCAGAGCTGGCAAAACCAGTCTGGGGCTACCAGAATCACCTGCGCCTAGTCCCTCCTCGCCTTGCCTGTGGGTCAAGGGAAATGGGGAAGAGCGTAGAAGAGGCCCGGGGTCCGCGCCTCAAAGGCATCCCCTACAGCGAGCCCTGCTGAAGGGGGCGGGCATGAAACAGTCTCGGCTTCGCATTCTCCCTGGAGGGAAAAAGGTCCACCCGAGGCGTGACCCATTGGGAGAAAGATCCTGTGCTACCTCCGGCAGGAGAGACCACTCGTGCGGCGCAGCCCTTATCCGGCTTAGGGCATCGGCCAGGGAGTTGGAGGCTCCTGCCATCGAAATGGCTAGGAAAACCGCCTCCAGACTGCGCACGAGACCATATGCGGAGAGCCTTCTTACGTAACGGTAAGGGGCACGTCCGGCCCTGGCGAGTTAGATAGCACATGGTCATGGTATTGTCTGCCTGGGCCTGAACCACTTGACCCCATACAAACGGAGCGAAAGCGGTGCGAGCTAAGTGGACCACATGAAGCTCCAGCAGGTTGAAATGGCATCGGGACCCCGGAGGGGACCAGAGGCAGTGCACTCTGCGCTCCTCTTGATGGACACCCCAACCCATCAGAGATGCATCGGTCGAAGAAGACCATCGACTTGGGGCGGACGAACGGGATGCCCTCCTGCAGATGTGCTGGAACAGTCTGCCATCGGAGAGTGTTCCACATCCCCTGGGTTACTGTCACAGGCTGGTCCAAAGGATTGCAGAATTGTGACCGCTGGCTGGCCAGCCCCCGTTGAAGGGGACGCATGTACCAACGGGCCCAACAGACCACACTGGTGCAGGCCGCTACGAGGCCCAGGAGGAGCAGGAAGTCCTGGGCAGGGCGCGATTGCCCAATCAGACATGATTAGGTAAAGGAGGAAGAACCTCGGCCCTGTCCGCTGGGAGCCGAGCTCTGGCTCGAAGAGTCAAGCTCTGTCCCAATGAAGGATCACCCGCTTTGGCACGAGTTCCGACTTGGCTCTGTTGGAGAGGAGACCGGTCTGAGAGCAACCTAGAGGGCCCAAACTCCGGACCGCTCCACCTCCGCTCTGGAGGGGTTGCAGCCAGACCACCGTCCGGGTAGGGGTACCCCCGGACCCTTCGGCGCCGCAGGAATGCTGCTGGGAGAGGCCGAAGGTATGGCCTGGAACTCATAAAGAGGTCCCCCTGCTATGAAGCGGAGGGGTCTCCAAAGAAACGGATGGATCGAAATGTGAAGAATACATCCTGGAGGTCCAGGGAACAGAGCCACCCACCTGGTTCCAAGGATGGGTTATCTGAATCAGAGTGACCATCCAGAAGGACCAAGACCTTAAGAAGTTGTTCAGGTCGTGCGGGTCGAGAATGGGGTGCCAGCCCCCCCCCCCCATCCGTTTGGGGACCAGAAAAAACCTGGACACGAACTCCGGGTCTGGAGAAGGATCCGCACCTTCCTGATCACCTCTATGTAGAGGAGCAGAGTAATGTCGGCTCGGTGGGCCGACAGCGAAGCTTGCGACCCCGTAGCCCCCCCGAGGGGCGACGGCTCAAAGGGGTGAGGCCTGCTCGAACTCCGGAGGCAGGACCTTTCCTAGCACCTCCAACACCCAGCGGTCCGTGGTGATAGCGGACCAGGCGGAGGAGGTGGCAGAACCGTCGCCCCACGAAGGGACCCGGGTAGGGATGACGAGGCCGGGGGCGGTGCCCTGCAGCCCGTCACTGAGCAGGCTTGGAGGAGGGACTGGCCGAGGGAGCTCTGGAGCCTTTACTTCCTTGCTTCCCTTTAGAGGAAGCCGCTGGCTTGGGGTCAGGATGCCCAGTGCAAGCCTGCTGGCCCTCATGCTGGTGTTGATGGGCCGATCGTGCCGCAGGGGCCGAAGGACAAAGGGGCTTACGCAAAGGTTGCCGGTGGCCCTTGTCCCTCTGGGCGGGGGTGACAGAGTCCAGAGTGGCATTGGACTTCTCAGTCCCCTGGAGGTGTCCCTCCACTCCAGGGCTGAAGAGGTCAGTCCCCAAGAAGGGGATGTCCGCCAACTTGTGCTGGGTATCCGACGAGAAGGTGGATATCCTCAGCCATGCCCTGCGGCGCATGGCCACCGCAGCCACTACTGACCTGGCACAGGAGTCACCTATGTCCAGAGCAGTCTGAAGCTGCTGCTTCGCCAACGCCCTACCCTGGTCCTGTATCCGCTGGACCGTGGTCCGCAGGTCAGCCGGGAGATGAGGGAGCACCTCATCCAGGGAGCCCAAGAGGGCGTGGGTGAAATGTACCATCAGTGCGGCCGAGCTGGCCTGTCGGAGGCCTAGGGAGGAAGCGTCGTAAACCTTGCACCCGACATAGTCCATCCTTTTGGACTCCTTGTTGGGGGGCCTATCCACATCCCGAGCGTTCACCGAACGCTGGAAGACGTTATCGGTAACTAACCCCTCGGTGGAGGGGTGCTCCGAAAAACCGGGCAAAGAACCAATAGGGACAGCATACTTCCTGGCCATCCTGGCCGAGGGAGCAGGACAGGAAGTAGGCCGCTGCCAAATCTCCAAGGCTGGGCCGACAATGGCCTCAGCCACCGGGAAGGCCTCCAAGGGTGAACCCCCTCGGTCTAGGATCGCCGTCAGGGGATAATAGGCCCGCTTGGACACGGGTTCGAGCTGCATCCCGGTGAACTCCGAGATGAGCCTAAGCAGACCCAGGAAGGACGATGGGCTGTCGTCCAAAGACCGGCCCGGGGAGGACTCCGGGCCCTCCCTCCTGGGGAACAGGAAGGAGTCATCGTCGGACTTCGAAGGGTCTGCAAAGAGCTGCCTCAGGCCTGAGCCTCTCCTCACCCGCCGAGTGCGGGCGGGAGTGAGGGTGACTGACAACCTGCGGGACAGGCCGTGACCCAACCGAGGTTCCACCACAATCGGTGGGGCAGCAAGATTTGGTCGAACAACCGGCCCAGAAATGGGCACCTCGACTGCAGCGAGTGGTTGCGTCGGCCGTTCAGGCGGCAGCTGCTTGATAGACGGGGAATGAATCGGAGTCGATTGATTCCCGGACAACAGCAACTGCTGCCACATAAACTCCTCGTAACGTCGACGCCACTCTGTGTCGAGGCCTCTTCATCCGAGGAGGAAGACGAGGAGGAACGGTGTTGCCACTTAACTCGGTGCCCCAACCGAGACCGCAGAAGGCAGGAGCGGCTTGACCGAGAAGAGGACCGAGACCGAGACCCAGATCCTCGGCGAAACCGAGGGTGGGTCTGGGAAGGAACAGGGGACACCCGCTCTTCCCTCGGCTCAGACATATTGGCCGAGGACTGCCGCCCCGGAGGTGCAGGCAGAACCTCGGCCTCCACCGGGGAAACCAGCGAAGGGTTGACGGTTCTGGCAGTAGACCACCCGGGTGATGGTTCGAGGGAACACTCAACAACATTAACTGGAGTCTTGGCCGGCTGGCCTGACGGGGACACCGTGAAGCCAACGGCCTGAGCCGCAACCTCGACCGAAGTCAAAGATCGGCAGACCGGGGAAGGGGACATCTCCCGCTCCCACAAACGCCGACGATGGGAATTACCCTGCGACTCCCTGGACCTGGCGCGCAGGTCCCTATGGCCCCTCCCTCATGGGAGAGAGACCAGCGAAGCTCCTGCGAACGGGTCAATGAGAGGAACTCAAAGAGAGCGGGATAAATGCCGCGACCAAGAAGGAGGGAGATGCAGCCTTGGCCGCCGCCTCCTCCAGGGAGGTAGAGAGTTCGAGCTGCTCAGCCGAGACAGCCGACACGGACACTGCCCAATGAGCCTCTACAGATTTTACCGGCGCGGAAAAATCCTCGGGGTGCCCAAGCCTAAAACAGGCCACACGATCCTCCAGGACGTTGGACGAAAGGGCGCAGCACAGTTCGCAAACTTGCGGGTCATGGTCCAAGTTGAGGCAGTATACGCACGTGGAGTGCGGATCAGTCCTGGAGATATTCTGCCCGCCAGGGCGCCTCCAAGAGCCGGGGAACAAATTGTCCATCGCAGCCACGAGGGAAAGAAGACCGAAGTTTTGGAAAACTTCACAACTAAATTCGGATGAACCGAAGAATCAGGAACCAGTCGAAAAACGCGGAGCGCTAAGGAAGGAACCTGAGCTTCCAAGCGGTAAGGAAGATCACGCCATGGGGCTAAGCGAGAGTTTTACCACCCGGGTGGGTGAGAGGAGCCAGCTTTGAAGACCTTCCGGCAAGATTTAAAGCGGCAAGGAACCTGCCAGATAGTGTGGATGAACAACATATCCATGTCCCTAGAAGCAGAGTTTCTGATTTTCTTTGGGGTGGCTGGGTTGCATTTAAATGCTGCACAAGTGAATTTTTACAATGCCAGTATTTCAAGCAACCTGAACTCAGAAAGAAGACTGTGGCAATAAAAGCAGATTTTCCCTTTAGGATTCACACTCACACAGCTCAGCCTGAAGCAGGAGAGAGAGATCAAACGGTGGTGCAAACTCCCAGCAGGGAACCCTACCTTTCTTTTGATGAACTGTTCCCTGAGTCTTGTAAAGAATCTCCAGCAGTCTTTTTCAATTAAGGATTGCCCTGGGAAACCACCACCAAGCTTCAGGTAGAAAGGTAAGACAGGGAGAATGACAGCCAATACTCACGCCATCCCTTAAAAGCTAGGCAGCATACTGCCTAAATAACATTTAGGAAAATTAAATGCCCTCCAGTAAAGGCTTCACATTATTCAGTGCTAAGTGTAAGCAATTAGAACTACAATGTCTTGTTAACAAACAGAAAACAGTTGAAAGTCACATAAAACAAGAGACTGAATGGAGTGAGACCCATAGAATGTGCATCACACTTTCCCCCTAGCTGCAAATTTTGATTAGTTGAAAAGCGGCAAATAATGTCAGGCAAAACAATCCTCAGCATGATTGTAAGTATAAATTACACAGTATCACGTGCAGCGAGGCGAGCGGACACACTCACTTTGGTACCACAAACTGAAGTAAGAAAAAATAATGTGATCAAACAGGAAACAGAATCCATGGTGTTCTATTAGCAAACTGAGCGATACGTCCAACTATTTACAGTAATCTGTGCTTTCTATGGCCGTTGTGAATCTTAGAATAACTTAATGGACCACAATATTTCATTCTGACTGCAATGTTGCGAATAACTGGACCAGCTTCCATCCATGCTCTAGTACCAAAATGGATCATGTAAGAATTCCAGTTTTGGTGACTATATGGTAAAATCACAGTATTGCCAAGATTCCACATGAAGCAAACCTCTGACAAAGAGTACGCCCACACAAATTATGTCCGGCATGTACATACATGCTATGAAAACACACATACTCTTACCATGTCACTGCCCCTTACTTTAGCAGCCACATTAACCAAAAGCTGTACACCTCATCTCAAACAAGACTTTGCTGTTATCTGTGTAACTACTCTTAGGAAAAACATAGAAGAACATTTTGTTCAGTCAGGCAAACTTAATTCCATCATCAAAAGCTATTTTATACAAGGCCAGTATACAATCTACATGTGTGCAATAATCCACAACAGGCTGTGTGCTGAGACACATCTTACTGCATGCCCCTAGCTGGCTGTGAAGCACGAAGTGCAGCCAAATGCTTTAGCCACCTGGGAAGTGTAGTAAACCCTGCCTCCCTGACACACACTGGAGTGGGTTACTGCGCTTATAAAATGGCTTGTTTAGACAGAAAAATGTCTGAAAGAGACATCTTTAATTTGATGGAAAGCCATCTGTGTGGGAAGACAAATCTTACTGCATGTTCACATAAGGTGACTTGGCCAATCTTCCTTTTCACGCTGCCATTTTACAGAAAGTGTTAACCCACCCTCTGGTAGGTTATTTTACCCACTGGGCAGTGGTCCATGTAAGCAGTCATCAAACCACATAATATTGAATCAGTATGACTAGGGAGTGTATGGATGGAAAACGAAGCAGTCAACGTGCATAATGCTTTGGAGTAATACCTAATGGGATGATCCTTTCAGATTGTGAACAGCAGTAAAAACTGTCAGAAGGTAACAAAGAAGTCAGGGTGCTGCATGTTTGATGTTGACTACCAAATTCACACAAAATGTGGTGGGACCCAGTCACATTAACACCAATCCTTGGAAAAGCTGTATCCATTTCTGAACTTTATCTTACATTTTATATTGAAACATATTTCAGAGAATTAACTACATCTGTCTTTCGTTTATGAAATGGCCAACTACGGTCAACACAGTAACCCTTAGAATTATATTATTGTACCAAAAAAAGGATAAAAATATACTTATATATATTAAACCACTGTTTTATTTACATAACCTATTCATAAATAATTGACCACAATTTAATATCGCAAATCACATTCCGTACAAGACTCTAAGCTCCTTTAACATGCTGGCCAACAATGACCAGGGTTAAATGATATAGTTTGGCCAGATTCATATGTGGGTTCAAATAAATTACAGTAATCACTAATTTCATTGCCATTAGTATTTATGAAATAAAAAAACATGTATATCTGAAGGTGTCAATATTTGGGGAGGTGTATGGCAAAACAATAGACTATAAGATTGAAGTCACAGGAATGACTGTTTTTTCCCCTCCTGGCCCAATCAGACAAAAAATGATGTGCATTTCTCTGCAACGCAAATAACAGGGAAATACTGTAACACAAAAACCCTGTGTAAAATGTTCTTGGCAGGGACCCTTATGGTAGAAACTTGGTTACCATGCTGTCTAAACTCCACTGAGAAACTGACCAGTTGGGTTCTACCTTAAGAAAAAATCAACACTGATGTCAATATACCATTAGAAATACTGGACTACCAATAAACTCCAGATGACGAGGCCTGCAATTTTAAGGCAGCTTAAAATAAACGGGTTAATTTTACATGTTTTGTATTTCCATATAAGATGACCTTTACATATGGAAGAACTGCTTCACGGGATTTAAACACTGGGGCACATTTACATACGGGTTTCTTTCTCAATGAAGACACAGCTGTCAAGACATGCAGTAGTGCAACAGTACCACCAGATACATAGTGTTTTTACATAGCGAGAGGGAATATAACAGTCCAAAGGCAATAAGTCTCCATGGAAGTGTCGAGGCTGGAAAACTGTGCTGTGTTTCAACCGAGCGGTGCTTCAGTGATCCTAAACTGAACAGCTTGTTCATCTTTGCTGATTCACAAAAAGGTACGTGGGTTCAGGCTAGACCTTTATAGTGTTCGGACAGCCACAGGGTAGAGAAGAGACAAGTGTTCTGCGCCTTTAATAGGCAGCTTCCGTGTGGTGTAGTAGTGGATGACCTCTGGTACACTGTCAAACGGAGGGGCTGTTTTGGCCCAGGATGTACTTCTCTTTGGTTTTGGTCAATTTCATGTGCATGAAACCTTGGTTGCTCCTGCAAATGAACCAACAAGGATACATGATTAATTAAAAGTAAAATAAAGTAAAAACAGTGTCTATATGACAAGAACAACAGACCTGTACTATAAGGCTGTACTATGGAGACTAGCATTACATACTGAACCTTCCCTCTATAAGACTGTGGTTAAAGCTGAACACTTTGGGCGGTATAGCAAGATGTCATAATGACAGCAGACTTCTAACAGCCCAACGTTATTCAGCGTGGTGGAAATCTGTACTTTTATTTTCTTCTGTGCTTAAACCTTTGTACAGCACTCCATCATTTAGTACCATACTAGCATACTTATGAAAATTCAAATGATCACCTGTATTTCTCCCGTGTCAACAGATTAATCTGTGATGAACACCCCTATCAACCTTAAATCAACTACGAGTTTTTTGGGGGGAGGGGAAGAGAGTTACTTAATGAAAGGATGATTACCATGCCAGACAGTTCATGTCTTAACCAGGGAAGGGTAAGAGTACAATAATAACAAGCTTTAGTCAGAACTAAAACGGCAGCAGATGCAGCAACCTGACAAAGGATATCGAATAAATATGTGGCTTGGATTGTAATTTACTTACTGTAACTCCAGATCTTCAAAAATATCTCTTCCATCAAGTACCACACTTAGGTTTTAGGCCTAGAGGTGCTAGGACCCCAAAGGCTTTTTTTCGTGGCACTGATACCGGTGTTGGTACCGGTGCACGTACGCAGAGCCAGTAGCTGTTGTCAGTGCCCTAGATGCCTCAGTTCTTTCAGCAAGAAGAGTGATAACAAGCACTGTTCTTGCTGTGAGGGAAAAAAGAAACAGGATATAAACAGAGAAAAGAATAAACTCAATATAAACAGCTAGCAATCTAACATGATCAAAGGGAAGAACTTCCATTTCCCACAATAATGCCCCCATTTAAGGACATGTAGGTTGTTTATAGCTAAGAAATAATCCACAGTTCGGTGTGCAGCAGAGGTAGAATAACTGCACACCCTGTGTGGGTTGTGAGACAAGAGGCACAGCCGGGGGTGCTGAACCACCCAGGAAGTGCAGTTACTGTAGCTTTGCCGCACACCCAGAACGCATTATTCCACTTGTATCATTTGTAAAAAGGTCAAAAGTAGATATATATGTAGGTGTTCTGAGCCAAGGCTACCACCTACCAAGCCACAGGTGAGGGAGAAAAATAAAGCCATGGCCCTCTGCAGCTGCCCTCCCAAAGGCTATCAGAGTAGGTATCTTGTAGCTAAAGGATAGAGCAGTAGGCTAAAGATGGCCAGGGTAATCTACATATGCAAAGCACCAAGGCAGTCTGGGTCAATAGGTTCACCCTCTCAATACACAGAACATCACGTGTTGGACAGGTATGTCTTGGTGATCAACAGTAGAAAAAACTTCCTAGGCACTTTGCCTTTGCAGATGACATTCCTCAGGGAATGAAAGACTAAAAACTGACCAGCCAACAATATGGCAGAGAGTATGCAACCTAGAGTCATTACTCTGAAAGAAGCAAATGTTCAAACAACATGAAGTCTTGCTGTATTCAGACATAATGCAGTTAGCCCCAGCAGTTGAATTGCCCCGGAGAGGAAAGAGTTAACTCTATGCAGAAGCATAGAACGTTGAGCTCGAATTCGGTTTTCAAACCTCTGTCTGTGGTGCTTCCCACTGTAACCATCAGATTCTTTACTCCGCCTAACAGTGAAGTCGCTCCACATTTTTCCTCTGCTCGGTTCGGTACAAGTAAAAGCGTTCGGTTTAAACCGTATATATTTTGTTATTTTCGGATTTCCAGCCTCTGTCTACGGTACAGGTAGTGTGTAGATAGGTAGTGACTGTGTTTTATTTCTGTGAAAAAGTTGGAAATTGTTCTTTTCCTCAGTTTCTTTCCGGTCGGTCCGGTTTGGAACCGACCCTGTTACATTCTGTTTAATTTTATTTCTGGGATTAGAGTGGTGTTCTGGTACCGATCGGTTTCAAAAGAACCGGACCTTTTGTCGGTTCTTTTAAAGAGCCCGTGACATGGTTTGTAACCAATCGGTTATTGTATTACCTGGCTTGAAAGCTGCAATAGGGTAATTTGTTAGGTTGGCCATGTCTGAGAAACCCAAGAAGAAAACTGGTCCCACTGGGTTTCAACACTGTACTGAGTGTGGGGAGGCCTTTGCCAAGGCTGACCCCCACCTCATCTGTGTTTATTGTCTGGGGTTTGACCACCTCAAGTCAGACTGCCAAATCTGTAAAAACTTTCCTAAATCAACTCTAGACAAAAGACTGAGTAGGCTGAAGGAAAGGGAGGCCGAGAAGTCCGTAGATCTGGATTGCCAGCCCGGCTTGGTTGTGGCCAAACCTGAGGAGGTGCCTACTGACCTAGGCGATACCTCCTCGGGCAAAATGAGAGCTGACCCCGAGGGGTCGATTCCATCAAAAAAGAAGCGCAAGTCTGCCGGTTTGGATACGGTATCGCACTCTCCAACCGCGGATGAAATAGCCAAAGCGATTAGCATTGTTCAATCACTTAGACCGGTTCCGTCCGAACCGGTACCGCCGGTTAGGCGGTCAGATCCGTCTCCTCCGGATTATGATCCAGACGCTTATTATGAGGAGTGGGAGGGAGACGAAGACTATTCCGGTGATGATGATGATGATGACCAGGGGGGTCTGGATGTGCCCATTGAACTGGACATCTCCCAAGACAGGCCCTCAGGTGTCTCTCCTCCCAGGCTCTCTAAGTCCCCTTCACATTTTTTCTTCTACAAAAAGGTGGCAAAAACCCTGCAGCTTCCCTTGGTTGAAGCTGTAGAGGAGGATGAAGAGCCTGATTTTGTGGAAATGATGGACATCCCAGAGTACAAAAGGCTGTCTATCCCTCTTCATAAATCCTTGGGGAAACAGACACAAAATTTTACAAACCCCTAATTCGATACATCCTGTGGATAAGAGAATGGGCAGGAGGTATTTGTTATCAGGCTCAGCTGTGGAGTTCCTTTATAGTCATTGCAGCCATACTGGGGTAGTGCAGGCTGCAGCCTGTGACAGGGCTAACATTCCTTTGGCTTCACACCCCCCGGATAAGGACTCCAGGAAAGTGGATGCCATGGCCAAAAAACAGTATTTGGCATCCTCTTTGGGACTCAGGCAGGCTACTTATATGGCCTACACAGCCAGGTACCAGAAATCCAGATGGGATACGGTTCTGGAACTGGCTAAACAGGCCTCTCCCCAGCTAGTCAAGGAGCTGGAGAAGGTGGCTGCTGATGGAACTGAGGCATCCAAAATGCAATTTCATGCTGCTGCTGTGGACTCCAATGATGTGGCATTTAGAGTCATGGCTACATCTGTGTCTCTCAGAAGACATGCTTGGCTCAGATGTACTAGTCTTTCACAGGATACCCAGACTAAGGCTATGAATTTTCCTGTAGTATGTAACTCTTTGTTTGGGGAGCAGACAGAGGTTTACATGAAGAAAATGGATGAATACAGGACCATGTACAGGAGTGCACAGGCCAAAGAAAGGCAAGCCACTCCGCATAAGCAGCAGTCTAGGGGCAGGGGCAGGCCCTTTCAAAGGCCTTTTTACCAAGCCCAGGCCTCCTCTCCCTTCCCACAGAGGGGGTTCTTCAGGGGGAGGGGCAGGAGGAGGATGAGAAGAGCTGCTCCCTCCTCCTCTCAGTCTAAGGCTCCTGCCAAGCAGACACCCTGATGTGTCAGCCCGGGTCGACTCCCCATTTCCAGCAGGAGGCAGGCTGGCTTACTACTTCAGGCCTGAAGTCTGTGAACGCAGACAAGTGCCCTGGAAGTAGTAAACCAGGGACTGGCCTCAGCTTCAAAAATTTCCAAAAAGAGGCCAAGTCTTTTCACCTGCATCACTCTCAGAAACCATTGCCCTAGAGGCAGAGGTTTCCTCTCTTCTAGCTCTCAGAGCTATAGAGAAGGTTCCTACTCAGCAAAAGGGAAAAGGACTGTACTCCAGGTACTTCCTTACCCCAAAGAAAACAGGGGAGTGGCGAACCATCCTAGACCTAAGGTATTTGAACAAACACATTTCAAAGCCCAAATTCAAAATGGTAACTCTGGGAATAATCCTTCCCTCTCTAAGGCCAGGGGATTGGCTAGCATCTCTGGACCTCAGGGATGCCTACTTCCATATTCCTATCAGGTGCTCCCACAAAAAATACCACAGGTTCGAGTTGCCTTCAGGCCATTACCAATTCAAAGCTACACCATTCGGCCTAACATCAGCTCCAAGGGTGTTCACAAGTGCCTTGCTGTAGTGGTGGCTTACCTCAGCAGACAGGGTATCACCATCTTGCCGTATCTGGATGACTGGCTCTTAGTGGGTCAGTCACCTTTACAGGTCAAGTCAGCTCTTCAAACTACTCAGGACCTACTCAGCTCCCTGGGGTTTCTTCTCAATCTTCCAAAGTCTATCCTCGAACCAGTTCAACTTCTCCCCTTTATAGGCATAGAGTTGGACACTGTACAAGCAAAAGCCTTCCTTCCCTTGGCAAGGGTGAAGGCCCTGGTGGATCTCGCTTCCTCCTTTCGACCTCAGGTCTCCCGCCCAGCAAGACAGTTCCTCCAGCTCCTGGGCCACATGTCAGCTTCCACGGCAGTGGTGCAGGGAGCAAGGTTCCAGATGAGGGATATTCAGTTTCATCTAAGGTCTTTTTGGTCTCCGAAGGATTCACTTACCAAACTGATTCCAGTGACTCAGACTCTCCAGTTGTGGCTGGACCAGGACAACCTCAGACAAGGGGTTCCATTTCTCCCTCAAGTCCCATCAGTAGTTCTAACTATGGATGCTTCTCTCCTAGGGTGGGGAGCCCACCTGGGAGCCCTGACAGCTCAAGGGGTCTGGTCTCCACAAGAGTCTCTCTTTCATATCAATCTCCTGGAACTCAGGGCAGTTTTCCTAGCCCTGCAGAGCTTCTCGGATTCAGTCAAGGGCAAGGTGGACCAAGTCAGAACAGACAACACCACCACAATGTGGTACATCAAAAAACAGGGAGGCACTCGGTCCTCGGCCTTGTGCACAGAGGCCATGAAGCTGTGGTCTCTGGCCTATTCTCTTCAGACTTCTCTGGTAGCAGTTCACTTTCCAAGGAAGGACAACGTACTAGCAGATGCTCTGAGCAGAATTTCACAGGGACATCATGAATGGTCCCTGAATCCTCACATCCTGAAGGTCATCTTCTCCAGGTGGGGCACTCCAGAGATAGATCTCTTTGCAGCACCGGACAATCATCAACTTCCTCTGTTTTGTTGCAGACCTTCAGTCCTGTGGACGGTTCCCCAGGATGCTCTCATTTTGGACTGGAAGGGCAGGTTTCTCTATGCCTTCCCTCCCTTCCCTCTGCTGTTCAGAGTTCTGATCAAGATCAGGACTCAACCCTGCACAGTGATACTGGTGGCTCCAGATTGGGCCAGACAGCCTTGGTATCCTATACTGCTGTCCTTGTCAGTGTCACGTCCCCTGTCTCTGCCCAGGACATACAATCTCCTGTCCTTCTCCCAGGGGCAGATCTGGTACCCCAGTCTCTCAATCTCAAGGCCTGGCTCTTGAAGGGTTAGACTATGCAGCACTACATCTCTCTCAGGGAGTTCTGGATATTCTAAAGGTCTCCAGGAAACCTTCCGCTAGAAAAACTTACAACTCAAAATGGAAAAGGTTCAGTATTTGGTGCTCTCAGAAAGGCATCCTGCCTGATTCTGCGGGCATTTCCACAACCTTAGACTATCTAGTTCATCTGAATGGTCTAGGCCTTATGCCTGCCACTCTGAACGTTCATCTAGCAGCTGTCTCTGCATTCCTCTCAGCAGGGAAGGGCTCTTCCCTGGCATCTAATCCTGTTTTCAGAAAGTTTTTCAAGGACCTGGTTCACATTAACTCTCCCTTTAGGAAGCCCACTCCGTCTTGGGATCTTAATGTCTGCATAGCTCAGCTTATGCAGCCACCCCTTGAACCTCTGGCTTCGGCCGAATTTAAGTACTTGACCTGGAAAACTGTGTTCCAGGTAGCTATTACTTCTGCCAGGCGGATTAGTGAGTTACAGGCTCTGTCAGTTGAACCTGACTTCATCTCCTTCCATAGGGACAAAATGGTCCTAAGAACCAATAGGAGGTTCTTGCCCAAAGTGGTATCGGATTTTCATCTGAACCAGTTTATATCTCTCCCTGTGTTTTTTACTGATCATTCTTCTTCAGGTGAAAGAAGGTTACACAGTCTGGATGTTAAGAGGGCCCTTAGCTACTACATTGAGCATACTAAGGCACATAGAAATGACTGTCTTCAATTGTTTCTCACTTATGGTGAAGTGGGGAAAGGTAAGCCTGCCATTAAAAGAACTATTGCCAGGTGGATAGTTTCTTGTATACAATTCTGTTATGACAAGTTGGGAGACGCCCCTTCAGGCCTGAGGGCTCATTTGACTAGGGGTACAGCTGCTTCTCTAGCTGCGCCAGAGATATACCTTGTTAGAGATCTGTAAAGCAGCCACCTGGAAAAATAGTATACTTTTACCAAGCATTACTCCCTGGACATCCAGGCTAGGAGTGATGCTAGGTTTGGCACAGCAGTACTGCAGAGCCTCTTCCCAAAGTAGGTTCTGCATCCCCTCCTCCATAGAGAACTGCTTGGTAGTCTGCATTATGTCTGAATACAGCGAGGCTTTCATGTTGTTTGAAGAAAAATTACTCACCATAGTAATGTTGTTTCTTCTAATGGAGTCTCTGTATTCAGTCCCCCGCCTCGCCGCTCAGAACCTGGTTTTTGGGAAGTGGGCTGACAGGTACAGTGTTGCACCTCAGGGGTGTACCTTGTACCCTTCCTCTTGGGTGGGGTGGATATTGTTGTTATTTTTTCTGGTGTTTTATACTTAAATATGGTCACTACTTTTCCTTCTTGGGCTCTCGACTTGAGTCTTTTGGGCCCAAAAAGAATCTTTTGCCCTTTGGCTATATTTTGAACAACTTCCATATTATAGTATGTTAGTTAGTGTGCGTGTAAGAATCTGACGGTTACACTGGGAAGTACCACAGACAGAGGTTTGAAAACCGAGCTCGAGCTCAACGTTCTATGCTTCTGCATAGAGTTAACTCTTTCCTCTCCGGGGCAGTTCAAGTGCTGGGGCTAACTGCATTTTGTCTGAATACAGCAAGACTCCATTAGAAGAAACAACATTACTATGGTGAGTAATTTTTTTTTGTTGTTGTTGGTGAAGCACAGTTTTCACAAGGTTTATGAAACTAGACCAACTAGCAAAAACAAAACAGTATGAAAAGCTGGCTTGGTGGTGAAGAGGGCTGAGGCGCTGGATGCCTTACCTCGTGCTACGCCAGCGAGCCGTATTCAGGAGCAAGCACGGGCCACCGGAGGTCAGCGGGTGGGATGGGGAGGGTGTGGAGCTGGATCAAGCTGCCGAGAGGCAGCTCTTCTCTCTGGGAAGGGAATGTGGGTTTCCCTCAGCTCTTGGCTGCCTCGTGGTGGAGGCTAGGGGACAGCGTAGGCCGAGAAGGAGCCAGGCAATAGGCCAGGAGAGAGGAAGGAGCTGTTACTGGGGCAGCACCTAGGGACAAATGACTTGGCTCATCATGAGGTTAGAGCAGTGCAGGAGGACATTGCAGAGTTGGGGAGGGGCCTAAGACAAGTAGCACACACAGTATCCTTCTCAGAGGTGCTGCCTGTCAAAGGCATGGGGGAGGCGAGGGTAACTGGCACCATGCAGTTTAATGAATGGTTGAAAAAATGGTGCGGAGCACAGGGGTTTGGCTTCATTGGGGACTGGGGTTCCACTTGGAGGGACACCAGCCTATACTGGCAGGATGGTCTGCATCTGTCCAGGAAGGGAACAAATCTTTGAGCAATCGGTTTAAATGCTTCATTGGCAAGCTTTTAAACTAGTCAAAGGGGGAGGCACTGACAAGCAGCAGAAAAATCCCAGCCTCTCCCTACAAAACAGGGTACTAAATGAGAAAAAGACCGAGGTAGAACGGTCAGTGGGGATGCTGCAACAGAAGGTAAGGCCATCAAAATGGAGAGCAATGAGTACCAATGCCCGTAGTCTAGGTAACAAGCTTCCTGAATTAGTGGCCTTGATGGAGGAGGAACATCTGGATATCGTGGCAGTCACAGAAACATGGTACACACAAAACCATGACTGGGGCGTAAACATACCAGGATACACTATCTACAGGAGGGACAGGAGGGTAAAGAGGGGAGGAGTAGTTCTTTACATAAGGGAAGGAATAAAAGCAACAGAACAAAAGGGTAAACAGGGAGGAGAAGAAGCACTGTGGGTAAATTTGGAGACAAACAATGGCACCACAATCCGCACAGGGGTTGTATACAGACCCCCTTCTCAGGGGGAGGAAATGGACAAGGAAATGATAGAAAGTATACTTAGAATGGCAGAAAAAGGGGAGATATTGCTGATGGGTGATATGAATATGCCAGATGTTAACTGGAGTGCAGTTGCAGCTGCCACTTCGAAGAGTGCAGTTATTCTAGATGCCCTACAGGGGGCATTCCTTAGACAACTAGTACTGGAGCCCACTCGAGAGGGAGCAATATTAGACTTGATACTCTCAAATGGAGATGGAGAGAGGATCACAGATGTAGAAGTGGGTAGCCATCTGGGAACTAGCGACCATCGAACAGTATGGTTACAATAAACACAGCAATAGAGTCAAGCCATACAAAGACAAAAGTACTGGACTTTAGGAGGGCTGACTTTGCCAAAATGGGTGAGTGCCTAAGGAATGCACTAGCAAATGGGCAGGAAGGAGGGGTGGAAGGACAATGGGGAATAATAAAAACTGCCATCACAGAGGTAACGAGCCTTTGTGTGAAGCAAATAAACAAAACAAGATGATGTAAGATACCACTATGGTTCTCAAAGGAAGTGGCAGTGAAGGTTCAAGAGAAAAAGAAAGCATTCAGGAAGTACAAGGAATCGCAGCAGGAGCAGGACAGAGAACTGTATCAGTTAAAGCAAAAGGAGGCTGGGAAGGCAGTCAGAACAGCAAAGGCCCAAACCGAGGAAAAGATAGCCAACTCAGTTAAGAAGGGGGATAAAACCTTTTATAGGTACATCAGGGAGTGAAGGAAGACCAAGGGAGGGATAGTGAGGCTTAATAAAGGGAGGAGGGTGGGCAGAGGGACTGTGAAAAGGCAGAGATACTAAACAAATATTTTTGCTCAGTATTTACAAAGGAAGAGGGGAGGCACATAAAACAAACAGTAGTAACACTCTGGATACAGAAGTTGATACCAGCCCATTTACAGAAGAAAGGGTTCTGAAGAACTCTTAAAACTGAAGGTGGACAAAGCAATGGGGCCTGATGGGATTCATCCCAGAATTCTAAAAGAACTAAGGGTAGAACTAGTGACACCACTGACTACCCTCTTTAACAAATCATGGGAGGATGGGGTGGTACCCGAGGACTGGAGGAGGCAGATGTGATTCCCTTCACAAAAGTGGGAGCAAGGCAGAAGCAGGAAACTATAGACCTGTTAGTTTAACCTCAGTGATAGGGAAATGATGGAATCACTTCTAAAGGAAAGAATTGTCGCGTATCTAGAGGCCAGAGGGGCACAGGACCCTAGGCAGCATGGATTCACAGCGGAAGGTCATGCCAGACGAATCTGATAGATTTCTTTGACTGGGTGACCAAAGTAGTAGATCAGGGAGGGCTGTGGACATGGCCTACCTAGACTTTAGCAAGGCATTTGACACAGTCCCACACAAAGATTAATATATAAGTTAGCCAGCCTGGGAGTGGGTCCCAAGATGACAGCCTGGGTAAAGAATTGGCTGAGAATAGGACACAGAGAGTAATAGTAAATGGAGTCCACCAGAAGAAAGGAGGGTTACTAGCGGGTACCGCAGGGTTCAGATAGGACCAGTCCTCTTCAATGTCTTTATAAGCGACATTGCAGAAGGACTGGAAGGAAAAGTATGTCTCTTTGCAGATGACACTAAGATCTGCAACAGAGTTGATGCACAGGGTGGGTGGAAAGGATGAGAAGGGACTTGGCAAGGTTAGAGGAATGGTCAAATGTATGGCAGCTTAGATTCAATGCTAAGAAGTGCAGGTAATGCACCTGGAAACAAAACCAGGGAAGAGTACACAATGGGGTGAGATACTAACAACAACAAAATGGAAAGGGACCTGGGGTAGTCATATCAGATGACCTAAAGGTGGGCAAGCAATGTGAGAAGGCAGCAAGGAGGGCTGGGGGATACTGGGATGCATAGGGAGAGGCATCACCAGTAGAAAACAGGAAGTTATTATCCTCTGTACAGACAGCTGGTGAGACCCATCTGGAGTAATGTGTGCAGTTCTGGAGACCCAATCTCAAAGACATAGACAGAATGGAAGCTGTCCAGAGGAGGGCAACTAAAATGGTGCAGGGTCTGCACCGGAAGACATATGAAGAGAGACTTAAGGAGCTTAATATGTATAGCCTCGAGGAAAGGAGGGAGAGGGGGGACATGATAGAAACTTTCAAGTACCTCAAGGGAATCAACAAAGTCCAAGAGGGTAGCATCTTTCAAAAAAAGAGGTGTGCAAGAACAAGAGGGCACAACTTGAAGATAGAGGGGGCAGCTCAGAGGTAATTTAAGGAAGTATTTTTTCACAGAGAGGGTTGTGGATGCATGGAATGGCCTTCCGGAGGAGGTTGTGGAGTCAAAATCAGTGGTGGAATTCAAGCATGCATGGGATAGTCATAAGGCAATTCTGGGAGGTGGGGGTAGGAAGAAGTAGGCTGCTGGTTAACTAGGATCTGCAGCTTATCCAGTAGGTAGGGAAATGGGCAGACTGGGTGGGCCAAGCGGTCCTTATCTGCCATCAAATTCTATGTTTCTATGTTTCCAGCAGGGTGCATGCACACTTCAACACATGTGCGTGTCTGTGTCTGGGGCCCCAGGCATAAGGGGAAGAAAATCAGGAAATACCTCACCTTGACAGGATGATGGCCGGCCCCTTCAAGGTTCCTACTGGTTACTGGGCACCCAACCCAAGAATGAGACTGTGGAAGGTAAGTCCCGGGTTGCCAGGGGCCGGAGAGGGGGTGGTCAGAACGGGGGTCCAGGGGAGAGAGACGCATAAATATAAGATTGAAAAAAAAAAAAAAAAACATATGAAAAAAGGGGCTTGGTGTCCAATGTCCACAAACGGTAGAGCACAGATTTTAATTGAGGTCTAAATGGCCTTTCACCATGAGCACCCAAAGGGAGAAAAACAATCAAGCACAGTACATGAAAAACCACAGAAAAGGATGTGCCTGTATATGCCCTGGACAGCATGCTAGATTTTATCAGTATTAACTGTTCAGAAGTCCAAATATAGTAATTATTAGGACACAAGAAAAGGCGAGAAAACAGCCTATCCAAGAAATAGGGTCCCTGACAATGTTGGAAAAGGGTGTGTGTGTGTGGGACAGAGTAAGTGATGGGGGGAAGACAGCTAGCTAAGTGGCACTGGGGACAGTTCCATCAGATGGTCACTGTCGAATAAATATAGGATACTCACCTGTAACAGAAGATCTACTAGTGGTATACAGTTCACATCCACACTCTGGCAGTTTTGCTGGAGACAGCCGAGATACTGGAAATCTTCAAGCTAGCTCTTCCAACCACCTGAATGGTATATCCTCCGGCTCCACCCCATGACATCAGATCTTTTGCATGCTGGAACTAGGAATCTAGTGCCACTTGCCAATGAAGGTTATGTGGATGTGAACTATATACCCACTACTACAACTATAGTTACAGGTGAGTAACCTATATTTCAGAAACTGCCCCTGCCGGGGCCGCTTGTGAGGTTGTCGCAGCTGAAAGGACCAGAACTGAAAGGCTTTTTTCTAAGGCATTTGGGCCTTTTGGTCTTTCTAGGATGAAGCCATAGAATCAAAGGTAGCAGTGGACTTCTCAATTCGCATGAGATGCCCTTTCACCTTAGGACTGAAGAGATCAGTACCCAAGAAGGGGACATTGGCAGGCTTATGCTGAGTATCCCCCATAAAGGTAGAGAGCCTCATCCAGGCCCTGTGATGCATGGCAATGACTGTTGCCATTGCATGGGCACTGTAGTCACCCATGTCCAAACATGTACAGTATGAAGCTAGTATTCAGCCAGCCATTGACCCTGGTCTTTTATTATCCTAACTAAAAGCTCTGTCATCCGGAAGATGGGGGAGAAGTTCCCCTAACACCACATACAGGGAATGGTCAAAGTTTGTCATCATGACACTGTAGCTGGTCTGAACAAGACTATGTGACACAGCAGCATACACCTTTTTAGCTGCATGGTCAATCTTCTTAGGCTCTGTGTCTGCAGGCTTGTTCACATCCCCTTGACTTCTGTTTTTATGGAAGGCAGAGTCCAATAACCAAACCCTCCGCAGAGGAGTGTTTGGAAAACCCAAAATGTGAGCCTTTTGGGACTACGTACTTGCGGACCATATGGGGAAAGGGTGCTGGGCAGGATGCTGAATGCTACCAAAGCTCCAGACCCAGTCCCAAGAATGCCTCAACTTTGTGAGAGACACCCCCAGGGAATCCTCCCTGTCCAGTAGGTCAGTAAATGGGTACCTAGCCAGTTTCTGAACTAACTCTAAGTGAATTTTCATGGACTCTGACATACGTCAAACATAAACTCTAAATGACACCAACCCTTAGTCAGTAATCAGCTCCTTGACCAGTTCCTGACTGAAAGTATGAGTTCTGGTCAAGGCCATGAATTACTTATCTTTAGAGTCAAAGGATTCCTCAAAAATGGCCCTTGAGCATTTTCTACTACGGACAGATCTGGTGTTCTCATCCTAGGTGGTATCACAGACAGCTTGCCAGAGCCAGCTGTGGGGTGAGAGTCCTTGGTTGGGGCCCTGAAAAGAAGCTGTGGTGGAGGAGGCTCCAGTTGAAGAGACAGAGAAGCAGACACTGGGTACTGCTGCATCACATGGACCAGCAAGAAAACGACCAGCAAAGGCCAAGGGACCAAAGGTCCAGGGTGCAGTGCCCTACCCCTTCCAGCAATGGCTCACTGTTGGCAGAGGAGCTCCTCGTAGTGTCAACGCATTTTACATTAATGCCTCTCCTCACCTGAGGATGAGGATGAGGATGCCAAGGAGCACAGACAGTGACACCTCCCTGTCGAGTGGAATAGAGAGTGCGTACAACATTTTTACCTTGACTGTGGACTCGAGGACTGACATTGACAGGTGTCCTTTGGAGGGTTAGGTATAAACCACCTGCCTTGGTAGGTCAAGCACAACAGGGTTCAGAGGTGCTACCCCCCCCCCCCAAGTGGAAGTCACTGCGAAGGCTACTCAGCAGGGGGTACTGACTGGGCCTCATCCTCCTGGGTAAGGACAAGGAGCACCAGGGTCTCATTAACCTTTTTTGACAACCAGTTGAAAGGCTTGGGAAGTATCTCGGCTGCCGGCTCGACTGGAGTCAACAGGTCAGACGGGGTTACCATGGAGCCTTTGACTGTCCCCTTGACCATGGGGGCTCAACCAAAGGCCTAGTGATCGAGGGAGTTGTAGGAATGGAAGAGTGATCCTAAGACCTGCGATGGTGCTTCTTGTGATTTCTGCTGTGGTGAGAAAGGCTCCCCCTGAAGGGCTACAAGGTCAGACACATCTGTCTGAACTTGCCAGAGAATGACTGCCGACACTGGCACCAGTCAGAAACAGTGTCGAACAAGAAACTCACTGCTGCTGCCTCTGCTTCTAAGACCGCAAGCTAAACAGCTGATCCAGCTGCCACTAAGCTATTTTTAAGACCTTTTGGTCTGCCAAGAGCCAGTTGAGCCTTATAGTCTTCAATGGACATGGGTAGCAGAGCTTGCGACAAACTGCATCCCTCGATGTTGTGTTACTCACCCAGGCAGTATAAGCATGTATCGTGTGGATCTGTGACTGACAGTTTCTGCCTACAAAGAGTGCAGAATTTAAAACTCAGTTTCTCTCCATTATCGATTGCAATTGTGAAGCAGAGCCAGAACACTTTGGAGTGACTTTCACATTGAAAGCAGACTAAAACAGGTAAAAGATTCACCTAAAAAAAAGGTGCTTGTAATACTAGAATCCTTCAGCACTGCACAGCTGCCAAGGAGGAGACCTGTCCCTTCCAGCAGTAAGAGATCTAACATCATGGGGCGGAGCTGGAGGATATACCACCCAGATAACAGCAGGAGCTTAGCTTAAAGACTTCTGATGACTCTGCTGTCTCTAGCAGAACTGCCAGAAGCTGGATAGTGAACTGTATGCACATTTTCAGAATGTTATTTGCCACACTGGGATAAAAAAACAGGGATATAACTCACTGGGACAGAAAACAAGAGGATATAGTCCATCTGTAAAAGGAGAAAAGTGAAGTTAGAAGGGGAAGAAAAAAATGGCTCACCTCCAACTTCAAACTAACTACTGTACATATTTTTGTGGGTTTTGCTTTTTGAGCTGCTCGCCCTGCCCCCCACCTTTTATTATACATGCCTAGACGAGAAAAAATAGTTGGACTCTGAGGGGTATCAGCCAATGGCCGCAGAGAAGTGCCCAAATGCAGAAGTAGTTTCCAAGTAGAGGGTGAGTCATCAGAGCCAATAGCTCAGCTCTGGATCCCTATAAAGATAGGGGAGGCTTGCCAGCCTGGTGACGCCAAGGGCTAAGGCGCCAGATGCCTTACCTTGCGCCATGCTGACGACCTGTGTTCAGGAACACGCATGGGCCGTCGGAGGTCGGTGGGGGGAGGGCATGGAGCTGGATGGAGCCATTGAGAGGCAGATCTCCTCTCTGGGGAAGGAAGGTGGTATCCCTTGGCTCTTGACTGCCTTGCGGTGGAGGCCAGGGGGCAGCGCAGGCCAGAGGGAGCGCCAGGCACTAGGCCGATGGGTGGGTGAAAGGGGCTGTTACTGGGGCAGTAGTATGCATGTACACCTCCACACGCTTGGGTTTCTACTCCTGGGGCCCCAGGGTAATCGGGGATAAAAAGTGTAGAAAATGGATCCTCCGGCCGCGGGATGATGCCTGACCCTCCGCAGGCTCCGCTCCTGGGCCGGGCATAAGGTAAGCCCTAGTAATTCTGGGATGTTGGGGTTTGGGGGTCTGGTCGGGCTGAAGGGATTGCCAGTAGGATGAGGAGATAAACGAAAGAAAAAAAAAAAACACAGAGGGGGAGGGTTGGGAGTTAAGTGGTGTTCTATGAAGAGCTACCCTTGAAGATCTGGAGTTACGGTAAGTAAGCTTTGTATCTTCCAAGAATAAATATTTTCTATACAGACCCACTATCTGGTCAAGTAACAAGATTTTCTATTCACATGGACGAGTGGGCTCAACCCTAAGGCCACGGGCCTCAGTCCTCAAAGAGTTAAAACTGAGGAGGGGAGTCACCTGTCTCAGTCAAGTGGGTGACAACAGCTGATCTCTAGGGAGCGAAAGTGTTGCTGGCTGCTACATCACCCTTTAGAGGAAAAAGGGATATCCCAGGAATGGGGCATTCATGGACATTTGGCAGGCAACTGGACCTTACTAGGACAGGCACAGCCAACACATCAGTCTGAGACAGAGAGCAGATACTGCTGAGTGCAAAGCTAACTCTGAAACAATGTATGATGCTCCTGTTTGTTGTAAAGCTGCCTCCATGCTCTTATCTGCAATGGTATAGTCAGACCATACTTTGTTGCTGGTAGGCAGCTCAGCTAGCAAAGCATGTATCAGTGTCCACAGGTGTGCACCTGATGAGAAGATATGGTCAATGAAGGCTTGATAGAGAGTATTATCTGCCTCTCCAGTGCATCTATCTGCCTACAATCGAGCACTGGGGGTATGCTCGAGTTGGGAGATGGACCTACTGCCTTCAAGGAGTCAGGAGAGATGTCATTCCCATTATGGTATGACTGAGGACACCTGAGAACACCATGAGACTGTCACAGCCTGGTATCTTTTGTTAGATGCCCTTCAGAGCCAAGGTTATAGTGAAAAGAGTATTGCCAGACTGCCATAGTTGCCTCTCCTAGTGCTGTGTAACAAGGAAGGACCACCTCAATTTTCTGCACAGGCCATGCAAGGAAGCCTAGTGGCAAATAAATAGGGTTAAAGACCACCAAATAGTGTCATTCCAGTGCCTCCTGCATCTCCCTCACAATTTTCTGAAAAAAGCAAGCCTTCAGTAGCAGATGAGATGTACATGGAAGACTCGTTAGCTTTCAAAGAGGACATTAAGAGGATGGAGGCTGGAGCCCTAACATAGAAACATAGAATTTGACGGCAGATAAGGACCGCTTGGCCCACCCAGTCTGCCCATTTCCCTACCTACTGGATAAGCTGCAGATCCTAGTTTACCAGCAGCCTTACTTCTTCCTACCCCCAACCCCCAGAATTGCCTTATGACTATCCCATGCATGCTTGAATTCCACCACTGATTTTGACTCCACAACCTCCTCCGGAAGGCCATTCCATGCATCCACAACCCTCTCTGTGAAAAAATACTTCCTTATGGAGCACAGGGTGGCATAGAGAATAGCACCGGAGCGATTTGTCTAAACCAGTGTTCGCATTCTCCATCCACTGCCAGAACTGTTGTGGAGACAACAGACCCAGTGGTCTGAGGGTCTCCACCACACTGTGAAATAATAACTAGAACACATCAGGCAGAAGCCAAAAAAGGATGTTAGTGGTCGAAGGGTCCACTGTACCCGTGCCTAGTCATGGACTGTATGGCTCACTTGTGGCACTCACTCATAAAGAGGAACAAGAAAATGCTCTCAGCCCAGTTGCACCAACACCAGTGGCAAGTGGGTGGATGTCCAAAGAGGAAGCCCCACGTCAGATGACAACTGAAAGTCCCTGCTGCAGGGACCACTCCAGATCCAGAGTTGATACTGATAGATGCTAGATGAGTTGTGGACACCGAGATTAACAGATGTTACAAGCAGCGTGGACACTGAGACCCACTCTTACAATCCCACTGGCAGGGACACAGACCTCACAGAGGCCAGCACCAACACCAGCAGCTGCACTGATTCCTTAATTGGCACCAAGAGTCATCAGCTGATGTCACTGTGGAAGAAGTCAATACCAAATGCGTTGACCTGGGCAACAGGATAATCTAGTGTTGATGGCTAAGTTACTGTGGTAGGTGCTCCCTTGATTGCCCACTTCAAACTCTGTCATGATCCCAACTCAGTGGGGAAAGGGACAGCTCAGAACCTCAAATGGCTCTGAAAAGTGGTGAGGGAACCAAGGGGAACAGTCTGGGGACCAACTTGGGAGCTTCCTGTGATGATGCCTACCCCTTTAATTGGGGGTGGGACTTTCGAACCTCAAAACCGAACTGACAGAGGTGTTGTAGGCCTCCATACTGTGGTTGAGTCCCAGGCAGGCAACAAAGAGTATGATAGTTAGTGTGGGCGATGTTCTCCCCACACCTACAATACCAAAAAAGGGGCGGGGCAGTTTGGGCTTTAAGGATTTGGCTTTCTTACCCAACATATGTAAAAAACAAGAAAATGGAAGTATAGGAAATAAAGACAGCTGACATTTACTCCCAAGGTGTGCACTTGATGGTGAGAAAAACAGAACTGAGGGAGTTAGGGCACTGACAAGGGTTACTGGCTCTGGTGCATGTTGCTACACATTAACCAGAGCAGATACTGTTGTTAGTGCCCTGGCAAAAAGTAAGGTCCTAGTGCCTCCAGGCCTAACAGCAATGAAAGGGATTCTATGGAGAAGATTGATTCTAGGAAGAGTCTGACATCGCATCACAATAACAAAACAAAACAAAAAAAACTTACATAATTAAGGAAGAAGAAGCTGTTGTTAAACAAGCATGCATACGCACGCGCACACACACACACACACACACACACACACACACACACACACACACACACTCTACCCTGTGCTGCAGTTCTAAGCTGATCCTAAGTATCCAGTGACACTTCCTCTCACACAAAAGTCAAAGAATGTACCTCCAGTAAATCCCGGTGCCACCGAAAATATACAAATATTAATGGTCTTCAATGGTTCCATAATGCCAAGTACACCATCTTAATCAAGTGCGAGCACATACAGGTACCCCTTCCTCACCCTGCCCTAGTTCCAAGCTAATTGCTGGCATCCAATGGCACCACCTCCCTCACCCTGTCTCACTTCTAGGGAACACCCCTGGCATCCAGTGCCACCCTCCTCCCTCACACTGCCACAGTTCCAAGCTCATTCCTGGCATCCAGTGACACTCCCTCACTCACACTGCCACAGTTCCAAGCTCATTCCTGGCATCCAGTGGCACTCCCTCACTCATCATGCCCTAGTTCAAAACGAATTCCTGCCAATGAGTGGCACTCCCATCCTTCCCCTGGCTATAGTTCCAAGCAAAATCCGTGGCATCCAGTGGCACCCCCCCACTCTGCCCCAATTTCAAGCAAAATCCCTGTCATCTAGCTGCTTGTCTCTCCCCAGCCCTAGTTCTCATTTAACCCCAGATGCTCCTCTCCCATCTGCACCAGTCTGAAGCTAATCCCTGGCGTCCAGTGGCAACATCCTCCCAAATTAATGCACTGAATTAATGAACCTATTAATGTTTAGAGCAGGATTGGACCATTGGGCAGAAGCCCCTTTTCAGGGTCATCCTGTATGACATTACATACCTTAGCTAAAAAGATCAAGGACCTCAGCATAAAAGCACTAATGCTAGGGTAACCCTTTTTTTAGTACTTTTGTGCTGAGGTTCTTGATTTTCTTTAGCTTGCTTTTTTATTTTGGGCCCACCATGATCCAACCCAAACCCATAAAGATACCTAAGGGCTGGTTCATTTTCCCTTTAGGTGAGATACATATGACACATACTGCTGAGTCCCATGTAGGACGAAACACGAGTCTGTGTGTTCTGTTCTCAGCCTTCGCAGATTGTGTGAAAGGCCCACTGGTAGCATGCATTCCTGCATAAAGCAGAAGCAGCCTGAATTCTCATGGTGATTTTCATATACATACAACGATGCTTTGCACTATGGGTTATGTGTGATTTTGTACTTTTTCATTAGATACATTAGTTTTAAACAATACAGAGTTACAAAATATAATTGTCAGAAGTACAAGATATAGTCCAGATGGTGGTTGGACAGGGATATACCAGAAAGTAAATCAATATATACTGGTTGTGAAACATCTTAATGAAATAAAAAAAACTGCTATAGTGATACGACACTTGCATAGTGATATAGCAGTTGCTTCATTTCAGTGAGGCATCTCGCAGTAACTATATTGATATACCTCTGGTATATTGCCTTACAAGTTTGCGTTACTAGAGGAGTGGGTGAGCAGAGGGTTTGAGGCAGATGCTATCTAGTAATGATGGTGTGCTTTGGAAGCACTGGGGATGGGGTCCTGGTGTCGCCATTAAACTGAACTGGACCAGAGTAAAAGAGGGGAGGCCATTCCATGCAAAGAACTACATGGAACAGGGTTGAGGAAAGGGAGAGGAAGTCACTAAAGGCAAAGGATTACTTGGATCATGTTGTGGAGAGGGAGGATGTGAACCACTAGAAAAAAAAAACCAGGGATAACTTGGAAAGGGACTGGGAAGAGGAAATTACTAGATGCTAGGGATTACCGTACTTGGAATAAGACAGGGGAGAGGGAGGAGTCACCAGAACCTGGGATTACTCGACACAGGTTGAGGAGAGGGAGGGCAAAGCCACTAGATGCCAGGGAATTCTACAGTGGATCAGGAAGAGGAAGCAGAAGCCATTAGAAGCAAGAGAACATGAGAGAGAGAGAGAGAGAGAAAAGCAAACCGTTTGCTTTATATCAGCAGTGGTGGAGCCCAACCCCTCCTGTCAACCTTAAGCATGCCGTCGAGCTGACCTCAGTGACTACTCTCTCTCTCTCCCCTTCAGTCCACTGAGTCTGCCGATGACCTCTTATCCTCTCACGTCTGGAACTGCTGAGCTAGTGCTCTGCCTGCCTCCAGTCGGCTCATTATGGCTGGCTGCCACCACTGTAGTTTATTGGATGCCCCAAGCTGCATATCTTCTTAGTAATGCAACGCTAAAGATCCTTACATTATCTATAGTAGTGCATTATAGTTGCACACCGGTCACTTCCCACCAAGTTGAGATCCCACAGTCTCAAAAGAACAGGGTAATCTGCTTTTTCCAATTTTGACCATGCTCACCATTTCTGCTATACACAGTACTAACAAAAAGACAAACTTGCGCTGTGCCAAGCAGTAGTAAATGACCTCTGTGCTAGGAGTTGCAGAGACTGCTGAATGGCTGGCATGTACAGCTGCCTTGAAGCACAGACAGGAATATTATGATACCGAGCCTTTTTAGTGATAGCTTCATATTTGATTCCAACTGCAATTCCAGTCTTGCTTTCTTCCCTTTGTTTCTGTTAACATTTCCCTTCCTATGTTCACAACTGTAAACAGACAAGAAGATGACGAATTACCTAAAACAGACTTGTAAGAACAGACTAGTTGAACCATTGGCTTTTTTCCACCCACATGAGCAGTCCCAGATCTGAATCTGGACTATATCAAACATAATGTAGGTTTAGTTGTCCTCAGGGAGAGTTTATGTTGGCACGAACATCAGATAAGAAATTAAACAAAATAAGAGACCTACGGCTGAATCAGTGTAAAGATTTAATTATCGCCATACTTCAGGAAACAGTGATTGCACAAGATCAGCATTTCAATGTACTGGCCAAATGATCTGGAGCAATCCACACTGTTCCTGCTGTTTTTAGTCTGCATAAGTGACGAGGATTTCACTGTCCCAGTACTGCCATGCTCATCATTTCAAAGTATGTGGAGCACATTTAAAAGCTTGAAAGAGGGTGCTTCATGATCCATGGAGAGTTTTGTTTAGCAAATAAAATAAACTGTAGCTTTACAGAATCCCTGCAATCCTCAAGAAAGTCTTAAAAAATACTTAGTATCATAGGCACCAATAAATGAAGGCAATCCAGATACACGCGGTTCTCGCATATCTGGGGTGCATTGCTGCACACCACTGGAGGCCTGGGCACTTGCTGGCAATCAGGCCCCCCAAGAATCCATGCACAGAGTGCTCTGCAGAGGGTGCAGTTCTGGACATCGTCCATCCAACCAGAATGCCTGGCCCAGCTCGGTGACGGATCCCTGTCTCTGTACAGAGCAGAGGCTGGTGGGATGTGGCAGCCCTCTAAGGACTGCTGTACTCATGTTGGTGAAATGGTCTATTTTGTTTTGCCACCATCATCTGCTAGTATAGCCACCAGCCCTGTATAGAGGTGGTGAGGGATTGGGACAGGTGGTGCTGCTGCTGCAAATCAGGTGTTGCCAAACGCTCTGAGGCCAGGCAAAGGAGGGCTCATAACTGCAACTGCAGCCCCTTGGGTAGTGTAGTCGCTGCCCCCTATACTGGCACTTGGCAGTGCATAGATTAGCATTAGAATTGGAAGCATAACCACCCTTGCCCCGTACCCACCCCTGACTCGGCTGCGCACATACAGTAGGAGTAACAGTGACAAGGGATGTGGTGTGGTCGAGTCACATCACGGGGCTATGGATGCACATAGATGTGCAAATCATTTTGTAGATCCGGCACACAGTAAGTTAAGGCTGGAAATTATACTAGGTTCATTATGTCAGTCCCCCTTGCTTCACAAGCAGGGATGAAAAAAAGTGTTTTGTGCAAATGTACTAATTCATAGTGCTTCCCTATGCACGCTATTTATTTCAGACATTCACCAGGCAAGACAGGCTGAGCTGGTAACAGAAACCTAGAAACACAGAATTTGATGGCAGATAAGGACCAAGAGGCCCATATCAGAAACGCACAGAACTCACAGCTCCACAAATAACCAAATGTCCAGTCAGGCTTCTTGCAGACTAAAAAAGGCGTAGTGCCAAACTCCAAAAACAGATGTACAAAACAAACTGACGTTTCACCTCCTTCGAGGCTTTGTCAAAGCCTTGAAGGAGGTGAAACGTCAGTTCATTTTGTATACCTGTTTTTGGCATCTGTGGAGTTTGGCAATAAACCTTTTTAATCTGCAAGAAGTCTGACTGGACATTTGGTTATTTGTGGAGCTGAGTTCTGTGACTGTGTCTGACATTCAGTATATATTGTCACGAGGAACCCGGTCTCTAGGAGCGGCTCTGTACCAGGAAAACCAATAGGCCCATCCAGTCTGCCTTTTTTCCCTACCTACTAAAAATGCCAGAGATCCTACTTTATCTCATTTGAAGATGCATCATTGGGGGAAGAGGAAAGTGGAGTACAGTACAACTCTAATGAAATGTTGCAATAAAATAAAATTAACAAGATATAGTTGCTGTGCAAAGAGGCAAATGTAAATACAGAATAACCATATGGTAGCCACGACCAACAGAACAGATACATAGATTCAGCACCAGAAACAAGGGGCAAAAGTCTTCGGTTAAGCTGTGGTCCATAGATGTTTGATTACTGGGAAGTGTAGGAATGCAGCGTCTCCTACAGAGCCTCACACTTCAGTTAACAGGTCACCAGTGTCCTATTCTCATGGACATGAGTGCTGGCTTGTGGAGTTAAGAATCAGGGCACCCACAGCAGCAAGTGGATTTCAATATCTTCATTTTAATGTTTCACAGCTTAAAGGAAAACTGTAGTTTTCCTAAACTACTCACACCCCAAAGCCGTCCACCTCCCACACAATGACAGACAATTTGTTTAATAAGTACAACTTGCTTTAATTTTCCAAAGACTGCGATCAGGGAACATGGCGTGTGATACGCAGCATAATCTCAGGTTATGTTGTGGATCTGCACTGCTAAACAGCGTTTCAATACAAGCGGTGGTGTGAGTCGCACCGTAACCTGAGGTGGCACTCCAGCATGCGCCATGTTCCCTGATCGCGGTCCTCGGAAAATTAAAATAAAGTAAGTTGCATTTATTAAAAAAATTGTCTGTCACTGCATAAATGCTAATCAGGGGGTACAGCTATGGGGGTGAAGAGTTTAGGAAAACTACAGCTTTCCTTCAGTAATGTAGCAAGAGGCCAGCCCAGTGGTGTGGAGGGCTGAAGCATCATGTCTTACCTCCTGCCATGTTGGCAGCCCATGTTCATGGTGCAAGTGGATCGTCAGGGGTCAGCCAGGGAGTGTGAAGATCGAGCATCCAGGGGACAGCTCTCCTCTGCTGGGGAGGGTGGGGAACAGAGACCAATACCTGCCTGACACCTAGCGGAGGCTGGGTGTTGGCACACCGGGTTCTGTGCAGTGGGGCATAGAGGTGGAGCAGGCGATTGGCGTGCTGCATGCGGAAGCACGTGTAACTTAGCCACTGCCGGCATTGCATGCTCCCCTCCACAGAAAAATGGAAACTGGTCCTGGTCGAGCTGGATGAAGGCCGTCCTCCATAGGGGCTGCTCCCGAGAAGGCACCTCCCTGAACTGGATCTGGTCCTGGCAGGTAGATTTGGGGGCTCCCTGACACAGAGGGTAAGCCGTGGGAGAAAAAGGGAAGCTTGAAGGTCGGGGGAAAGGGCTGGGAGGGTGCCAGGACAGTGGACTGACTGGGACGGAGGGAGAAACAGTAACAAAAATAAAAAAAAACATGGCAAGCACACTGTTTCACTCCTGTACTCTGAAGCTTTCTGAAGGGATGTGCTTCTAGGATTTAAATACATGTAGAAAATGGGTTGAAAAAAACCTGTCCCTGATTGGCTGAGCATCCCATTTGGGGGTGCATTTATGTGCCAACTGAGCCTGGCTAAAAACAAGTTCCAGTGCAAGCCTCACTTTTTACCAAACAAATCCCTGTGCCACAGACAAAACGAAAAATGTGAAAGGCAGCCCTTCTTTTTCTTAAATCGCTTAGAAAGTAAGACTTCTTTTCCCCTGATTTGCAGTTCACCTAACTCTAAACCCTCTTCAAACAATGTATTTTTCAAACCATTTAAAAAAATAAACATTATTGCTACAGCGTCATCATTCTGTCTCTTGCCTTAGCTGCTGAGCTGCAGGTCCGACTGTGCATTCCTGCCTATTGAATGCACGGTACTTTGCAAGTTTCCCTGAATGTGCTACTCATTACAACTGTATCCCAACGGGTCCTCAGATTGTGGTCTCACATATGTTCCAAACTTTGGCATTTCAAAATGAAAGCCATAAAAAAAATAAAACTCTTCACTGTGTGTGTGGGGTGGGGGTGGGGAGCCAACCAAAAAAATGAACATGTTAGACACTCAGGGTGTCAGTTAAACAGCAGTGCCCTCTACTGACAGTTCTGCCTGAGGAAGGACTACTTTGCTGGGAAATTATTTTTTTTAACTTTCTTTTGTAATTTTTGTATTGCAATTTAAGAAACATCCCTTATCTAAGCACAATAATACCCTCCAGGGGTGAGCAGTATTGGGCTATATCTACCCTTTCAGGTGGTATAAGACCCTTCCCCTGCAATGTTGGGCCTCATTATGCCCCTTGGGTGCCTGGGTATAGCCCAATACCAGACACTCTCTCAGGTATTATTGCTAGCATAATACTGTTTTAATAAATTTTTTTATTGTATTTATTGAAATTTCGGATAACACCTTTGAGAACAAGCTCATTTCATCGGTTCCACGTCAGACAACAATACATACTGGAAATGTATGAGACGGAGAACAAACAAAACAAGGAATTATACAAAACATTACAAGAGCGTATAACTAGAGAAGCTCCAATACATGTGGCATTGTACAATATATGCCAAGGTGTGTATATGATTAAAACCTGGAATTCAAAGGGTCATATTAGAGGGAACGGAGTCTTATGAAATGACCCTTTACAGGAAAATGAGAACAGACTCAGCCTGATATCTAATAATCAACAAGGTAAGGGATGGCATCAGCCCAGGGGCCTCGTCAGAGGTGCGTAGGTATGGGACAAAGCATTTTAAAGTGAGCAAGGGAGCTCAGGAGATATAACGGTGGGAGGTGGGGGAGAGTGGGGGTAAAGGGGGGATGGGAGAAAGCCATAGAGGGGTGTGGGGAAACAGTGGAAGGGATCAAGAGGAAATGTGAAAGGAGAATGATTATCAACTCAGAACACATGGTTTTAAATAATTGATTAGCAGTTTTTTCTTGGGGCAATGCTAACTGTACAGAAAGTATTTATATAGGTTTTCTAGAAGTGTTATGTTAGTTAAACACAATGAGGCAAGTGCTATGCATTTTCACAATATTTTAGCACTTCTATGAGCAAAACGCTAATCAATTTTTGGAGTTAAATAAAACCCTGGAACAGTTATTTACAATCTGAGAACAGTTACGCATAAGGTCAGGATAGCATAAGGTTAGAATTAGTGCTGGTCACAAGAATGAAGGTTATTGGAAGCATATTTCAGTAAACTCCATATAAACTCATAAGAAGAAGCCTATATCAATTCATAATTTTTCATCCATTTTGCCCATAAGTACTTATAACAAGATTTTGCTTCAGTGATGAGGGTAACTCAGCCCTGCTTTCATAAGCTGCTTTCCTTGAAGAGCTATGTTCTTAGTCAAAACAGAGCTGTGCCCCAGTGATGAACACCTCCATTACCACGCTGCTGTAGCATTCCGACAGATCACGTTGACCTCCTTCCTTAAAGTGCCTGGCCAGTTTGTCACACTGTTAATTTCATGGGTTGGGCACAAGTGATGACGTCAGTCGCTCATGAGCCTGTATGTGTTGATTACTGGGACATCTTGAAAGTCAGGTGCACACTGTGGTCCAAGGCAGCTACTAAAGTGAGTTGTGAAGTCACAAAGCAGGGTATCAGGGAAGAAAGGGATGAGGCCGAGCAGATAGTAGGGAACAGCGAAGAACAGAACTTAGAGAAACCGAAAGAGAAAGCAGCTTGGCCTGCAGCCAGTTTAGAGGAGAGTGAGACACCGAGGGTCAGTGTTATGAACGGAGTACGTGGAAGTAAAGGGGGATGAATAAGGTAAGGTAGGTGGGAGGGAGTCGAGCCAGAATTTGGAGATAAAGGAAGCACAGTGGGAGAGGTGCCTGGCATACAGGGGGTTTGGGGGGGGAGGTAGCAATGATGGATGTGAGGGGACAGTTTTGGGCAAAACAGTAGAAATAGTGAAAGAGGAAGTCGAGTCTGGCCAGTGTGGCCTTAGGAACTGCACTATAAGCAATGTCACCATAATTGAAGATAGGGAGGATCATTTTTAAGAGAATTTCTTTGTGGGCAAGAAGTAGGAAGAAAGCTTTATTTCTGTAAAGTGCCCGAGTTTTGGGTTGAGCTTCTGGTGAATGGCGTCCACATGCACGTAAAATCAAGGTGATGGCCCACTCATGCCATAAGGTATTTAAAGGAGGAGACATCCTCTATCACCACACCATCAAGGGTGTGGAAAGAAGGGAAGGGTGAGAGTCTGGCCAACTTCTGCCTGGTACTACAGGCCACAGACACCATTTTCTTGGCAATGAGGGACTGTTGGTCATCCCAGAGTCAACACTAGATGTTGGAGAAATCCAGTTGGAGGGGAACCCTACTCATCCTGTCATACAGTCGCTGCTTGGTGAATCCCTAGAGTTTGTATCAGTCTTCAAGTATTTGGAGGTCTGGGATGACGACAGGCTTACATTCTCCATCCACACTGAAAACCTCACCAAAAGACTAAGACAAAGACTTAGTATATTCTTTTGCATAAAGCATCTACTAACCCAGGAGGCTAAAAAACGTCTCGTACAAACATCGTTCATACCGCTCCTAGACTACACAGATATCCTGTATGGTCATGGGACTAGTGCGGCTTTCGCGAAACTTGACACACTACATCATCGGGCAATTAGATTCATCACAAATGCACCATACTCCACTCATCACTGCACTCTCTACTCTATACTTGGCTGGTACTCTCTTAGTTACAGACGGCACAAAAATGCTATCCTTTGTACCCTTAGAGCATTGACAAATAAGCTTCCTAAATATATCTCCGACTATCTCTATCTCTCTGCCAACCAGGGAATTATCTTCTAAGAAGCCTTACTTAATACTTCACTCGTCATTCCTAAGGTAAATACACGCTTTGGCTAGCGCCCATAAGTCACTTCCTACTTGCGATTTGGAACACTGTGCAAAAAACTTTAAAAATAGTCCTCCCAGTGAAAGTACCCTTCTACAAATCTCTCTTTGCTACAACCTTTAAAGAAGTATGCAACTGCCATCATTAGCTACCCGCACTTGAGTTCCTCCTTTTCTCCCAGTGCCCAGCTCTCCTATAGCTTCTACTATCTAGAATCTGTGGTCACCGGATGGTATGTTGTCTTGTACTATTTGACTCAATTTGACTTATTTAATGCGAACATGTGTATTGTTGTAAAATCATGCTCCTCTCTCCCTTTTGAATATGTTGTACAAACTATGATCCAATTTGTAAGCTTGTATCGGTTATGTCATGTATTATATGCTTAACACACTATACTAACTATACCCTATGTGTAAGACTGTATTTTATTGTGCCTTATATATACGTTCATCTACCTTTTGTATACCCTATACCAGTACCAGGTCCACTTTGCAAATGAGTTGTCTCAACAGTGTTTTCGCCTGGATAAATAAAGATTGATTGATTGATTGGATGCCAGCTGCCAGATTGGGGTAGAGGTGCCAGAGGTACAGAGCACTGTAACATTCGTGTACATGTGGATGGCCACAGAGATACAGGAATTTGGGAAGTCATTTAGGAAAATGGAGAAGAGGATCAGGCCCAGGACAGAATCTTGGGGCACAACTGAGCAGATAGGGAGAGAAGGGAAAAGAGATTCTCCAATGCTGACAGCTTGGTACCTGCCCTCAAGTAGGACTGGAACCAGCTCACAGCAAGTTCAGAAAGCCCCACCCTTTTAAGCTTGTCCAGGAGAACGGGGTATGCAACAGTGTCAAAAGCCTTGATCCTAGTCTATTCCAGACAGGATGGAGACAGTGATCCAGTGAGGGAGGTGGAGTGAGACATTTGGAAACAAGACTAGAAGGGGGTGAAGAAGAAGAGAAGTAAAGTAAAGGGGAGAGTACTAGGTCTTCCTGAAGCTTTGCCAAGTGAGGGAGTTGGGAGATTGGCAGATAGATCTGTCAGGCAAGGAGCGGGGTTCCCCACATTGGGAAAGTGATGAAGACTTTATAAACACATTAGTCATCCTCCAGCCCACAAGGATAATTTATGTTGCTAGTAAAGAAATGAACAGTCTGCTAAGGGTGCTGCCAGAGCCTACCCTACCTCCCTAAGCACTCAGGGATGCAGTCCATCAGGTACTGGTGACTTCCCCACCTTCAACCCCCTCAGACACTTGAGCACTCTGTCCTCTGTGACATTCCCTAGCACCACCTTTGTCTGCAACCCAAATTTAATGCTGCATTCTGGCAATGGTACCCCCTTTCTTCAACTGTGAAGACTGAGCAAAAAAGTTAATTTAATATGATTGCTTTTTGACAGTCTTCCTCAACCCTATATAAGTTGAATTAGACACCTGTTCAGCTGGGGGTGGGGGGGCACTTCTTGGCCTTTTATTGCTTTCAGGGATGCAGACCCTGCTGCTACGTCAAGAAATTTCTACAATGAACCCCACTTGTTCTGCAGTACCAGTCTTATGCAGCTGCTACAGACACCTGGACATCAGGTCCATCACACTGGCCTTGTCCGCTTTTCTTAGGTTTTGGGTCCTAGTGGCAGAGGCACAACTTATCTTTCCTGTCAACAGGGAAGTATTTGGTTGTGGTCACTGCCTTCTACTGGTTTTTGGATGTTCACTTTGCAAATGACCACATATCCACTGTTGCGAACAAGATCAAATGTGGCATCAAACCTAGCCCTTGTTGGAAATGCTGCTATATGAAGCAGACCTTCAAGGAGGAATGGAATTCTGTCTCAGCCCTGCTGTCAGCATTCTCAAATTGCCAGACTATGCCTGGGAGACTGAAGTCCCCCAGGATCCCGACTGTATCCATTTTGGCTGTTTCGTAAATCTTCCCAACCAGGGCACCATGTTCTGCTGAGCTGTTTGAGGACTTGTAGTACCCCCACAGTGACTCTTCCACCCTCTTTTCTCCCAGATTCCACTCAGGGAGACTCTTTGGCATTGTTTGACGACCTCCCCTCATGTGTCCTCTTTAGTAACTTCCTCCCTTCTGATAAAAGCCCACCCACATTTACTGTCAGGCCTATCCACATGTCCTAGTCATTCCACCCCCAGTTCTCAATGAGTGCCACTTAGTTCTGGCCTTCAAAGTGTATCAGGCCCTCAAGTATGCCCATCTCTGCTGAGTGTGCTCCTCATACTGCCCTGCATGCAGGTAAGAACAGTTACCCCTGTACGTTTCCTCACACACCAGGGGGTCTCCTCTCCATGTTCTACCCTGCTCTGCTGTCCTTCCCTTGCTGATCCTCTGCACCAGCCCTCTCCCCATGTTCTCTAGTTAAAATCCCCTGACTGCCCTGACTCTTCTCCTGGCCAGTCTTCCCACTCCTTCCGGGTGCAGGTGTAGCCATCCTGGGTATACAGGCATGCCTTGCCCTAGAAAGCCCTTCAGTCATCCAGAAAAAGAAGATCCTCCTTCTTACACCCGACCCTTAGCCAAGCACTGGCCTGCTTAAAGGTCCACTGCTGCTCCTTGCTTTCATTTCAGGAACATCCCCTAGTTCCATAAATGACCTCATTATGTCCCTGGGACTCGGGCTCCCAGGGTTGTTTATGCCAAAAATGTAGTAGATAATGATGCCCCTCCCCCCTCCCAAGTTGTGTTGCTTGGTCCCGGATAGCACTGGTTCAATTGGTGCTTCAGACAGGCATACCACATTACCCAAGCTATCATCCTGGTATAGTAATGTCCCTTCCACTTCACACACTACTCTAGCCATGGAGTCTACAATGACTACTGCCTTGCTGTGTAATACCCCCTGTCTTTTCCTTTCGTGGCAAGTCATGTGTCCTGGTGACTAGACTGGCCCCACTAGCCCTGTCAATCTGGCCACTAGAGGCCGAAACCTGCTGCTGGTGTCCACTGGCAATGGTGACTATGTCTTGTTTACTAATAATGCATTTTTTAGCATTTTTCCTTTACATTACAGCATAATTCCTCTTCACACCCTCTCTCTCTCTCCCTCCATTCATTTCATGTCACAAAGACTTGATATTAAAACAATCCACAAAATCATACTGTTTTATCAGACACCGAATACATACTGTCATATCAAAAACACTGAATGATTTATGTTTTAATAGAATTTATTTACCCTAGATAGCCCACTTGAGATGCAACATCTCGTTTACTGGGGGGGGGGGGATTCTTCTACCTAGTTTTACAGCTGGCAACAATGAAGCACAGTGAGGTCAACTGACTTCCTCAAGATCACACAATGTGTAAGTGACTAGTGTTGGACTTGAACCAGTCTTTTCTAGTCTCAAAACTGTGCTCTAACCTCTTGAACACACTGCCTCAATCAGACACTAACTTTCAAAGCAACTGCAAAGAACGGCCAGAGAAGAGGAAGAGGAGGAGAAAATAGTGAGTACAGCATGAGGCTGCCTAAACTGAAATATTTTCACTAATTAATAACTGGGGCTGGCAGCACAGCCTAAAGGTTAGTGCAACGAGCATGGTACATCCTGTAGTCCTGCATATGGTGTGACCCTGAGCAAGTCACTTAACCTCCCCACTGCTCCTGAGTCCCCCCCGTAAACAAGCGTTACCCGGTTACCAAAGAATAAAAAAAAATCCATAATTAAGCCAGGACAAATACAAAATGCACACTACAGTAAATAGACATTTAGGGCTCTACTAAACAAAAGGTCTCTGTACTGAATGGGCTCCCACACAGTGTTGGAACAACCCTCTGAATCTCGACCTTCACAGTTAAACAAGGAATAAGAACACAAGGGACAAACATAAATTCAGCCAGGGCAATATCAAAGAAAATGACAGAGACTAAGAACATGAGAAGAATAAATGGTTTGGAAGTGAAAATAATTCTGAAAGTGTACTGGACTCAAAGAAGGTCTAATGCAAAAACGGGCATCTCTCAGAATCTCAAAAAGTTGGGACTTGTATGTATATATCGTATGTATGTGTGTGTGTGTGTATATATATATATATATATATATATATACACACACACATATATGCGCGCACACACACACACACACACGCACGAGTGACACTGATGCATACTTTAATTGTAGGTCAGCAGTTTTAGCAAAACCTACACATGTATTCTGGCAGCACTGATCTAAAGTAGTTGGCACCAAACCCTAAGAGACTTTGAAAATGGCAGTCTGTATGGTCTGGTGGAAAAGAAACTTTGCCCCCATCATGGTTCACCACATGACCTCTTCATAAGAGACTGAGACTTACATTCTACTTGCCTCACAGATGCTGGGATGCACACTTAGTGGGCCTTGGACAAAAATGTTAGAATCCAAAATGTGTCTATTAACGAGCAGCAGATGACTGTTCCCGGTGTCCTGCTGCTCATACTGCTGTAACAACACTCTGGATGATAAAGTCAGACCACTCACATTATATCAGTAGGTAACGGAAATTATTAACATGCATTTGCAATTGAAATGAGGGCATCTGGTGAGTTATCATGGGATAATTTCCAGCTGTATATTTCCATATTTTTTTTTTTTAACATGAATACAATTATGTTATTTAATGTCACATAAATATTAACCAGAGTTAATTATCGAAAAATGTAACAGTGGTCCCACAAAGGGAGCTGTACATTTCTACAGGTAGTTTTGAAAAACTCTTTGTGATGAATTTTAAGGGGTGACCAAGTATTCCCACTGAGCTGCTGGAGAAAGGAACTTGATGGATCAATGTCTTTCTTTCTGTCTCTTTCTCTCTCTCTCTCTTTCTTTCTTTCTGCTGCATGTTTGCTTATTTGTAATCTGGTGCATGTAAATTGATCACCCTATAATAAAACTCAACTTCTGTTCTTTTATGCATGCTATGGTCTTGTTTCTGATGCATGTGCTATCTAGTGCTGCCTACTCCTAAAGGGCTACCATCCTCAACTAAAGGACCACCTAAAGCAGCAGGACTGGTCGGACCTGTACGGAACCACGGATGTGGACACTGCACTAGATCTCTTCATCTCAAAATTCAATGCAGCCTGTGACAAACACACTCCTGTCACAGAGAGAAAAACCAGAGGCCCTATAAATCCATGGCTTACCCCGATCTACTGGCGCAACTAAATGCAAGAGACCAACTCTGGCAAACAGCACGGGCATATGGCACACCAACTAACATCCAAAGGTATAAAAAGGCCCGCAATGAGTGCACAAAGGCAGTCTATGAGGCAAAAAGCAAATTCTACAAGGAAGTGCCCACTAACACCTGGAATAGCAGTAAATCATTCTGGGCAAATCTAAACAATATCACTGGGAAGGACCCTAAAATAGCCCTAGCCATGCTAAATGTTGAGAGTGTCCCTACCTTGGACCGTCTCTCTGCACATTGATAACTCTCTGAACCTTGCCTTCTCAAATCTCAGTAGTGTGCTCCCAACGAACTTCTTCAACACCCCTGGCTCCAGGGGTCAGTGAGAAGACCCCAGCATCACCAAACCGGCTACTCTTCTGTTTCAAACTGGTCTCCAAAGCCACTGCTACAAAATACCTTGAAAAAGCCCTCGGCAAATCAAGGCACAGTGGGGACTCTCTGGACCTAAAATGTGCTCGACTAACACTAGACAAAGTACATGGTCCACTGACAAAGATAATTAATCTATCCCTCTGCCACTCCAAATTCCCCCAAATCTGGAAAGCTGCCACAGTCACCCTGGTACACAAAGGTGGTGACCGGTCTCTTCAAAACAACTACAGGCCGATCTCTATACTCCCCGCTCTCCAAGGCCCTTGAAAGGATTGTGGCTGACCAGCTGGTGGAGTACTTCAATCAATATCAGCTCCTATGCCCAGAACAGCACGGTTTCCGAGCCGACCATGGCAACATCACGGCTCTCCTGGAATTTACCACATTCATACATATTGCTCTTGAAAAGGGCACATTGTAGGGGCAGCCTTTGTTAATTCTATCAAAGGCATTTGACACAGTCCATCATGCCCACCTCCTGGAACAGCTCTCGGACATAGGGCTAGCCCTAGAAACCGTAGCAGGGTTTTGTAGCTACCTTAGCCTGCGATTACAGCAAGTAAAGATTGGGGACATCCTACCAGAAAGTCGACCGGTCAGATCAAGAGTACCACAAGGATCCATACTCGGTCTGTTACTCTTCAGTGCCTTCCTAAACAACCTCCCGGCTGCTTGCAATAGCCACATGCTCCTCTACGCAGATGATGTGGTGATCTTTACTAGCAACTTTGACCCTGCACCTCTGGAATACAACCTCCAGAGCGGCTTTGCAACAGCTGAAAAATGGTTCAAAGAGCAAAAACTGGTCATGAACTATAAAAAGACCAAAACCATGCTCTTCGCCACTGCCCAAAACAAGCTAAAAGGCTATCCCCTTGAAATTCAGAATGACTCCGGTAACACCCTGGAACTAGTCCTCCATTTCAAGTACCTGGGAATCACACTGGACACTGCCCTGTCTTACACACAGCACACTGATATCATGGCCAAAGCCTTTAACACCAGGATCAGTATCCTCTACAGGCACAGACACTGCTTGAGATATGAAGCTCTGAACCTGGCAATTAACAGTTCACTCATCACCTTGATTGACTATGGCCTAGCTGTCTACAGCCCTGCTACTGACACAGTTCTCCAGTGCCTCTCAACAGCCTTAAACAAAGCCTGTCACCTGCTCACTAATGCCCCAAACCTCACTCACATCTGTGAGCTTTATTTGCGATCAGGCTGGCTTCAATTGAGGGACAGAATACTTCATCAAACCTGCCTACTTGCAAAAACGGTCTCACTAAACTTACTTCCTCAAGGAAGTTCTGAGCTTTCTATCACCACCTATACATGCCAGGCACACCAGGAGCTCAACTACACAAATATTCCATGTGCCCGGGTGCCGCACAATTATGGCCCAGTGACCCTTTGCTCACCAGGCCCCTCTGTGGACAAATGGTCTACCACATGACATAGCCGGAGCCACAACCCTTGGTTCCTTTAAGCGCAAACTCTGTCAGCATCTGTAGGTGCCCCTGCTAGTCTGCACCTGTAGTTTTAGTCTGCCTCTGCACTTCCAACTCCTGACCCAAGTTAAGCCTTTACCCAAGCACTTGCCTCCGACCCCCTTTTGCCCTAGTACTTGCCTCCAGCCCCCTACCCCTTGGCTCTTTTCTTTCCCTCTGCCCTTCCTATCCCAGCTCCCACATGCCCCTCCCTACCTCACCCTAACAGTCTGCCTCTGCCTCTCTCTGTTCCGCAGGATGCTGGCATATCATGTAGTATGCCTTAGCACAATTTCTGTAACTGTTTGTCACTGCAACCCATGTACTGTGGAATTTTTTGTACTCTGTATAATTTACTGTAACTATATTGTGTCTTCTTGTGTGAATGTATCCGACGTGGAACCTCTCAACGAGCATCCGCCCACAGGTGTCATCCAAGATTTCAGTAAATAAAAAAAGTGTTCCTGGTTACCACTGTAAAAGGACTTGTTACCCGTAGATCATATCCAATTAACAATGAATTAAATAAATACAATGTCTCGGGGATGGACAGTGCCTCTTGACTATTATCTGGAGCTGGGGCACTAATTTCCTAGGTGATGGTCTCAGAACTGTTCAATCAAATAGTCTCAGAACCATTCAACCAATTAGCCTCCCTTCCATTTACCTGATTTATTCCTTTCTGGTGCATTTTGCAGCTGGTTGGTGAATTGAGTTTCAACATGTCTTGTGGCAATTTTTTTTATTTTTTTTATTTTGTTTATGCCACTGTGCCCTGCTCATTTTCTTTATTTGCCTACGATTCGTAATGCATCCCTGTTGCCCAATCATGTTTCCCCATGTACTAGGAATCCTTGTTACTTGCTAGTGATCCTTGATATCTGCACCTCTGGCCCTTACTGCTATATTGCCCAATGACAATGTAATACTTTTTACCATATTTATTACTTATTGCATCCCTGTCCCCAGGACACACCTAAAAAACCAGACTTGGCTCTGTGTGCTCTCCAGGCCACATTTTTTCCCCTCATTTATTAATCCTCCTTCCACGCTGGAGGAGTGTGACTGGTTGGGAGAACGAAGCTTGTGAGGGGCTAGCCATCACCCTGAACAGCCAGCTTCTTTTTCCTCCGGTTTCTTCCCAGGAACCCAAGCGGCATGCAAGCAAGTGTGTGGGGGCCCAGCTCAGGTGCGTGCTGCATGCTCCTGCTGGGAGAGCAAGCTGCTTCCCACCGCAGGAGCGGATACAGCACCAGAGTATGCAGCCCCCTCCCTGGCTGAGACCCACTGCCACCGGCAGCACTACCTCCTAGCCTGGCCCTCCCAAATTCGTTCCTGACCCTGGACTGCCAGCATGGAAGAATAGCTTGCTGGCTTCCTTCCTCTGGGCCATAGGGTAGATTGGCCACATAGTTAAAATAAATCACAGCTGAGCAGCTAAGTTTGTTTCCCCTGTTCATTCTGTCCAAGGCTCCTGACAAACAGGCTGTATCTGGCCTCGAAGCACCAGGGATTCCTTCTCCTGGCTATGATGCTACATCTGGTGTAATTTGAAATACCCTGATGTTGAAAGAAATATTTAAGCAGACATCTCGGTGTAGGAGTGTCTCCTCACAGTTGCTAATTGTTCTTTATGGACTTATTTGGGACAGCACCAAGATCTACCTGTGGCACAGTCCCACCCTCCCATTGGAACCCTATCACAATGCACAGCCAGCTTTTTATTCCTCCATTTTCTTCCCCAGCATACACGCATGTGTGGAGGGGGGAGGGGGTCCTGCCTTGAGTGCATGTAGCATGCTCAAGCCAGCAGAGCATGCTCCATGTCCTACCTGCAGGAGGCACTGCAGTGCCATAGCATGCTGCACCGCCTCACCACCACCGGCTAGGACACACTGCCCTTGGCAGCACTATCTCCTAGCGTGGCCCATCCAAGAATGCACCTGAACCTCGGTCCCTGGTATGGACATGCACTGTGCCTCCTCTGGGTCACAGGGCAGCTTGGCCACAATTTAAAATAAATAAAAGATGACCAGATAATTAAGTTTCCCCTTTGCATTTTATTCAAGGCCAATTTGGAACATACTGCCAACAAAGGAAAATGTAGCCCTAATTCTGGAAGACAGCCCAAGACCAGAATAAATTAACTTTATGGGGCACTATAGCTCAGCACACTTGTCAGGGAACCCTATGAGTGAAGACCACTGTTTGACTACTAGCTGTGTCACTGACATTTACAATCAAAGTACTATTGTTATTATTCTTTGGTAACCGGGTGAGACCAACTAGGCACAAGTGCCCGTTTTCAGGGGCAACCTGAGAGCACTGGGGAGGTTAACTGACTTGCTCAGAGTCACATAGTATGCAAGTGGAGGTCGTGGGAATCAAACCCAGGTCTGCTAGATGTACCAAGCTCATTCACAGCTCATTACTCTAACCTCTAGGTTACACTGTCAGCCCCAGGAATTACCAGCAAGAAAGTAACAATAAAATGACTGCAAACCTGGGCATCTTGTAATACATTTAATTTCCTCCACCAGAAGTTTGTTTTCTCGTATGCAATAGTCCTTTATTGATTTTCTGTGCTGAGACGTCAGTACAATGGTAAGTGCATTCCCTGAAGTGTCTACGAAGCACTACAGTAACACAGCTACTGAACTCATTACAGCGCCATACAAATCTCTGTTTTTCAGAGAAGGCTATGTAGAGATCAAGAGGAGGGAGTTACTACCCATGAGTTTTGATATTTTGTTAGTTAAAGATTGAATAACTTTTGTCGTTTATACTAGAGGCGGTTTCTGTGAGTCCAGAAGATTGAACGGTGGGGGTGGGTGCATATAAATGCTAGAGACAGGACTGAGTGCAGCAGCACCAGCACGCCGAGTTGTGACGCAGCTAGCCGAGCTGTGAAATTAACACATCACGTCAGCCACTCTGTCAAGTTTCTTCTAATCCCCTTTATCTGCTTCCAGTGCAGGCGGCACTAAGTTACAACCAATTCCACCATTTTAAGGAGGAAAGCTCATAGATTAGTGTCTTGCTTCATTACTGTAACAGTAGGGATGTGGCTAATTAATGGTAAATAACCATCCTATGAATTCACTGTCATATGTATACTGGCTTTGCAGAACTACATATTAATTTCAAAAACATTATTTCACTTTTACAAGGCAGACCCAGCACCAGTTTCCCTTTACCCCAGCATGTAAACCCATACATCACTGTGATACTGCATATTTATTTACGGGTCAAGTATTCTTATCACAGTTTCTGCTGTGGTATCTTGCTACATACTGCAGCAATTCAATGTCATCCAGTCACAATTACTCCAATTTGTCAGGCAGTAAACAGCGAAGTCTCACACAAGTGCTTGGTCCTGGTGGACCGCGCCGTAATGCATTTCAGCTAAGCATCACATCCAGCAAATTCAGATCTTGCCACTTATTCAACACCACATTATGGGAGCGACAGACTTCCCATAGTTAGAGGTTGTTGGCAGCTTCTGTATTAAACCTGATATCGGCTTACTTGTATCTCAGACACATGTGGATGTATTGGTATATACAGCAATTTACAAAATTAGTAAATGGTGCCAGAATAAACCTCACTCTGTCTCACAAGAAAAAGTTTCTGCCAACAAAGAGAAGGTGTCATCTCACTTTATAAACTCAGGCTTTAACGCAGAAATTCTTAATAATCAGTGATGCTCAATCAGAATTAATCTTAGAATAAATCAAAGCACTAGCTTCCACGGAGATCTGAGCATGTGTCTGTATATCTGATAATCTGTTCTGCATTCTGTAGGCCAGTGCACCATATTCTGAGAGGCAGCATCCCACATTTTCAAGACTAAAGGCCGAGAGGTATGATCCCAGTACAAACAAGAACAAAAAACTACTTCATCCTTCTGTATCCCAGATTCTTCCCCTCTCCCCCTCCCAAACCATATAAACAAAAATCCCTTCCTCGGCAATGTCTCCAATCCCTCCTTGCTGCCCCCAACCCAATCCATATAAAAATAAAAATAGTCCCCTATCGTATCCTGTGTCCCCAACACCTCCCCGCCCGATGCAATCAGCCTACTCATCCAGCAAGAGTAGTAAGCTGATGCAGCTGTTCTGCACGAGGAGGTTGGAAGCCATCCCTCAAGAACAAGGCGAAAGCTCAGAGGCTGGGAACCCATATGTAATATCCCTCACATTTTCTCAATATAATAGGATATAAACATGCAACACTAGCGCCAGTACGCTCAGTGTTATTACAGTCTTTCAATAAAGTGGACATGTTTTTTTACTCTATTTTGGTAACCACATCCCTTTATTATGCTAGTTTATCAAACTGTAAACTCTTTGTACCCTACTTGTACCATGGGACCTCATGAAAATGAGGTACTGTCTCTCATGAGGCCATCTTGCTATCTGTATGATGCAAATTTCAGATAAATGAATATGTTCCGTCTGCAAGATAAACATTTTCAGAATTCAAATAGCACTTGTTAAAAGTGATAGGAAATAATCATTTCTACGCTGTCAAGTGCCCTTCTATGTTCCTTTCCAGCCATGTCAGTCATGCATTCTAATATGCTTTGACCATTTCTTTTTATTATTTATTATAAAATGAGTCAGAGAAAAGCAGATGTGATCACATGACTGTGCATTACCCCAGCACTGGTCAGAAATGCTTAAAGGGGAACTGTCAGCAGTAACAGCCTCACACCCAAGTGTGAGACTGATCTCAATTTGCGCTTTGTGTACAAAAACATTTTTTTTTTTTTACTTACTGTTTACTGCATTACAGTAGAATGTATTAGGCTCATTTTGCTGTCTTATAGGATGCCATTTCCTGTAACCAGAAATCACAGAATCTCCTGTAGCTGCCATCAGAGGAGAGCTGCAGAGCTGGGAGGTGCAACAGCTGACAGTATATGTGTTAGATATTTTGTAGCTAAAATCAGATGTTTGCTGGTCCTGCTGTGGTCACGGGGCTTAGTACAGTCCTATGTGACTGTACCTAGCCCCAGGAGAACAGCAGACCAGCAAATAGAAGATTACAGCTTATAAAAATAACTCTGACATTCACTGCTGGCTATTAAATCTCCCACTGCTGCAGTGGTCCTCTGATGTCAGCAGCAGAGGAGTCTGGCATTTCTGGTTACAGGAAATGACAGCTTACAAGTCAATGAAATTAGCCTGATGCAAACTAACACACTGCAATAATCACTAAGCAAAAAAAGTGTTTTGCACACAAAGGGCAATAGTCAGCTCACACTTGACTGTTACTACTGACAGTTCCACTTTAACTTTCTGAACCTTATCACTCAGTTTTTAAAATAAAAAGAGGAAATACTTTATAACTGTAATAAGGCACTCCAGGCTATATAAACTAAGCAATAAGGCACAACAGGGTGGTGTGGATTATTGAGATTCTACATGTGTGGAATTGTGTCCACGAGGCGCAGCCGAGTTACTTAACTCACACAAAAAGTGGGTAAATCACCCAATAACTCACACCCTGGAGTGCCTTATTGCGATTATACAATGGACCCATGTGTAAAATAAATTTAAAATGTGTTTAATTATGTTTTTTTATAAATGCTATTCCTCAGCCGTGGGTTATGCAGGATTTACCATCAGTCATGTGACATGTTTTCACCAATAATGTTACAGGATTTTCACACACCATTGTATAATGTGGGATAACGGCACTTTGCAGGAGTGCTATTATGCTACAATACTGAACACCCTGTTAAGCCATTTCTAAGCAATAACACATGATGAGATAGATGCTGGTTGTGCTGGTTTTATCACAAATCTAAGGATGTAGTAAGGCACAAGGCTACAGGCCAAGTGTCTTCGGTCCCTGGAAATTTGGTAAAACCAGCATAAGCAATGCCCCACTGTATCTTAATGCAGAAATAAAATGGATCCATAGGCAACTTAAAAAAAAAAACAAAAAAAAAACGTAAAAGTTTTAAAAGCCACAAAAAAATATGATTAAATGTAAAACAGTCCCTCCACAGATGTTTTTTTACCTATTAGTCATTTGTCTTTCTATACATTCACTACATTGTGTGACTGTTTGCCATGGAATACAGGAATTCATAACTCTGTAATATTCCAGTAGAAGAATAGCAGCCCCCCCCAAACACACACACACACACGGAATGATAACATGGAATATATGAATCTAAAAACTTCTGCAGAATTCTGCTGACACACGCACACATGTACGCACTTGTCTCAAGTATAGCCAGAATCTCAAATTCATCTACTCCAGAGTAAGCAGCAGGGAGTTCTCTGGTAAGGATAGTAGGGGAAATGTTTAATGGCCAAAGAAACACCCACAATGGAAAGTACGAACAATACAGTATAGTACTTGATTTTTTTAAATCTGTTCATGTGTGTTTGGCGGGGCTCACAAAGAAAAATTTTTTCTTATTTTGTTTAATTTATTGGACTTTTATTTTTAGGGCCCAGTTGAAGGTTTTTTCTTAAATCAGGAATGAGCTGCATGGCTCATGAATTCGGTATGTGAGATGCCCAACATTCAAATCCCACTGCCTGAACTAGTTCAGACCTGTGCAGTTGTGGAGCATTAAGACAGGAGTCTCAGAACGTGTTTAGCCAATCAAGAAGCAGGAACTCTCCAGTCCATTTTATTATGCTTAAATAAACTAGGTTTGTAGTGTCCTCACATCTACATTATGTTCCCCTCTCTTCAGTAGCTACTAGTCTTTCTTCTCATATCTCCAAGGCATTCCATGACATTAATTATATCGTTCCATGATATTTATCTGAATGAGCTGGAATAGTGTACTGATGTCACAGAATGTTCTGGCAGTATGAAAATAGAGAAGTACAGTAGTTGCTAACAATGAGATTATTAATTGAGCAAAAAAAAAAAAAAAGGTTAAAATGTATCTGAAAATAGGATAGACACTAAAAGCAACAGAAGGACATCTAAAGCATAAAACAGTTTCCTAGCACCTTTAAAAACAGAAGCAATCTAAAACATTAAAGCTGTAACACAAATCAGTGGTAATTTACTGCTGAAGGAGATAATTTTGTTAAATACTACTATGGACTACGCTGATCTGATTGTCCACATGCTGACGTGGTTTGAATTGCTAAAATGCTGAATTTTAAAGAGGGCATCTGGTATCAAGGTCTGCATCTTTATTATATTGTGTCAAAATCCAGTATGCACAAAACGCCACCATTATAAAAATGTTATGAGGAAAACTAGTTTATGAGGATTGGAGCATAATCAAATTGTTGAAGCAAAATATTCTGTTCTCTAACTTATCTAAACAGTTACATTACAATTCCTTTGGGCAAATTTAGATCCTTGCCTGAATGTTCAAACAGCAACATATTACCAGGGCAGCAGTTAAAAAAATCTCATTTACAATTTATTACACAGACAGCCATGAATAACTCATTTTTGGAAAAAAAAAAGGCTTTTTAAATATAATTTACAGTCCTATATTTTATGTGCATAACATTTTACCCTGAACAGCATAAGTAAATGAAAACTCATATTTTTAGATTTATTGAGGCAATTCTCTGATGAGATGACCTCTCTGAAGAGCAGGAATCATTGGAAGCTCCGTAATTGTAGCATAGCCAGCCTAAAACCTCATATTCCTAACAGGAATGGATCTCTTCCTAAAGTTAATTACGCTCTGAATGATTTGCACAAAGTTAAAGGTGACTTCTATGAGCAAATCATAAAAAGGAGAAGTGGTCTTTCCTTATATGTTAAGCACCTTTTCTGTAAACCATCTAAAATCCAGTCTGAGAATTCAGCAGAATATTACAGCAGTGAAGATTTAACTTATATTATTTTAATTCTGTTTTAGATAGTCACTTACAGTATATCCTGACTTGCATGATACCCTTCCTTCACCATTTTGAGTCTGCTTTAGTATTTTTTTCACATTTTAAATATTGAAAGGAGTGTTCCTTTTAATATGGATCGGACCAGGCTTGCCACTGTATTTGCAGTGTTTTTTGTATCTTTATTGTTACATAAGGCCAGGAAGCACTGTCTGCTGCATACTAGTTCATTTTAGTCATAACAGAAGTGATGTTAACACAATAGGTGTTCAGAAACAACAGAGAATACTGATGAAAACCTGGTCTAAGACATGTTAAAAGAGTGCTCCGGTTTTATTTCAACTGTAACACAAGTGGTTAAGCAGACTCAAAATGTGGACAAAGAGTATCATACAAGTCTGGAGACCAGGGGCAGTTGAAAATAGAATAAAAAGTTTAGGTCAAAATTTTCATCACTATCATACACTGCTGTTAGTAAGCTGGATACAGAATACTCAGAGACGATTAATACCCTGCATTTGAACAGCAGAGAACTAGTTTCCACAATCATGCAGCTTCCTGGATACAACCAGTGTGTGGTATAATATTTCAGACAGTAATCAAATCTGATTTTTCAACAGACAACCTGATTTTTTTCATCAGCTTACTGTAATTGCAACCACAATTCCAAAGACAGAATATACAGGTTACTCACCTGTAACCATAGTTCTAGGGTTGGTATACAGTTCACATCCACACTCTGGCAGTTCCACTGGAGTGCTGATTCATCAGACGTCTTTAAGCTACACTCCTCCCACCACCCAGCAGTATATCCTCAGGCTCTGCCCCATGACGTCAGCTCTTTGCATGCTAGAAGCAGGGATCCAGGTGATGCATTGTCAGGGGAGGCCGTGTGGGTTGTGTGGTTGTGTTGCTTGTTTATGTAACAGACCACTGATGTGTTGTCTGTCTGTAGTAAAAGTTGACTGGGTTGCAGATGTGGTCTGAATGTCTGGAGTGCGAGGCAAACTGCTCTCATCTCGAGGATGTTTGTGTGGCAGAAGGACGTGTTCTGGTCCCAATGGCCATGTATCTGGTGGGGGCCTAGATGGGCACCCCATCCGAAGGTGGAGGCATCTGTGGTCAAGGTTTGGGTTGGAGGGGTGATTTGAAAAGGGACTCCTTGGTTCAAGTTGGATTGCATTGTCCACCAAGTCAAGACGCTGCAGAGTGCTGGAGTGACCTTTATTTGGTCCCCGAAATCTGCACTTTTTTGTCACCATTGACTGTGTAGAGCCCATTGGATTGGACACATGTGGAGTCGTGCGTGTAGTACAGTGGAGATAGCAGCTGCCATGCGGCCTAGGAGGCACATGACCCGATGTGTTGTCATGTGTGTCACTGACTGACTGTGGGTGGCCAGAGACATTAGTTTTTGACATCTGTCCTCCGGAAGGACTGCGCTGCCTAGTTGTGTGTCTAGGGTAGCCCCATGTATTGTAGTCTTTGGACTGGACTTGGGTGAGATTTTGGCCAGTTTACCATAATGCCTAGTTTCTGGAACAGTTGAAGGGTGGCTTGTAGGGATTGCAACAAGTTTTCCTTGGTTGAGGCCTTTATGAGCCAATCGTCCAGGTAGGGAAATACGAAGTGCCCTTGTCTTCTTAGGGCCGCTGCTACCCCTGCTAGGCATTTTGTGAATACTCTTGGGGCAGAGGGGAAGCCGAAGGGTACAGCCCAGAAATGATAGTGATGTTCCAATAGTTGGAAACGTAGGTACCGATGGTGTGCTGGATGGATGGGAACATGGAGGTATGCATCCTTCATGTCCAAGGCACAAAGCCTGTCTTCCCTGATGTAGTAGGGGAATGACTGAGGCTAGGGTAACCATCCTGAATTTTTTGTACAGGATATACAAGTTCAGTTCCCTTAAATCTAGGACCGGACGTAGGTCTCCGGTGCGTTTTGGCACCAGGAAGAAATGGGAGTAGAACCCCTTTCATTGTTCCCCTGGTGGCACCAGTTGAACTGCATTCTTGTGTATGAGGGACATAAGTTCCTCTTGAAGGGTAAGTACGTGATCTGGTGGGTACACTACAGAATGGGGAGGATGGGACTGGGGGGGGGAGTTGAACTCTAGTGTGTGTCCTGTTTTTATGATCTGTAGGGCCCACTCGTCTGATGTTATGTTTTGCCAAGCGTCTAGGTGGTATAGTAAACAACCTCCAACAGCTTCCAAGCTGGCTGAAGGAAGCTGTTGAAGAACTCTAGAGAGTCAGAAGGTTTGCGGGGCTCCAGTCGCTGCTGTAGGGGTGGACCAGGGTTCCTTGGATGTAGGTGTAGGGGTGCAAGTTGCAGATTGACTTTGCTGTCATCCCCTGTTGGACTGTGAGGCATTACCATGTTGGTGACCTGCCCTTCGAAACTGAAACTGAAAGGGTTGGTAGTACTTCTTTTGTCCTGCAGGTTGGGACGTATGGTACATACCATGTACTGTCTGTCAAGTTTGTCCTGATGCCTGAAGGTCATTGAAGAGTCTCTGATCTAAATTATTTGTTGCCATTAAATGGGGCAATCAAAACAGTTTGTTGAACAACAGGGGAAAACCCTAATACCCGAAGCCAGGCATGTATGCGAAGAGTTACCCCCATAGCAGGTGTTCTAGCAGATGTATCTCTTGCATCGTATCCCGCCCTGAGTAAGTGGTGGGAAAGGGCAGTGCCAGTAGAAAATGTAGCCATGAGCTGGTCCTTTTTAGCAGGTTGAGGGAGCTCATTAGTAAACCTCAGTTGCTGTGGTCCAAAGAGTCTTTTGATATTTTAGCATGTGGTCTATGTAGTTCAGGATGCGTAGGTTCATAGTGGCAGCCTGGTAGATTATTTTGCCCATGTAGTCTAAGTGCCTGGATTCCCTGTCTGGAGGAAGGGAGCTGAGATGTTCAGGCCACTTTGTTTTGTCATGTGCGGCACTGATAACTACGGAGTCAGCCTGTGGGGTGGTAGAGAAAAAGGGATGATCCAGTGGTGCCTAGTAAAGGTGATCTACTTATCTGGGAACTGGTGGCACTGCAGACGTGTGGTGCCAGGCCACCAGAACTGCATCCTGATATGCCCGGATTAAGGGTGGGACCACAATGGCAAGGTCTTAAGAGGCAGTATAGCGCAGTGGGTTAAGGTTCTGAGCTGCAGATCTGAGTTTGAATCCCACAGCCACCTAGGTGCATACTATGTGATCCTGAGCAAGTCACTTAACTTCCTTGTGCTCCCAGGCCGCATCTGGAAACAAGCTTCGGCTCAGTGTGCTACTCCTGGTTAAACAATGTTCCCTTTCCCTTCCGGTAGTTCCAGGTAGTCCACCATGTTGCGGCACTGTTTATCCTGTTCTGTAGTGGTGAAACCAATAACCTTTTGAATTTGTGACATAATTTCTAAAAAGGTTGGGTCATCAGAAGGAGAGGCTGGAGTGTACAGGCCGGGATCCTCTTCAGCGGAGGATACCGTGGAGGCACTAGAGAGAGGGTGAAGGCCATCGCCTGTCTCAATGCCTTCTTTATACTCTTCTCCATAGTCTGGAAAGTATTCTTCTTCCACTGACTGGAAAGAAGGAGCAGGGGAAGGGGTCCCTATAGGAAGACTCCTTTCTAGGTCTCTTATGTGGAGGAGGTGAAGGAGAGTGTAAGCCCTGACATTGAGGAGGCTGAAAAGGCGGAGGTGCTTGCATACCCTGCATTACTTGTAACACTGTTTGTACTACAGTGGCAACGGCGACAGATGAGGCTGTCGACAAATGTGAGGCAGACCTTCCAGCAGTATTAGAGCTGGTGATGGATATAATGGAGGGAGTCAGACGAGGTTGACGATGTAAGTAATATCCTAAACCATAAGTTACGGTCTCCCTGAGAGTGTCAGCCTGGCCCCTATGTGAAACCGTCTGAGAGGGAGGCGGTAACTTTAGAATTACAGTTAAGGAAAATCCTTTTTCCCTAATGACATACCCAGGGGTTGTCCTCGATGGGGATTGGAATGGAGATGCAGTGGATGCTGAAAAGCATGCAATGTCGACAAGGCATCCAGGTCCCTGGAGGAGTGGGCCACTGTCATAGAGTGACCAGTGGACATGGTGGGAGTCGTCGTAGTCACTACAGATAAGGCTGCAATAAGAGCAGTCAACGAGAGGACTGGGAGGGTCATCATCAAAGAAGGCCTGGTTCGGGCTTGAGATGTCATCGATGGCCTGCCAGAGGCGGAAGTCATCGACGAAGTCTTACCTTCGGACAAAGAGGATGATCAATCCTTGTCCTTATGCTTGTGTTTCGTCATGTGCTTGTGCGATGACTGGGAGGCTGAAGTCATCGACAAGGGGTTTCGGGGACGAGCCCCTTTCTCAAGAAGAGCAAGCTTTTGCTCCATTAGATAAGATCCTATCTCCTGAAGTGGTCAGCGATGGGTAGCCTGGTTAAACTCCTGGCAATGTATGCCGGAAGAGACGTTGTGTGCAGCCCCCATGCAACATACACAAACTGAGTGGTTGTCTCATCTGTAAATTTTTCTGCCGCAGTGGCACTTTCTGAATAGAGAGTCTGAATCAGACATTCGGCATTGAAGAATAAATGAACGGAAAAAAATGTTCTGGCTCTGTTTTCTTGTCGAAGTCTTCATCAATCACATTAAGCGTGAAAGCTAAACATGCAGCGAGCTGAGAGATGGCGGGAAAAAGAACTGAGGATGCTTGGGGCCGCCCACATATTTATAGTAGCAGACGTGATTATGTCATTGTGGGTGGCCCCCAGCCAATACTGCTAGTGAAAGCTATCGTCGACAGCAGTGCCCTCTGGCGGACACCCAAAAGCAGTACCTGCTGCAAGAGATACCCTCGAAGATCAGAAGTTACTTACTTGTAACCATAGTTTTATAACTAGTATTCAGTTCACACATATTCTTTCTTCCACTGGGCAAGCTTTGCCAATGAAACAGTCTTCAAGCTTGCCTCCTCCCACCTTCTGCCCTTGTGGTCCTCCAACTCTGCTCCACTGCACTCAGATCTGCATGCTGGAACAGGAATTCAAATCAGTTCTAGCCAGGGGAGGCTGGGAGGATTGTGTGGATGTGAACTGAATACTAGAAGTTGAAGACCTCCTCCTTCAGTTAGACTCCAAAAAAGTGCCAGAGCTGACCTTATGGGCCCCTACCTCTTAAAGGTGGGTTACCATGTCCTCACAGTCCCAATTACACATCTCTTTAACCGATCCCTGTCCCAGGGTGAACTTCCGTCCATTTGGAAGACTGCTCTTGAGGTCCCTTTGTTTAAATCAGGAGATCCCAGTGATCTCAATAACTACAGGCCAATCTCCTTACTTCCAATCCTGTCTAAGTTGCTGGAGAAAATAGTGAGTGTTCAACTATGGAACTATTTGGAATTGGAAAACCTGTTCAATCCCCTACAGTCAGGCTTTAGAGCACAGCATAGCCAAAATCTGCTCTTGCCAACGTGACCAATGACTGGCAAACAGATTTGGATAATAAGAACTTCATTTGTGCAGTGTTTTTGGACCTAAGTAAGGCATTTGACACAGTGGACCACAGCCTGCTTCTTTCATCCCTTCGGAATATTGGCTTAGATGCCCTATCCTTAAGATGGTTCACAAACTATCTCTTTGGCCGTTTTCAGCAAGTGAAGGGTGATGGAGAAGTCTCTCCTTTAAAACCCTTGCTGAGGGGCATACCGAAAGGTTCTATTTTGGGACCCTTGCTTTTTGCTATCTACATCAACATCATCGACGCTACCAACAAAGAAGCTAAAATACATCTATTTGCAGATGACAGTGCTTTACGCCAGCAACCCTTCCCCTGACGCTGCCTGGAAAACCCTTCAAAGTGAATTCAACCTGCTGCAGCTACAGCTTCTAAACCAGAAGTTACTTCTAAACGCTAAAAAAAACAAAGCAATGCTCCTCTCGCCACTTTCTCATGCATCAAACCCTGCTACCGATGGAACGTTTCCACATATCATCACTATCCTTGGGGAGCAGTTGGATTACGTAACAAAATTCAAATACTTGGGGGTCTGGTTAGACAACAAACTCTCATTCATTGATCATACAGAAGAGCTTTTAAAGAAACTTAGGCAGAGACTTGGACTTTTCTTTAAGATCAACAACCTACTCACTAGAGACGCCAAGCTGAAGTTGGTTCAAACCATCTTTCTTTCCTTACATGATTATGCAGACTTCTTATATGGCCAGGGTCCTGTAGGTGCTCTCACAAAACTACACTCACTCTATCACCGAGCCTTAAGGTTTATCACGGGTCTACAGTACTCAACCCATCACTGTTCCCTGTTCACTGCAGTAGGATGGACATTCCTTAGCTGCAGACGACAGAGAAATGCTGCATTCTGGACTTACAAAGCGATTATAGGAAAACTGCTCCAGTACATCTCCATCTGCCTCTCAATATGTACTCTCTGCAAATATGCCCGGAGAAGCACTTCCTGCATTTCTCTGTAAGTATATCAGGCAAATCACATTTCGGCAGAGCAGCCATAAGCTATGTATTACCTCAGATGTGGAACAAGCTGCAAAAGACCTTGAAATTAACTCACCCTATCACCCTTCAAATCTCTATACCCAAGTCACAACAAGGAGCCATGCACCTGTTTCACTTGACTCCTGATATTCCTATCACCCTAGCTCATACGAGTCCTCACTACCACAGATACACTGTGATTGATATTACTAATCTGGGGCTCCCCCCTCGCCTCCCCTTACTCTCTGCTCTCACTCTCACCTCATCTTTCACTCCCAGTTCGTATAACCAGAACTTAGCTTGCTTGCCATTCTCCAACCCCCTCATACCTCTCTTCTCCTCCTGGAATCCCCTTGTTGGCTGAACCTTTAATCCCTGCTATTGTGGCTGCCCACACATCAACTCCATATGCTTTTTATCTTTTTCAATCCCACTATGATCCTGATCTTGCCAGTACCCCAACCTATCTATATCCCCTCCTTAGAAATACCTTCTAGAGTAGCCTTGTAACCTTCACCCCTATCCAGGGCCTCTACATATACTGTACATTATGCACTGTTTATTCTGTTGTACCCATTTGACTGTTATATTTATACATGTATACTCTTGTATATACTTTTTATGACTTGTTACTATTTATATCCCTTGACCCATATCCCAACTGTCACTCATTACTGTCCATGCCTCTTATTATATATTGTATATATTATTTATTGTATATATTCCTGCCTTGTACATTGTTCAATGTATCTTTCTGATACGTTTCTCCTGAAAACCCCAGGTCCCCTTCGGAAATGAGTTATGCTCAACAGCGATCGCCTGGTTAAATAAAGATTCTGGTTGATTGATTAATTGACTGATTGATTGACTAGAAGTACAACTATGATTTCAAGTAAGCAGAACTAACATTGCAAGTAAGTAACCTCTAACTACCTAGATTCAGTTCACTATTCATGCTTAGGCCCCATCCTCAAACACCCAGCACCCCCTTCCACACCTGCAGAGGGGAGTTTATGACGGCTTGTTGTGCACAGAGGTCCTGCTCCTCACATGTGATGATCTCCACATATTCACAGCCCTGTCAACTGGCCCCCTCCCTTCCCAACTCTGTGTGGTACACATGGCTAGGCAGGCAGTCCAAGGTGCAGAAAAGCGTTGCATCCTCACAACATTCTCCATGGTGCGGAGTGCCGGTAGAGGGGTGGCCGATACATTTGCCCAGCAGCATCATTAGCAGTACCGTAGCCCCCTGTGCATGGCCAAAGCTCTCCAGTCTGGGCCAGATCAGTCCCCATCCTACCAGCTCCATCTTTGGAGCCTCAATGCTGGGCTTGTGGCATCACCAGCACCGGCCAGTGTGTTTTCACACATTACTTAGATTCCGGTGGGGATATGCAAGTCCTTGAGGACTGTCATATCCTGACATTCTCTGCACCCAGCAAAAGCAGAGATCTACTTGGGGACCAGCATAGGCATCCCACTGGATGCTTGCAATCAGACTAGCTCCACCCTCCCATGACGCCCTGTGCCCCAACTGCAGCTCTGCACTAGTGGAGTGTGATGAGAGGGGGCTGTGGATGGCATCCAGTGTGGTTGGGCATCAGAGTATACAGAGCTGCAGATGAGACATGCTCGATCCATGCATATCCTGCCACCTATGTGAACTGAGTTTAAAGGCCGATTCTTAGCTGTCCTCATGAGAAGGAGGCAAGGTGTGCACTCCAAATTAGGTGAGCAGAGATTGGAAGACTGAGGACTCAGTCTCTGTTTGAGGACAAGGTCTCTGCTAGAGACAAAATCAGGTTTTTAGCAGATGGGTATAAGAAGGACTTTGCTTTCAAGGGGATGGGGGGCCATGCTGCCAGCAATTCCCAGTGCTACCTATAGATAACTGTTCATAGAATAGCTGCCAGAAAGAAAGAAGTACTCAAAAGTTGGGAAATGTCTGCCAACAAGTTTTATTGGTTTAATCCATTTGATACTTGCTGTAAATGGCAAACAGAAATGGGTGAGACCAAGAGCAGGAATTACCGGTGCGTCAAGGCTAAACACAACTTCTTTGTCAGGTGATAGGGCTGTCTAGTTGTCCCCTCACCTTAACCCCCTCACACCTTAGAGCCACTTTTGTGGCTCACTTTGCATTGAGTTATACAATTTTTCAATCAATCAATTTCTGGTTTTGATTAGAATACATAACTTATCACATTTAAAATGCTATGTGGGACATGAAATTTAAAAGCTAGATGGTTACTATAGTGAAGAAACATACTCAAAACAACCCCTACAATTCCAAAATAGTTTCCGCACTTTACAATTCAGTAACATTTTAATGAATGGTAAATTCCTACTGAGAATTGTTGAGAGACTATATATCATGTCATGTTTCCACTGGTGGTTATGTCAGCTGTACTTAAAATTACAACAATGACTTCAATGACAAAGGAAAGGTCTACATACTGAATCAGTATTTCTGTTCAGTGTTCAGAGCAGAGGAAAAGGGACAGAAGACGGGAATGTATAAGTACGCATCCTGGAAGTCCACAGAGCACAATCAAGCTCTTGGCTTCAGGAACAGAAAATCTGGTGCAACATTACCATGCAAATCTTTTGAGTGTGAATTTGCAGGTGGAGAATGAGACACTAGCTTCCCCTGTCCATTTGGGAACCAGAAAGTACCACGATACGAACCCTTCTGAGCTTGGTTTTCTGAGATAGGCTTTACCGCACACCTGCCAAGGAGCTGATGTACTCTGTGTAACAGTGCGGGGAGAGACTCCAATGAAAGTGTGCCCTTTAATGGCTCTCAAATTTCAGAGACAACCCTGATCCCACCACTTCCAGAACCCACTTTTCTGAAGAAATAGAGGATCACTGTGGTAGGAAGTGGGAAAGCTGGTCCCCAACTGGGAACAGCAGCAGGGTTTAGAAGAGAGAGGGGATAGGGCCCCATATCACATCACTTTTTGCTCTTGGAGGTGGCCCCCTGAAGAACTGCTCCCTCTGCCCTTGCCTCCTGATTTATTGAAGGGCTTTGCTGAGTGGTGCTGCTGGAACTTCTGCCTGTGTGGCTGCTGCTGACCTTGGGAGTCTTGATGGAGGCCAAGAAAGGAGCCAGAGCTTTGTAGCCTGCAATTGGACTACAATTTGGGATTGGTGACAGACATTACCAAATACTGGTCACACAGGACTATTAGATACGCATGAGATGGTGCTTAACCCTGGTCCAAAAATTTCTGTCCATGTGAAAACAGATCCAGAAACAAATGATTTGATACCTTTTATTTTGTCCATGTGAAAGGCAGATCTGCCCCGTGTTGTTGGATATCCTGGTTAAGGGCGAAATACTAAACCAGACATGGTGTATGGCCACCATTAAGCCACTGCTCGAGATGACATCCAGGCCAAGGCAATGGCAAGTTACAACTGGTGTTTGGTCACTGTCATCCCAAGATCATAGATCTTGCATATATATTTTGGAATCTCTTCAGGGATCAGGTCAGTGAGGTTGAAGAGCCTCTTGAAGATCTTGCAATATGATTCATCAAAGGCACAAGACTGGCTTGGCAGATGCCCAGGGACACAGTCAAGTAGACCTTATGACCACAGTGGTCCTACTTCTTGGACTCCTTATCTGGTGGCTTATGACACTGACCCTGCATATTTGCCTTGTAGAACACTGCATCCGCTATTAGCCTCTCTGGCGATGGGGGTTTCAAAAAGCTGGACAGTCTGCTTTGGGGGACTGTATATTGACAAGAGTTTGGGATGCTGCCAAATGCTAAGACCAAGGCCCAAAATGGCAAGGGTGATGGGAAGGCAATGCCCCCTGAGGAGTCTCTTTGACAATGTCCAAAATCAGGTTGATATCCTTCATCTGGAACTCCTCCAATGGATTGTCCAGATCAAAGACATGTATTCCATGAATGCAGTCAGTGTAGACTGGCACCATAAAGGGAGCATGTTGAGCAACTGAATACCATATTGATGACACAGAGTCAATGGAAAGAACAATGAATCCAAATCCTGAGTCCGGATAGAAGAGTGCTGACTGGCGACATGGGGAATGAATGACCCTCTGTATTTAGGGTGGCCACCAGTGACAGATGAGGAAAAAGTTTGGACTCTGGCCAAGAGTTCTTAGTTGCATGCCCTTCATTGGTAATGGAGGCATGGGTGCCACCAGTATTGGTTGCTGCGCCATGGCCAGAAAAGCCAGAGGTGGAGCCACAGGACACACGACTGCAGTCTGCACTAGCAAAGGCATCCAAGGCCAGGATGGGTGCATTTGACCTAGACCCTTAGCAACTCTCTGTATGCTCAGTATTGTCATGTTGCTCTATCCCATCTGCAATAGACCTGACATTGGTGGCAAAAGTCAGACTATGACTAGGAAGAACTCATAGTCATCTGCTAATGTCCTTGTGGATGTCTATGTCAAGAATGGGATTAAGAGTGTGATCTCGATCTTGAACATTGACTCGAGGACTGAAGTGGTGCAGGATCCTCCAGGGCACCAGCAGAGCAGGAGGCTGCTCGGGTTGGAATTACCAGTGGGTACTGAACCAGCAGAGGGCAACCAGGTGCTCAGTTTCCCCAGACCCACCCAGTTTGACATGGGCCAGGTGTAGTCAGCAGAAGCATCCGAGAGAACCAGGAATCATCTTCCTCAATGAACTCATCCTCAAGGGGGTTGACCATCATATCAACTGATATTGTCACTTTGGGTTGTCCACATGGAGTTACATGAGCAGCTCAACAGGCTCCAGCAGTGGTTTGACCTTTTATTTGGGGGTGACTGACTACGTGGATAGTCCGGCCAGGAAAGAGTGTGAAAGGTCCATCAACTGATAGTGATTCCAGGACTGGGCGGAGAAACGAAAAAGTTTTAACTACCTAAATTGTGTCCACCACTCACACTACGGCAGGCTCTAGTGTGTACTGGTTACACTGGACTAGTGGATATGCATGAGAGGAATACATTGAAATACATCGACAGCCTTCAGCAGCCAATGGGCTATCTACAGTACATTTAAAAATGGGAGAGCCTAGTGACCCGGTCACACCTCCTTATGAAGCTCATGGAGCAAAGTGCTGGGGCAGGGCATACTGGCTGTGAGGTGAGAGGCGTAGGTATGGGACGTAGTCCCTTATGCTGCATTCTGCACAGTTTTTACACTTTTGTATATTCTGAACAGGGCTGTTTCTGAATAGTTTACATCAACTGAACCTTGAAAGTTGTACCGACAGAAATAAGGGGAATCTCTCTTTATTTTGCACACTGCAGGCCTGGTCATCGTTGTCCGATCATTGTACGTTAATGTTACTCCGAATAAAGAAGTTGCAGAAACATATCTTATGTGACAGTACAGTTTGTGACTTCATCCTTAGCGTGCTTTTATACTGCAGTTCACAAACAAGTGCATGCCTCTGAGTGCTCCCACCTTTTCATTTTACAGTCTAGTGAGTATGCCCGGGCCTTTTTGTGCTGGTTAATACTAATCCCCCCATTTGCACTGCATACAGTATTCATGCGACAGCTGTATTTAGGTGGAAGTTAAAAAGCCTATGGCACTTATTGTAAGAGCAAGGGATTTTATCCAGTGGGTCCTAAAGATTTTGTCTGGTGCCCTGGCCAACAATCTCCCTGTCAATAAAACCAGTCTGTGTAACCTTCCCTTCCCCACCCCTCAAGGCCATACCTAAAAACAAGCCACCACAGCTCAGTGTGTCTTTTCTGCTCAAAAATTACAAATAAATAAATTGGTGCATCTATAGTAAGAAAACATATGTAATCAGTAGATTAGAAAAAAGCGTGTTATTCAACCCATGATGACTAGAAGCAGGATACTGTGCTACCAATTAGATGAAAAGCATGTTTCTTTTGCTATTAATATGAAAGCCAGTGGTTCTCAAAAAGGAAACTATAACTCAGGTTTTTAAAAGTTCCAGTACTAGAGACTGCTTCATCATATTTAAAAGATAGGGGCACAGCTAGTAGAAGCATGATCTGCAGTGACATTTCAGCATATTATAGTTCACATAAAGAAGCAGCAGTGCATGTTACAGCAAAAATGTTGACATACATGTTTTCTTTCGGGTTTAGATTGCTCCTTGGCTCCTGCTTTGTACTACACCATTGTTTCCAATTTTTTATATGCTGTAGCATTTTTCTTTCTGCATTTGAAACAATAAAAAAGCACTCTTTTTTAATATAACTATCCCCAGGTTTTCATCAGAATCCTCAGCTGTTTCTGTACACCTGCTGTCCCATAAGGTCCTGTAATGCTGTGTGTTGCTTGCTATTTCAATTAAGTCACAAGAAAAGTGACTTTAAACAATGAGGGCACAATTTTCATAGACTCGCATCCATTTTTTGGAAGCGAGTGCGGAATTCCGTCAGAAACATCAGACCATAAAAAGTCTGTCTAATATTTGGGACAGAATTCCACACCTGTATCCGAAAAATGGACACGAGTCCCGCAGTTGTGGCAGAACTTGTCATAAGCTATGGATGATATCGCAAATGCATCCAAATGTATGCAAACAGGACACAAACACCTGAACGCAGCTGCACGGATGCAGCACATGTTTGAAATATGGGCACAAGTGCTGTATGTAACTTTTGAAAATCCCACACTGGGTGCCCAAAAACAGGGAATTCCGATGAAAAATCTGGAGCTGGCTGCATGAAAAGGAGCACTCCATTTATTATTTCAAATGTAAATAAAAAACACTAAAACAGACTCCAAATGGCGAAAAAGAATATCATACAAGACAATATCATATAAGCAGCAATCTAATATGGAGTACAAACGTATAGGTAAACTCTTTCACCGGTAATATGCACTGCTACTTTAACTGCAAAAAATGACATCACTGCATCTATTCGGGTTGAAAAATGGAGAGCGGACAAAGGAACTAAAAAAAATTGAGTTCAAAGTCTCATGAGTCACAAGTCACGGCGAATCAGAGGTGTGGAGTTCTTTGGGGTTTTCAACCGTAATGCCCAACCCTACACCAAGCCCCCATCCTTTGTGACCAAACGTCAAGTTACAGGTCTGGTGCCATGCTCCATGAGACTGCTGCTTCAAGCTACAGGGCAGGAGCTCTGCCCCTCAGCTCTGCTGCTCCACAAAGGGTCTGCATAATCAGTCCTTGGCGAAGCAGGACAGTAATCATACCTTTATTTGTGCATGGCACTGAGGGAAGTAGGAAATGAGTCCTAACTTTCTTCACACAGGGCCCTGCCCAAAACAGGACATCAACCATAACTTTCTATGTGCTGGGCTCTGTGGGCCTTGTGCACAGTAGATCAATCAACAGCCCCCAGGCTGTAGCTGTTTTTGAGGCAGTGGCTGCCTTTAAAAGTGTGAAACTGGCAAAAATAGCCAAGTCATGCGTCAAAGTAGAAATAAAATGCAAAACTACAAAGTGCATGCCTGCTGGATGCATTTCAGGACAGTTTTATACATTGTTTTTCTTTTCCTGCAGATATAGAACAGCATCTGGGGGTTATTGTAGAATCACGCTGGTGGACACTGAGGATTCATGACAAGGGATCCAAACATGGGTACTGGAAGGGCTAGGGGATGGGTGGGATGGTGGCATGGGTTGCTACAGTGTGAGAAAGGTTTTCAGTTTGTTGGGCGGGAAGGGTGATGCTGGCAGTTGGACTGAGCACCCACCCCTGATAAAACTGACTGTTGAGTGAGGGCATTGGTAGTGAATTGGGCTCCCACTGCTGCTAATATTTCAATACACATCTGGGTCTGGGGGAATGGGGATACCAGCAGCTGAACTGGGCACCCACTAACAGCAATATTTTATTGATCAGCTGGGCTGGGGACAGGGCATACAGGTGGCAGGATTGTGCACCTGTGACCAGTAATGTTTTTTTCTGGTTATGTGACACTGCAGTCGCATAACCAAGCACGCACAATATGTTAACTGTAACAACAGTGATGAAACCATACACAGGTTTCATCACTTGCTCTATAAAAACAGAATCAAATTTAACAAGTGTTACAAAAAAGAAAACATCGAAAATGAACACCCTTAACCACTACACAGTCAACCACAACACCTGCGGATATAATTGACCACTGATTTTTGTTTTCAATGCACAAACTTTTTTTCTAACTTTGTGACTACTAATGATCACATGACCACTAAAATTATGTTCCGTCACCGGTTTTCTGGGGTCAAAACTGATACAGCATCAGTTTTACAAAAATTCTACTTAAAACATTGATTTTCGGCACTGTGCATATGTGGAAATAACTACATTTTTGTTAATTTAAAAATGACAAATTAAAAAAAAAAATAAAGCAGAAAAAGATCATCCTTGGACTAAACTCTGACAAACCTGAAAGTTTTAGATTTTAAAACCCAACTGTTTTTGTGCTATTTGTGAGGAAAAAAAGGTCTTAGTTGTTATATTTTTGTGTGTTTTCAACCTTCTGGAACTTTTAAAACTTCTGAACTGATTGTTGCCCAATTCACATGACCCCAAGATCCTAGCACCAACTCAGCGCATGCTGGATTTCAAGCGAATCAGTCCAAGGACAGCAGAGTTATTAAAGTGCAAAAATTGGGGTTTAACATTAAACTGCCTACTCCACCCCAATATACAGTACTACTACTGCTACTGCATCAATGTACTGTCATTCTTTGCATTCAGTTAATCTGTTTTCGTAACCATGCACATTAACACGAAAAACAGGATCACTATCCAACCTTACTACATCTGCTTGGACTGCTTGTCTACACCTGAAATCATAATCCTCTGCTTGCAAAATCACAACCACTTCCACAGCGACAGACCTGAATGTCACGAGCAGATGACTGTGATGCATGGAGAAGACAAGCAGTTCAAGTAGGTAAAAGGAAAACTGTCCTTTAAGGAAACTCTCCACCACCCTTTACCTCACAGTTTGGCGTTTGGCAAGGACAAAGAATCTTTTTAACCAGTCCCAATTACTGAAATTTAGCTTTGTAAGCTACACGACCAGACAACAGGATGGGTGGTGCACAGTGCCATCTGGTGTTACAATGTAGCTCTGCTTACTTGTACTGAAAACCATACAAGCAAGCGGTGCAGGTCTGCACTGTAACAGGAGATGGGGCCGTGTGGCACTCAGCATGCTGTCCGATCACGGAGCTTACAAAAGTAAAATCTAGTAAGTTGGAATGGTTAACAAAATTAGTATTTCTTACAAAAAGCCTACTCATAAGATAAGGCTTCAGGGGTAGGCAGTTTACTTAAAAGACAGTTTTCATTGAAATCTGTATGGGGGTTTGCTCCATTTTTCATAAACATGTGCATAGTTATAATTAAATGGAAAGATAAATACAGAACATATACATTTAATATAAGCTTAAAACGCAGCTGATGGAGCCAGCCTGGTGGCGCTGAAGGTTGAAGCGCCGGTCGCTACATGCCGGCAACCTCGGTTCGGAAACGAGCCTGGGCCGCCAGGGATCGGCAGGGGCAAGGGAGGATCGAGCATCTGGAGGACTGCTCTCCTCTCTCTCGAGGGAGGGAGGTTGGTCGTTCCACTTGCTGACTGCCCTCTGGCGGTAGCAGGAGGGCAATATGAGTCAGGTAGGCACGCACCAGTGTCATCACGTCAGTAGGGAGGGAGGATGGGAGAAAAAAGGAAAATCGGAGCCAGCAGGCTCCATGATGGCTGCACCAGCGCCCGACCGGCCCCCGATATCTGGATTCGCCCGGGCGTGGAGGTAAAGCCGGCGCCTTCACCCCAACCTCCATGGAGGGGGCCCAAGTGGACGATGTCGGGTTGAAACGGTGCGGCTGAAGACTGAGTCCCTCCAAGGAAGGGACTGGAGCCGCCTGCCAGGCTCGGGGAGCCATAAAACAGCTATAAAAAAAAGAAAAGGGAGAGCAGCTGTTGCCTCCAGGAGAACTTTAGCAAAACATAATATTTAGACATAGTTTAGCTTGTATTTTACATTAGTTCTTTATTTCTCCTCACCATTGTTTATCACTGAGGTCATTTGCATGAAAAATGGGATCTTTGCTCCTGAAGAATTCAGCTATTCCTGTTGCTTTCTCCCTACCTGAGGTCACAATGCACTGCTTGTGACATCACAGTTACCCCCATAGCAACAGAGGATTATGACTTGAAGTAGGGAGCAAGCTATAGAGGCAAATGAACTCTATAGGATAAATATCAAGTATTTATGTAAATTGCCTCAGTAATAAATAACAGGAAGGAGAAATCTATAGAATATATAGAATGCAAGCTAAATTGTAGCGAAGTATTATGTTTTTCAAAGTTTTCTTTTAGGTGTCAGCTGCTTTTTAAATTTGTCTAAATTATTTTTTCTTGAAATGCCCTGGGGTGTTTGGCTTTAACAAAAATTAGCTACATCAAGAAAACTGGGAGAATATCATTAAACTATTCAGTTTATATTTCATATTTGTTCTTTATTACTGAGTGCATTTACATAAAACAGGACCCCCCAAGGCTTTACCTGCTTACGCTGCGTGTCTGCACTTGATGTCATAATGCTGTGCTCAAGTCTTTAAAATAAAACTTCTACAACAACAAACTCTAAGACAGAAAAGGGGTGCAATATAAGCCAGACTGTGTCTTATTACAGTTTGCACTACCACACTACACAGGCATTAGTTACTCTGTAAGCAGAAGTACTGAATTCACATGTGCAAACTGATATGTGCACAACAGGATAGGTTCTGATTATGCTCGAAGTGATTTTTCCATTTCCAGCAAAAACTTCAAAGCTGGCATATGCAGAACTCAAAAACTCCACCAGAATTAGAATTTTTGGACATTCAATATTGTATGACTGAAACCCCGTATTATGAAAATAAGCTATTAGCCCTTTAGACGCTATCTGTTCTATCTGCTTTTCCTTTGTTGAAGTCATACTCCCCTATTTGCGATGACAGAATCTTTTCCACGGCAACAGCTTGTGATGTCACAACAAAACTGGTCACTGGTCAGACCCCATCTGGAGTACTGCGTGCAGTTCTGGAGACCCAGTCTTCGCAAAGACATAGACAGGATGGAAGCTGTCCAGAGGAGGGCAACTAAAATGGTGCAGGGTCTGCACCGGGAGACATATGAAGAGAGACTAAAGAAGCTTAATATGTATAGCCTCGAGGAAAGGAGGGAGAGGGGGGACATGATAGAAACTTTCAAGTACCTCAAAGGAATCAACAAAGTCCAAGAGGTAGCGTCTTTCAGAAAAGAGGTGTGCAAGAACAAGGGGCACTATTTGAAGATAGAGGCGGCTCCAGAGGTAATTTAAGGAAGTATTTTTCACAGAGAGGGTTGTGGAGGCATGGAGCGGCCTTCCGGAGGAGGTCGTGGAGTCAAAAACAGTGGTGGAATTCAAGCATGCATGGGACAGTCATAAGGCAATTCTAGGGGATGGGGGTAGGAAAAAGTAGGCTGCTGGTTAACTAGGATCTGCAGCTTATCCAGTAGGCAGGGAAATGGGCAGACTGGGTGGGCCAAGCGGTCCTTATCTGCCGTCAAATTCTATGTTTCTAAAACATTATGACTTATAGGGGAGGTGCCATATCTGAGGATACAGTGTCCCTGCTTTGTGGCTCCCCGGGTGAAACATCTTCATTTGGACATAATTTTAACCTCCTCAGTACAAACAAAAACGTTTAAAATTTTACTACTCTTTTTTTTGTCCTTCCGCCATGTTTACCCACAATGCTCCATGCCACCCAGAGTTCTGTTCTCCAGGTGATGTGAAGAGGCAAATAGGAGAATAGATCTCAGTGCAGCCAGGACTGCTTGATCTCAGCTCAGGCTATACAAATTAGTGAGACGTTGTGAGAGTTGCTCTTGTGCCACGATCAGGAAACAGTGAAGCACCCGAAACATAAGCGTCTCTCACGGCATCCTCAAGTATTTCATTTTTTTGATATTCTGTTTGCCAAGGACAAGTAGTATACAGCTGCTGAAATGAAAAACGGATGCAGTACTTACTTTCGGTGTTGCCTGCCTCCAAAGTTGTGTTCCCAGGTTTCCATTTAAAACAGGAACTTGTGCCTAGTGGATCTTATCCAGTTACCAAAAACAAAAAACAAAAAGTTGAACTGTCCATTCAGTAGCGTTTCTTCTGGTCGGTGCCATTATAGAAACATAGAATTTGACAGCCGATAAGGACCACTTGGCCTAGCCAGTCTGCCCATTTCCTTACCTAATGGATAAGCTGCAGATCCTAGTTAACCAACAGCCTACTTCCTCCTACCCCCACCCCCTAGAATTGCATTATGTCTGTCCTATGCATTCTTGAATTCCCCCACTGTTTTTGACTCCACAACCACCTCAGGAAGACCGTTCCATGCATCCACAACCCTCTCCATGAACAAATACTTCCTCACATTACCTCTAAGCCATCCCCCTTCTATCTTCAAATTGTGCCCCCTTGTTCTTGCACACCTCTTTTTCGGAAAGATGCTAACCTCTTGGACTTTGTTGATTCCCTTACGGTACTTTAAAGTTTCTATCATGTCCCCCGTCCCTCCTTTCCTCGAGGGTATACATATTATGCTGTGTGTCTGTTTACATTTATTGACCTCTCCTGCATGCCTGAAGCTCACTCTCATGTTGGAGAGTTAAAGTTTGGAGACAAGTGATGCCGAAAGTAAGTACTGCATTAGTTTTTCATTTTAGCGACTGCACACTGCTTGTCCTTGGCAAACGGAATTCCCAAAAATGCGACTTCAAAAATACTTGATGCTGTGAGTGATGTTTGTATTTTGGGTGTTTCACTGTTTCCTGATCGTGGCACATGAACGTCTCTCACAGCATCCCAATAAGATTAGCATTTAGCTGTCTCTGGTTTGTCTAAGGTAATCCGTCAGATAGAGGCTACTTATCTTCCACTTCATTGCAGTGCAAGAGTTATCCTGCATCTGTTGTACTGGACATTTCACTCCTTTTGCCAGATGTCCTCTTCCAGACAGTCTTTCGGTTTCCTGATGTGACCTGGGCAGTTCTCGAACTCCTGCACTAAGCTCTAGTCTGTTATTCGTCTCTTCACGTTATCGGGAGAACAGGACTCTGGGTAGTGTGGGGCATTGTGGGTAAACATACATGTCACAAGGACAAAAAAAAAAGGGAGTATAATTTTCAAAGTTTATGTCTGGACCCACAGAGATGGCACCTCCCCTTTAAGGAAACACAGCAGGAAAATATGAACTCTAAGGGACAAACAACCTGATTTCCTGCCTATAATGGAATGTTCTGAAATTCATCCTTTGTGGAATGTTATGAGACTTAAACCCAGCTGATGCCAAATGTCAGTGTTTTGCAGGAAACTAGAGAGTCACTTTAACTGCCATTGGATCTTTTCCTCTGTCCTCTGAGATGAAAAAAAAATATTCCTCCTTTTAGAACGGGATGTGGAAGCTGAATTAGAGAGCAGCTTGAGAAATTTTAAGTAATAAGACCCATCCCAGTAAATTTGAAAGCTAAGTAATTTTTAAATGTATTTCTCCACAATTTATCTTCACAGGACAGCCACCTGAGATGCAGCATTTCATTTCTAGTGGGGACCTGTTTCTACCCATTTCCACAGCTGGGTGAACTGGAGCACTGGGAGGTCAAGTTGCTTGCTTACAGGACACCTAAACCATTACATTAACCAATCAAGCATAAAACAAGCATTTGTCAATGCCGAATGTTTGCTTGCTGGTATTAGCATTGGGAATGCAAGAGTTAGACAGATGCAAAATAGGAATGGCAGCGAAGTACTGAACTTCACGCCAACCCCACCTCCACCCTGCAGAGAGGGACAGGCATTGGGGTATGCGTTTGGATCATCGCCCATGACATTCATGCCATTTCACCTCACCCTATCCTGCAGACACCCACAAGTGTTGAGGTGTGCTTTGGGGTGTTGACTTTACAGTCACCCATTCCAGAAGAACATCACTAAAATGGGTGCAGTATAAGAGAATGGGGTGAACTCTGGGGCCGAAGAATCCAAGGCACACCTCGATGCCTGTCTCTGGCTGCAGGGTTGGGGGAGGTGGAATGGCATGAGCATTACAGTCTGCAATCCAAAGGCACATCCCTGATGCCTGTCAGTCTGAACAGGGTGGGACGTTATGGTTAGAAACCCTAATGCCCCAGGCGTTTGTTGGTATTTGCACTACAACTTTTCAACATGGCCTTTTTGTGACCGACAGCTCATGAAAGCATTTGGAATCTCTTCTCATTAACAGTGGCACTGTGATTTTGTTAATGTGTCCCAAACTTTGAGTTCCCACAGCGACCGTGCCATTCAGCGCCAGATGTACAAAAACACATATCGGGCAGAATGTGAAGAACGACAGCTGTACCACTCATAGGGAGGTGTGAAGAGATGGCAATGTTGAAAATCTGGAGTGAAAATATTAAAAATGCTCAAACTTCCGCGAGTACATGGAAACTGCGCAATGCATGCGCGTAACACAGTTATTTAGTGGAATTATTTCACCAAATTTTCAACATAGACATTTTGTGACCTCTGCTCATGAACACTGTCACTATGAGTTTCTTAATCTGCCCCAAACATTAATTTCCCACAGCGACTGAGCTATTCTGTGCCAGATTTGTAAACGCATATTTCGGGCAGGATATGAAAATTGACAGCTGTACTGTTCATAAGGAGGTGTGAAAAAATGCCAATGTTGAAAATCTGGAGTGAAAATATTACAAATGCGCAAAATTACGAGGATGCATGGAAATTGTGCAACGTACACTCGTAACACAGTCATTTCATGGACTTTTGTCACTAAATTTTCAACATAAGCATTTTAGCACCTCTACTCTTGAACAGTGTCACTGTGATTTTCATAATCTGTCCAGAACACAGACTGCCCACAGCGACCATGCTATTGTGTGCCGGAAGTGCGAAATCACATTTCGGCCAGGATGTGAAAAATGACAGCTGTACTGTTCATAAGGAGGTCTGAAAAATGCCAATGTTGAAAATCTGGAGTGAAAATATTACAAATTACATGAGGTGCAGGGTGTGGAAACTGCGCCAACGCTTGTAAAAGTCATTTTTTGGAATTTTTTCACCAAATTTGCAACACAGGCTTTTTGAGAGCCCACCTCATGAACAGTGGCACTGTCGTTTTGTTGATCCATCCCGAAAGGCGATTCCGCGCAGTGACCACAAAATCACCTTTCCGAACTGAATAACGCCATGACAGTGACTGTACTCATGAGGAGGGGTCCCAATAACCCCATGTTGACAATCTGGTGGCAAAAGTCCAAAAAATGGCAGAGATATCCACATAAGTTGAAAAAAAACTATTTTTGCCATTATACAGCTTACTGGCATTTCTTCAGTTCACAGTCAGCTTTGAAGAATGCAGACGTGTTCCCGGTCCACCCGAAGATCGTCACACCGGGCTCCGAAGGCAAGTATTGGGTGAAGGGGGTTGTGGGGAGGTGAAGTACACAGAGGGTGGGCGCGGGTTGTGGGAGGGGGCACGACAGACCACGAGGGACCGTTTTCTTTATTTCAGGGACAAAAATAATAAAAAGGACATCGCCGGAAGGTTTTTTTTTCAGGCTTCATGTGTGCACACTGGGGTGGGCTCCCAGTGTGCCGCCTGTGTTTTGGGGAAGGGGGGACTTAAACCAACAGGGATTGGGCCCCCCATCGGCAAATAAAGACTGTTTGGGGGGGCATGATGCTGAGCGGGGGGTACTGGGCACCCCCTCGGCACACAACAAATGGGGGGGGACATTATGCTGACGGGGAGTGGACTCCCCATCGGCAAATGAATTGAGTCGATGGCATGTCGACAGGGGGACTGGGCACCCCCGTCGGTTTACATGGGACTGTGAGGTGGTGGCATAGCCGCCACCATGTTCACAGAAATGTTACACCAGGAAAGGTACCGCCCCTGCAATGATGGGTCGCTCCCTCACTGCAGCAGTATTGCTGACACTGCAATGACGAGGTGGCCCCTCACTGCAGCAGCCAAATCATTTCAAGTTGGTGGCACTTCTGCAGAACCAGTGTCAACAGGACACTGGGCCTGCACTGGGTGCACACCGCCATGCCCACAAATGCAGTGCTGGCATTGGCCGCCACACTGTTGCACCTCCACAACCCACTTCTCTCCTAAGCTGCCGCATTATGTTTCTTGCGCATGCGCGCAAGCAAACATAAAAAGGCTTCATAGCCTTGTAAAAGAAAGGCTGTTGTTTACATCAATGACAAGACTGTATTTATTTGACAGAAATACAGTTTCCTAGCATTTGAAATATGTAAAGAAAAGCCCTCCTCTTTTTGAAAAGCCTGCTCTGACTCGTCCCTAAGATGACTGCCGACATGCAGTGCGCTGACATCAGTGGAGCAAGAGCAGTCCCTTCCCCAGTACTATACATACAGCATGACTACGTTTCGCTCCGCTCTCTACTTAATTTCATGCAGACGTTAATAAAACCAAACACATGAGTTAACTTGTATATCGTTTTTACTAATATAGAAGTGAAGCTATGCTTTTGATATTTTGTATTAAAACATGCATGAAATCAGTGCAGTTGCTAACTTACTACTGAGTTTTGCAGCAGACGTGCTGAAGAAATGGTTCCATGTAGGGCTGCACCTCCAAGGTCCAGTAAAGGCAGGTCAAGCTCACATCCTTCATCTTAAATTACCACTGTTCAATCAACATACTGATGATACCCCCCCCAACCCCAAGTGCCATTTTCCAGTTGGAAACATTTAAAAATCAGGGTGAATCAGCAAAGCACCTTCCACAAAAAAACGGAAATGCTGCTTGACTGCAGCAGGATGAAGTGGGGCAATCCTCTGCAGACTCCACACCACCTACTGGGCACCCCACCCCTAACTGAGCATGATATAAAAAGAGGCTTGGGGAACCCCAAAGGGCCTTGCCACAAGCAGTGAGCTGTGGAGGTAAGGAAGTAAGCCCCGGAGACAGTGGGTGATGGGGCAAAAGAACTATACGTGAGCCCTGCCTGTGTGCCGATGTACAACTGTTAGAAAACTAAAACTATAAGTTACTGGTAAAACAAAACAGCCTTAATATATCAACATAAATCTCTCCACCATAAATAGGACAACGCGTTTTGAAGGGAAGTTTCTCTAATCCAACAGTAAGATAGTTGTAAAAAAACAACATGTTTTATTGAACCAACATAGATACTGCATATAAATATTAGAGTACACAAGCGTTCAGGGCCATATACAGTACGTCCCTTCTTCAAGTGTAAAGATAAGGGTTACAAAGATTAGTCAGGGTCAGCAGGGTGGGTCATACCAGAGAGAGGTAGAAAGTGTGGATATGCACATGCTGGATACCAGAAGAGAAAAGGGGATATGGCTGATGCATACAAATGTGTGCAGGCAATAAGTAAAGTAGAAAGTAGCAAGCTGTTCACCAAAAGTGGCAAGAGCAACACTGGGGCAAAACAAGAAAACTGATAGTGGTCATGGTGGGGGTGGGGTAAGTTTAAAAAGAATATCCGGAAGTATTTTTTCATTGGATGGGTGCCAGTCCACTGGCACAGCGGTAGTACTACCACTCATGATGCCAGCAATCCTACTTAAAAAGTGACCTTGAATTGTCGGGAACCAGCTGGTGGGTGGAGGGGGGCTGGGAAGCGACACCACTTCAGAAATGACCGCGAGTTGTCAGGGTTAGTGGGGGGAGCGGGGGACCAAGCACCCAGAGGATGCTGTACTCCTCCAGGGAGGGCCACCAGCCACGGTGCTCGGCTGACACCTGGGTGATCAAAGGTGGCAGTGCATTCTCTAGCAGCTCAAGTGGGCAGGGAGGCACTGGCGGATGATGTGCATGCCTGTTTGTTTGTATAACATCCCCAGGCTGGCATCTCAGAGGGTCAGGAAAAAGGAGGCAATCTGGGGACGCATGATGGAACGACCCTCAGCAGGCCCCACACCAACAACATGGCTACACACCCTAGAACCGGATCTGTGTATGGCATCGGGGTTCCTTCTACCCCTACCACAGGGAGGGAAGCCGTGGAGGCACACAAGTGCGGATACTGGCAAGTCCACAAGGTGTTGGGAGACAGGGCTGGGAAGGTCATTCCGGATAGGGAAGCACAGGTCTGCAAAGGAGGAGAGAAAAAAAGATTAACAAAACAAAATAAAAAAAAGAGAAAACACATTTTTCACGGGATGGGTGGTAGACAAAAGGAAGAGACTGCCTAATGATATAGCAAATGTTAGAAGAGTGGTGAGCTTTAAATGGGGGTGAGACAGATCCATGGGTTTGGGCTCTTCATATCAGACATTGCACACGGGGTGGTGAGCAAGGTATGTCTGTTCGCAAACGACACCAAAATGGGAGCAGTGGTGAATGGATGGGAAGGATGGAAGCAGCTGCAGAGGGACCTAAGCAAGCTAAAGGAGTGGTCAGAGAGGTGGCAGCTGGGGTTCAATGCACAGAAGTGTAAGGTTATGCACTTCGGGGCGAAGAACTCAAGGAGAGAGAATACTGTCTGGTTGGGGGGGGAAGGGTTTAAGCTGGGGATCACTGAGAAGGAGAAAGACCTAGAGGTAATGGTAACAGGGACCATGAACACTGCCCAGTGCTGAAGAGTGGCCATAAAAGCGGACAAAATGCTGGGGTGCATAGCGAGGGTTTTTTCATTCGGGCAAAGAGAGGTGATCTTGCCCCTCTACAGATCACTGGTAAGGCCGCTCTTGGAGTATTGTGAGCAGTTTTGGAGGCCATACCTGAAGGGTGATATCAGGCTACTGGAGGGGGTGCAGAGGAGGGCAACCAAGATGATATGTGGAATGGAAGGGAGAGACTATGAGAGCAGGCTGGGAGACCTGAATATGTACACCCTGGAGGATAGAAGGGAGAGGGGGGACATGATAGAGACATTCAAATATCTGAGGGGAATCAATAAGGATGGGGCAGATGGGGTCTTTAAGCTAAGGAGGGGGAGGGACACCATGGGGCACGGGCTAAGAACAGAAAGGGAAGATTTAGGAGGGAAATGACGAGACACTATTTCACGGAGAGGGTAATAGCAAAATGGAATGCACTACCAGAATGGGTGGTATCATGTAAATCTGTGAAGAGCTTTAAAAGGGCAAGGGACGGGAACAGGGAGAGTGAGAGTGGGGGAGGTGGGGGTGACAGTGGGATGACAAAGGGGAAGGGGGTTGGGCATCTGCAAACTAGGGGTGCTAGCTGCACACTTGAGCAGACTTAGACAGACCGGGTGGTCTGTTTCTGCTGGCACGTTTGTATGTTCGTTTAACAAACACAGGGGGAGAGGAGAGGGCCAAGGACCACCATGTTCAGTGGATCTTAACTCTAGGCAAGCAACTGGAAAAACTGGCTAGACTGCTACACTTTCTTCTGCCGTCAGTTGTTCAATGTTTCTCTGTGCACCCAATGAAGGGACCTACGCAGACTGCATAAGCTTGTGTACTGCAGTACATATTATGTGCAATAGGTGTAGGCCTATGCAGGGGTTAAATTGGGAAAAAGTCCACAGCAACTTGGCTCCACCACCTCTTAAAAAACTGTATTGACAGTTGCACCACCTCGGTCATCTTTTACTATTAACTACTACAGGAGAGTTCTGCCACATAGAAATGACAATTCTACCACCTAGAAATCTAGATGTGAGAGTTCCCCCAACGAAACATTTCCACTTTAACCCCTGGGCCTACCCAAGCAGGCTTTTATCAGAACTCCAGAATAGCACTCAGGTCATACTCTCCATTGCTTGCTGTTGAAAATGGTCCCTTGGTCCACAAACATTCCATCTGCTCCCGTGTAGAGTCAGAGTCTGCATTACAGGGCAGAGGTCTGAAAATGGATGCTGCATAAAAAAGAAGTCTGCAACTATCGAGATCTCACAGTAAACCAATCTGCAGCTGTTTGATGTCACTTTTGATATTAAGCCCAAGTAATTCCCGAAAAACGTGAGATAATTCCTTTTTAAAGTAATTATGGGATTAATAGCCTTGATAAATGCGGTTTGTATCGAACCAAAGCAAATGCAGTCAGGTTTCACAGAGCCACTGCTCAATAAAATCCTCAACAGGCATTTTATAAAATCACTGGCTGAAATCTTTGCTCCAAGGTTTTAAGACTGACTTCATTTCAAAAGAATACTGCTTCATTAAAGCAGAAAAAGAAAGAAACAAAAATCCACTTTGGGCCTGAACTCTTTGTTATGATCACCGTGCGCTTTTGCCCACGCTATACGCTATTAGTTTCCTTTCATAGAGCCCTTTTTCATTCATGGTTAAAAAAACAGAAAAGGTTGGCATGTAGCTTAATTACTAATATGTTGCATCATTTGTTCCTTCATCCTGCAAAATGCTATTTTATTGGAAATAATGTGTTGTATACAACCCAGTTAATAATAATTCAATTTATGGCCACCACTTAGGCACAGGAATCCAGTTTTGAAAGGCCCCTTGACTCGAAACACAGCACAGCTTTATCCAGTAAACATATTTTCCTCATCGCTTTACATGAGTAAAAGGGCTGCACGGTTGTTAAGTACCAATCCCTGTTCTCAAAGCAATTTCCATGGTTCCCTGCTCGAACACCTGCCCACCTATTTAAAAACCGGCTTCTTCACCAGGAAATTAAACAACAACTCTCAAAGTACGATCAGTCTAGCAAGGGAGATGCTCCATGTTTCACTTGGCCGGAATCCTTCCCCAGATCTCAGCACCCCTTCCTTCATGATTCTCAAAAGGCTGAGTTGTCAGTTTAATCTTTCAAGGGGTGGGGGTTGGGGGTTCTTCTGTTACTGTTCCCCAATGAGTAAAGATGAGATGCTGGATTTGGCTCATTTTTTCAGTTCCTGCAAAGGGCAGGAAAACTTGAAACAGCAAGGTAGATCACCACCGTACAGCAGCTTTGCAAACCTTTTACAAACAGGGCCCTAACGTTTTGTTCATGATTATACAATGGCAAGACAGAATACTGACTTCTGATTGGTCAGTTGACTATCGCAGCAGGGATGTTATCCTGGCATAACATCCCTTCTGATCAACTAGATAGTTCCTTTTTCCACTTGATGATTCTTTGCATCTTCTCTTAAAAAAAGATTTTAAACACTAAATAAAAAACATTCTTTAAAATGATTTTTTTCTGTATAAAACATCGAGCCATTGTATAATAGGAATAATGCCCTCCAGGGTGGGTGTTATGTTGGGATAACATCCCTTCTCGGGTGTTGGACGCCCTCGGCCAGTGGTCTCAGGCCCAACCACCCGAGATGAGATGTTATCCCAGCATAACTCCCACCCCGTCAGGTATTTTTCCTTTAACATGTGTCAGGTATTTTTCAGAAATGAACCAAATAGCTAACTCCCTACACCCAAAAATCTGCAAACTTTTGTGCTGGTGAATTACATTCACACAGAGTATTAAACCGTTTAGCTTCCTTATAGAAATGCTTTTAACAGAGTCAAACGCAAAATCTAATATCGTAACTTCCAATTTAGTAATTTACGGTAGGTAAATAAGAACTGACAGTATTGATCAAACAATATTTCAAAATGGTTACATATGGTTTTCCAAAACTATAGCGCCTGCCTTTAGCTTACACAAAAAAAAAAAGAAGTAATGTGGTCTCCCTGGGAATTGAACCCAGGCTCCCAAAATATTTCTACATAGCAGTGGGCAAATTAAAAAAAAAAACTGCAGCTCGTGGAATTAGCACACATTGTGTCAATTTTGCACTCCACAACTTGCCAAAAATTCACAAAGTTCTCCCACTTTGTGACCTATATTTGTCACAACTGTTGTCAAAATTCACTGGAAATGGCATAATGTGTCATTTGTATGGTAAGAGTCATGTTATTGTGGCAAATTTGCATACTGCGCACAACGTGGATAATACGCAGAGCAAGCAAATTCACAGTAACTCGTGCACAAATTTTAAATTCACAACAGGCCTACTTTTCAGATGCCTGCCCCACTTCCCCTATGATCACAAATTCTGTCCTTTCTTACAAGGGAATTGATAGACTTGACAGACAAAAGAAGCTGGGTTGATGTGTTAGATTAGACTATGATTTGACAGATTTTTAAACTCTCTGGTTTCCAACATGTTTAAAAACCATGTCTGCTTCAGACAGCTATTCCTCGCTTTTGGATTAGCTGCAACAGCAGAGCTTATTTACCGCCACCAGTGTTTTTTTATATGTAAACTGCTGCAACACTATAGGATGCAGTTTCAGCTGTAATCTGATGACCCTCCTCTGCCTGCACACAAAGGTGCACCAAGCACCCTTCACTCCCATGGAATGCAGCCAGACAGGCTTTTGCAGGGGCTATTCCGCATCCTTCAACGGCAAACAGCTTGTGTTCTGGTACTGTACTGAAAAAAAAAAAAAAAGATGAAGAGGGACTGGCAACTCCCATTATGCTCCCTTCATAAAATGGTTTCAAAGATTTATGAAGCATCAGAAAACACTTTTGTAGTTAGACATGCCACATGTTTCATTTTTATCATCACTTCATTTTTACTTTTCAGAACATTTGCACAAACCGATGTCTTTGTTTTTTTGGAGTTTAATCCGTTTATGTTGCCTGTTTACATGTGATGTCTAAATCCTCTACTTGTGACATTATGCTCACTTCCACATAGACTGTGCTATAGTACAAATGAAGGATGTACTGTAGTACAAGTAAGCAATAAGTCATGACACGGTGGTGGTTGTCATGGGTTAATGCACACCCAGGTGCGTAGTGAGGCAGGAGGTGCTTTCAATGTGTGCCTTCAGCACCTGAAGTGCATTAACCCATGATAACCACCACTCTGGAGTGTCTTACTGCACTTATAAAATAGGCCCTCTTGCCAACATACTGAATTTAGAAAATAAAAAAAAGGAAAAACAACATTTTTAAAATTATATATTTTCAGTAGAAATTAAAAAATAGTGCCTGTATTTAGCTTTTGGTGTGTTGCTGTTGTTTCAAACTGCCACTATGTGGTGCTGTTTTTATTTTTTTGACTGCAAGACAGGATTTGCTATTTTTTATAGTTAAGATTTTCTGTTTTTCATTTTGTATTTGAGAAGGGAACAGAGCAGTACTTCATTACTGGTACACACTACAGAAATAGGACTGTTACAGAGACTGAGGGAGCACTGTGATGCCAGTCTGATTGTATATTGTCTTATGTTAACTTAAATGCTTATTTTGGTCTAACTACCTAAATTCTTTGTCACATTGCTGCCGTTATGTAACTTGTACTATGTATCATGATGTTCTTTGAAGTCTGTCTCTGTACTCTCCTGGGTCGTGCCTGAAAATAGTCTTTCTGGCTAGTGCACCTACCCGGTTAACAAAAACTCAATAAAAATAAAATAAATACCGAGAATATGAGACAGAGAGTGCTTTGTCAGCGGTCAAGAAGAGATTATGGGATTTTATGCAGCATGTGAGCACTGAGCAGCCATTCAGTATGATTGGGGGCGGGGGATTTAGCTTAAAGAGTCAGGTATCAGTAACGGCACCTTCGTTTGCACTTTTTTTTGTGGCCGTGAGAGGAGAGCGTGTGTGCTTACCAGCTGGTTGCCATAACAGTGGGTGAGAGCGAGCACTTTGCGTCCATCCATTGGGAAAGCATGTTTCTGTGATGTGTGTTTGCAAAGCAGACTGGAACAATAGCCAACATTGTTTGTATGTGAATTCTGTGTCCTTTTTCAAATACCGATTTCTGTATAAATGCATCACAACACAAGCAGAAAGCAGTCGCACTATGTTGGCAAGAACGGGAAGAGCAAGGGGGGAGGTGGAAACAGGAATATTGCTTTCTGAAAGTGTACTACTAATGCTGGCACACAGAAGGCAATTGAGGGTGGTGATGAGGCCTAGATCGGATAAGCAAGTGTCAGGGATTGGTAACAGCACCTCAGGTGTTTTTTTTTTGGTGGCCATGAGTGAGAGGGGAGAGCATGCGCTTACCAGCTGGTTGCCAGAACAGTGAATGAAAGCGAGCACTGTGTGGTCATCCATTTGCAGAGTGTTTTTCTGTGAGGTGCATTTGCAAAGCTGGCTGGAACATTTTTTGTATGTATATTCTGCATCTTTTGTCAAATATTGATTTCTGTATAAATGGATCGCAGCACTGGTGGAAAGCAGTCACGCTATGTTGACAAGAACTGAAGAGCGGAGGGGGGGCAGGGGAGGTGTAAAATGAGAATATTGGTTGTTGAGACTGTACTATCCATGCTGGCACACAGGGGGCAATTGAGAGTGTGGTTTTAAGGCCGAGAAACAAGAATGTCATAACACTAAACACAGTGCTGAGTACATTTGTTTCACTGTTATCATTTTTTTACTGTGGCTTGTGTGTTAGGTGGTTGTTGGGGTAGTAGTTTAAAAAAAAAAAAAAATGCTCACAAAGTTCTTTTAAAAAGCAGTTTACCTACCCAAAATGGCTGCTAGAAACGAAAACATTTCTAGCAGGCATGAATATGTGGGTGGGCGCATTACATTCTGGTTGCTGGAAGAGTTCCCAACCTGGTGGTTGTCGCCTCATAAGGCACTGGTTTCCAAACCCTCTCAGCCAATCAGAATGAATCAGATTCCCTACCCATTTTATAAATTCTGATTTCACCTCTGATGCTTTTTTTCTAATTTCTAATCATTGGTTCTGTTGATTTTTAATACATTTATAGAAAGATTCCTTCTCTGAAAATCCCACATAAAATTACCCAGGTCCGAGACTACTCAAGGTTTGATCTTGGCTCCTACCATGCTGCTCTCCAGCATGCTGACTGGTCAGCAGTATGGAACGCACAGGACTGCTCATCAGCAGCCAGTCACTTCCTCACTGCATTCAGAGTGCTGCAGGATAAACATGCCCCCCTCATCAGACAGAGGGTCAGGGGCTCGGCGACAAAGTGGCTGTAGGGCAGTCTGCTAACCCTTATGAAGTACAGAGATAAGTGCTGGGCAAAATTCAAGGCCACGGTGGAACAGGCCATATTTCTGCAGCACAGGATGCTCAGAAATCAGTGTAAGAAGGCTATTAGAAGGGGAATTTTGCAAATCTGTGCTGCTGCGCACTGCTAGGGACCCCAGGAGGTTCTGGAGAAACATTAAGAATATAGTCAGTGGGACCCCGAGCGGTGAGACCTCGGATATGATCATCGATGGTGCCAGCTGCAACAACTCCCTGACCACCGCAAATGCATTCAACCAATACTTCTCGGACCTATCTACCTTTACCTCGTCACTCCCCCATGGGGAAGGGGAGAAGGGTGAAAAATGGGCCGCACCATCCTCATCTTACCCGCCCCTTCTTTTTAAGGTGGTGGCAGTGCAAGAGGTGCAGAGACTGCTCTCGGGTCTTTCCCACTTCTCGAGTGCTGGACATGATGGATTGGAGCCGAAACTTCTGAGTCTTGGTGCCAGTGAGATTGCCCCCATGGTAATCCACATCTTCAATCTGTCCCTGTCATCAGGTGTCATTTCGGAAGTATGGAAAGTAGCCAGGGTGGTCCCAATACTTAAACAAGGAAACCCCAAACTCATAGAAAACTATCATCCAATATCCATACTGTCAGCGGTCAGCAAACTTCTCGAGAAGGTCGTGGCAGGGCAACTCTCGGAGTACTTGCAGTCTCATGACCTGTTGTCCCCTGAGCAGCATGGCTTTAGGAAAGGGCACAGCACAACTTCTGCCCTTGTCACAGTCTCATCTTGGATCAGAGCGGCTATGGACCAAGGCAAACTCTCTGGAGCCATCTTTATAGATCTCTCTAAGTCCTTTGATCTTGTTGATCACACCATGCTCTCCACCCAGCTCAGCTCCTATGGTCTATCACCTGAGGTGCTCAACTGGTTTTCCAACTATCTAAGTGGCAGACAGCAACTTGTTAAGTATGGGAAGGAGTTCTCGGACACTATCACTGTTACCATGGGTGTCCCACAAGGCTCAGCCTTGGAGCCCCTGCTTTTCTCCACATTTGTGAATGAAGTCCCGGCTGCTGCTCTCCACTGCAGGCCTATCCTTTATGCAGATGACCTGGTCATCCTGACTCACTCCCCTGAGATAGGGATCATAAATCACCACCTGAGCGAGGACTTGAGGAACATCCAATCCTGGATATTGTCACATAAGTTGGTTCTAAATCTCAGGAAAACCCAGGCCATGCTCTTTGGGTCTCAGGCCAAGATTAAGGCCACCCCTACTCCACTATGTGTTTCTAGTGTCTAGGGGGACAAGGTCCCAGTTACTGATAACTTTAAATACCTTGGGGTGACGCTGGACCCGCAGCTTGACCTTGGCCACCACATTCAGAATACTTGCAAGACTGTAAACTGCAAACTGGATCTGGCATACAGAGCAGAAAGTAATCTTACTCCGGCAGCTCGGATTGCACTTGCCAGAGGGTGCTCCTACCCTCGCTCTGCTATGGGCTCCTCTTGTTTGCCTGCTCATCCAAAGTCCACCTCACTAGGTGGTCCACTGCCTACAATAATGCCTGCCGCTTCACGCTGGCTACCCCCTGTCTCACTCACCATTGCGACCTCTATAGCAGGCTAAATTGGCTCTCACCCACTAACCACATAGACTTCGTCTTAGGGTGCTTCACCAGAAAGGGCCATGGCACTGGCACCCCTCCAGGGCTTGTGACATTTCTTGTCCCGTCCGTCTCCTCCTCCTACTCCCTCAGGTCCCAGAGACAGGCCCTCCTCAAGACACCAGCTACACGGACTCAAATGGGTGGGCGGGACTTTGCTGCATTTGCTCCCAGACTGTGTAACTCCTTCCCTGCCCAGATCCGTGCTGCGCACTCACAGATGTGTCTCCGTTCCTCCCTATGGAACCATCTCAAACATGCCTCAGCCTGTGGCTGCCCCAAACCCCCGTGAATTGATCAATCACAGCACTCCTCTGCTCTGGAGCTACTCCTGGACAAAAGACCAGACTCCAAGAGGTTGCTAAGCTGTATATAGTGTCACATCTGAAGGATTTCGATACTGTGCCCCTGGAACTGCTCTTGGCTTCCATAAGGTGTTTATGTTGTTATGCTAATACTGTATAATCTATGCCTTACCACGCTCATACGCTGTGTTGAATCTGTAACATTACTGCTCTTATCTCCCACAAGTTGTTTATTTTTGTTATGTTAATACTGTTTGTAACACGGCTCTCAGTCGGGCGGCGGAAAGGAGCGCGGCGATAGGCGGAATCGCCACAGCTGACTGAAACCGAGCGGGTATTAAGCCAGACATAACGCCCGCTCAGTCAGTACCAGCTCTGGCCATGGAGGCTGCCGAGAGTAGCAGCCCGCTGGGGTAGTACCCAGATTGGCCAGGAGGCAGAGGGTGCAGCACTGAGCAGGCACGAAACACGCTGGAGATGCCATTGGGAGCACGCGCCCCCCCCCCCACCAACCGCAGATAACCAAAGACGCTGTCCGGTTACGCCTGTCGCTTGGAGCCCCTAACAAGCCAGCAGATCACAGCACCTCCTCGCCCCCACGAGATGCACAGCAGTGGTCCTGGCCAATACCTGCCATACTGCGCCCCGTCACAGAAGCGTCCGCCTGTGCGATGGCAGGCAGCGAAATCATTGAGCCCTGCCTAACGGCGCGGCGTGCAAGGAGTGGACGCTGCACCAGCTGCCACCCATCGCCTCGCACCTCCTGAGTGATCGAGGCGGCCTGCAGCTCGGAGACCACCGCTGTAGAGCAACCCAGCACTTCCGGCAGTACAGCGAGCCAGCAACTTGATGCAACCCCAGCACAGCAGCGGAGCCGCTCAATCATTCAGCAGGGCTCCAGCAAGTAAGCTCTTCCAGCTTCTAACCTAATAAAAAACGCCGGTCCTGCCCGGGAGAGTGATGCGCGTAACATAGGCTCTGCGCGGCAGCAGCCTATGTTACAAGCGCGATAATCACCTTCAGCTCGGTTTCTACCGGTGATTAATGCCCGCTGGGCGCCGGCTGCGCCCGCTACCTAACCCCCAGCGGCATTAATCCACGGTAGAGCCTCAGCTGGCGGTGATTAATGCTTACATAATCTATGCCTTACCATATTTCGTATGCTGTGGTGAATCTGTATCCTCACATGAACTGTAACATGTCTAATTTGTACAATGTCGTTGTATGTACCTAAATCTATTATTCCTGTACTCTCCCGGGTCGTACCTGAAAATAGGCAATTGTCTTGTCTAGTGTATCTACCTGGTTAACAAAAGCTAAATAATAATAAAATAAAGTGTGGATCCACAGGAAATAAGTCAGACCCTAGTACAATTTCCTGTTTCTTTGGCTTACATCACACTTGTTACTATGAACTATTTGTAAGCAAAGGAAGGGCTGGTGGATGCCAAAAACACCAGACAAAAAAACCTTTTAGAGAGTGGTACCACCCCTTTTAACTTCCGAATTCCACCTGGCATGCCTGGCAAGGGTCAGTGCTAAACTAACAGAACAAAATAATGATTACACAGAAAATAGAAACAATGAGAAAGAAGGGATTAAGGGTTTGTTGAATGCAGGGCTTGTCTGACACAACAGTTGAGAAAAATGACATCACATTAAAGGTGAAATGAACAAAATGGGACGTTTTCTGTTTGTAATGTGTTTTATTACATTGTCTGGTTCCAGATGTTATTGTGTTGGTAACAAACGTTTAAATATCCTGGGTCTTTTTTTTTTTTACCACCCAAGTCAGTTGCCGACCGCTATGCTGACTGCTGAATGACAACAACCACCAACACTGATGACGACACTCCCTCTGTCACACTAAGAACTCTTGGAAGCAGCCGCCTGGATCATCTTCGGCAAGTCCCCTTACTGACAGCCATAATAGCATATTAAATTGGTACTTAATTTTAAATAAAGAAAACAGTATATTTAATATTGCTAGCTGCAGTCTTCTTTCTTTGTCACTGTGCAATGACAACAAACACGTCAGCGCCACACAATGAATGTGTGTAGATGCTGCCACTGGGACTGGCTAACCTCCCAAACACACGAGGCAGAAGTGCAGCGCATACTGTGGGAAGCAAAGTAACACACAAACAGCTAGGTTGAGGTTGTTTGAAAAATGTATTTGGCTAAAAAAGCCAAGGCAGATATACTCACATACATTAAAATATATTTGGCTACAACAGCTGGGCAGATAAACTCACGTGCGCTCTGCTTCCGCTGTTACAATAAATACGACACAATATATGAGAGTATATCTACCTCGGCTGTTTTAGCCAAATACATTTTTAATGTAAGAGAGTATATCTGCCTTGGCTGTTTTAGCCAAATACATTTTAATGTATGTGAGTATATCTGCCTGGGCTGTTTTGGTCAAATACATTTTTCAAGCAACTGCACCCTAGCTGTTTGTGTGTTACTTTGCTTCCTGCAGTATATGCCGCACTTCTGCCTTGTTGTGTGTTCAGGGGGGTCAGCCAGCCCCAGCGACAGCTCCTGCACACATTCACTGTGCAGCGCCATCGTGTTTGTTGTGTCTGTACAGTGCTGAAGAAGAAAGACTGCAGCTAGCAGCATTAAATATACAATTTCCTTTATTTAACAGTAAGTCAGTAAATGGACTTGCTGAAGATGATCCAGACTGCTGCTTCCAGGAGTGCTTAGTGTGACAGGGGAAGCGATGTCATCAATGTTGGGTGCTGTTGCCATTCTGTCAGCATAGCGATAGGCAACAAACCTGGGGTGGTAAAAACAAAACAAAGACAACCGGTGGTTTAAACATGTTTATTTGTTACCATCACCATAACATTTGGCACCAGATATTGCAATAAAAGACATTACAAACAGAAAACATTCCATTTTGTTCATTTCACCTTTAACAGTTAGTACTGCTGATTTAACATTTTGAATCTCATCATTCAGTTTACAAATGAAAACTTTGGGGATCCATTTTTGAGACTCCAGGGTGTCTGCAACAGTAGGATAACCAAGGGGAGCCCTTACTCCCCTGTTGCGCCATTATTGCTTAGATATGATACCACAGTTCGACATGCAAGAGGTGAAAATGATGTTCAAAGGACAAAGATAAAGATCCTCGGCTGGATTCATGAAGGGTGATGCAGGGCCTGCGTCAAACCAAGTGGCTGGTATAGCTGCACTGAAAACTTTGCTGCACGCGGCACACGATTCAAGAAGCTCTGGTGCATTTTTGACAGTCTTCCTGATTTACAGCAAAGCCCCATAAAAAACAGTACCCGGGAATGCTGCAAGCTAGGCTAGAAAAGGCTGGTCTGACTTGCGGCAATCAGCACACGGTATCGAGAATCCTAACTGCTGGCAAGGGAATGCCATAAGCCCTGTGCGCCATATGTTCAGTGCACCCAGGGCTTGCAGTATTCTCTGCCCTTTTAAGAATTCATCCCCGGTTTTATCCAACAGTCCTTTGCAAGAATAAGGGAACCTAAAATACAGTAACCACATCAAGCAGAAGTGTATGTAAATATTCACACATGTCAGTTTTCTGTTTTTTTCTGCGCAGCAGAGAAAAAAGGGCAGAAAATACCTATTTTCTTTATGGTGCAGAATTTATTTCAAAACCTTTACCAGGAAAGACATATTGCGCTGGTAACAGCTTATTTTCAGATGTGCCCTGCTGGAGAGGGGAGAACAGTACCACTAAAATAAGGTGAAACAGGTTAAATAAAATGAACAATTATGCAAAAAGTCAATACAAAATTCAGAGTATTACAGTAGAACACGGACTGTAGAATTCCCCAACCATAATCTTTCAGAGTGTTAAAAACAGTAAAGTAAAACGCAAATCCTTCTGGTTATTCAAGTAATGAGAAAGGAGAACGGAAAACCAAGCTCCACCTGGGAACAAAAAATCAGAATTGTTCTTCTTTGGTAGGAAACGACTTTGGAATTAAAGCATGCTCCAGGCGTCCAGCAGGGGCATGAAATATGCAGCTGTAACACATAAAAGATGGCTTGTTCTATGTTACCAAGCGACCTCTTACAAGCAACAGTATGTCAGGTCTTGGTGCCTTCACCTCTGTACTTACTGTGACTCTGATGAACATGTGGAAGAGACAGGTACCAATTACATGTCTCTCCTAAGCAAGTGGTCTGCCTCATTAACACAGCAATGGAGTAAAATACCACATGCTTGCTGCCTATTTTGTGGAACTCATTACCATGAGAAAAGTAACCAGTGATCAAGAGGATCATAGAAAAATCCTGTGATATTTGTCAGTCAGAGAGGCTCCTTAATCAGCAGCCTTTACTACCACTTAGATATTTAATAATGTATCACGTCTCTTAACCTCAGCAAGAGATGTGCACCCCGCAGCACTCCGCATTTCCAAGCCCATAGTTTTCAGATCTAATTGCTAAATACATATTTCATAAGGGATAATGGGGAGCAGTTACTTGCATTAAATTACTGCTTTTTCATGATGAAATGGCTTGTAATAGTTGCAAGAAACATTCATGGATGTACAAGCAAGGATGGCAAGTATCTCTATAGGCAAAACAGCAGAACCCCATTTTGAGCTATATGCATATATATATGTAGGATTTATGGCTATTTATAATACCATGTCTAGCCTTTTGTCTGTTCTGCAAGGGTATTCAGAGTAGCTGCTGTCTTTTGCATAGAAAACATAATCACCACGTCTGACAGCTGTTCTTTCAAACAGTACATCAGCTTGTGTAAAGTAAATGAAATTGAGAGCACATGGAAGAAGGATGAATTGAAGAAAATTGGCCTTTACCACAAACTGAGACATTAATCTCCTCTGACATTGTTTTTAAAAGGAGGGGTGCCCACGTCAGTAAGCACTAACTAGGATCTAGTAGCCTGCTGACTCTTTGTCATTTCCTCAGTTTACAAACCCAGCTATCGCCATTCCAAATGCTCAAATTATTATAATTTTCATAGCTGGAGGGCTGGGGTTTTGTCAGGCTAAGAGAACGCTGTAAGATGTTGATTTTGTTTTGCAGATTCATACCCAGATTGCTTTCACTGGATCCAATCTAAAGCGAACTGGCTCTATTTATGAATATATATATATATGTGTGTATGTAATGCAATGGGGACCCGTGTGATACACTATATAGCTACACATAAGCAGTTTGACCTCAGTTAACCTCATGAGTGGCATATGCCATGAATGATGTGGCTGATGTCAAACTGGTTGAGTGTAGGTAAATACTGTATCACACAAGATCCTCATTGCATATTTCATTTATGCAATAGCACCGGACCTAGTGTGTTGCCTTTTTTCTTTGCTTTTTTTTTTTCTTTTTAATTTGCCAGAGTTTGCAGGTTTCTTTTGTGAAAAAGCCCTATTGTGTTTACTGTGATGGATAATTTCTAAGGGCATCACCATGGACGCCGTGGCTTAACATCACCTTGACATGCCGATGTCAACAGTGATTGGTGAAACAAGTTGGGAGTTCAAAATATGCATGGGAAGATGACAGTGGCTGTAAGTAAGCGACAGTGTAAGCACTTTTGCTGGCAAAAGGGGATGCCATTTTGTGTTTCAGGAGATTTCAAGTTTAGAAAAAAACAAACATTTATGCTGTTGTGCTGTGGACGTGTTAGAAAGGAGGAGCCATGAATGTGGAGAGGGCCATGAAGAGTTGGTATTTGGCCGCTGCAGGACACAGTGAGCAAGTAAGCACGGCTTGTGCTTGCAGTAGTGGTTCGAGATGTTTATCTTTAAAAAAAATTATTTGGCACAGGCAGCGATCTCCAAATGTATGGTGGTTAAGACTTAGAAATTCAAGTTGATTAATGGTGGGAGAAAAAGCATGGTAGGGAATGAGCATTTTGTGTTGAAGTGCTGGGGCTTAGGGTGCTTGGGCATTTTTGCCACAGCAAATCACTTTACAATCAGTATTTTGTTTTTTTCAGTCTCCTAAGTCCACGAGTGCTGTGCTCATTTTCTCTGATGTGTTACTGGGCTAGCAGCCTTACACAGCACCAACTCCCCTTTCCCAGTCATTGATATATCAGTCCGCAGCACAGCAAGGGTTAAATATACAGTAGCTCTGATAAACAAATTTATCAGGGATGTTTTGTCTCCACGCTGAAACCTGTTTTTGGCATTTTTGCATTGTTGGCAAGAGGAAATGTCATTGGAAATGTTCAATGCAACTGGTTAATAAGTAAGAGTGAGTGCAATGTCTAACTTGTGAAATTGTAATGCTTTTCACATGTAATATTTACATGTGACAGCTTCTGAGTGTTACATCATTAACCAATGATATATGTTGATGACATCATTAACAATTTATGTCTTTTGACTGTTACATCATTAATGAGAGATATTCTGATGTCTTTTATGTTAAGTAAAAGATATCTCTTGTTATCTGGGCTTTTTTATCTCCACTAATGTAATATAGACACACACACACACACACACACACACACACACACTAACACAGGTGAGCTTATTATTTATACCCTTTACAACTGGCGTTGGATGAAATGACCGCATTTCAGAATTGAAATTCGAATGAACTTTAATACATTAAGGAATTGGGACCTCTTTCATATAGAATTGGTATAATCAACTCCTGTATTGATGATCTGATACACGAAGTCAGTCTTTGAAAGACAGGTTAGACAGCCATTCGTATTGATCCAGCCTCCTTTTAAAAACAGATTAGATAGCAACCCCACTGATTTCGATGGAAAATGCTGTCAGACAGAGGGTCTAAAGCCAAAAGCATTTTCAGCTGTCATGTACAGTAGTCACTTTAAAACAGATGTTTAGCCTTTCACTTTAGAAACTACAGTATATGGTTTTGGCTGTGTGTGTGGCCAGCATACTTTTGTGGTTGATGCGGACAGAAAAAAGTACCATCATGAAACTGGATTAAAAAAAAAAAAACAGATGTAAGACGGCTTTGCCTGATGATGATTGATAACCTAGTGGTTAGAACACAAAACTCTGAACCAAGAGATCCCTAGTTTGGATTCCGCCATAGTCACTGGCGCTCAGTGTGAGCCAGAGCAAGCAAATTTGCATCCCTGTGCTGCGGTCCATTCAGCTGTAAACCTTGGTAGAAGCTGGACCCCACTGAAAAGTAGATTTTGGATCTCAGTTGGGCTATCCTACTCCTGGTTAAATTAAAAAAGCATTCGTCAATGCTGAATGTTTGCTTGCTGGCATTGGCATTGGTAGTGTAGGAGTCAGAGAGATGCATAATAGGAATGGCAGTGAAGTATTGAACTGAAGCCAACCCCACCACCACCCTGCAGAGACTGACAGGCATTGGGGTGTGCATTTGGGTCGTCAGGCATAACAGCCATGCCATTTCACCACATCCTACCCTGCAGACACCGACAAGTGTCACGGTGTGCCTTGGGGTCTTTGGGCCTTATGCTCACCCCATTCCAAAAGGAAATACGGTGAGATGAGTGCAGTATAGGAGAATGGCGTGAACTTTGAGGCTGAAGAATCCAAGGCACACCTCAATGCCTGTCACTGGCTGCAGGGTGTGAGTGGGGGTTGAATGGTTATGAGCATTACAGGCGACAATCCCAAGTCACACCCCTGATGCCTGTTAGTCTTTACAGGGTGGGGTGTTATGGCCGGAAACCCTAACACCCCAGGCATTTATTGGTATTTTTGCTCCAATTTTTCAACATGGGTTTTTTGTGACCCCCACCTCATGAACAGTGGCAATAACAGTTTGTTAGCCGAAAGCTGATTTTGCACAACGACTATGCCATTTGGCACCACAGATGTGAAAACACATTTCGAACAGGATGTGAAAAATGACAGCTGTACTTTATTCTTATTTTTATTTATTTAATCTAGGATTACAAGTACCTTTGAGCCAAGGCTCTTTTACAAAGGTCCCACGTCAGGTACTGTCCATGTGGAGGTGTAAAAAATGGAAATGTTGAAAATTTGGAGTGAAAATATAAAACAAACTGGTGAAGTCACAAGCGTGCGTAGAAACTGTGCAACGCACACCCATAATGTAATTTGTTTAGGGGTTGTTTACAGCAGATTATCAACACAGGCATTCTGGGACCTCTACTCATGAACAGTGTCACTGTGATTTGGGTAATATGTCCCGAAACTGATTTTCCACAGTGACCACGCATTTCTGTGCCAGAAGTGCGAAAACACATTTCGGCCAGGGTGTGAAAAATGACAGCTGTACTGTTCACAAGGAGGTGTGGAAAAATGCCACTGTAGAAAATCTGGACTGAAAATATTACAAATTCGTGAACTTATGAGGGTGCGTGGAAACTACGCAATGTATGTTTGTAACACAGTCATTTTATGGACTTTTGTCACCAAATTTTCAACACAGCCATTTTGAGACCTCTGCTCATGAACAGTGTCACTGTGATTTTCTTACTCTGTCCCAAACATTGATTTCACACATCGACCGTGCCACTGTGTGCTACTTATGTGGAAAATCTGGAGTGAAAATATTAAAAAGTTGTGAAGTTACGAGCATGCGTAGGAACTACGCAACGCACGCTCGTAAAACAGTCATTTTTGGGAATTTTTTCACCACATTTTCAACATAGGGTTTTGGGGGCCCTATCTCATGATCTGTGACACTGTTGTTTCGTTACTCAGTCCCGAAAGGTGGTTCCGCACAATCACCGCAAAATCACCTTTCGGGACCGAATAACAAAATAACAGTGACTGAGTACATGAGGTGGGGCCCCAAGAACCCCATGTTCACCAATTTGGTGAAACAATTCCCCAAAATGACCGAGATATGCACCAAAGTTGAAAAACAAAAAAAAAATATGCCATTACACAGCTGACCGGCATTTCTTCAATTCGCGGTCAGCTTCGAAGGGTGCAGTTGTGTTCCCAGTCCACTGAAGATCATTGCGCTGGGCTCCAGAAGTAAGTATGGGGGGTGTGGGGAGGTGGGTGTGCAGAGGGTGGGTGAGGGTTGGGAGGGGAGGCAAGACCGTCAATGAGGGACCTTTTTTTTTTTTTTTTAAACAGGTGTCTTTTTTTTTTTATTTTAGAAGATGCCACGGGACTTATGCAATGCTGGGGTGGCTCCCAGCGTGGCAGCTGGAAGTTTATTTTTGGGGGTTGTGGATTTGATGGGGGATTAGGCACCCCGTCGCCCATGGGACTTCTGCCATGCTGGGTGGGCTCCCAGCGTGGCACCTGGAAATCTGTTGTTTTTGGGGGCAGCAGAGCCGACGGGGACTGGAGCACCCCTTCCGCCATACGTGTGCGGGTGGGGGAGTGCATGAGCATGCTGGGTTGGGCTCCCAGCGTGCTACATAGATGTTTGAGGTGGGAGGGTGGAAGAACTGTCTATGACAGTTCACATGCAGTGTGACGTGTAGGCAATTTGCATACTGTCGTCAAAGTTACCACCGCTGATTGTAGCGGTCTTTCGCTTTCAACTGTACGCCACTACATCTGAACTGCTGTCATAGACAGCTCCGATATTTATTGGTGCGGTGAGACAGTGCCTGCAAAAGGGAGCAGGGCATTGGAAGCTGAGTGGCACACCTACAAAAATTCGTATGGTGGCACTATGTTTCTTGCAAATATAAAAAGCAAACTCAATAGCACATGTTTTGAAAAACCAAAAGGCTCTGTAATGTTAGGGTTTCTCCTGGAACAATCCAAACTACACTTCTCAGTACCGTAGCTGAACCACAAGCACAGAGCAGATAAGATTGGGAGTCATTGACTACAGCTGACAAGATTAAATACAAGAATATTTTGAAATTTCACAAGAAATTAAGAGGTGGTGGTTGGTATTTAACCCTATAACTTTTAACATTAATCTTTTGAGGTAACATATGGGTATGCATTTTAAAGCGCTAATTCACGCCTACTCATGGAGACCACACTTGAATGTATATTTTACTTATTCTCGAAGTAATGGACCAAGAATCTGCATGAAGTACATGGAGCTGAAAATTGCAAAATTTGTCAAAGTGTCCGTACAAAATTGATGCAAACTACCATTTTGCCCCAGTGTTCATGCAATCAACAGACAGATCATGAATTCTGGGTATATCTGCTACATTAAACAACAGCATTTATTTAGCTCTCAGGTGACACCCAACTCCATCTACACCTGGTCTACTAATAAGGCACACTGACTCTGAGCCCCCATGAGCAGGTGGCCCCCAGCAACTGCAGAGTTCACCAATGCCTAACACTGGCTATGGGGGAGGGTCACTGGAGACAAGATAGAGTCTGCAGACACAGTACAGTCATGGAACCCTTGGACAGACTGGCTGGGCCAAGCAGTAATTTTCTGCAAACAAATTCTATGTTTCTATGGAGTTAAAGGAAAACAAATACTGAGGCCAGGGTTGGGGGGGGGGCATCAATTGTATTACCTCTTCTGTCCTGGATCAGTCCTCTAGAAATATCTCTACGAACCAGAGGGTAGGGAAGAATGTTAGATGCCCTGGTGATGAAGAAAGGGTATTTGGACATCTGTCATGTGCTACGTGGCAACAAAAGAGAATACATCTCCCCCAGTACCCCTCCTGCCATATGGCACTACAGGAGACATGATATTTGTATTTTCTCCCCTATTCCCGGGACCCCAGTATGTGGGCATGCATGCAGGTGGAGGCGCGCATGTGTCCCGTGGCTCCAGTGATGGCCACATCCTCCCTCCCAGCCTAGCGCCTAGGTCCCCCTTCCCCTGGCTTGGCACTGCCAACTGGCTTCCACCGGGTGACAGCCAAGAGTCGGGGAAATCTCTCATCCCTCCCTGGAGAGGAGGGCTACCTGTCTGCTGTTCAATCCTGGCTCATCGTCCTTCCCACAGTCAACTCCTGGTGGCCTGAGCTCGCTCCTAAACCCAGTTAGCCGGCATGGCATCTAGCGTGTCAACCCTCTGCACCACCGGGCCAGCCCTAGGGATTACTCCTTTTATTTGATCCCCAGCTCTTCTTATTCTGGGATAGATTTTATATTAATTCAAGCCATACTCACTCAGTGCAGAAGGCTGACATTTATGCCCAGTACCATATCAGACCATGCACTCTCAGTTAGATATGTATATGTTAGATATGTATCTCCTGGGGTCCTTCAGATACAATCATGCTATATTAGTGACTTCACATAAACCTGTTTAACAAGAGACAGTTTTCGGACAAAAGGAAAGAAGGAATCGAGGACTATCTAAGATTTGTGTGGGATGGCCTGAAAACCATATTATGCAGGAACATGAACTGGACCAGTGGTGTGCCATGGTGTGCACTGGCAGCCCAGGTTTTGAAATGTTCCTTGCTGGCTGAGGGAGGTAGGAGTCCATATGCCACGGGTCAGTTGCCACCTGGAAGAAATCCAGGTTGTAGCATCAAGTGACTGCAAAAGAGGCAGGCGATCCCATGCCCAGACACCAGGAGAGACTCCAGAGGCAGAGCATGCACACAGCTTCATTGCATGCACCCCAAAGGTGAAAACGAGGGGAACCTCCGCCTGCAGTTTCCTTACAGGGATGACTGGACTCCTCTGGTAAGTCCAGTGGCAGAGGATACCACAGAGGAGGTAAGCCCCAGTGAAATAAGCAGACAGGCCCAGGGGGACCTGTCCAGATGGGAGCCAGTTGGAAGGAGATAAACAACTGGATGAAAAAAACAATAAAAAAAGAGGGAATACAATTATCTGTGCCTCACACAGGGCAATCAAACTGAAACTATTCAGGTGATTCTGGTAATCCGAACAAATATGAGAGGAAGAGACAAAGCAAAAGTTGGTACAGGGACAGCCAGACTTGGGGGAGGGAATACAAACATGCAAATATGATTCCTTTACAGTGAGCCACACTAGAGATCAAATATCTAGGGGTCAAATACAGTTAAAACTACACAGACTATATGAGGCACATTTTGATAAGCTAAAAGAAGAGGAATGAGCAGATTTGAAGAGGTGGAATTATCTTCCACAATCCCTGTTTGGGAAAATAAATTTAGTTCCATTTTTCATGTCCTACCATTAAAAATTCAGGGAGCGGTTTGCAAACCCTTCAGGTCTTCTATTAGTAAATGGATATGGGGAAACAAAAAAAGTATGGGTGGCCTGGGACACACTGCCTGGAGAAAAGGATGGGAGGGTTGGGCATCCCCAACATAAAAAGGTATTGTAAGGTGACACAGCTTTGCGTTCAGGTACCTTTGCTAGAAATCACACAAACATAAGTTGACTACATGTGGTTTGTTAACTGTGCAGACAATTTTGATACGAGAGCCCTTCCGATTATGGGCCACTGATCGGAAAAAAATCAAAAAGGTCCCCAACAGGTGGCTAAAACTTACACCGGAAGTATGGGAGTCAGTGTTGAAAGAAATAGGTAAACCTATGGATATTAGTACTTTATTTTGACAAAATGCTCCCATTGCTTGTATATGGGCGGTGTGAACAGGGGTCTAAAGTACATCAGGAAATTTTATAAAGTAGATGGTTCCACTTTCAAATCCTTTGACTCTTTCTGATCACACCTCTTGGCATTAAAATGCATAGTACTGGCCTTCAAAAGGTGGAGCATATGGCCAGGATATGTCACATTTTCTTATTGTAAATAATAATACTTTTTTAACAGTGGGCACCAAATGTTTAGATTTAAGGAACGTTTCTAGCAAGTTAGTTTACTTTTTTAATAGTTTGTGTGTCCCGAAATTGTTCTAACATTATGTGGAACATAAGTAGATCTTTGTGATACAAGGTACAGTACATGTGGGTGTTATTCACACATTCCTATGCGACATGCATAGCAGTTGTTGAATGTAGGTCTCTGGCATGAATTTAGTCTCTGCCAAAATGATTACTACAGGTTCTTGCAAGCTAGATAATTTCTGTAAAGCTTAGATAACAAAGGGGAACTGCAGAATACGGATGACAGAGATAATCATGATGTCCATGACTGCCAGGCACAATATCAATAGTAGAGGATGTGTCTCTACCATATAAGCAATATAGAGGGCCCTCAGGGAGTATCAGGGCCTAGTTATGGCACAAAAATGGTAGAGGGCAGTAGGGATCACTATAATGCCAGAGGAGCGGTCCAGGATTGGTGTAAATGTGCATCAAATCACAACATGCAACAAGTGGAGGGAGTTCAAATGGAAAAACGTAATTATTTCAAAACTATTTCAGTTACCAGCTACCATAGCACAGAACATGATGATAGGTGTTGAAGAGGCAGTAGAGAAAAGGTCGATCACATACATGCAGTGCCCTGTGAGGCAGTTCAAAGTTAGCATCATACTGGTGGCATATACAAACTGCCACAGGGGAGATTTTGGGATCTGATCCCAACTACATGGGGGATCCCAGATCCTAACTGGAATGTACCCAAAAGAAATAAAAATAAGACAAGGCATATATATGCATATTTTTATTGCTGCTGCTGTTAAAGTGATTAGTGCTAAATGGCAAAATGCTAAAAAATCACAAGACAAATGGGGTCCGTCATTCCTGGCTTTTGGCTCAAAAAGCATAGGCATAACAAAAGAATGTCTTCAGTTCCTGAGGATCCCTAGAAACAACAAAATGTACTGCTGTATTAGAGTCGATGAATAATTTTGCATAATCTTTGTCCTCAGTGTGGATGATGGTCTCAAAGTTCAGAGTACCAAAGCTGACAAAAACACTGTGACCCAAGTCTGCGGATATTCAAGATGGATTTTTAACCTCTACAACGGGATGGGTTTAATGCAGAAACTTGGTTTTGTCACACTGGGTTTCAAATGTAACACAGCTTACATTTTATAAGTGTAACTGGCACAGCAGGTTGCACACTAGCCTTTGAGGCTGGAAGATAATAAGGCTGTAGGTTCTAATCCCGCATCAAGAATTTGGGGTAAATCCTTATAGTAACAATGTAGTGCAGCATACTGGGGGTGGGGGTGGGGGTTGGGGTACTGCACTCCTCAGGTGCTGTCTTTTGGATGAGACACTGAATCAAGGTTCCACTTGCCTGTTCTGGTAGTTGTTCAGGACGTTGAAGATCCCATGGCACTTCTTTAAAAGAGTAGGGGAATTTTATTAAACAAAAATATTTCAACAAAAACATCTAACATACCACAATTAACATAAAAAAAAGATCACCAAAGGATGAGGGCACTTTCTTATCTAGCTAAAATATTTTAAACCTGGTAAAATCACAATCAACAAGATGCACTCTTCCCTGCCCCCTACCCTGAGCTTGGTGATACCCTATGGTATTAATAATAATAACATGTATATCATTCCCCAAAAATCAGAAATGTAGTCCTGAGTACCCTAGCACTACCTAAGGGCACTCATTATCATGTTCACTATGTTCCATACCTTTGTACCAAGGAAAATAACAAAGGGACACTTTCCGTAGTGCTATTACTTCCAACTCTGGGAAACTATTGCAGTCTTGCTTATATACAGTGCCTTCTCACTTCTTGAAAAGAGTAGGGGAATTTCCCCAGTGTCCTGGTCAAACCCCACCCCCACCCCCAAAAAATAGAAGCACCAACAGTTCAATCTGATTCAGTGTGTTAGCTTGCATCTGTACCCCCCACCTCTACTCAAGGAAAAGGCTGAAAATAGGCAAACTGTCATGCCTCTCTTCCTGGTCAACACTAAATAAATAACTCGGTCAATGTGACTAGTACATGAAAAAAACACTTTGCTGAGGTAACAAAGACTGCAAAGCGCTTACATGTACTATGTATGGATCCTCAATAAAATATATGTGACAAATGACTGAGGTTACCAAATTAATAATTTCATTGTTCTTGAAAATTTTACAGGGATTTATAGCAACAATTAACTGCTAGTGTTTCCGTATCTGAGACCTTTGCCTGATAAACTCTGTGATAACTTAGTAAGCGACTGACTCCATAGTCCATATTTCTCACTCTACACCCTGGAAAGTACTCTGTAAATCTGAAGGCAGATTCTCTGGTGTGCTGGCACTTACAAGGACTATCCAGGGAAGGTGCAACTCTTTAAAACCAAGCAGTATCTCTTTATGAGGATGAGGTAACATCTTTCCATATCTCCCTTACCGCGAGGAGTCATGGTAACCTGCTAACAGAGCACAGTTTGGCTTCTCTACATACTCCTACATTCAAACATCTGGGGAACTTTTCTCAGTCACAGTCTGGTGCTAAGTGGTCACTGTGATCATTTAGTGCCAGTTGTGACTCTTGAGACTCTGTTGAGCAATGCTTGTGATCACGTGTGACAAAGAGTGGGGGACACCATTTCCACAGCATGGTGGCTTCTCTTACTGCTCGTTGCAGCCTCCTGCAACCCCTTACCTGTAGACCTTCTACAGGCAGGTGCTAATGGTGTGTGTGGGGAGAAGACGCAGTGCAAGACCTCAAGAACTAGCAAGGGGAAGGGTTAGGGGCAAAAGTGACTAGTCAAGTTGCATTTCCATGAACACTGACTTGTGGGAAGGGGTCTACTGGATGTCAGGGAAAATCTTGGAACTTGGGGAGTGGGTAGGTCTACTGAACTACCAGCAAAATGGCCAGTGAGCTGTATAAATATGTGGAAGCCCAGCCCAGAAGTGTGCCCAAAGGCAATGGGAGTGGAGAACTTACAGGTGGCACTGTCTGATTACAGACTCACAGAATGGGAAAGTGCCGTACAAATGGTGGTAAGCCATGTTGCAACTGTCTAAGAGTTGCAAACCAGCACGTTAAAGAATCCAAACTAACATCTGGCAATCTGATGTATCCCCCTAGCATGTAGTGGGCTTACCTTTGAGCTCTTATGAGCCACCATGCTGCTGTGGTCACCTCTGATGCCTTGGGACTGACATTAACTGTTTAAGGGCTGAAGCCCATGTCAGCAAGGAAACTGGACCTGGTGTGCTAGTATTACAGAAATGGCAGCTGTTTTGGCCACCTCTGATTCCTCTTGATGTCGCAATGAGGTCAGAGGGTGGCATCTCAGCCAATCAGGATCTAAAGCCTGCCCAAGGAGCCACCAAGTGATCAAGGGATGCTGGATGACTTCATTATTTGCCTGGGAGTGAGGCGATCAACCATCTGGTGAGTGACAGTCTGACAGACCCTCCCCAGTGACTGATAGAGGCTCTCAGCCAATGGTAGTGCTGGATCCTTGAGTGAACAGCAGGAGCAGTTCCAGGACATTTACAGTTTGCTTCAGTCCTGTGTCAGAAAGGGCAACCAGGGTGCAGTGTACTCAGCTAGAAAGAAAGAAGGTGTAAATTTATTGCACTAAAAAGGCAGAACAAGACTTAATACATATCTGGTGGGGAGACACCAAGGTGTCAGAGACGAGCTTCTACAGCCAGGAACCACGAGGCACCCACTGGGCTTGAACAGCAAAATTTCTGAAGAAGACTGCAACATGCTGGGAAAGAGAGAGAGAGAGAGAGAGAAGGACCGCCACTGAAGTCCATAGCTTCAGATGTACGACTTCAAGGGTAGCCAGCCTGCTGCTGAGCCTTAGGGTGTTGCTCAAGAAACTCTTCCAAAAACAGACCTAAGTGGTCTGGGTAGAGACAGGACCAGTAGAGCCTAAAGCCACCATGCTGATCTCTCAAGCCAGATACGATGTAGAGGTTTGGCATCAAGATACCCTGAGAGGTGAAAGACTGACGGAGCGCGAGCCTAGCTGATGTACAGACGTGCCAGAGAGAATGACCAGCACAGGAGAGATGGAGCTGCCATCAGAGGTGTGACAGTGCAGCCGAGAAGCAATAAGAGAGCCAATCTAGGACCGAAGCCAAAGAGGGGCCAGCAACTGGAGGCCTTCTGGGTTAAGGAACCGTGAGTTTTGGATCATGGCCTATGGGTCCTGCCACCTTGTAGCATAGTTTAGATAGGGACACACAGTGGGGCTTCATGTTATGAACTAGGGCCATCTGACTGAGACTGCAGATATTGAGTTTGCTTATTTAAATGCAGCAACACTGGCCAACCACGTGTAACTGCAGCAGACACCAGTGCAATACCGGGGTATCTAGTAAGCACCAGGAGCTTCCTAGGACCAGGCGTGACAATACTGCTACCAATAAGGGGAACAGATCATGCCAAATAGCACATATTGGCAGAGGCACTGTGTTGGTGGGGAGGGTCAGCTGCATTACATTTTGGTCTGTGCTAGAAGGTCACTAAGAGAATAGCCTAACCAGTGTGCAGATATATTTTTTATTACTTCACCCTTTTCCTTCCCTAGGACCTAATTACTAATCCTCCATTACAAGCTTCTGCTACTTTTTGGCACTCTTATGTTGTGTACATATTATTAGCGGACCACCAAGATTTATATTTGGCTGCTTACTGTTACTGCATTGTGTGGAAGCTGTGCCAATGTGGACCATAATGGGTTGGTACTGTTTCTCAGGGAGCAGTTCTACTTTGTTATCTAGGCCACTTAATCTTTCATTGGGTGGAGACACTGCATAAATTACATCTGAAGTTTAACTCAACATCATTGGGTAATAAATCCCCACTGGAGTTATCGACCCAGGCCCCTCAACCGTATTTAAGCCCAAAAAGCAGAGCTAGTATACTATTACCTACCCAAGACATGGTAAACGATATTGCTTTGTGACTAATGAGACTGTTTGTAAACAGCGTTTATTCTTTGCCTCTGTGGAGGCTTGCCAGAATGAGTGCACAAGCATAATATTCTGAAACCAATGCCAAAAAAAAGGAGCTACGCAAACGATAAAGCAAAATGAAATGCAGTGGTTAAATAGCATGCATAAAATTAAACGCCTCTATTCCAGAAGCAACAAACTGACCTTTAGACTGTTGCTCTGATCTGATCCCTTCCTGTCTAGGATACACAGCAATATATCATTCTGCTTCTGACAGCCCTAGTCTCAATGGGGCAATTAGCTGTGCTTTTCTACTCCCTCCCCCACACTGGCTGACACCATGTCCCAGCGCACGTCCCTCAAAGGTGGGGAAAGCAGCAGCCAAGTGTCAGGACTGGTGTCTATTGAAGGAGCTCCTGTCTGCTGCTCTGAACCAGGAGCAGACTGTTGGCTTGCTGGAAAACATCAAATGACAGGGCGCTCTGCAGAAAGACACTGGGCAAATAGCAGGCACTTGTCAGTTTTGGTTAGGTTACAAGTGGCCTAGAAAAACACAGAAATCAAAAATACAGCTTTTGTATGAAGGATTTCGCTTTGAAGTTACTGTGACTCCATTCTGTCATCTATTAATTCACACAACTGCTTCACTGTTCAAGGGCTGCATATACCTTGTGTTATGTTAAACTGCGATACTCTTGGCTCAGTGGTGTCATTTCAGCTGAATGACAGGGGTTGCAAAGCTCCTCTTCTCACCACATTTTATATAAACAACTGCTACAGCAACCTCGTTTTAGAGGTTCTTAGGGGTTGCAATGGACATTATAGGAGTTGCAGAGAAATTATATGGGTCTTGACCACAATCCCTGGCTATCCCTAAATGACACCACTGCTCTTTGTATAAAATATTAAAGCAGCACCACATGTTAAAGGCAGCTATGTTTTTCAGAAAACAGGCTCACTGGAAGTTAAAAACTCCCAAATTTTTTAAAGATGTTCTTTTTTCTTCTGAACAGCAAAATACGAGTTCTCAGCAAACTACAGCAACATTCTACTACGTTCATCTGTTCCCTCTCCTTTCTGCTGATCTCTGACTTGCTGTCGTTTTAAGTAAGCACCTAGAAAGGAAGCAGCTTTGGAAGGGGAGGGAGTAAAACACAAAAGAAAGTAATGATGACAGGCTTGGCAAGGGGGTTGGGCCGAGCTTCAGATTTTTGTAGTTACAAAGGGTATAGCATAATTTTCTAGCCTTGTATATATTCAGTGACAGTGTTTCTATTATCTGAAGTTTTTTTCAGGCAGTAATATTAACAGCGGTGTTTACACGGCTGACCTCGCTCCTTCTTTGGAGTGTTGCAGAACTGCCCCGACCCAAAAGATGCTTGGCTATTGCGTCTACACAGCCCCCGCCAGTGCCAATGTAAGACATGCTGGAGAGGAGCTGGGAGTTGGAGCAGTCAGCTGATGGAAGCGCCCGCAAGTGGGAGCGAGTGGTGCACCCTATCCACACAGCCGCTTACACCGCTCGCTCCCGAATGTGTCCCCAAACTTTCTAGGACTGCCAAACAAGCGCGGGGACGGCTTACTGCGAGTTTGGTAGTAACTATTACACGGGAAGAGGTTTAAATGCGAGCAAACCTGAGCACTCTGGTTGCTGCGATGTAAATGCTGCCGTGTAAACACAGCTATAAACTGCTCGTCTGTTCCAGACAGAAACTTCAGTTTTGTATACACACTGTTCAACTGCTACTACTCAACCACCACCACCATTTTGCTTCAGCTAATGTCAAAACTGGTTTAGCTATATCTTAAACATCAAAATTTAAACTGTCCTGCTGTAGCCAGTACCTAGTGCCTCTGCATAATGCAACAGTGGCATATTCTCCTTCCATTCAAATTAGAACGACAAGGGTTAAAAAAAAGGTGCATGATTTGGAACAGGTCCTTAAACAACAGTATACATGCCTGCCTACTTACACCCTTTAAACTTGGATCAGAAAAATGGATTAGGAAAATCCTGAAACCAGACTGGCTGATAGCATTCCAAAGCCAAAAATGTTTATCAGCCAACAAAGGCCTATAAAAAAGAGCTGGCACTGTTCCTCCATACAGACTTTTTTACAAGTAAAACCCTTTCTTTAAATGTTTCAAAATTCTTTTTAAGTTTTTTTTATACATCTTTTTTTTTTGTCTAATTAGTGTACTTTTTCTCTCCTCGCCCTGAGCAGCTCCCATCGGTCCAACCTTTCAACCAGCCCTGTCACTCTCCTTCTCTGACACTTGCTTTTTATTTTTATTTTATTGAGATCTCAGATTAACTCCTTTTGAGAGCAAGCTCATTACATGGGTTCCATGTCAGAGTTAGACAAACAGTGTAAACATAAGTGATTGCTGTTATGCAGCAAGAATTAAATACGAAGTAAACAACACACACAATGTTAAACGTAGGCAAGTAAGGTAACCAGACGTCAAGCTGGCATTGTACACTTACCTCTCCCATGTTCCTCTCTGGCTGGTCCTTTTGGGTGGAGTCATCGGGGGACACCCAAACCCCTGGTGGAGTTAGGGTTTGGTGTCGGGACAGCACCGCAGTCACCAGTACGGGACTTGCTGTGCGAGGTGGGTGTCATCCTGTGTCAGTCAGGGGTGTTTTTTCCTTGTACTTCCCCAGACCCCATGACATCAATGACACATGTGACGTGTACGCTCATGCACACATGCTAACATCCACACTTCCTGAGCCTGGCTCTGGCTGTACCCACATCTGTGGTCACCCAGGTTGCTGGACTGCACTGGTGACACATCCCTCACTTCCCAGAGGCAGAAAACGTCTCAAGGAGACACTTAACTGTCCTCCTCCAGCTGTCCCTCTGATGTCTCATACTCATTCGTGAACCCGGGTGTTTGCATCACAAGCTGTAGCACTACCGCTGTGCCGGTGGGCTGGCCAAAAACACATCTTTTAACAGCAATAAGACCCTTTAGGGAATGGGGTGTTGGGAATGCCCACATTCCCAGGATGGTAAGGCACTCCTTTGCCTGTGGCATTGGGCCTCACTACACCCTGGGCATGTGGTAATTCCCCAATACCCCATACCCTGCCAGGTCTCATCATTTACTTAAATACTGGGCCATGAAAGCCAGGTAACCTTACTGACTGAAACATGTCAAATGAAAAGCGATTGTTCTCTTACAGCTGTACGCCATACATGAACTACATTACAAGAAAAATCCAATTTTAAAAGCAGGATAAAACACTTCAGGGTGTGCATTTGCAATGAAATAATGTATTTTGTGAGTGGCTGTGCTTTCTGCCCAACAACAACCTATGGCATGTTATTTTTCCCTCGAGGATCACCAACAGGTAGTGGCTTCTGAGGGCTTTCCAGGTGCCCCATCTGCTGTCATGTCACAGTCAGGGACTGCTTTTAGCCCCATCGCAGTGCATGGCATACATGCTCTAGATGGGAGGTGGTATCCATAAGTAAGGCTTGAGTTTTCACTACTATGCTCTTCATACTTAGCTGTATCATTCATTTGAGCCAGGACAGGGAAATCCAGAGTCTGTGGTGGAGAGTTGCATCTTAAAAATCAGCGAATGGATGGTCAGCAGCTGATTGGGAATTTAGTACAAACAAACAGTTTATTAACAAGAATTAGTTGTATATTTTAAGCTGAACAGAGCACCATGCCAAGCAGTGACCCAATGGTTCATTTCTGCTCAAAATAAAAACAAACAATGAATAAACTGGCACAGGAACCACAAAAGGCACAAACAGGAAGGAAGCACTCCACTTGTGCACTTTGACACCTAGGATGTCCCCCTAAATGTCTGTGCACACTTTTCTGCGGCAGTGCTGGCTTACTCGAACAGTACATATGAACATATGAAATTGCCAGCAGGTAAAGGCCTTATGGTCTATCAAGTCTGCTCGATTGTACAGCTAGCAGCCCTTATACTGCAGCTGCCCCTCCCCCCGTGACCTTCCCCCTTACCCTTTCCCATCCCTTTTTGAAGCAGCCCACTGTTCTGCAGGATACCACTTCCTCTGGCAATGCGTTCCACTCAGACACCACCCTCTCCATAAAAAAGTCCCTCTTCATTTCCCTCCTGAACCTTCCCCTTCCAATCTCAGATTGTGCCCTTAAGTGTCCCTCTTTCTGCTTCATTTGAAAAGCCCTTCCGTGCCCATCTTATTTATTCCCTTCATGTACTTGAAGGTTTCAATCATGTCCCCCTATCCCTCCCCTCCTCTCCTCCAGGGAGTACATGTTCAGCTCCCTCAGCCTGCTCTCATAGGGTAAGTCCCCTAACCCCTGGATCATTTTTTGTTGCCCTGCGCTGCACTCCCTCCAGTAACTTAATGTCCTCCTTCAGGTACAGTCGCCAGAACTGCACACAGTACTCCAAGTGTGGTCTAACCAGTGACCTGAATAGCAGCAGGATCACCTCCCCCCCTCCTGGAGGATATGCCTCTGGCAATACAACCCAGCATCCTGTTGGTTTTTGCAGTTGCCTTTCTACACTGTGGTGAGTTGTTCACTGCTCCCCTTATGATCACACCCAGATCCTTCTCCTCTTCCAGCTTGGCTAGTTGATTCCCCCAAGCTGGTAGCTCCTCCTTGGGGTTTTTGCACCGAAATGTAGCACCTTGCATTTCTAGGCATTGAACCCCAGCTGCCAAGTGCCTGACCAGGCCTCCAATTTTGCGAGATCATCCTGCAAACCCTGCCACTCTTCTAAGTCATCCACTACTGCTCCCATCTTAGTGTCATCTGCAAACAGACTGATCTTGCTCTTGATGCCTATTGAGATGTCTGCTATGAAGATCCAAAACAACACTGGCCCCAGTACAGAGCCCTGTGGCACCCCACTTGTCACTGCCCTGGGAGATGAGAGCTCCCCTTCCACCACCACCCTCTGCTGTCTTCCTTGCAGCCAATTCACTACCCATCCCACCATCTTCGCCCCCGCCCCTGTGCCTTGGTCGGACAGGATCTGCCTGAGACAAACCCATGATGTCTGCTGTCCTGCAGCCCATTAGCCTCTAGGAGGGAAACGAGTCACTCTTTCAGGATGGTCTCCATCAGCTTTCCCATGATGGATGTGAGGCTTACCGGTCTGTAGTTCCCTGGCTTACCCTTGGGGCCGCTCTTGTGGAGTGAGTACCAAATTCGCCATCCTCCAGTCCTGAGGTACACTCCCAGAGTCCAGGGAGGCATTGAACAGGTCTGCCAAGGGTTCTGCCAGGACTTCTGACAGCCCCTTTAGCACCTTGGGGTGTATGCCATCTGGCCCAGGTGCCCTGTCCATCCTCCCTCAGTGCCCTCAAGTACTCTGCCCTCTGCGATTTTCCCATCTGTCACCTCCTCTCCCCCCCACCGGGCTGACCCTCCCACCCCCGCTCGGGTACAGCTCCCCCTTTCTCTTTAGTAAATACTGAGCAGAGTACTTGTTTAATGCTTCTACCTGTTCTGCCCCTGTTTCCACCCACCCCCATCCCTCTTTATCCTTACTATTTGGTCCTTAGAACTCCTTTTCTCCCTGATGTACCTGAAGAAGTCCTTCTCCCCCGCTTTGATGCCCTGTGCTAGCCTGAGTTCCCTGGATGCCTTGGCTGACCTGACTGCCCTTGTCATCTCCCTCGACTCCTTCAGGTATTCCTCTCTGTCCTGCCCTCTCCCTGTTTTTTTGTACCTTCTAAAGGCATATGTAAAGTACGTCCTGAAGGGAAAGGATAGTTCAACAGCACAAGAGAAGGATAAGACAGGAAAAACAAACTGAAAAAAGAAATTGGAAGGGAAAAAAAGGCACTTCAAAGTGCGCTTAGCTAGTTCCAGTTTATATACTGATTTGCACGTGAGAGTCTGCAAGTGTGTCGGGGAATGCCAAGATAGCGGCTCCAGAAAGAGGACGCAAACTACAGGCATACACTGCAGTGCCACTGCCATCACTGGTGGTGGTGTCACTTTCTCCAAGCAGCATAGGACATACAGAATAGGTTATAAAATGTCTTTGGGTTATGCCACGCAGCAGATACATGCTGAGTGACAGCAGTGCAATCTGTGGTAAGGGTTACACAACACTATGGGGATGTAGCCCAGGCATCTTTAGATGGCAGGAAACTAACATCTAGGAAGCAAACTTACCTTTGAGACTGATTCCAGTGCCACATCAACATTGCAAACCTCTACCACAGCCCCGTAAAGTAACATCATGCACCAACTGGGAAAGTGGGCGGGCCCTGTGCTGCTCAGAGACATTTGCCAGTAAAACATTTCATGGTGTGTCAGTGTACTGTTGTGCTGGTGAGCACCTCGCATAACGCCATTAACGACAGATTACTGTCACTCTTTCACCCCTCTGGTGCAGGGCAAGCAATTAAGATATCAGGATTGCAGGCAGTCCTACTAACTCCTCCACTTTCACTGTGACCCCTTGATCCATGCCAACTGTAGGATCACTTCTGAAAGTCACACTGATTAATGCTTTGTACTGCATCTTCCCATTAGAACTCTTTACAGCCCTCATGCACTGAATTTCCCATAGAAATGCACTGAGTCATCAGTTTGAAAACAAGAAACTTTTTTTTATGACTTCCCTGAACTTTTCTGAGCTTTTCCTGAAACTTTCAAACCTCTCACAAACCAAAACGCAACAGGCTCAGCCATCCCTACTGAGAATGAGCACACAAGACCAAACTGACAGTGGTCGGTCCATGCTGTGCTGTGTCATCTGACAAGGACTGCCTCAGGCTGCTGACCGTTGATGGGATACAGCTTGAGACAAAGGAGGTAGTTCACAACCTGCACCTGGCTATGGATGCTGAGTCTACACTTACTGATCACGTGTCAGCTGGGGTCCAGAAAGGTTTTTAATCATCTGAAAAACATTGCCAGATTGATCCCCTATCTTGACCAGGGCAACCTGAAAATGCTTGTTCAGGCTTTTGTCACCTCTTCATTTTGCTACTGCAGCTTGTTCTATCTGGTCCTAGCTACTGATGAGTCAGCTGCGCCAGCTTCAGTTAGTGCAGAACGCGGCAGGAAGTTGGTGACAACAAAACTGGAACATACCACTACTGCACTGACTGTCTAAAAGCTGGTCCTCTCTTTTAAGTTTCTGTTTTTGATTTTCAAAGCTCTCACCAGACTGGGCTACTCCTTCAGTCGAGAGCTATTGGACGTCATCTTCCAGGAGAGCACAGTGCATGGAAGAGGTCTCCATTCAGTCCCCTTTGGACCACCTCAATCAAGACAGCAAATAACTGACTATTAAAAAAATATATAACATTTTCTGTCTGCATTTACTGGAGTTATATGCTCTTTAAAATAAAAATACTATTTTTGATGTCTCTATTCTTCAGAGTCGCCTCTGTGCTGACAAACCAGCCACTACAAAACAGATATCTCTATTTTATTTCATTAAAATTCACACAGTGCTTGAAAGGCATGGAATCAAACCTTAAAGATTAGAAAATAAATTGGCATCCCTCGCATGCGTCTTACTGTGATTTAGCTGGAGGTGTGTGTGAAATGAAATAAGGCAGACTCCAATTTTCATTGCCATCTAAATTCCTAATGGTCGCAGAGCTTCAATGACCCTTTAAGAGTTACGGCAAACACCACTTCCTTCTACAGAAGCATCAATCTAAGCAAACACAGTGCAAGCATTGGTGGCTGATTAGCTCAAAATGACAGCTTTCAAAATTGACACGTCTACTGACAGGAAACTTCTCAGATGCACAAGGACCCTCAGTTCTAAACAGTATAGTCAAGTGTATAAAAGCATCTCAAGACACTATACAAAACAAAAATGTGTTTTATTGGCAGTATTGACAATGTTTTATCTTAAGATGCTGGAATGGGTTAACATCTATAAAAGGAAGTCCAAGAGTCATTTCAGGAGTATTTAGTCTGGTGGCTTCACACGGAGTCAGATGAGTAAGCTCAGAGCCATGACAAAGCAACTCTTGCATCTAGTACAATATGCAGACTGCATAGTAACAATTACAGAAACATGATGCTCACAGAAGGGAGCAAGAAATATCAGCAGTGACACACAACTAAGTGTGCAGTTACTGGGTAATTACCGCACTCCCCACTCCTTGGGTTAGAGAGCGCGAGATGTTAGCCAGTGCTTGCCAGCCATGGGAATGGGGGTGTAATGTTAATGAGCTCTGAAGTCCTGGGTGTGTTACTGTGTTTATAAAATGGCACCAAAAATAACAAAAAAAAGAAGACAATCTTTAAACCAAGAATAAATACTTATCATTCGTAAATCAGCTCTCGCACCAAACAATGGGGATTTATCCCATCAAACACATCAAGTTGGCTAGCAGATAAGTCACTCATGTTGTTAGCTGAATCTTTTTTTTTTTTCAACTGTCACAATTACTGAGAATTCTGAAGCAGTGTAGTAATACTTCTATGCAGTTAGGTCAGCCTAGAAAACAAGTTCCAAGACTTGGAAGGCACTTTCTAGACCCGTACTGGTATTGGTCAATTACTGCACAGGTTTGGACAGCTATTGACCAATAAAATCACTGGATTTTTGTTGCCCATTTTATAAATTGAAATAATCGTATCAAGTGCTTGGTTATACATAGATGCTGTCGGCAGATAAGGATCGCTAGGCCCATCCAGTCTGCCCGTTTCAGCTGCCTAACGAAGCATCCAGTGACCCTATCTGGTCATTGGTTTTTGCCTTTTCTTCTTATGTTTATTATTCCTTTGTTTCTGTCCCATGCATGTTTGAAGCCCGCCACTGTATGGGCTGCCACCACCTCCTTGAGCAGGCTATTCCATGCATCTACCATCCTTTCCATAAAAAACTTCCTGACATTTCCCCTTATGCAGCCACCCCTCAGTTTCAAGTTGTGTCCTCTTGTCCTGGCACTACTATTAATCTGAAATATGTTGTCTCCTTCCACCTTGTTAATGCCCTTGAGGTACTTCACCTCTCTCCATCCTTTATTCCAGCATGTACAAATTGAGGTCCCTCACTCTCTCCTCGTAAGGCTTGAGATGTAATCCCTTCACTATTTTGGTTGCCCTCCTCTGCACTGTCTCTATTTTGTCAATGTCCTTTCAAAGGTGTGATCTCCAGAACTGTGCACCATATTCAAGGTGAGGTCTCACTAAGGTCTTGTACAGTGGAACTATATCTCCCTCCTTCGGCTTGTGACTCCCCTTCCAATACACCCCAACTCCCCACTGGCCTTTCCCACCTCCTTTGCCGTCTGCCTAGCAGCCTTCAAGTCATCTGTGATTATGACCCCCCCAAGTCTCTATCCTCCTTAGTTACTGTCAGCAGCCCCCCAATCTGTAACTCACCCCAGGGTTCCTGCTCCCCACATGCATGATTTTGCACTTCTTTGCGTTAAACTTTAGCTGCCATTCCCCTGACCATCTCTCCAGCAGTTCCAGGTCTTTTCTCATCCTTTCCACCCCCTCCAGAGTATCCACCCTGCTGCAGATCTTGGTGTCATCCACAAACAGGCAAACCTTTCCCTCCAGCCCATCTGCAATGTCCCTGATGAAGACACTGAAGAGGACTTGCCCCCGAGGTACCCCACTGGTCACTTCCCTTTTGTCTGATTGGGTTCCATTCACCACTGCTCTCTGTTTCTTAACCAGTTTCCAATCCAGTTCATCACCTTCCTTCCCAACCCCAGGCTGCCTAGCTTGTTGACCATGTGGGACCGTATCAAAGGCTTTGCTGAAATCGAGGTAGGCAATATCTACTGCCCCACCCCCGGTCTACTGCCATTGTCACCCAGTCAAAGAAATCTATCAGATTAGTTTGACAGGATCGTCCAGCAGAGAATCCATGTTGCCTGGGATCCACCAGTCCATTTGCTTCCAGGTGTTCCACTATTCTTTCCTTAAGGAGTGCCTCCATTATCTTTCCAATTACAGAGGTTAGACTAACTGGCCTGTAGTTCCCAGCTTCTTCACTACTGCTCTTGTGAAGAGGGACAATGTTAGCCCTTCTCCAGTCCTCTGGGACCACTCCAGTGTCTAAGGACTCACTGCACAGTTGTGCCAGAGGGGCTGCGAGTTCAGTCCTCAGTTCCTTTAGGACCCTGGGATGTATGCCATCTGGACCCATGGCTTTTTCCACCTTTAGCGTCACCAGTTTTTCCAGGATCCTCTCCCCTGTGAATGGATTGGTGTTTACCTCCTTATGCTTAGCTTCTTTGTAGACCACTTGGCCCACCTAGTCTGACCATTTTTCTACCTAGCAGATAAGCTGCAGATCCTAGTTAACCAACAGCTTACTTCCTCCTGCCCCCCACTAGGACTGTCTTATGTCTGTCCCATGCATAGTATTCCCTTCCACAGTAAAGACTGAACAGAAATATTCATTCAGGATCGCCACTTTCCCCCCGTCTACCTCCACTATCTCCCCCTTGGCCCCTCTAAGCTTTGCTACTCCTCCCTTTGACTTCCTTCTGTCATCAATGTACATGAAAAATGTCTTATCTCCTTTTTTAACCAATTAAGCTATTCTCTCCTCTGTTTGTGATTTAGTGCTCCTCAATGCCTATTATTGTGGAACTATTACTGTTATCGAGGAACATTTCACAGGAAGAACAGTGCAAAGTATTTTGACCGTTTATGCGTGGCTGCTTAACCATAACTGTAAATATAACAGTAGGACAACAGTAAGCTCACACAGTTCTACACTATGTTATGTATTTGATGGAGAACCTACCCCTTTATTTCAGCAGAATCTACTGGCCTTCTGGCTGCAACTGGCTGACACTAGCATTTGCCATTGTTGCCCCTGCCCAGTGCTCACCAAGGCATCAGGAGATTCAGCGCTGGACCAGAAGTGTCTAGCACTTCACGTCTGATGTGGCAGGTACAAACATCTATTTAATTCAACCCCAAAAGCCTAACTCTGCACACCTAAATGGTGTGCTCTAGCACCTGAAGTCCTTAGAAGGGCTATACAGTAAAAATAAGTGGCTCACAAGAGTTTATTAGGATGCTTCAAAGAGAGTCCTCCTTGGTCACAGACTTCTTTGCTGCACCTGAACTGTACTAGAGACAGATAGACAGAAGAGACATTTCTTTCTTTAAAGAGTTTCTTTTTTGTCAGTTAAAGTATATAGAGTACAGGCTAGATAGCCCTTTAAAACAAATACTAGAACAAATAAAAGTCACACAGACATCAGGAGAAAGAGCGCTGGGCACGAAGTCCTTGAAAACAGGTTTTCTAAAGTAGTCCCCTTTGCACTTTCACCACTTTTGCACTACTATCAGTTTATGCACAGTATGTCATGTGTGCACTTTATTACTTGCCTACTGCAAATGTGATCAATCGGCAACAGAAAGGATGCAGACTGGAGACACAGGGGTAAAGCAACAGGTTGTAGTACGGGAGTTACGGGAAATCCAGGGGAGGTGGCAGAGAGTTCTAGGAGCAGGACCAAGGAAGACAGCCAGGAGATGGATGGGAACAAGGAGTTAGGTGGGAGACAAGAAAGTGATATGGAGGGTTATGAGCCCTAATGCCAGAAGAATGGGAACACAACGAGTGACCTGCAGGCAATGGTGGCTGTAGCACACTTGGACCTGGTGGCTATTATGGAAACAGAGGCTATGCAGTACCATGGCTGGGATCTGACCATTCCAGGGTTTAAAGTGTTTAGTAGGGATAGAGTGTGGGGAAAAGGGAAGGGTGGTACTGTACATAAGGTAGGGAAAAAAAGCCATGGAGGTCAGAGACAGTAGGGAAGGCAAGTCTCTAGAGACAGTGTGGGATCTGGTAGTCACAAATGGGGGGAGGTACATCAGGATAGCAGTGGTATACAGACCGCTGTTATGGAAAAAGGCGGGTGTGACAGGGAACTAGGAAATGGAATTAAAAGGCTAGCAAAGCACAGGGAGGTGCTGCTAACAGATGATTTGGTCATGCCAGACAAGGACTAGAGGATCCCAGTAACAGCAAGTGGCAGAAATCGACTTCTTGTAAAAGCATACCCAATAAATTCCTGCCTTACAAATCAGGGACAAATGCCCCAAAATCAGAGATACATCTTAAACCCTGGTAATATCAGCTCAAAAATTCTACTACAATGCATGGCCTAATATAAAAAGCATTTTCTGAAATAAATCTAGACTGCAACAATAATGTTTGCCACCTTACCTGAAAATAGGTATTTATTTGTCTGGTGCACTTGCCTGGTCAACAAAAACAAAATAAATAAATAACGTCATGCTTCAAATCACTACTTTCTAGTGACAGAAACTACAATTTTAAGAGACAGAGGAAATTTCTGAGGCAAAACCATGGACGTTCCTGAAAATCAGGGACAGTTTTGAGGTATGTGTTCCTCAAACCTATGGAGGGGCAGCCTTGACTTAGTCCTCATAAACAGGAATAGTATAAAGGAGATCACAGTGCAGGCTACTGAAAACCAGTGACTATCAATCTATGTGGTTCACTATCATATCCAAAGCAGAGAGGACAAAGTCACAGAGGAAAGTACTGAATTTCAGGAGGGCAGACTTTGGCAGAATGATGGAGTTATTGCAGGAAATGCTTGAAGGGTAAAAGTCAGTAAAGGAAGAAGAAAAGAGACGGACATTGATAAAGGATGCAACATTGGAAGTCATAAGTGACTATGTCAGGAAAGCAGGGAAAACAAGAGGGGCATTTCACCCTTGTGGTTCAAAAGGGAGGTGGGAGAGGCTGTGTGGGAAGAAAAAGGCCTTCAGAAAATAGAAAAACAACCAGGAGGAGTGAGACTGGGTGGAGTATCTAAACAAAATGGGGAAGGGAGGATTGGACTTGCAGCTGAGAACAGCAGAAAGGATGAAGATGAGAGATAAAAATGTTCTTTTGCTACATACAAGAGTAATGACAAAGTGCTGTCGAGGCACAGGTCAGGAAGCACAGGAAAACCAGGAGCAGTTATAAAATTCGCAAGTAGTATTTTATTATTATCAATAACAGCAAAATAAAACTTGTTCAGTATAACTATTCACAAAAGTAATACAAACAGAGAAAACAAAGTCCTTTGTCTGAGGGTATCTCTAATTCTAAGTGTCAGTCTCTCCTTTTAAAGGAAAACTACACCCAAAACTTGAAAAAATATATGTTGTGCAGAGTGTTTTAATTTGTATGTGAAGTTCTAGTGTTTCCATCCCTCTGACTGGTATTAGGAGTTTTTCCTAAATTAGCCTGCTAGCTTTAGGGTAGTTTTACGACCCCTGGAGATCTCCATATCAAACAGCTTTATTGCATTTCTTTGTCCTACAATGCACCTTGTTTCATGTGATGGTGATGTAGCAGAGCCCATAAATCCAGCAGAAAGCACTGCATTACAATCAGTTCACAACAATAGAGATGGCTATATTTTAAAATCTGTAGAATTCAGCTTGGTGACCACCCTCATTCTAAAGGTTTTACTGTCCTGAAAAACTTTGCTGCTGGTAATTTTTGTGCAGCTTGTAAAGCTTCCAAGATATTTAGTTTGTTTGGCACGTGTGTGCTGAATGTTGGGTCTCTCTTACATCACAGTCACATGAGACAAGATGCACTGTGGGAACAAGAAATACAATATAGCTATCAGGTATGAAGATCCCCAGGGGTCGTAAAACTAGCACGCTATATTGGGAAAAACTCCTAATACCAGTCAGAGGGAAGGAAACACTAGAACTTCACATACAAATTAAAACACTCTGCACAACATATATTTTTTCAAGTTTTGGGTGTAGTTTTCCTTTAACAGAAGATTGCTGCTATTTTTATAAGTTGTTTTTGCCTGGCAATTAACCTCCGAAACCTCATCTCATCAAGAGGCACCCTGTTTCCCATAAAATTCATCAGAACATCAATTTCCTTGCAAGTGCAACAAAATAGAACATGGTGTCCCAGGACTAACCTCCTGTTGACAACTCTGCAAAAGAGTTTGTGGAGGTCAACCTGCATCTGAAAGCTAACCCCCTAAGTTCCAAATAGCTTTTTGCAATCATTTCAACAATATAACTATACATTTTCAAACCAAGGGATTTCAGTTTCACATAAAGATTCAGATATATTTGACAGCTGCAGATAAACGCAAGGGGAAAGAAAATACAGAAATGCAAGAAACAGCAAGTGAAGGCAGGGAGATAGTAGAAGAGGGAGAATTGTGAGACCGGAGTGATCAGTTCCTAGGTCTCACAAGAAAATTTGACTGCACAGTCAGACAGACAAGAGACAGAAGAGGAGAGGATAGAACATATCTTTGCATTTAACTCTTTCTATGTAACAAATGGGACAGGGTCCTATTCAACTCTGTCACACAAAAAAATATGGGACTTGTCAGTCTGAGGGAGAGGGGTGAATGGGAAGAGGATGACGAAGGGAAGGCAGACATAATCAGGATTTTTTTTATCAGTATTTAACTTACAGGATCAAGGGTATTTCCAGACTGTGTACTCACAGCAAGGGGAAAGGGGAAGTGGGTGTTAGTGAGGATCCAATCTCTGAGGAAATGGTGCTGACGGAACTGAATGCACTGAAAGTGGACAAGTCCATGGGTCCAGACAGGCTGCATCCCTGAGTACTGAAAGAGACAGGGCAGGCCCTAGCTTCACCACTGACTGAGCTCTTAACCAGCTCACTGGAGATGAAGGTGGTACCAAAGAACTGGGGACTGGCAAATATAGTTCCCCTGCAAAAGAGCTGAAGCAGCAACACACCTGAGAACAGTAGCTCAATCAGTTTAACGTTCATAGTGGGAAAGATGCCAGAAATGATAATAAAGAAGAAGCTGGTGGATTTCCTGGAGGCAAACGAACATCAGGATGTCAGACAGCAGAGTTTCATGGCAGACAAACTTGACTGATTTCTTTACTTGATTGACGAAAGTGGCAGACAAGGGCGGTGGACATGCTGTATCTTGATTTCAGTAAAGCCTTCTATTCTGTTCCACATGAGTGGCTGGTTAAGACACTTGGGGAAGCAGGGGTGTGAAATAAAATGACAAGATGGGGTTAACTGCAAAATATTGCTCCTGGCAGCAAAGTGGGAGTAAGTTCCAGCAAATCTGAGCAGCTAGTGTGACTGGGAAGTCTGTGGGTGTGAAACAGCACCTTGGAGGACACAGACAGTGTAGATAGGTGACCCTTGACCCCCATTTTACAAAGTCACTTTATACACACTGCTGCAGGTATCCTGTGGTTAGAGGGCCCTTTTGAGCACTCTGGTATTTTCAAACTGTTGTTTTAACAACAGTTTAACTGCACAGTGGTATATTTTAACTAAGTTTAACTTCCAGTAAAACAGGAAAAGGGGACTGACGTAATTTCCGGTCCCCACTGCTTAAATTCTTGCCTCAGCAAGTGGGAGCGAGTGCCGGGCAGAGGCGACACTGGTAGAGGCAAGCGTGTCTACCAGTGCCAGCCAGTTACTGCCAGGTCACCAGGGGACTCTGCAAATTACAAAATCCCTGTATATATATTAAAAAATAGTAGTAAAATGGAGGACACTGTTGTGCAGCTAACTACTGGAGAAATGAGGACGAAGTGTGAAACATGTAAGAAGTTCACTATTACAGCACTAAATGATTTCTACACTTGTGTCTGTAAATAATGTTGTGAACTTAAAAAAGCTGAAAGCTAAGCTAATTGGATTAGAGCTTGAAAATAAAACCTTAAAACTCCAGATAAGTAAAACTCAAGCAGCACCACAATCTGTAAATCTGGAGCAAAGTAATGAGGGAACCCATAAAGGACCCAGGGAAATAGAGGAAGAGAAGAATGGCAAAGTGTGGATATGAACAACAACTAAAAAAAAAAGGGCAGGAGGGCCATGGATTTTCAATTACCCCTGGAAAATAGATATTCACCATTAATGAACCTAATAGATAGACTGGAAATATGAGACTCTGGAATTACTAGATAGTTAAAGAAGCAAATGGTTTTATACCCTTTATTGGACCAACATAAATGACACAAAAAGAACAAAGTAATTTTGGACTATCAAAGTCCTTTCTTGGAAGCTTATAGATACATAGACAGTGTCGACAGATAAGGGCCTATGGCCCACCCAGTCTGCCCATTTGAGCTTGTAAGTTCAGTTTATGTTTTCCTAGAAGTCTGTTGCCCCTTAACACTGACCTCCAGAATTCCTTTATGTCTATCCCATGCATTCTTAAATCCTGTGATTGTTTCAGCCCCCACCACTTCCTCTGGCAGGGTGTTCCACTTGTCCACCACCCGTTCTGTGAAGAAATTCTTGCTCACGCTTCCTCTGAATCGTTCCTCCCTCCAACTTCATCCCATGCCCACTAGTCCTGGAACATCTTTTTGCTTAAAAATAGTGTATTCCTGCACCCTGTTCCTCCCTGTAAGATACTTGTATATCTCTATCATATCCCTCTCCCTCCTCTCCTCCAGGGAGTACATTTTCAGTTCCTTCAACCTGTCCTCATAGGGACTTGTGATGCAATCCATGTACCATCTTTGTTGCCTCCTCTGAACCTCTCTACCCTGTCTATGTCCCACGTAGGTAAGGTCTCAAGAACTGTACACTGACTCCAGGTGGGGCCTCACTAGTGTCTTGCATAGTGGAATTATGACCTCCTTTTCCTGCTGGTGATGCCCTGCCTATGCATCCCAGCATCCTATTTGCTTTACCTGCTGCCTTGTCACACTGTTTCCCTACCTTGAGGTCATCAGAGATGATAACCCCAAGATCCCTTTCCTGCTTGGTGCATGCTATATCCTCACCCCCCAACTGATATATTGTGCCAGGGTTTTTGTGCCGCCATACGCATTAATTATCTTGCACTTCTTTGCACTGAAATTCAACTGCCAAACCCCCGACCATTCTTCAAGTTTCTGCAGGTCCCTTCTCATTCTGTCTACACCCTCTGGTGAGTCCACTCTGTTACAGAGCTTTGTGTCATCAGCGAACAGTGAAATTCTGCCTTCTCGGTCCTGCGCAATGTCACCGATGAAGATGTTGAATAGGACCAGTCCCAGCACTGATCCCTGTGGTACCGCACTGGTCACTCTTCCCTCTGTGGAGTGACAGCCATTTACCACCACCCTCTGTGTCCTGCCGCCCAGCCAGTTACTTACCCACCAAACTACTGTCCTGCCACACCCATATTCCCAGTTTGTGTGATAGTCTCTATGTGGCACAGTGTCAAAGGCCTTGCTGAAGTCCAGATAGGCCATGTCCACTGCCCTCCCCTGATCCACCTCCCTAGTCACCCAGTCAAAAATTCAAAGAGGTTGGTCTGACATGACCTCCCTGGTGAAACCATGCTGCCTTGGGTCCTGTAGTCCATTGACAACCAGATGTTCCACCAATCTCTCCTTCAGTAGTGCTTCCATGATCTTCCCACTACCGAGGTGAGGCTGACTGGTCTGTGGTTCTCGCTCCTCTTTGTTCCCACTTTTGTATAAGGGGACTACATCTGCTGTCCTTCAGTCTTTGGGTACCTCCTGTTTCCAGTGATCGCAACAGGATAGCCAGAGGTTCAGCCACCACCTCTCTTAGTTCTTTAAGGCCCCTGGGGTGCACCCATCTGGTCCCATTGCTTTATCAACTCTTGTTACTTCCAGTTCCAGGACCCTTTCTCGTGTAAGGATCTTTGTCCATTTCTGCACCATTCTCACCCCTTGTACCCTTCAGACCCATTACCCTCCTCTTCCTCAGTAAAGACTGAGCAGAAATACCTGTTCAATATGTCAGCTTTACTGTTGTCATCCTCCATGCGCCCCATCCTCTCCTTCAGTCTCACTTTCCTCCCTTTGCCTTTCTTTTTTCACTTATGTACCTGTAAAAGGTTTTGTCCCCTACTCACTGATTTTGCAATGTATTCTTCTGTCTGAGCTTTGGCTTCCTTACTGACCTCCCTGCCTCCCTTTGCTTCTCCTGGTACTTCTCCCTATCCCCTTCTGCCTGTGTCTTTTGTATTGCCTGAATGCAATCTTTTTAGTTTTCACTTTCTTTGCTACCTCTTTGGAAAACCATAATGGTCTCCTCCTCTTCCTTTTCCTCTTGCTAACCTGCTTAATGCATAATTCAGTTGCTCTTGTAATCCCCATTTTAAATACTGCCCACTGTTCCTCAACCCCTGATTCCTGCCCCATTTCCCCTTAATGCCTCTTTCAAGTATCTCCCCATTTTCCCAAAGTCTGCCCCTCTAAAATCCAGGATACGTGTTTTTTGTGTGGTTTGGTTCTGCTTATGACAAGTTAACTGTTATCTATGTTGGGCCAATAAAAGGTTTCAAACCATTTGCTTCTGGATCTGTTCTTACAAGGACTAATACGGCAAAAAGTAAATCTAGATATAGTTAGTAACAAAAATACAGCAAGTATTTATTTTATTAATTAATTTATTAATTAGTAGGATTACAATACCTTTGAACCAAGGGTTCTTTTACAAAGGTTCCGCGACAGCAATGGGTGCAAGCAAAACAGTAGTAAGATACAATACAGGGTCAGTAGGTTAACATAAAAGCAAACAGTGGTAAGATACAATACAGGTCAGGAGGTTAACTTGGTAGCAAAAGACAGTACATGTGTATAGACTAGCACAGTAGCAAACAGTCAGTGGCAAACAACAATGTGCAATTAACAATACGGGTATATATATATAGCAACACACAGATACAAATGAAAACCAACCTGGGGTGAAATAAGTGGAGCAAGGGGTTGGGGATAAGAGGGGAGGGGTTGGGGATAAGGGGGTAGGCAGTCAAGGATTTGACATTGTCCTAAGTGCAAGAACAGAAAGATATGTGCTAGGTGGGCTGGGGGTGGAGCAACAAGAGACAGGGTGATAGGGAGGGGAGACAGGAGGTGAGGACAGGAGAGGGGTGGAGGGAGGTGAGAAGGGGTGGAGAGAGACGGGAGTAGGAAGGGTGGAGGGGAGAGAAGTGGGGAGGGTAGCCAAGGGAGGAGAGAAGGGGAGGGAGAGGTGAAACAAAGCCGTAAGCCTAGGCAGAGCAGTCACAACTGCTAAGGTCAGTGAGGTGCTGGTGGAGTTTACGTTTGAATGGACCAAGGTTGTTTTCAGCTGCAGTTTCAGGGGGAAGGTTGTTTAGCAGCAGGAGGGCCCAGTGTGGAAAGCACATTGAGCCTGGTTGGTATGGCAGAATGGAATGATAAACGTTGGTTTGAGGGAACTGCACGTAAAACGTGCAGTGATTGCAGGCAACATTAAGGCATAAGTTGCAGGGGGTGTGAGGTTAAGACAGATTTTCTTAGTCAGTAGGCAGGTCTGGTAGGCAAGTCTACTATTTAGATTGAGCCATTTGGTTGCTTATAGAGATCACAGGTATGCGTAAGCTTCCCTGCGCCAGTGAGATGTTTACAGCATTTGTTAGGGCCGTCCTGACCTGTTTTAGGGTGGTATCAATGGCATCCCCATAGAAGACAAGCCCGTAATCAATGACGGGTAGGACTGAGGCAGTTATGACTGCACACATAGCTTTGTTGGTAAGACAGCGATGGTGGTGGTAGAGGACCCCAGTTCTTGAGCTGACTGATTTTAAGATGTGTTGAACATGCGAGCTGAAAGACATTATGCACTCAAGGGTAATACCAAGGTATTTAAACTCCTTCACTTGCTCAAGTGGCTGTTGAAGCTCATTATGTATGGTGAAGTTTATGGATCTGTTTTTGCTGTGAGAGCTATGGAACAGCATGGACTTTGTTTTTTTATAATTCATCAATAGCTTATGTTGGAGAAGCCAGGTTTCAACTAGGCTGAAGTTCATCTGTAGGACCTTGGAAAGCGAGATGGGGAAAGTATGGGAAGAAAAGAGGACTGCATCATAGGCATAGAGTATTAAGTTATTATTGCAAGCTTTAGAAAGAGTGTTGACAAAAAAGCTGAAAATTAGAGGGCCAAGGATGGAACCCTGGGGTTCACCAGAGTGGACAGGAAGGGCACTTGAGAGAGAGAGAGAGTCTCAACGATTCTGACTTTCTGGCTCCTTGCTGAGAGGTAGCTTTCAAACCATTTGGTTACAGTACATCATTAGATAGTCCAAGGGAGGAGAGTGAGTGAAGCAGGAGCTGGTGGTTCATGGTGTCAAAGGCCTTGGTCAAATCAATGAACACCACACCCAGTAGGTGGCCAGTGTCAATCGCCTTAGGACTACAGCTGGTGAAGTCAAGCAGGGCGGTGGTAGTCCTATGAGCTTTTCTAAAGCCATGTTGTTGTGGGCAGAGTAAGTTATATTTGTTGAGGTGTTCAGACAACTGGTCAACTATAATTCGTTCCAACGCCTTGGAGAGTGGTGGGAGGATAGAGATAGGGTAGTAGTTAGAGAGAAGAGACCTGTCACCACTTTTATGAACGTGTGCGACCACTGCTGATTTCCAGAGCTGGGAGAATTGTTTATGAGAGAGTGAGAGATTCAGAAGTTTAGTGAGAGGCTGTAGGACAATGTCAAGAGAGACAGAGAGTGCATTTTGAGGTCAAGGGTACTGCTGCTGAAACTGGCTTTGTTCAGCATTTTGTTAAGGTATCTTTTAGCTTCAGACATGGATACCTTCTTAAAGTAGAATGGAGGGGTATTACTGTGGAGATTGATTTTATTATTGAGGCAATGCCGGTTTGCGTTGTCAAAGAAGTTGGGGGGGACGCTACTAAGATCAGTGAAAGCGTGATTAAAGGAGTCTGCTATTTCTTTGGGATCCTGTAAAGTGGAGCCGTTAATCTCAATCATAGTGGGGGAGGATTTGCTCGGTTTATCCAGGAGGCTCTTGATGTTCTCCCAGAAGGGTTTGCTATTTCTCCAGGAGTCAGTAAGTACCTGGTTGTACAGGTACACAAGTAATACAAGTGAAGCAGAGGATCATAGATCGTCAAATGATATGGGAAAACAGGGTATACAAATAGGTGCTAACAACATAGCAGATGAGGTGCCAAAGGTTGGCAGTGTTAAAACTTCACTTGTTTGTAGCTGTTTAACAAAGGATAACCACATGGACACTCGTACGGATACAGGTGGAAAGGAAAACAGCTTATTTAGCCCAGTCCATGGGACAGAAAATAACCCAGAAACTATGCTGATTCAAGAAAATGACTCGGAAGCAATAAAACAGTTTTTTATCATGGGTGATTCTATCACCAGATATATAGATAAATACACAACAAATGGAAATAAAGAAAAGGTAACTAGTAACAGCTGCCCGGGAGCAGGGCTACGAGATATATATGAAATGGCACCTTGAGTCTTAAAACAACAAAAGGACAGAAGCATGTAATCTTACATGCAGGAACTAATGACATAAGGAAAAAGTCAGAAAGTGAGATATTGCTTTATTATCAGAATTTGTATAAACTACTGAATGAAATGAACTGGGAGGTGGTGCTGTCAAATATTGACAGTACCTAGAGCTAACCAAAACTGGAAAAAAAAAAAAAGATACTCAGATTCAACAATAGCTTAAGGAGGTGGTGCCTATTAAATAAGGTCAGAAGCATAGAAATATGGGAACAATTTTATCGACAAAGAGATTTGTTTGCATGCGATGAATTACATTTGAGTAAAAAAGGTAGTAAACTGCTGGGAGAAATGCGTGTTTTTGAAATGAAAAAGGGAAATTTAAACTAGAAAATAGGGGGAGAAAGGGACCAGCAGTTGAAAAGTACTCATAAGAGACAAACTACTGCTAGTAGAAAGACTAATGAGAGTAGTCGACCGTCGTATAAATATCCTGTCAAGCAATGCAATAAGTCTGACAAAAAAAGATTAATGAACTAGAAATGCTTACAAAAAATGAAAATATACACATCTATAGGATTTCTGAAACATGGTGGACAGAGGAAGACTGGGGAAAACAAATCCCAGGCTACCAACTCTTCCATAAGGATAGAACTGACAGAGAGGTAGGGGAGTAGCCTTTTATGTGAGTGATATCTTTCAAGCAAATGAAATTGAAATACCCATGGATTATGATACAGAGGTGGAACAGCTTTGTGTAAAAATTAACACACCTAATAACAAAAAAATCAGTGTGAGTGTTTGTTACAGGTCGCCTTCACTTAATTTAGAACAAAACAAAAAAGTCATGAGTGTCATAGCAGAAATGGGAACTAGAGTCAGAACTGTGAACCTGGGAGACGTTAATCTTCCAAATATTAATTGGTGTACAATTTCAAGACATACCCCCTAGAACAAACTTTAATTGATCTGGCTATTAGTAATAATATGGAACAAGAGAGGTACTAATATACTTGACTTAGTACTCACCAACCTGGATAATGATACGATTACGTGTGGAGTAAGGGAACCCTTAATGGATAGTGGCCACCACATGGTGCAAATAACAATCAAAGAAAACTGGAGAGTGCATAATGGGATCACGAAAATAAGGTGTTACCATAAAGCAAGATACAACTAAATGAAGCATTACTTGGCTGATTGGGACTGGAAAATGAATTAGACCAGTTACTGCTTAATTTAATGTGGAAAACAATAAAATCTCACTTAGACCACTCTATTAGGGAGCTTGTACCCAAAATGGCAAAATACAATAATTGTGGCAAGATGCCCATCTTGGTTAAACAATAACATAAAAAAGGAAATTAGGAGGAAAATTAGAGCATTTAAAAAGTATAAACATACCGGCCCGGTGGCGCTGAGGGTTGAGGCGCTGGATGCCACACCTCGCGCCACGCCGGCGACCTGGGTTCGGGAACGAGCCCGGATCGTCGGGGGTCGGCTGGGGGGAGACAGGCTGGAGCATCCGATGACAGTCACCGCCCGGGGAGGGGTTCTTATATCGCGAGCGGCACCCCTGGTGGAGACTGGGGAGCCAGCCGGTACGAGTCTCTAGGGGCGTGATTGGTGCTGGCATAGGCTGGCAGCCTATCAGCCTCAAGAGGCGGCTCCTCCATGAGAGGAGTGGGGGGGAACGCTGCTGACGCCAGTGGTTGCCGAGATGCGGACGCAGCGGGAGAAAAGAGGAAAAATGGATCCCCCGCTGGGAGCCTAGATGACGGGAGCACCAGCCACTGTCTGATGTGCCAGCGCCATCCACAACCCAGGACCTGGACAAGTCCCCAAGATTCGGGTATTCGCCCGATCCGACCCCGCCCGGGGGGGTATTCCGAGGCATGATGATAGGTCTTGCGGTGAGTAGAAGGAGTGCTGGCAGAGGTAGGGCTTCATGGGTGCACCAGGAGGGAACGGCTCTGAGGGGGCTAGTGGGAGTATAAATTGCAATTTCAAAAAAAAAAAAAAAAAGTATAAACATAACCCATCTGAAGAAAAATGGGACAAATATAAACAAAAATTGAGAAAATGCAAACACCTGATAAAAATACAAAAATGGATGCAGAACCTAAGCTTGCTGTAACAGTAGGAGATGATTAAAAAAGCGTTTTACAGACATATCAGTGGCCTACTTGGAGGACAACAAAAAGTGGAACCTCTCAAAATAGAAAACACCCTTATTGGGCATGAAAAGGACACGGCAACTTCTTTTAATAATTATTTCCTCAGTGTCTACCGGCCTAAAATAGATAGTAAATCACTACTTAGTAAAGTTGACAAAAGCAAATGCAACTACCTATATAATAAAGGAGAGTGAGGTTAGAACTAAACTGGCAAAGCTCAAGATAAATAAATCCCCTGGGCCAGACAACATCCACCCGAGACTCCTGAAAGAATTATCCAGTGAATTGGCTAGCCCATTAACAATGATGTTTACTTTTACCTTAGCTAAAGGTCATGTTATTCATGAATGGAAAGAGGCAAATGTTACACCTGTGCATAAGAAAGGCTCAAAGCAGGACGTTAAGAACTACAGGCCAATAAGCTTGACCTCCACTGTGGGAAAGATAATGGAAGAATTTGTGAAAGAATTTATGGAAGTATATGTCCAGGAAAAGGCTCTAGGGGACATATCACCACATGGGTTCAAAGCATTAACATCTTGCCAAATAAATCTACTACATTTCTTCGATCCCATCAGTAAGTCATTAGATAATGGATTTACAGTAGACGTCATATACACAGACTACGCTAAAGCATTTGATCTGGTACCTCACAAAGAAATAATTGAAGAACTAGTCAAAATAAGATTTAGTAATAACATTGTAAAGTGGACTGACTCATGATTGGATGGAAGAAGGCAGCAGGTTTCTATAAGAGGTTATAACTCTGACTGGGCAAGGTGTATAGTGGAGTGCCGCAGGGGTCGGTGTTGGGGCCGACTCTCTTTAATATTTACGTTTCATCCATGGAAACATCGAAATATCCTGGATATGTAAATTTGGGGATGATATGAAGCTGGAGGCCACTGTAGACAATCAATCAGCCGGTTGTAAACTCCAGGAGGACTTGGACAAAATAGTGAAATGGGCAAATAAGAACAAGCTTCATTTCAACAAAAATTAGGGTGAAGTTGTGCACTTTGGCAAAAGAAGCAGGATAACAAAATATTTCCTACATGGAATCCAGTTAGAAACAACAGACAGGGAGAGAGATTTGGGGGTAATTATGATCAGCAAACTATCTTTCAGTGATTTTACCCGAGAGGTGGTGGCCAGGGGAAACAACACCATGCTGTATTTTCAGTCACATTAAAAGCAGAGAGACAGATGAGTGATCATGCCTCTGTTTGGTGCACTGGTTAGGCTCCACCTTTAAGAACTGCGCCCAGTTCTGGGCACCCCGTACAGCACAAGATATCTCAATGTTGGAAAAGGTACAGCATAAGGTAACAAAAGAAATAACTAATTTAACACATTTACTCTATGAGCAAAGATTAAAATAACTCAGCCCATATCCCCAGCAGTATAGGCAAATTAGGGGGACTGCTGCCTAGTTTTTAAGGCATTTAGAAACAAATGTCCAGGCCTGCAAGAAAAAAATACAAATAGAGAACTAAGTAAGTAATAATACCCGACAGGGTGGGCGTTACTGGGATATAATGGACCGCCCAGGGCGTAATGAGGCCCAACGCCACAGGCAGAGGGCTTTATAGCCCCTGGAAGGTCCATTATGTCCAATAACACCCACCCAGGAGAGTATTATTACACTCAGAAAATGGTATTTTTGCATTTATTTAATTTTTATTAATAATTTGGGAAGGAAAAAGAGTTAAACTATATGAAAATGAAGAGAAAGAGTAGTTGGTATAAAACAGTCCTTGTAGTGGGTGAATTGTTGGCTGAATTTCCAGTAGATGGTGCTGTTGTGTATTGCATTTTTACTTTTGGTTTATTTTTATTTTTTACTGCTACTTTGGTATTTTCTTGTTTCCATTAGCACTGCCGCCGGTCGCGCCCCCTCCCCCAAGTTACCAATCGAGAGTGAGAGCTTTTGGGTGGTAGTACTATTACAGAATTTTTGGGGATTTGAAGAAAAAAATTGTTCATGAAACTGTGTGAGTGGGGAGGAAGTGGCTCAGTGCTGCAGCGGGAACGGTCAGCGTTTGTTTCGGGCGATGGATTAGACAGGAAGTGTGGAATCGGGTCACAAAGTACACTGGAGAAATAAAGCACAGGTATGATTTCTAGGAAAGATTGTCACTGAATGGCACTGGAGTTGTGAAGGTGATTTTGTTTATGGTGGTTTAGAAAGACGAGTAGCTGGCTACGCGGTACTGTGGGGTCCGTTTCATAAGAAAAAAAGGAGCCTGTCATTTGTAAAAGGGGCGCAAGAGCTGGGTCGGGCAGTGCTGCAGTTGAAAAGTTATCACAGTTGACAGAAATTAATGTTCGTATTGGTCCTGCGATGAAACAGAAAAAAAAGTGGTGACTGTAAGGGTATCAAAGCTAAACAAACACAGATGGGGGGGGAAGGTGCCAACTTCCTCACTAAGTGAGACAATAAAATGGCGGCCGAGCGATTCTGGAAGTTTTGGGTGAAAATGTAGTGGAACATGGGCACAGGGATATGATCTGGTGATGGGTGCTGCCCCAAGGGACTAGTTATTTACAGGGCATTGTTAAGAAATAACAGCCCTGGTGTCAGGCTGTTTCATCCAATTAGAATACGAGTTTCATTTTACCCATTTTCTCAGAGTCTATAAAATGCAACTAAAGGGCGAAATGTTCAAAACCACCAAAAGGGGAAAGTGGTTCAACCAATGTGTTGTCTCCTTATGGACTACATTACTTGAGTCTATTGTTAGTAGTCCTATCATGGAAGTTTTTAAGGCTGCACTAGGTAGTTATTTAGGTAATTAGCTAGACCAATATACATTGGAGAGTCTTTAATGGCTGATGTTTTAGACTCGTATGTATCCTATGAATCCTGTGAAAAAACTGGTTAAATAACAGAACCCAGAGGGTTGTACTTAATGCAGAATACTCAGAGATGGGGGGAGGGGTCACCAGTGGGGGTCCTGGGACCAGTCCTCTTCAGCACTTCTGTGATACTGGAGTGTGGATCAAGTGAAGAACTGCCTCTGCGTGGACGATACAATGATTGGTGGAACAGCAGACAGTGGGGAAGGGGTGAGAAGTATGTCAGAAGATATAGAAAAGCTGTAGACATGGTCAAAGTTTTGGCAGCACAAATTCAATGACAAATAATGCAAGATATTGCACATAGGGTCAGGAAATCCAAGGATTATATACAGAAAGAGGAAGGGCTGCTGTGGAGAGAACACCACAGAGAAGGGCCTGGGAGTAATATTATCAGAAAATTTGAAGACAACGGCACACTTCAACAGGGCAGTGAGAAAGGCAAATCGGATGTTGGGATGCATAGGAAGGGGGATTAGCAACAGGAGCAGCCAAGTGATTTTGCCACTATACAAATCCTTGGTACATCCTCACCTAGGGTACTGCATGCAAGTCTGGAAAGACAGGAGTAGGGGTGAAAGTGGTGTAGAGGAGGGTAACAAGAATGATTCGTGGAGTACAGGATAAGACTTGCATGTAGAGGTTGTCAAATCTCAACATGAATATACAAGAGGCAAGAAGGGAGAGACATAAAAATACCTCCATGGGATGAACAAAGTAGGCAGTGGAAAGTTGTTTTCACGGAGTAGGAACACAAGCACCAAGGGGAAATCAATGAAGATGGTGTGGGTAGGGGGTGATTTAAGAGGGACATTAGGAAAAAAAAAATTCTTTACATAAAGGGTGGTGGAGCAGTTGAAAAGGTTACCAAGGGATGTAGTTTGTGTGAAATTTGCAAGAGGAATCCAACAAGGGTGAGGTAGGCAGCTGGTCAAAACAGTATCAAAAGTGGAGAGAAGAAAGGGAGATAAGGGCAACTAAGGTCCTTACAAAACCAATGATAGGTAGGTAGAGTTGGGTAGACTTGACGGGACACAGGGCCTTCTTCTGCCGACAATCTCTATGTTTCTGTACAGTTACAACATCTGTGGGTTTGGGGGTTTAAAGTGGGACACTTACACCGTTAACTGCGATCAGTAATAACCCCTCCATTCCTCAGAGAGGCACTGACCATTTGCACGAAAATGGACACAAGTACCTCTGGCTCCTTGCTTCACTAGAGAGGCAGGCACCGGGTCCAAAGCAAAGCATCTAGTGTGCCATCCAATATCACACAGCGAATCTCACCAATATTAGAGGGGTGTAAACTGCCATAAGTACCCACGCTTCAGTCACCTCTAAAATCTGAGCACTACAATGATGCCTAGTCACATAAGAGGTTATCCAAGTGATAATATCCACAATCTTAGCCAAAAAGAAACTGGAAACAAATCACATCTCTCCTACGAAATAGGTCTTTGTGAGAGACTTTCTGGGTGGAGGATTCCATCTACCTCACTAAGAAGAGGGAGGGCCTTTTTCCTTTAGCTACAATGATGCCCAAGGTAAAAAAAACTCCTAATGTCAATCTTCGTCTCCTGGAAGCCCTGGTAATGAGCCACCAGGATAAGCTTACTGGACTCTCAGTCAGATTCCTACACATGCACTCCACCCTTCGACCTTTTGTCGTTAAAGAACGGAGATCCCCACTGTACCATGGGGGATTCTTTCTCAAGCACACAGTGTGGCTACTGACTGGCACTAGTAAGTCAGCTGCAGACAGGATGCTTTTACTATAAGCTTGAACTGCCTCAGTGACACCAATAGTGAAAGTAGTCATAATGCTAGAGATGTCACTGTCTCCCAAAAATTCTCAGGACTGAGCCTGCTTAAAGCTCTACAGTGGACTTATCTCCACAGAAGCAGGAAATAAGCGGGCACCAACAGATGATAGGATATAACAGTGTGGTCTAAGCAGACCACAGAATTAATATGATGTCTGTAGGCCACTATCCCACAGTGAAAATTAAATTTAGCATGTGACCATTCACATGGGCAGCAGACAAAATGTGTTGGATAAAACCCAGAAACTCCATTAATTGGAGAAGCTATGAGGCAGTCTTAATTTCTTCCTTGTCCAGTCAGCTGCTGAATTCTCCATGCACCACAAGTCTTGAGGTGTGCACCAGTTCAGCTGACACCAAACCCACAAACTCCTTAAAAACTTCACAGCCCCCCCGCCGTGGATGATAAACCAGGAGGAGCCACCACTTTAGTCCACCACCACGTCCAACAGCCAGCTGATGGCGTTTGAGTTACCCACCGAGACAGGCATAATCTTCACAACTGATCTACAAATAATGGTAACCAAACTGCCCCTTCACACCATATGAGGGCTGCGTGCAAAAAAAAAAAAACCCTGGTGTGGAGGTACTACTGGGACTGCTACCATTGGTGCTGCTGCAAGGGCACACCCCAAATGGAGCCCTATTGCTTGAATTTGGATGGTTGCTGTAGACTGCATGACCAAAATCACTGGTATCCAGGATTACATGGACTTCTCAATTCGCTTGAGATGCTCCTCTACTACTGGTCTAAATAGGTCTACACACTAACATATTATGAAGCCAGCAGATTAGGCCCTATGGTCTACCAAGTCTGCTCGATAATCAGTGCCTTCGCAGGGCACCGTTATTTGCCCCTCCCCCCTTCCCCCTCCCTACAAGGTACCCCACCTCCCAGGGGGCTCTGGGTTGCAACCTCCCCCTATACCTATCCCAGTCTTTCTTGAACCCCTTCACAGTTGCAGCAGCCACCAGCTCCCCAGATAGTGCATTCTAGGGTTCTACCACCCTCTCAGTGAAGTAGCATCTCCTTGTTTCCCCCCCTCAGTCCCCCGTCCAGCTTCATTGAGTGACCCCTGGTGGCCCCCACCTCCCTCAGCTGAAGCACCTTCTCAAGGCTTTCCCTTTTTATTCTTTTGAGATATTTGAAGACCTCTATCATATCCCCCCCGTTCCTTCTCTCCTCCAGCAAGTACAGGTTGAGTTCCTCCAGTCTCTCCTCATAGGGCCTTTCTCCTAGTCCCAGTATCATCCTGGTTGCCCTCCTCTGGACCCTTTCCAGAAGAGCAAATAAAAAAAAAAAAGGCAAATCCACCATTTTGTGCTGGATTTCTGAGGTAAAAGGTGCAAACTAGAGCCAGGCCTGTCAGCAGATGGACACCACAACAGCTACTGCACGAGTTGACAGGCCAAGTCCAATGCTACCTGCAACTGATGTTTCAAAAAAGAAAGCCCCAGATCATGGATCTCCTGTCCATCTGGCTAGCTGTCCTCAGGGAGCAGTTCAATCAGAGTGTCTCTCAAAAAGCTCATGGCAAAAATCAAGCATCAAAGCCACATAACTGCTCTGGCAGATGCCCAGGGATGCAGCTGCATAGACCCTGTGATCCAAGAGATCCTGCTTCTTGGACTTCTTGGCTGGTGGCTTGTCTGACTCAACCTCCACCTTCGCATTCAGAAGACCAAGTCTACCACACATCAGTGAGGGCTGCTCTGAAAAAACGGGCACACCATTCACAGGACTGCGTACATGCAATCCATACAGCACAGCATACCTCTCAACTGTCCCTGATTTTCAGGGATGTCCCTGATTTTGCCTCAAAATTTTACTCTGTCGCTCCTAAAATCTGTGTTTCCGTGACTTAACTATGGGGATTGCAAGCACAAATTAATGTCAAACATTAAAGTTACAGACTTAATCTGATGTAGAAATTTAATTTTACACTAAGCCCCTTATTCTACCAGCTTCCTGAATGGATAGCACCAGTCTGGATGATGTGTCCCTGATTTTGGTCCTTTGTCCCTGATTTTTTCAAGCCTTGTCCCTGATTTATGAGGCAGGAGATTGAGAGGTATGCAGCATAGAGGAGACTGGAATGAAGTTGGATGCTGCCTGACACTGAGTGCTGGGCCCAGCACGACCCAGGCAATAGTTAAAGAGAAGTTCCAACATTGTAAAAATGGGTTAATACAAAATCCCATTGCCTTATGCTGGCAATAGTCATATAATGCAAGAAAGGGATGTATTCAGTATGTCCACTATGGGAGGGAAGGGATCGAAAATCATGCAAAATGGACAGCCAGCTGATCCCTTTCACTGCCTGGTCTGTTGGCCCCGTACCCACGCTCAGATATTTTGTGACATCTAACCAGGGACAGCACGGGGATACACCACATACAAGTGAATTGATGAATTTTTCAGAGCTGTTTTATGTTAATTAAAGCAACCTTTGATACAAATGAAAGCCATCGCTCAACTAACAGGGACCCTGTGGGTGGATGGGAGGTGGATCCACCTGAATAGGTTGCTGCAGCACTGTCAGCAGAGCCAGAAGAGAGCCATGGGACACTGCACTGGAGCCAGTATTGGGAAGGGTGCAGCAGAGCCAGAAGAGAGCCATGGGACACTGCACTGGAGCCAGTATTGGGAAGGGTGCAGGTTCCCACAGGATTCAGGTTACTGTGATAACCACACAGATGAAATAGCAGGGCACCAATCTGCGCACACAAAATAGCAAGGAGAACAGGCCATGGCTTCGCCCCCCTACTCCTTAAATATATCACCTCCAAGGGGGGGGAAACATGTGGGGGAATGGGTGAAAGTGGTCTGGGTGGGCAGAGTCACTCAGGGAACTGTGCAGCTGATGCAACTTGGGGCAACAAGATATGGGGTAAGTTGGGAGGGTGGAACAACTTGGGCGGGGGATTTACCACTGGGGGTGGGCACACGGCAACTGAGGGCAAGACAAAAAGATATACGGGGTGACACCCAAACCCGGGACGGCCGCCATCAAGAGGCTGTTGCCGTATTATCTAAACCATGGCAACGGCACACTGGCAGCATACATTTGGAAGGTGAAAACAGCCACAGGGATAGCGCTGTTATGTCCGTGCTATACATTTCCTTGTACTTGTTTTCTGCTGGGCTGTACTGAAAACTAAATGCATGCCTGGACATGGTGTTTAGCCAAGCAGGATGCTTTATTTTTCAAGCCCATTTTCTAAAGAAGATATATATATATATATAATACAAGCTGAACTGTATAAAGCTGTTTTTTGTTTAAGTTTTCCTGAGGTGTCAGCAGCTATTTAAGCTCCTGGATGAGCCTCAGCTGTAGGCGAACTGTAACAGACAAAGATCCAGTTTTCATGTACTATAGATGTCCTTCTAAACGAAGAATAAAATGGCATGAAACTAAATTCTCCCTGGAATGCTGTGGAACTGAGTTTGGTTTGTAATGGTTTGTTTTTGCTGGTGACCTTGGCTCCTTTAAGACTTTAATACTAGCTACTCATCCGATCCTCCAAATAAGCATTGGTAAAAGTCCAGCAGGTATATCAAGTACACTTGACTTTGTCTTGTGCCATGTAGCTGCCCATGATAGCCAATCATTCGGCACAAAAATCCAGATGTATTGCTTAAATATTTCATTTTAAGTCTGCTGTCACTTAGGATCAACAGAACACTCTGATTTTAATTTGTTTTATTCAAATCCTTCCCTTCAACAAAGCTACATGAACAACAGCATTACTCATTTCACACGTGTCTTCATATCAGTGCTCAGGCTAAGAAATTTAGAAATATGACTGCAGGAATGATGACAGGAGTCAGACTCTGATGTATGTGATGCAGAAAAAAAATGACGTTTTACCCTAAATAACTCAGCAGCTTTATAACCTCTTACTGGTTGAATTAAATATACCTTTCTATTATTGGTTAAGGTGATACTGCACAACAGAATATGGCAATGGCGCAATTCAAAAGATCTATATTTCATTCTGGGCTGGCACGTTGCTCCATACAGTGCTCACGACAACCACCAAATGGCCCACCCGTCACTGAGTCCAACACTCAACCTCTAAAAGCTCTTTTAACCTCTCATTTATTCTTCAATACTCGCACAAATCTAGTGTAATTCAAAGCAGTTATATAAGAAACAGCACCCCAAAAAACAGGGTTTTGTAGCTATGCACAATTATGGGGCACTGTCTTTATGTAGTTACTTTTAAAACAACCATATAATAGTTAATCCAGGCCAGTTTTTGCATTTAAGTGCATCTAGAATTATGTTCAGTATCTGGATAATGGTAGATTTGCTATTTAAACTCAGAACGAAAAAAGCGTATCTAGTGTCAAGTGCAATTAATGGGCATGGAAATGAGTTTTTCTGTAGGTTTTTGATGAGCTACAGCAAGTACAGAGAGTAGGTTTTATCATGCTCATTATTCCTACTGAAATTCACAGTAGCCCAAGGTTACCAAAACATGAATAAATCTCGCCTCTGGGCAAGTAACATGAAGTAGTGATTCACACGGCGATGTTAGCCAATATTAGACCTCCTTTAGACAGAGTACTACAAGCACCATTCACACAGATGGTTGAGGAATTATTTCTTAAACATGATTCCAGTTTCATGCAACCCGAAGAACCTGTATGACAATTACCTACTCAATGGATGGTCTCAGATGACTTCCAAATGGAAGTGCTATAAAATGTCTTCGATGTTTTATGAATCAAGCTGGTGCTCAAACCCTTTTCTTTCACTTTGTATTTTTGCTCCCTGTTCTGTATTTGAATCTACATCAGCGGTACTGGCTAATTGATTCAGCAAGGATAACTGCTAAATTAGGGGTGTCCAGAGCGCTGAAGTTGTGTAGGCATACCTGAGTGAGGTTTCTAGCACCAATGGTGCTGCTAAAAGTGGTGCACTTGTGTAGGTGCTGAAGTCAGTTTCAGTAGGTAACTGGAGATTAAGTTGGAGGTGCTGGCAAAAATATCATTTGTGTTGTGCTGCTACTGATATGTGCAGAGTGGCAGAGTGGTAATAATGTTCATACAAAGAAACACAGTTTACTCTCTTGATAGCCTCAGCTAGCTAGCATGCTGATCTACAATTTATGTTCTAAATTAGACTGACATAACAGGTAGACACAGAGCTTGCTGTGCTGTCTATATTAATCTTTAAAGCTGAAGAATATATAGTGACTGTCTGAGCTATAGGGGCAATATATATAAGGAAACTTTTTTCCTACCTTTTAATGAATCGTTTTAAGTTTGTGTGGTCTGGAGCTCTGGAGTAGTGTGACAACCTTTCTCAGATGCACAGTTGGAACTGATTAGAAGTGACCAGTGACCCTCAGAAGGGAAGTCCTCAATTTCAGTTACATGTGCATCAGACAACCTATCAGGTATATACAATCCATGATGTCAAGTAGCTGGAGTGCCTCAGAGACCATCCCCCACAATGACAGCCAGACAGACTTCTTAAGACTGTTTTTTTTTTGGGTTGTTTGTTTATTCTTTGGTAACCAGATAAGGTCCACTAGGCACAAGTGCCTGTTTTCAGGGGTGACCTGGGAGCACTGAGGTGGCTAAGTGACTTGTTCAGAGTTACACAGTAGCAAGTGGAGTTTGTGGGAATCAAACCCAGGCCTGCTGGATCTACAGTATTAAGCTAATCCACGCCTTGTTACTCTAACCTCTAGGCTATACTGCTAGCCCCCCATTTTAATTTGTGGTTAACATTTCAGTGTGTGATCAAATCTGTGTACTTGCTGCAGTATCTCAGCTGGTTACCAAAGAACAGAAGAATTTCTTCCCTTGGGTTTAGGTGCATGGCCAGTGAAACCAGGCCCACAAATGTCTGCGGATTGTACAGTTTTCTTTAGACTTCTATAGGCTACAGTTTTTTCTAAGTTTCAGCTGGGACATCTGGCAGCTTAAAAAAAGCTCTATTACTTAAAACTGTCATCACACCTCCATAATTAGGTATCAGATATTCATTCTGACAACTACAACCATGATACTACTTGACCTACTGCCAAGTTTCATGTTTTACTTTCTTTGTTTCTTTATGAATTGTCACATCCTGGACAGCTCTTTATGTTGATCTGACCCTCACAAACCTAGTTTCTTTTGTCCCAGGCATGAGAGAGGATTTCTAAGAAAGATGTTCTGCTGATGGTATTCTTTCTAACTTCATACTATTATAAACTCTATGGAGCATGTGTGAAGACAAACAAACATGCAAAAACAGGAAAGAAAGGAGACTTCTTGGTCTATTCAGTTCTTTCCTCACCAGCACAGTGGGAATAACCAGTTATTCTTTTTCCCACTAAATTTGTGTCTAACCTTTATGTGATGGCAGTTTCAGTTTATGCTACCTTAGATTTAAATATATGCCATTCATTCATTCACCCTCCTTTTTTGTGAAATAATATTTATGAGTATTCTTTCTGTTTTCTGTAAGTGCCCATCTAGTTCACTCATCTTCTGATATATTTTGTAGTTTTAGCAGGTAAAATGGAGTCATGAAAAATGTTCTCTCTCTTACTGGAAATCTGTCTTTAATATAGAATCCTGTGTTTTCTGTAAAATCTGTTTCGAATACTGGTTGCCATTCTGTTATTGATCCATCTTTTATTTATTGTTTATGAGCCTATCTCTCCAGGACCAGCCCCAATCGGTGGCTAAGCCTACCCCAATATCCCAGCTTCTCTGGTGCATATAACTCCTCCCCCTTAAACACCCTTGCTTACCCTCTCCCTCCGAGACATCCACCCCAAAAGATGCTAGGATTAGGGGAGCTGATGATCCCTCTAGGTAGGGACCTCCAAGGAGGTGGAGAGGAGGGTCAGTTGCAGGAGCCCAGGCCTGAGCCTGCCCATTGTTCTAAGTTCCCCTCCTTCAAGAGAGCTGCCACTCGAGGAGCGTTAAGTGCTTGCATGCATGCTACTGTGTGCTGCTACACGGCACTCAGTCGGCAACCACTGCTGCCAGAAAAGTGCCACCTGTTGCACTATCTCCTGTGGCTTCCCAGGTGGCGGTGGGGAGACTGCTACCCTCCCTCCCAAAAGGAAGGAAAGCATTGGTCAATTCTCCCTCCCCAGCTGGCCCTCCAGTGACTCGGGCTTGTTCCCAAACCCAGATCATCGGCATCACAAAGGTAATGCTAGTGTGCACCAGCAAGCCAGTAACTGTTCCCTTTTTACTGGCCTTCTTGTAAACCCACTGGTTGTTTCAGAGTTACACACTGGTGGTAAGGACCACTAAATACTGCAATTGATGTACAATACTATATGTGCTTGTTAAGCTCTCACATTTTTGTTACAATTTATCCTTTTTCCCCTATAGAAGAATTCTATGGTTCAAAAAGACATAAATTACTGCACCTCATTTAGTTCTAAAATGGTCCTTCCCAACAGTGCGTATAACAAAAACATCCACCGAGTTAACCAAAATGCCAGTAAAGATGTAAGAATAACAATATGTGAACCAGTGCTTAAAAACAGTCTACAGGAAAAATGACCTAAAGGTTCATGCACAGTTCTCTTTTAATACACTTTCTTCAACTAAGCTCACCCAAATGTCAGTTTTTTCTCACAGTTTGAATCTTTCTAAACATCTACTACTTTGGTTGCTCTCCTCTGAGCTATGTTTAGTACATCTATATCTTTTCTACAGTATGGTGCCAAGAACTGTACGATCTGCAAAGACGGCTGTACTTGCTTTATTTGCCACTACTCTGCTTTGTGGCTCCAGTTTATTAAGTTGCATACATTAATGCCCAAGCCCATCTCCAAGTTACTAGTAGTAGTAGTTTCTGCATCATTTAAATAGCAATTAAGCTCATTATTTCTCTTATTAAGATTAATAATCCTACATTTTTCTGCTTTTAAACTCATTTGGTAATTTCCCATTCTTCCAATTTGTTTATGTAATTCTGAAGCATATGTTTGCCCAACAAAAGGCTGCTCACTATTCCCTAATGCACAAACCACTCATGAGATGTCTTCTCAAAGCAGACATGGAAGCCTGCCAACTCTTTGTCGCACTCTGCTGTATGTATTGGCAAGCATGCAATACTGAAAGCAAATGCCTAGCTCCACATTTACAGAGCTTACAAGTATAGTTTTGAGAAATGTGACCACAACAATGTACTGAGACAGAAATACAGGAACATAGAAGTTATCCACAGATAAAGACCCCTTTAGCCCATCCAGTCTGCCCATTTTCCCTGCCTACTGTACCACCACATCCCTTGTACAATATCCGGTCATCCCTACCCCTTGTGTTCCTTCCAAGGTCCCCATGTATCTGTCCCATGCATGCTTGAATCATGAAACTGTTTTGGCACCCACCACCTCTGCTGGGAGGCTGTTCCAGGCTTCCACCACCCATTCTGTGAAGAAATACTTCCTCACATCCCCTCTGAACTCCCCTCCTAGCTTCATAGCGTGACCCCTTGTCCTCAAGTCTGTCTTCCTGCGGAATATGCTTTCCTGTACCTTATTAATACCTGTTATGTATTTGAATGTTTCTATCATATCCCCCCTTTCCCTTCTTTCACCCAGCAAGTACATATTCAGTTCTCTTAGTCTCTCCTCGTAGGGCTTTTGATGCAGTCCCTGCACCATTTTGGCTGCCCGCCTCTGTACCGCCTCCACCCTATTCCTGTCCTTCCAGTGTAGGGTCTCCAGTACTGGACACAGTACTTGCGGTATGGTCTTACCAGTGACCAGTACATGGGCAACACTATCTCCTTCTTCATACTGGTGATACCCTCCCTATGCACCCAAGCATTCTACTAGCCTTTCCCACTGCCTTTTCATGCTGCTTGACTACCTTCAGGTCATTAGAAATGATTACCCCCAGGTCCTTTTCCTTTTTGGTGGTTACCAGCACCTCTCCTGCCAACTGATTCGTAGCCCCCGGGTTTCTGTGCTCCAAGTGCATGATTTCACACATTTTAGCATTGAAATCCAGCTGCCAAACACTTGAACATTCTAACTTCCATAAATCATTCCTCACCCCCGTGTGTCCAACCTGTTGCAGAGTTTTATGTCATCTGCAAACAGGCAGACTTTCCCTTCTAGCCCTTCTGCAATGTCGCTGATAAAGACACTGAAGAGGACCAGGCCTAGTACTGATCCCTGAGGCACCCCGCTTGTCACCCTGCCTTCTCCTGAGTGAGCTCCATTTATCACCACCCTCTGACTCCTGCCGCTCAACCAACTTCTTACCCAGTTTACTACTTTCTGTCCCACTCCTAACCAGGCCAGCTTGTTCACCAGTGTTCTCTGTAGAATGGTGTCGAAGACCTTCCTGAAATCCAGGTGTGCCACATCTACCACTCCACCGATTCATTTCCCCCATGACCCAATTGAAGAACTCGACCAGGTTTGTCTGGCAAGACCTCCCTGCTGTGAAATCATGTTGCTTTCGATCCTGCAATCCACTTGTTTCAACATATTCTACAATTCTTTCCTTCACTAGTAATTCCATAACTCTGCCCACTACTGAAGTCAGGCTGACAAGACTATAATTTCTTGCCTCCTCCCAAGTCCCACCTTTGTGAAGTGGGACCACATCTACCCTTCTGTAGTCCCTCGGAACCACCCCTGTATTCAGCGATAAGTTGAACAAAACTGTCAATGCTGCCGCCAGCACCTCTTTGAGCTCCTTCAGTGTCCTAGGGTGAATCCCATCTGGTCCCATTGCCTTTTGATTTTGCTAGTACAGTAAAATTCCATTTATCCGAACCTCACTAATCTGAATCTCTCAAGTTATCTGAAATGCCTCCATGTCCCCCAGCATTTCACTTATTCTTTAGCACCTGTTAATGCCAATTAGCAGTTCAACGTATTCTATCCGGCTAAAATTAAGTCTATGGTCTTCGGCAGTTGTCAGCTGCTCAGCATGTATTTAATGTGTTTTGGTTCTGCTGTCATGCCTAAAGTCAGTTAATGCTAGGCTAAAAGCTGTAAGTACCTTATTATCACTCACTGTGCTCGTGTACCAGGGGCCACAGAAACATGCACCCAGGTTAGTTCTCATGGGCGAGCCATGTCTGGAGCGAATGACAGCAGTGGGAGTTTCAGAAGCCAGCAATTGGTTAGGCTGGGAACTGGGAGCCAAAGGGGATTCAGAAGCAAGCAGCACGCAGCTACTTTACCGTGGACCTCTATCCTTGGGGGGGGGGGGACACAGCAGAGTCACTCCTCGGGCTGGGTGAATGCAGAGTGGATGGACATGCTTTACTGCGGACCTCTTTTTTGACACAAACTGACTGCAGACCTTCTGTTCAAATCTCCCATGCCTACAAACTGAGCAGAGCAGTGAACTGGGTGAAAAAAAGAATGCAGCCTGCAAAAGACCACCAGAAAGTTCAAGTAAGGGCTTAATTTAAAAATAAAAGAAATAAAAATGTCAGGCCCAGTGGTGCTGAGAGTTGAGGCACTGGACGCCACACCTTGCACCACACCGGTGACATGGGTTCAGGAATGGACTCGGGTCAGCCGGGGAGGGAGGGAGTGGACTGAGCATCTGTGCAGACTGCTCTCTTCTCCCTGGGGTGGGTTCTGAGATTGGGGGCTATACAGCCACAATGCATACAGAGGGAGGAGTGTGGCAGATGTCAGCATGATGTGCACAGACGTCAGTGCACGTCCACATCCTAAGGAGTAATAAAAAAAAAAAGAAAAGAAAAAAACACAGCAGAAAATGGCGGTCAGTCATGGCGGCTTGATGGCTGGTCCTCTGCACACCCTCGGACCCATGTGGAATCATGGCCTGGTATTAGTTCCAGGCCTGGTGGCTGGATTGGGGGTCCCTGCCATGGGCACTGTGCCTACTAGCCTTGCGCAAGTGAGCTGCCGGGGATCGCATGGGGTGCAGAGAACAGCGGCCGGACAATGGCAGACCGAGCCGCGGGAGAGACATACGAAAATAAAATAAAAAAAATGTTGAAGCAGCACCACTTGTTCTGTAATCGTGGGTTCACTTGTGTACAGTACTTTCTCCTTTAAAGTATCTAACCTGTTACTGCAGTCTGTGACGGCATGAAATACGCAGATGTGATTGGGCTCCTGTATAAAAAAAAGAAAAAACTATGAGCTACTGCTGCTGCTGCTGAAAAGGCTTACGGAAGTAGCATAATATAAAGGGAGAATTAGCAAGTTGAGCCACAAGTGATCAGCTACAATGATAAGTATAGGTCCCTCACTTATCCGAAGGTTTTTCATGTTACCCAAGACATTCATATAAACGAGGTTTTACTATATTCTGAGGACTTCCTCCTCTGTGAAAGGATTAGGGTCCACCTCCCTACCAATTCGGCCCCCTGTTCTTTATCTTTGGCCTCTCAGCTACCCTTTCTATTCTAAATACTGAACAAAGGTATCTGTTCAATATGGCTGCCTTCCCTTGGTCCCCTTCCTCACAGATCCCCCTTTGCCCTTTATCCTTGTTATCCTCCCGTTGATCTTTCCCTTCTTGCTAATAAATCTGAGGAAGGTGTTATCCCCTTTTTTAATTGACTGGGCAATATTCTCCTCTGTTTGTGGATTTGTTCTCATTACTCCCTACCTCCCTTTGTTTCCCCTGGTAAATTAACCTCTCCTCCTCTTTCTGTGTCTTTTTGTAGTTTTTAAATGCTAGTTTTTTCACTCTTAAAGTTTCTGCTAGCTCTCTAGAGAACCATAGTGGTCTCCTTTTCCTGCTGCCCTTGCAGACCTGCTTGACACAAAGATTCGTAGCTCTTTGGATGCCCTCTTTAATTAACTAATCAACTCCACCTAGCACCCCAATCCCTGCTAGGGCTTCCCTGAGGCATTCTCCCACTGTCTTGAAACTGGCCCTCCTGAAGTCCATTTTTTTAATTTTTTTATTGAAATTTTAACCAGGTAAGGGGACTGGACAGAAGTCCTTTTTCAGGCCTGACCCAACAAATAAAACGAAATACATAAATTACTGAAAGACAATACATCAAGAAAAAATTTACAAATATCCAAAGAATTTAAATACGGGTTGGCCCGGTGGCGTTGAAGGTTAAGGTACTGAACGTCACATCTCGTGCCATGCTGGTGACCTGGGTTCGGGAATGGACTCGGACTGCCAGGGGTCGGCGAGTGAGGAGAGGATTGAGCATCTTGAGGGCTGCTCTCCTCTCCTGGGGAGGGTTGGGGTGCATGCCGCCACTCTGATGACCCCAGTGGAGACTAGGGTTGCAGTAGTTGGGGGCACCTTGAGATGGGGATGGGCAGCGGTGGACGTCCTGCAGGCAAACATGGGAATGTGCTCACCATGCACTGGATGTCACTGCACATCCACGCCCAAGGGGATCCAAGTTAGAAAACCCTTCTCAGGTGAGCAAGATGATACCTCTGATGGGCGATCTTCCCACGGCCAAACAAAGTCCTCCGTAAGTCAGGGCAGGGGCAGGGGCTTCAGGGTGATGCGGTCTCTCCCCCTGGTTCATTCCCCAACAGGGGCGCCCCTCCATGGGGGGGGGTAAGCCACAGTCCTCCCCGACCCTGCAGCCATGGCAGAGGCTGGCTGATGGGACTGTTGAGTGCCCGCGCACAAGGCTGAAGGGGCTAATTATACCTCGCCGCCAGACAGCAGCAAAAAATTGCGTAAAAAAATAAGATTTTAAATACTCTTTTAAATTAGATTTAAAAGTCCTTAGAGATATAGCCCAATGTAACCTGCCATGTAGTGCATTCCAAAAATGTGCGGCTGCAACTGAAAGGGAACGACAGCCAACTTTAGGTTTGTGAAAAGGAATATTGAGCGTGGTACCTGATGAAGATCTCAAATTTGTTAATGGTACATGAACAGTAATCAAGTCAGAAAGAGGGTAATAAAACTTTCCATGAATAGCTTGAAAAATATGACACCCCCAAAAATAAGCAGATTTACAACCAGGTGACAACCAACCCAAATGAGAATACAGCACACAATGATGTGTACGGGGGTGGGGGATTTAAAACAAAATGACAAATATTGTATGCAACTGTCAAAATATTACTTTCTTTTACACCCAAGTTATAATAAAGGCTGGAAATGTAATCAAAATAGGGTAGCAAAGAACCAATAGCTATTGACTGATGAGTTTCAAAAGAAAACATATCTTCTACATTGATACAAAATGCCTAACTTGCGATTAATAACCTTGCTAACCGCTTTAACTCAGGGCAAAAATGTCAATCCAGAGACAAGTAAAACACCTAAATGCCCCTCGTCCTTGTGTGGTTTGCTGCAAACCCAGCTTTTATGCTAAACCACACCGTACAATGGTCACTGGTCCCATGGTGGCCCACCACTGTGACGTCAGCAACACTGTCCCCATTTGTCCAGTACTGCTCCCTCAGGAGTGGGTTCCATTACCAGTTGCTTGAGGAATGCCCCCGGCAAGGAGTCTAGGCTGTCCCTGCTCCTGGAACTTGTCACTGCTGGGAGTCTCCAATCCACGTCAGCTAGGCAGAAGTCTCCCATTAGTAACACCTCTCTCTTATGAGCCAGCCTTTGGATTGCTTCCAGCATTTCCCCATCCACTTCTTTTTCTGTCTGTACTGGAGGTCTGTATATCACTCCTGCACAGATAACGGCCCCAATCCCTTTTCTCCAGAGAGACCCACAGTACCTCTGCTCCCCCCATTCTCCTTGTATTTCTGCAGCCTTTATGTTGTTCCTTACATAAACAGCTACCCTTCCCCCCTTCCTTTCAACCCTGTCCCTTCTGAACAGAGAAAAAACTAGTACTGCCATATCCCAGTCCTGGCCTTCACTGCACCAGGTCTCAGTGATGGGGACTAGATCTAGGTCCTCCCCTGCCATGGTGGCCTCTCAGTCTGCAATCTTGTTGACCAGACTTTAGAGTGTTTGTACACATGGCCCTCCCAAATCTTTCACCCTCCATTTCCATCTTCCCCTCTTCTGTTACCTACTCTCATTTGCGGGGAGTGCCAGCTAGTTTCCTGCCCCCCTCGCTGACCTCATGCCTTCCCTAGCCTCATATTCCAACTTAACCAGTTTCAATGCAGGGCCCAATCATGTATTCTACCAGTTTTCCTTTTAGCTTTCTAGACCCCTCCTCACTGAGGTGCAGCCTGTCCTTTGAATAAAGAACACAAAAATCATGCTGTCTACCTTTACCTTAACAATTTCAACTACTGTCACCATCACCGTTCAGACATTTTAGATGTCTAAGCCTAACTCCAAGAATCCCAAGACCCAACTCAATCCTACTTGTTCCCTAGGGGGCTCAGGCTATACTACTTCTTCTGAAGATACATAAATATAAACAATGGGTCATCCAAAAGACTGTTCAAATGATACTTCAGCAAGAAAGGATGAACATCACAAAAAAAATCCATTATCCAAAATCTGGTTAATTTACTACTTCAAATAAAATGTCCCAGCAATGTTTCATGGCTTTCACCAGTTCCTCAGGTCCACTGTGTTTCATATCTGTTAAAATATTTATAAAGTTGATTTTAGTAAAGTATCTATAAATTCGATTGAGGCAACACCATTGTGATTCCACAACTTAAACAGTGCTGTTGTACTATCCTAGGGATGTAAATTTGTCATGGCAGTCATGCACATCATTGATTCCATGATGTTTGGACTTTATTCAGGACTTCCATGACTTTCATTATTGTCATCACCCACGTGAATCCCTCTCACCAATTCACACTCCTATAAAATATACCTTCCCCATATCCACTACCACAGGTAAACATATATATTGCCATGGTTTATAAGCTATGTAAACTCCCTCTATTCATCTATGCTTATACAGCAAATCATTCAGTAGCATATTATAGTCCCATAATACTTCCCCATTCCAGACCTACAATAATTACGAAAAGCTGGCCATCACTTTAAATATGTTGGCAAAACCTTATTCGTTATCTCCTATATTTCAGTTCATCAAATACAATTAAATTCATTATTCATTCTGCATAAACTTCTGACCTCGCAGAATATTATCTCAAAAAATGCTATCAAACTCATATGATGTATAACATTAATTTTCTCACTCAAACATTTCATATCTATTCCAGAACTAAATGCTCCTCTAACTACAGATACTCCGCCTATTTTACCTTGCATATTCACTCCCAAATATCTGTTCACTATAACTTTACTGCGCGCATATCCAGGACCATCTGGATGTCTAGGTAAAAACAATACCAATTATATACTGTATCCTCCAGCTTTGTCTCATTATTCACAGACAAAAGATCTAAAACCAGGTGTGTACTACTTAAACTCTCTACAGAGTTGCAAAGTTTTACTTACACTCTGGAATAGGGGAAATCTCTGAATCTGCCAACAGTCTCCTGCAGCAACAAGGAGCGGCTGGCACTGCAAGAGACAGCTGGCAGGTGCAGAGATTTCCACGCTTTCAGAATGTAAGTAAAACTTTGTAACTCAGTAGAGAGTTTAGGTACTATTCTGATTAATCAGAACAGCAGCCCTAACATGACTGTTTAAATCATGAGATTACATAGAGAGCTGCAGTGAATGCTAATAAAACGGAAAGAGGGAAGGAGCCTTGCAAAAGGGTAACGTGCATTACCTTTTAAGGTATGGTCACCCCTCGTTTTAGATCTTTTTTTTCTATGAATAATAAGAAGGAAAATTGGAGGATACAGCATATAATCGGTATTATATTTTTACCTAGACATCCAGATGGTCCTGGATATGAGCGCAGTAAAGCTACAGCGACTAGAGATTTGGTACTGAATGTGCAAGGTAAAACAGGCTATCTATAGTTAGAGGACTGTTTAGTTCTAGAATAGTTATGAAATGTTTATTGAGTGAGAAAATGAATGCTACCCATCATATGAGTTTGATAGCATTTTTTGAGATAATATTCTGTGAGGTCAAACGTTTATACAGAATGAATAATGGATTTAACTGTACTTGAACTGAAACATAAGATACTGAATAAGGTTTCGCTAACATATTTAAGGTGAAGGCCAGCTTTTCATAATTATTATGGATCTGGAATAGGGGAAAGTATTATGAGACTATAATATGCTACTGAATGATTTGCTGTTTTTGGGCTGCAGATGAATAGAAGGAGTTTACATAGTGTTTAAACTCTGGCTACATATATATGTTTACCTCTGGTAGTGCATGTGGGGATGGTACACTTTATAGCAGTGTGAACTGGTGAGGGGGATTCATATAGGTGACAGTACAATAGCACTGTTTGCTGGGTTGTGGAATCATGATGGTGTTGCCTCAATAGAATTTACAGATACTGTACTAAAATCAACCTAATAGTTTAACAGATAAGAAACATAGTGGGCCTCAGGAAGTGGCGATTATCATGAAACACTGCCTGATAATGTTGTATGAAGCAATAAATTAACTGAAGTTTGGATAATGGATTTTTTTGTAGTGTTCATCCTTTCTTATTGAAGTACCAAACTCAGTCTTCGCCTATAGATGACAGAGAAGAAAAGCCAGGTTGGAAGGCACCACCAAGCCTAAAGACTTGCCTACACTCAGCCAACATATGCTGGTGCTTGACTAAGTCTAAACTCCCAGGCCCGGGATGACCATGATTTTAATTTGGGGGGGGGTGCTGTAAAGACCCTTAAATGACACCAGTTGACCACAGCATCAGTGTTTGAGATTATTCAGCTCCTCACACCCTGAATTTGATGACTAAAACTCGAGGTTGATCACTGCTTCAAACATCCAAGCAAAGCCCAAGGAACCCATTTCTGCTGCACCCCAAGGCAGCAGCACTTGAGAATTATATCTAAGTGGGGCCTGCTTTAGCCACAGATGATGACCAACCCATACTCCAGGCCATCAGTTAGTCTGACTCTCAGTCAAGGAGGACTACCTCTACAACAATGATGTTTGTCAGAATAAAGTACTATTTCAAACCGTCCCTCAACAGTACCTATTTCAGCTTGTTGAGTTTGAAGATGACTGTAGTCCCCTCCAATATTTATTAATGTAAGAAAGTGTTGATCATCACCTGTAGTAATGTGTCTAGCCTCTGCAGCACGAACATTTCACTAATTTTCTTTAGAGCTTTAAGAGAACTGTTACTTCTCCTACCACTGTAGAACTGCCCGCTGTGCACGGGTCCACAAGGTCAGCCTCCTGCTGCAGTCTACCACATGACTAACCTTTGGCACAGAGAATCACTCATGTGACCTGTTCTCCAGCATGCACTTCACTAAGGATACTGTGCTTTGTTGGTCACGTTTTGCTATTGTGAGACTATGTGAATGAAGTCCAACTCACTCCTCTTCACTGCAAGGACCGTGTGAAATCTGCTTTGTTTTCTTTTTGCTGTACTGCGAAGACTACTGTACGCAAAACATAGTGAGCTGAACCTACCCATCCCTACACCAGACTTATGGAAAAGATGAGCTTTTTTATGAAGGAGACTTCAAGAGCATGGAAAACTTACTAGAAATTATAAACACCAGCTGCAGTAATTAATTTACTAAACTTACTGACATAATGGCCATGCATATTTGAAAAGCTCCAGTCAGTAGGACAAAGCAACTGAAAAGCAGCAGTCACAAATACATTAATATGCAAAACACCACAGGTTGCATAAGGTTTTGTAAATGCAATTTAGAAAGGTCAGTTCCATCTCTTTCCGAAACTAGGACTAGAGATTGAACATCTATTCCTGGCTGCTACTCTATCAGTTTCTTGACAACCTATTTACACAAGGTGAAGATTTTTCTCTAAATTAAATCTCCATCCCTATTCTCCCTAATGAAATTGATTTATGCACTGATACACCACAAAGATTCTCTTTTTATTATTTGGCCCGGGATGTGAACATCACGCCACAGTAATTACAATCCTCGGCAGCTTGACTGCCGGCATCAGAGTTCCAGAAACGTATTTAATTTTACAACTGATTGCTTTTTCACTCAGTTCCCATGCATGTTTAGAAATAAGTGATTAACATTCAAGGACCTTCTTCTCCTTAATGAGAATGTAATTGTCTTGAGTTGATTTTTCTGATTATTCAGTTCATGTTACCTTATTTCCGTGCTTTAGTTCCCACTTCTTTTTTCAGATTATCAGGTTACAGCGCACCAATATGGCTCACAGTAATGTGGTGGCATATATTCTAATGTAGGATTTATGGGGGTTGGGGATTATAACTGTACTAAAGAACAGTATCAGTGTGGGTAAGATATTGTATGCTCCAAAATAATACTATAGTACGAATGTAATTTGTATCCCAAGAGGTTCTAACATGTGGCTTATAAATAACTACAAATAACCATTTAAAGACTGTGGTCAGACAAATGAGCTTGGAACAACAGGATGAAATCTGCCCAGCTCTAGCTACAAATAAGTCAGGTTCAGTGGGACTGGAGTCAGGATCTTGAATTTAAGGGACTTGATGAACATGTGTAAACTCAAGTACAGTTATGGCAGTATATACTGTTCTGGGCAGACTTGCCACTCATTCCCATTTTCAAACTCTGTGATTGGTGACATGCTGGACAGATGACTGCTACCTACGTGGCCTTTCCATGAACCCAGTGTTGGTCTCATTAAAACACATTTCCCACCAATGCTACTTAAAATGTAATCTTGCATATTTATATAAAATTCTTACCATCTCTGAATAACCTCATTAAATGGAATATCTACTATACTTTATATGTGTAGAATGTTAATAATGGCATGACTAAAGTTGCTAACAGTTATGCAGTATGCAGTAAATACAATCTGTAAACATTAGAAAGACATGCATGTTAAAGAGTGCAAACAGCATGACAAAATATAGCAACAGAGCATGACAGAAAGATCAGTGATTGCAATCATGATCAGTATCAAGGCATTCAAAAACAACTCGCTTAAGAGAGTTAGTACTGAGGGCTGATTTTATTTTGTCTGAGTGAGCATTCTAGTATTGGTGCCAAAAAAGCTGATGGCCTCTTCACCAACAGATTTTTTTTAAGCTTGGTAACTGGGTCTTGTAAGTCTAGGTCTCACATCCTGAATGTAGGAAATGGAAAAGGCTTTCCAAATCATGACCTGTATGGCTCAGAAGGCCTTTTCCATTGCCGCCCTCTTTTACTAGAATTCCTTCCATGATGGTCTATGCTCTGTTTCTTACCATTCTCTCTGCAAAGGCTCAACGAAAGGATTACCTGCTGTCCTGCTTGGTCTATAAATGCTTTACTTGACCATTGTCATGTACACTGTTTATGGTATATCTATGCTCAGTTTGCTAAGCAGAGTCTTAATTTGTAACCTACGACTTTTGTACTGTAATTATTTCTACTCATGCAAAATTATTGCCAATGTTTTGAGCACTGTTATACTACTGTTACAACTCTCAACCTTATGTAGTGAACAAAAAAGGCCAGAGTTAACAAATAAATTACAGAAACACACACACACACTCACACACACAAAAAACCTGGTTCAATATCAATCAGCACTTCATGTATCCTCCTCCCTCTGGAATAAAGCTGACACTGGAAACTACTTCCTAGACCTCCTTGCCCGGTCAACAAAAACAAACAGGCCATGATGTCTTTTTGGAGAGAGAGATTAGTAAATACATTAAAGAATTCTAACAGGATAAAGAAGTGTGTTGTTTGAGTATAACTGAGTAGTAGTTGAGTTTATATTGTTAGGCAAAACAATTCTGAACAGTGGCCCTAATGCCGATGCTTATGGTACACCTTGTACAAAACTGTCCTATTTTGATTTCACTCAGTTGAGTTGGACCAGCTGTATCCTATTATTAAGGTTAAGTATGAAACTGAGTGACAGCTTCAAATAGATAAATTACATTTGACCTTTGCTTTAAAAAACAAAAATATTAAGAGATGAGTTAAGAACTTTTAAAGGAGATGGGACAAATGTCACTAGAGACTGAAGCCCTCTGTTGATTCACAGGCCAGGTACAGTATCGACTGTTGCAGTGCAGGTTCCTACCTCACTGCCCACCAATGCACCTCTGTATGACAGGATAATTCAGTCTCCATGTTCATTCCATTTTGGACATAATTATGCTGAAAGAATGGCGCCAAGCTATGTGCAGTGGATTTAAGAAGTGGACCTCTGCACACTAGACAATAACTTCACCAAACATGCTCACCACAGTCGTAACCTCAGCCAAAACCCCAACCCTCTAGTAACCTTTGCCTTTGTATGACAACTTTTATTTATTTATTGAAAACTCTGGCGATTACATTTGAGCACAAGTGCTCATTTACAGAGGTGCCACATGAAATACATAGTCATAAAAAACATTACAAGTACAATATATAGTTTCAGAGGAAATGCAGTTAAGTCAGGCTCAAGCACATGGCAGAACAATTACATACAGTTTTGAAAAGAAAACCATACAGATTGTTGTATAAAAAGTCATAGGTTATGTACAGACAGAAACTGAATAAAACCATTTAAGGGTTACAATTGCACTGGACTACAAAGGCAGAATACAAAGATCTCTTAAACTGATTAAACTCAGGGAGCTTCGGGGTGTATCAAGCAGTTTGTTTAACCAGTTAGTGGCCTTGACAGCAAATGACCACTTGCTCAATTAAGTACGCTGGAAAAGAAACTTCAAGGCATTCCTGGCCATCTTCCTGGTGGTATACTGGTTGGAGATGACGCAAAATTAATTTGTTAAAGCAGGGGGTTTTAGGCTCAAGAGTGCCTTTTTCACTAGAAAACATTTTGGAACTTTACTTTGCTATGTAAAGTTAGCCAGTTAGTGAGCGCATAAAGGATACAACTATGAGTGTGGTTATCTGCAACAATTACAAAGCAGCATGCCTTCTTACAGATCAGCTTTACTCTGTTTAGCACCATGTTATGGGCAGCTGTGTAGACAGGGAGTCCATAATCTGTGAGTGACAGAATGGAGTTGGTCACAATAAGGTGTCTAGCATCCCCAGTGAGACTGTTTTGGTTATAGTACAGGGCACCCAGTCTTCTGCTATCTATGGCCACCAGATTTTCAACATGGGGTTCAAAAGATAAGGTGTCATCCAGAGTTACTCCACGGTATTTGAAGGTCTCCATCTGTTCAAGACGTTGTCCTTGGCCATTCCGGATGACAGAGGGTGGAACTTTCCTTTTCTGTGGGAGGCTAGAGAAATACAGGTTACTCACCTGTAACAGGAGTTCTAGGAATGGTATATGTTGTTCATCCACACTTATTGGCAGGTTTCTTGCCGCTTTAAATCTTGCCGGAAGGTCTTTAAGCTGGCTCCTCCCACCCACCAGGGTGGTAAAACTCTCGGCTCCGCCCCATGACGCCAGATCTAGCCCGCTGGAAGCCAGGTTGTGTGTCGAAGCCGGGGAGGCCGGGTGGGTCGTGTGGATGAACAACATATACCATTCCTAGAACTCCTGTTACAGGTGAGTAACCTGTATTTCTAGGGACATGGATATGTTGTTCATCCACACTTATTGGCAGACTCCTAGCAGTTCTCCAGGAGGAGGGAGGCAAGGCGCACACCGCCTACTTAGGTAGAAAGACTGGAGAACCGAGGCCCCGACCAGCATCCCGGCGCGACCCCAGGGTCGATGTGGAAGGGAAAAAACGGTAAAGCCTGCTTCCAGGTAGAAACCCTGCAGATATCCTGGACTGGAGTATCCTCGGAAGCAGCCACCGATGCAGCGGAAGGGCGGGTAACATGAGCACTTATCCCTCTGGGAGGCTCCATGCCCGCCACCTATAGCGGAGACCTATGCAGGAGGTGACCCACCCACTCGTTGTCCGCTAGGCTGCAGATCTGCCAGGTGCGGCTTCAGCATAGATGACAAACAGCTGGCGAACCTCTCCCGAACTTCAGCCCTACGCTCCCTGGGTAGGCGAGCGTATAAATAGGGTCCCCAAGGGAACCTATATACGGCATCCGAGGCGTGAATGGGGATGAACCCGGCACAGGCAATACCCAGATACAGAAAAAAAAACTCTTCCACCGCCAATGGAAGGAACTTCGGGTGGGGCGCAAGACAACCATGTCCCTGTGAAAGACCAGATAGGAAGATTCAAAGGAGCACCTGGAACTCTCCACTCCTTCTGGATGGCAGAGTAGCCCCAAGAAGGTGTTCTTCCACAACAGGTGGGGAACTCGCACCTGTGCAAGGTTCGAACAGCTTGCTCGTGAGCTAAGCCCATACCAGTGAAGATCCCCAGAATGGGGATACTCTCCCCGAAGGGGAGGTGTGATCGAGGCCTAGAAAGCACCAGACCACCATTTCTGCGCAACCGACTGCCTTCTGGCTCGCGCCTGGAAGACAGGGGAGACCAATAGAAGCACCCAGAGGGTTGTCGGCCGAAGCCCTGGTTCAAAAGAACAGATTGCAGGTGGTCCGGAATGCTTGCCGAGGGACGGGAGAGGGGCCCCGGCCCTGTCCCAACATCAAATGCAGAACTCCACCATTTGAAGGCGAGCATGTTGGCCGACTTCGTGGGGGCCTTCTCAGCGTTGAGGACCTTGCCGAAAGACCCCAGGCCTGGCCCCTAACGCACAGGGCCAGGCCTTCGGTGCAGGGGTTGAAGGTCCAGAAGGAAACCCTTCCCCTGAAAACAGAGATCAGGACCGGGCGGGCTGGAAGCCGCCTCGGGAGCCTGGGGCTGAGACTGAGGAGAGCTGGATACCAGAGCTGGCCAACCAGTCTGGGGCTACCAGCATCGCCTGCGCCTAGTCCCTCCTCGCCTTGCCCGTCGGTCAAGGGAAATGGGGGAGAGGCGTAGAAGAGGCCTGGGGTCAGTGACCTCGACGGCATCCCCTACAGCAAACCTTGCTGAGGGGGTGGGCATGAGACAATCTCAGCCTCATATTCTCCCTGGAGGGAAGGAGGGAGAAGATCCTGTGCTACCTCCGGCAGGGAAGACCACTCGTGAGGCGCAGCCTATGTCCGGCTTAGGGCATCAGCTGGGGGTGCTGGAGGCTCCTGCCATTGAATGGCTAGGAAATTGCCTCCAAGCTGCGCGAAAGACCCAATACGGAGAACCTCCTTATGAGATGCAAGGGGCTCGTCCGAACCTGGCGGGGTAGGTAGCACATGGTTGTGGTGTTGTCTGTCTGGACTTAAACCACTAGACCCCACACAAATGGAGCGAGCGGTGCAAGCAAAGCGGACCGCCAGGAGCTCCAGCGGGTAGGAAAGACATTGGGACTCCCAAGAGGACCAGAGGCGGAGCACTCTGTATTCCCCTAGATGGGCACCCCAACCCATCCGAGAAGCATCGGTCGGAGCAGACCGTCGACTCGGGGCGGACGAACAGGATGTTCTCCTGCAAGAGCTGGAACGGTCCGAAGGAGAGCGTTCCCTAACTCCTGGGCTGTAGTCACGAACTGGTCCGAAGGAACGCAGCACTGTGACCGCTGGCTGGCCAGTCCCCACAAGGGGAACGCATGAACCAGCGGGTCCAACAGACCACATTGGAGCCGGCCGCCGCGAGGCCCAGGAGGAGCAGGAGGTCCCGGCAGGGCGCAATTGCCCAGTCAGACCAGACCAGGTACGGGAGGAAGAACCCCAGCCCTGTCCACCGGGAGCCAAGCTTGGACTCAAGAGTCGAGCCTGGTCCCGAAGAAGGATCACCCGCTAAGGCACGAGTTCCAACGTGGCTCCGATAACAGGAGACCAGCCTGAGATCCAGAACTCTGGATCGACCCCTTCCACCTGGAAGGGTTGTAATCAGGCCGCCATCTGGGTGGGGTTACGCCCGGGACCCTCCATGCCGCAGAGAGCTGCTGGGCAATGACCAAAGGGCCTGGCCTGGAACTCGTAAGGAGATCCCCCGCTAGGAAAGGGAGGAGTCTCCCAGGAAACGGACGGAACGAGGAGTAAGTACATCCTGGAGGCCCAGGAGTGAAGCCACATGCCCTTTCTGAGGATGGGATAACTAAGTCAGAGAGACTATCCAAGCGTGTGGAAGAATGGGGCGCAAGCCCCCCGTCCGTTTGAGACCAGGAATACCTGGACATGAACCCAGGGTCAGAAGGAGGATCCGCAACCTTCCTGATCACCCCTATTTAGAGGGCCAGGCAGGTCGGCTCAGCAGGCCAACGAAGAGGCTGTGGACCCCAAGATCCCCATGGGACAATGGCTCAGAAGGGTGGAACCTGCTCGCAAACCCAAGACAGGTCTCACCTTAGCACCTCCGACTCCTGGAGGTCCGGGAAGCGGACCAAGTGGAGGAGATGCGGAGCCGCCTCACGGGGAACCCGTAGAAGGGTTGGGGCTGGGGACAGCGCCCCTCAGCCCGTCACTGAGCAGGCTTGGGGGAGGAAGAGGCCGAGGGAGCTCTCGGACCTTTACCTCCCTGCTTCCTTTTGGAGGAAGATGCTGGTTTGGAGTCAGGCCGCCCAGTGCATGCCTGCTGGCCCTCGTGCTGGGCCGGTCGAGCCGCAGGGACCGGGGGGCCAAGGGGCTTACGCAAAGGCTGCCGGCTGCCCTTGTCCCTCCGGGTGGGAGTGACCGAGTCTGGAGTGGTATCGGACTTCTCGGACCCCTGGAGGTGTCCCTCCACTCCGGGGCCGAAAAGGTCAGCCCCCAAGAAGGGAATGTCCGCCAACTCGTGCTGGGTTTCCAAAGAGAAGGAGGATAACCTCAGCCACGCCCTGCGGCGCATGGCCACCGCGGCCGCCACTGATCTGGCACAGGAGTCATCCAGATCCAGAGCCGTCTGGAGCTGCTGTATCGCCACTGCCCTACCCTGGTCCCGCACCCGCCAGACCATGGTCCGCAGGTCGGCCGGGAGTTGAGGAAGGACCTCATCCAGGGAGCCCAAGAGGGCGTGGGAGAAATGTGCCATCAGTGCCGCCGAGCTGGCCTGACGGAGGCCTAGGGAGGATGCAGCGTAAACCTTGCGCCCGACATAGTCCATCCTTTTGGACTCCTTGTCAGGGGGCCTATCCACATCCCTAACGTTTCCAGAACATTGGAAAACATTGTCGGTAACTACCCCCTCAGCTGAGGGGTGTTCCGAGAAACCGGGCAGAGAAACGACAGGGACAGAGTACTTCCTGGCCATCCTGGCCGATGGCGCAGGTCAGGAAGCAGGCCGTTGCCAGAGCTCCAAGGCTGGACCCACAATTGCCTCAGCCACCGGGAAGGCCTCCGAGGGTGAACCCCCTCGGTCTAGAATCTCCGTAAGGGGCCCGTTTGGTAACGGGCTCAAGCTGCATCCCGGTGAACTCCGAGATGAGCTGGAGCAGACCCATAAAGGATGATGGGCTGTCATCCGCAGAATGTTCCGGAGAAAACCCTAGGTCCTCCCCGCTAGGAAACATAGAGGAGTCAATTTCGGGCTCTGAGGGGTCTGCAAAAAGCTGCCGCAGGCCTGAGTCAGTCTTCGTCCGCCGAGGGCGGGCGGGAGTGAGGGGAACAGATAACCTGCGGGAGAGGTCATGACCCGGCCTGGGTTCCACCAAAGACGGTGGGGCAGCAGGGATCGGATGAGCAACTGGCCCCGGAGAGGGCACCTCGACTACCTCGAGCAGTTGCGTCGGCCGACCGGGCAGCAGCTGCTTACTAGCCGGAGAATGAATCAGGGTCGATTGATTCCCGGACAACAACAGCTGCGGCCACATAAGCTCCTCGTAACGTCGACACCAACGGCATCGAAGCCACTCCTCATCCGAGGAAGAATGGCAATGCCACTTGACTCGGTGCCCCGACCGAGAACGCCGAAGTCGGCGTGAGCGGCTTGACCAAGAGGAGGACCGAGACCCGAATCCTCGGGGGAACCGAGGGCAGGCCTGGGAAGGAACAGGGCGCACCCGCTCCTCCTTCGGCTTGGAAGAAATGGCCGAGGTCTGTTGACCCGAAGGTACAGGCAGAACCTCAGCCTCCGCCGGGGGAACCGGCGAAGGGATGGCGGCTCCAGCACAAGACAGCCCAGATGACAGGTCGAGGGACTGACAACGCCGACGGGAGTCCTGGCCAGCTGACCTGACGGGACACCGTGGAGGCCAGCGGCCAAGCCGCATCCTCGACTGGAGTCGAACGCCGCCGGGCGGGAGGGAATCCTCCCACCCTCCGGCAACGATTTAAGGGACTTAGCTCACACTCCTTCTCACTTGGGCCGAGAGGTAGGTCCAGGTCCTCTCCCTTCGAGGAAAGGGACCGGCGAAGATCCTTGAACGAAGCTGCATGAGGAGAACTCAAGGAGAGCGGGATAAGTGCCGTGACCAAGGAAGAGGGAGAGGCAGCCGCCCCCTCCCCGGAGGGAGGAAAATCGAGCTGCTCAGCCGAGGCCGCCGACACGGGCACTGCCCGATGAGTCTCCAAGGAATTTTCCAGAGCGGGAAAAATTTCTGGTCGCCCGAGCCCCGAACGGGCCGCGTGATCCTCCAGAGCGCTGGCCAAAAGGGCACAACAAAAATTGCAAAGTTGAGGATCATGATCCAAGTCAAGGCAGTAAAGCACGTGGAGTGCGGATCTTTTCTGGAGGAATCTGCCGGGCGCCTCCGCGAGCCGGAAAACGAATGAGCCATTGCCATAGCGAAGAAGATCGAAGTTTCAGAAAATCCTCCAATTGAATTCGAAGACCAAAATCTCCAGGAACCAGTCGAAAACGCAGAGCGCTAAGGAGGGAACCTGAGCTTCCAAGCGGTAAGGAAGATCTGGCGTCATGGGGCGGAGCCGGGAGTTTTACCACCCGGGTGGGTGGGAGGAACCAGCTTGAAGACCTCCCGGCAAGATTTAAAGCGGCAAGGAGCCTGCCAATAAGTGTGGATGAACAACATATCCATGTCCCTAGAACAGCTTGGTCTTTGTTTTTTTCATAATTCAGGACCAGTTTGTTGTTGGAGAAGCAGCTTTTGCGTGACCTAAATTTACTTTGGAGAGCAGCGATAAGGCTGTCAAGGTCAGAATTTTTGGAATAGATAACTGCAACATCGGCACAAAGGAGTACACTGGCTGTCAGACTAGCAATGGGCATCTGGTTCATGAAGAGGCTAACCAGGGCAATCAGTACGTATCATCAGTTTCTCCTTGTACCGACACCAGCATCAGTTTTCACACAGAGATCTGCTAATGAATTAAGAAACTGCATAACCACCAGACATCAAAACTGATGAGAGTAGCTCTAGTTCATGAAATGAGTTACAGCTTAAGAAATCCCAAGCCAGCGCATACATTCTCAGCTGAAGTGCCCTTTTAAAGTAATAACATTTAATATTGATAAATTCCTATTTTTTCCAGTAATGCAACCTTTTAAAAATGCATTGGACTAAAATGTAATAAAAGCAAATGGTGGTCTTTAGTTAGAAACAGTAAGAAGAAATCCAATAACTCTGTTTCCCTTGAGAGGATGTTCTAATGGAAGCAAAGAGACAGTGCTCCAGGCCTTTTGCAATTTTTGTTGTATTTCCAGCTTAAAGAAACTTTAAAGTTTTTAACTTATGAATAGGCAACGGGATGCAATCACCTTCCTTTGTCCAACTGAGTCCTCAAGCAGATGCAAAAGAAGCTACTGTACCCTTTTTCTCAGCGGTAAGAAAATGGGCAGAAAGGTTTGAAACGCAGTATTCCACACTCCAATTAAGAGAAAAATGCAGACCTTTTTGTTAAACCCATTTACCACATAAATGTAAGCCTTATTTATCTCTAACTATGACAAGGTAAGACAGGCTTAACTAAATTTACTTGGACTTTATGGGATTTCATCTTCTTTCCATGCAGGTTTTTATCCTCCGAGCTAAACACCTAACACTACACTTTCTGTACTGCAGTCACCCACCCTGACAACCTCCCTATACCTTACCTGCTCTGGTTATTTCCCCCTATTGCTTCCCCCCTTGTGATAGAGCCCCAAGGAAGCACTTCACCTCCCCTGTGGGGTTCAGAATCTGGTAGTTCAGAAAGGCAGGGAGTACAGTGGTTTAAGTGTGCCAGTTCAGTCATTACTCTAGTGGCCACCATTTCCCCCTTTTCTGAGCCCTTACCTCCACCAAAAGCACAACATACAGCCCTCTAAGGACATTGTGCACACGGAGCGTGCCCCTGGTAGAGGAGCACATTTCCTGACCCCCCTGCTGGGGGTCACTGCAGTGGTGGACCATGGCACTGACCCTTCCCAGAGATGACAGGAAAGAGCCAAAGCCAGTCACCTGACTGACAGCTTCCAGGGTCCATTCATAAATCAGGGTTGCTGGTAAGGCTGTACAATGTGCTGCGCCTGGTCCACCAGGTGACTGAAAGCAAACAGAAAGCAGGACACATGAATGAGGAATTTCTGTGACTGGGCCACTGGCTGACCCCTAGGATTTTATTTTTAACAACTGGAATAAAATTGTGAACACCAATTTTGTAGGAAAGAATACAACTCATGATTTAGAGGCAAGGCATTTAAGTCTACAAACTACAGTACAAACCAGTTCAAAATCAGCTCAGAAGCAAGGCTTTAAGCGGTAGTCAATGCAAAGAAACAAAAAAAAAAATTATTGTATTCTTCATTATGCAGGCCTTTGCATCTCCCAAAGTTGATCTGTCCTGTTCATGTTGCTTGCAGATCTGTTTCTATGGTTAAGTGGTTAAGGCATTTCTTTTGTCATGGAACTTTTCTGGAGAAAAATCATGGTATAAGCCTGGTCAAAATGACAGAAATCTTGGAAATTATAGTAACAAAAAAAAAAAAAAGATCCATTGTATGTTACACAAATTACTGCTATTTCAGATATTATTTACAAAAGCACATCTGCGAAGATTTAAATGTTTTAAAATTGACACTGTTAGGCTGTTCCTGTGTCAGGAGTCTACCCATTGTGTTGCCATCCCTAGGAAGGGGCCCATGTACAAACCACAGAATCCCACACAATGGGGCTGACAGAGGATCAAGCACACTGTGGTGGTGAGGCACAAGCTGATGGGTGTATAATCTGAAAACAAAACAGAAATGCAAAATGCAAAAAAAAAAAAAAAAATCATGGGGTTGTTATAGGTGCAAAAACAAAATGGGAGTTTTCATAAAAAGGAGAAAAATCATGGTATCCACGACTTCCATGACAAAGACTGCCCTAACTATGGTGTTACTTATCATTCTATGTTCACAATGGTAGAGCTCACATTCTGTGGTCTGAAGTTAGTCCTGATATCCCCAGATGTCCATCACAATCAGGGAGCAGCATATACTGCAAGCCATGGAATTAGTCTTCGTCATAAGTAGTTGGATGTTACTGATGGAAGCCCCATTCACAGATGCTACGGACTGCTGCTAAGTGGTCATGATGACCAGTTATCGACCATCCCTGCTCCTGCGCCACAAGCCTTTCTTGCAGGGTACTAAACATATTGCGACTGCGCAGGAAAGTGGTCTGCCATGCAAATGGATCCAGGGTCATGATCAAAGCATGATGACCCGCACAAACCACAGCAAGAGTTTTGCAATCCACCAAACTGCTGACATTCCCTGCCTGCAGAACTGTTACAGACAGGTGGTAGAGGAGTCACAAAATAGTGACAGGGATCAAGAAGATTCATCAGGGGACAGGGATCATCAACGGACCTTACAAGAGAACTGCACTAACCTGTAAATCATATTTTACCTGTAGAAATAGTTAATTAATACTGGTACTCATTCTTTCATTGTTCAGTTCGTACAGGCCTTTTAGTAAATTTAGTGGGTGCTTCTCATTCAAACACATGTGGTAAATACCATTTTATAATTGTATGATGTAGTTTATGTCCCTCTCAACCACAGAATTCTATAGCAGAACACAGATGCACTGCAAGTCAATTGCGAATGTACCTAGTAGATACACAGTAACTGCTATAGTTCTAAAATGGTCCTTATTACCATCTGACTCACCCAGTGAGTTTACTGAAAAGCCAGGAAAGACAGTATAGTAGCATAATGGGAACTGGCATTGGAAGCATTTTTTCTACAGAAAATACAGGCTTGTAGGTGAAATGTATGTAACCCCTAGATGGCGCTATCCCAGGGGGCTACTACCCCTGCCTGATTTGCCACTAACAGGTTGAGGGGCCTGGATCCAATGGCGGGTGCCTCCACCCAGAGGTCAGGGTTTGCAATAGTTAAACTAACTTGGTCACAGCCCTCTGGGACACTGCAACCCCCCTTTCTTCCCACTAGTGGCCCACACAATATATCAGAATTACCTTCACAGTATACACTTACCCCCAGGTCTGGTTCCGGCACTGGGACCTCCTGTGAAATGAGATACAGTGCAACAATCACAGTACAGTACTTTAACATAGACAAATACCTCAGGCAGTATAACTTTGCTGAAACAAGCAGCTCTGATTTATTTAGGGGATAACAAGGACGGGAAATCAGGTTAATTAGCTTATCACTCTAATAATCTACTATGGCTCTGTGCACAGCCTATCCCTATCAGTTACTGTCCCTGGGTACCCAAGCCCTAGTGGCTAGTCCAAACCGTGGCAGCTGGTAGGGGCCCTTTCACACAGAGAAAAGGAGAATTAAACAGTCAGCAGTACAGTAATTCCATTTGGATTTAATGTGGCAATTCAACAGGGAGCGACCCTGAATTAGTACTCACGACCTCCAAATAAGACAGGGTCCTTCAATGTCAGCAGGGCTCACTTGAGGTACACAAACCTCTTCACACATCCATATAAAAGAAAGCACTATACCAGGCAGGCTGCATCTGTATCCCGATCGCAATTACTGCACAATACCCGGGAGAACACACAGCAGATTCAGTTCCGACAGACCGAGTGCAATTTTCAGCAATTCCTCCAGTCTTCTACAGGGTGAGCCTGGTTTCTACTCTTCAGAGATCCTTTGATTCTTTTCACAGGACGGATTCAGTCCTAACAAGCTGTTACACAAGCTGCAGACCCGAACTCTGGGCCTTACGCGTTTTGACTAAAACTGCACACTGAAAAAGCACAGGCTCCTTCTTCTTCACTGCCAAAGCTCAACTGAAACTCCAACCGACAAAACCGGCACTTCCTTTGAGTTCCTCCCAGTTCTTGACTGGATTGGCTGTCACTCACAATAGACTGCTGCTGTTGGTCCAAAAAGGCACTGAAGTCTAAACTACATCTCCCAGAGTCACTGCCCATACAATCCTCTTGTGGCTGGCTCAGATTATGAGTCCAAGTTCTGATTCGTCCAAGGCACCATTTTAGAGCTAGCTTACCCACACTGATTGGTCCAGTTCAGCAGTTCAAAACTAGAATGGGGAACTAGCAGACACAGTTCTGACTGCAAAGAAAGCAGGTTAGACAAACTGTAATTTCATTATTACTCTAAATAATTTCTGGCAAACAGTTACATCTTTCAGATAGGTTCCCTTTGCACTCTAGTGACTGCAAAAATGGAGTGAATTGGCAGCAGTTCGAGTGGTACTCAGAGAAGCACACAGTCCCCCATACAAACTAATTATGTCTGCAAGCAGACAGCTCTTAAAGAGACAGTACCAGAGGCTCTAAAAACACTCACTGATAAATGGCTTAAATGCCAAACACCATTCAGGCTTGGAGCATTCAAGCAAGCTCCTGGAAGTCTTTTGGGAACCCCCATTTGCAGGGGGGTTACATGTAGTTCTACTTTAAGCTGCAGAGAGTGTCATTTAGTGAAATTGGACTAGGGAACAGAGTTACACTGTATGCCACAGAGGACTCTGGGATCAGGCTGCATCGCATCCCTAAGGACAACGTTCCCATGTGTAAGACCACGGTGGCACCAGGCCTAAAGGTATGAGATGGGCAGGTGGTAGGATGACTACAGTGGTAACACCTGATCCCTGGAGTTCTGGGGATGGAAGTGCAATTATTCTGGCACTATGCTATGCCTAGATCTCCATGGGTATCACTAAGCAGCATGTTAGAAAGGGCAAACCCTGTCTAGGTCACTCAGATCGTGTGATCAGCTGGTTTTACTATTACAGCTCAAGCGCAAACTTCATTCATTAGAAGGGGCGGCCAGCAGTGGAGGAAAGCAGGTTATGCTGGCTCATCTTCTCCTGCTAAATTGGGAGTGGGGGTGGGAAAATGGTGCTGCCAGGGTGGGGGGATAGGGGTGAACAATTAGAAATCCTTACAGTTAGCACAAAGAAATTATTTTATTTCAAGAAGATAGCAGCTGGCTATGGAGGTGGGTGGGCTGTGCCACTCATTCACTGTAGAACTAAACATCATAATTTACATTGTACTATAAATTACACAAATTGTGGGTACTGGAGGGTATGATCAAGGCTAGAACAATAAGGTTTCAAGCACTCACAAAACCCTCAGAGGGACACAAAAAAAATCTGTGGAAACAAAGTTCTTCACATGAAAAGATTTATTGTTGCAGGACAAAACAGATGGAACTCTACCTGACATGTTTCAGACTCACAAAAAGTCCTTTTTCAAAGGCTGGGGTTACAATACAAACAGCACACTTATAACAGTTAATGAAATCACATGTGATTCTTTGACACCATATGACACCTCAAGTGCACATTACATTTCATTGGTCAGCACTGACAAATTAAAATGGAACACTAAGAGATCATTTAACCCCTTTAATATCTAGGAGTTGTAAATAATAAATCATCAAATAGTTACAATCTTCTCCATAAAATCAATTAAGTATGAGGATATAGGAAAAAGGTTAAAAAAGGGGGAAACGAATGGAAGGGAGGAGGGGAGGGAAGGGACAGAGAAAAAGGGGCTGGGGTATTATTAAGGCACGACAGCAGGTGGGGATGAGGGCTAACTATATTATTGTATTTGGGGAAGGTAGGGCATTTTTAAACAAATAGTACTTTCCAAATATGAACAGCTCCCTATTCAAGAAGGGTGTCTGAATATTCAGGAGTCCTACTATTCATTGTTTTCGGGGAAATACTGTTTGTTACTTGCACACTATTAACTCATATGCTCCATGACAGCAGTCTTACAACAGTAGGAGTCATCTCATAGAAACATAGACTTTGACGGCAGATAAGGACCGCTTGGCCCATCTACCTCCTACCCCTCACAAGAATTGCCTTATGTCTGTCCCATGCATTTTTGAATTCTTCCACAGTTTTAGACCCCACAACCTCTTCAGGAAGGCTGTTCCATGCATTCACTACCCTCTCTGTGAAATAATACTTCCTCACATTACCCCTGAACCTCCCCCATCTTTAAATTGTGTCCCCTTGTTCTTGTACGTCTCTTTTTCTGAAAGATGCTACCCTCTTGGACTTTGCTGATGCCACTGAGGTACTTAAAAGTTTCTATCATGTCCCCCTCTCCCTTCTTTCCTCAAGGGTATACATAGTAAGCTCCTTTAATCTCTCCTCGTATGGCTTCTCTTGCAGACCCTGCACCATTTTAGTTGCCCTCCTCTGGACTGCCTCCATCCTGTCTATGTCCTTGCGGAGATGGGGTCTCCAGAACTGGATGCAGTACTCCAGATGGGGTCTCACCAACTGTCTGTACAGAGGGATAACAACTTCTTGTTTTCTGCTGGTGATGCCTCTCCGTATGCATCCCAGTATACCCCCAGCCCTCCCAACTGCCTTCTCAAATTGCTTGCTAACCTTAAAGTCATCTAATATGATTACCCCCAGGTCCCTTTCCTTTTTTGTTGTTGTTACTACCTCCCCAATTGTGTATTCTTCCCTTGGGTTCTTGTTTCCCAGGTGCATTATTTTGCCCTTCTTTGCATTGAATCAAAGCTGCCATACTTCTGACCATTCCTCCAACCTTGCCAAGTCCCTTCTCATCCTTTCCACGCCTCCTTGTGTATCAACCCTGTTGCAGATCTTTGTGTCATCTGCAAAGAGGCATACTTTTCCTTCCAGTCCCTCTGCAATGTCACTTATGTAGACATTAAAAAGGACTGAACCCTGCGGTAGCCCACTAGTAACCCCTCTTTCTTCAGAGTGGACTCCATTTACAATTACCTTCTGTGTCCTGTCGTCCAGCCAATGTTTTACCCAGGCTACCACCTTGGGATCCACTCCCAGGCTGGTTAATTTGACTATTAATCTTTTGTGTGGGGCTGTATCAAATGCCTTGCTAAAGTCTAGGTAGGCCATGTCCATAGCCCCTCCCCGGTCTAATACTTTGGTCACCCAGTCAAAGAAATCTATTAGATTCGTCTGACATGACCTTCTCGCTGAGAACCCATGCTGCCTTGGGTCCTGTGCCCCACCGGCCTCTAGGTACTCAACAATTCTTTCCTTCAGAAGTGACTCCATCACTTTCCCTACCACAGAGGTCAAACTGACAGGTCTGTAGTTTCCTGCCTCTGTCTTGGTTCCACTTTTATGAAGGGGAATCACATCTGCCTTCCTCCAGTCCTCGGGTACCACACCATCCTCCCATGATTTATTAAAAAGAGTAGCCAGTGGTTTCACTAGTTCCTCCCTTAATTCTTTTAGAATTCTGGGGTGAATTCATCAGGCCCCATTGCTTTGTCCACCTTCAGTTTGGAGTTCTTGCAGAACCCTTTCTTCTGTGAAAGGACTGGGATCGACCCCCATCAAGAGTGCTTCTGTTAATTGGATTAGGCACTTCCCCTCCTCTTTGTGAATACTGAGCAGAAATATTCGTTCAGTATCCCTGCTTTTCACTGTCCCCTCTGCCCACCCACCGTTCATTCTATTCAGCCTCACTATCCCTCCCTTTGTCTTTCTACGCTCGCTGATGTACCTATAAAAGGTTTTATCCCCCTTCTTAACTGAGTTGGCTATCTTTTCCTCAGTTTGAGTCTTTGCTATTCTGACTTCCCTCCCTGCTTCCTTCTGCCTTAACTGGTACAGCTCTCTGTCCTGCTCCTTCTGTGTTTCCTTATACTTCCGGAATGCTATCTTTTTCTTCCTGACTTTCACAGCCACCTCTTTTGAGAACCACAGTGGCTTTTTCTTTCATTTGATTTGTTTATTTGCTTCACACAAAGGCTTGTTGCGCTGTGATGGCAGTTTTGATGTTTCCCCATTGTTGCTCCACCCCTCCTTCTAGCCTGTTTGCTAGTGCTTTTCTGAGGCACTCTCCCATTTTGCCAAAGTCAGCCCTCCTGAAGTCCAGTACCCTCACTTTTGTATGGCTTGACTCTGTAGCTGAGTTTAACGTGAACCACACTGTTTGATGGTCACTTGTTCCCCAGATGGCAACCCACTTCTAGATCTGAGATCCTCCACTGCCCCGTTTGAGAGTACGAGGTCTAGATTGCTCCCTCACAGTGGGTTCGAAACAAGCTGTTTGAGCCTGCCACCTGTAGGGCATCAAGAATGGCCCTGCTCTTGGATGTGGCTGCAGCAAATGTGCTCAGTTAACATCTGGCATATTCAGGTCTCCCATCAACAGTATCTCCCTTTCTCTGTCATTCTAAGAATGCCTTCTATCATATCCTTGTCCATTCCCTTCCCCTGACATGGGGGGTCTGTACACAACCCCTGTGTGGAATGTGGTGCCCTTTCCAGTCTCCAAGGTGACCCACAGTGCCTCCTCTCCTCCCTGTTTACTCTTTTCTTCAGTTGTTTTTATCCCTTTCTTCTCATGCACATTTTAATGTGTGAGAGCCATGAACTAAAGGTGAAAAGTTCTGGCACCCTAAGAATATTAGGGATGGCACTCTTACAGACTCTTACTGTTGTGAAAGAGCTGTCAGGGAACATAGTGTATACATGTTTTATACTATCACAACACCTCCACTGTCATTGCCCAGTTCACTAGTGATGTAAAATCTAATATGGGCAAAGGTATGTTCTCCGGGGTTATTTTCATCCACTTTACTAAGGCATTTGACCTTGTCAATCACTCCCTCGTGCTACACAAATTGGCATCCCTCGGAGACTCCACCTCTGCCTCAGAGTGGTTCTCTACCTTTCTTTGTGGACGTCAACAATTCATTTTGTTTAATAAAACCCTCCCTACCCCTGCCACTATTAATGTCAGCATTCCCCAAGGTTCCATCCTGGGCCTGCTTCTATTCTCTAACTTTGTCAGTGATATCCTTAACACCCTTTCCCACTGTCATGCTCTTACAAATGCTGACGACTTGGTGCTCTAAGTCCCTGATTGATATTAATATCAGGCTCGCCTCTGACTTCCATAAAGTCCAAAACTGGCTGATCCAAAATTGCCTTGTACTGAATGCTGGCAAGACCCAGGCCATGTTCTTTGGGTTTCCTCAAAAGGTTCGGGCTTGCACAACTGGTCTTGACACCCAATATTTCAATGGCTCCCTCGTCTCTGTGATCAACCATTTCAGATACCTACGTGTTACATTCGACTCTGCCTTGGATTTCTTGCAGCACATCTCAAACATCTGCAAGTCCATAAATACCAAACTCAGACTTGCATATAGGATCCAATATGCCCTCACTTCTGCGGCCAGGGTCGCTACTGCCCAGGAAGTCCTACTTCCCATGCTATGCTATGGGCTTACCTCCTTTTATGAAGCTAACATAAGCTGCTTCCACAAATGGAATGTCTCCTATAACAATGTGTGGAGGTTTGCCCTATCGGCTCCTTGACTTACCCACCACTGCTCACTGTATTCCAATCTAAATTGCCCCCCCCCCCACCAAAACGCCTCTATATTCTATGCTGCTCAACTTGATAACATCCTTAGGTCCTCTATACCTGCTTCTCTGTTCACTCCTGCTGACACTGCCTACCCTCTACTCTCTAAACATCAGGCCCTCCTGGTGTTCCTAAGTGCTCCTCTAAAATGGGTGTGCAGGCATTTGCCCACTTCGCCCCTAGAGCTTGGAACTCTTTACCCTCTCATCTTAGGGTCTGCCAGTCCCACCTCACATTCAAAAGAGAAGTATTCAATTATCTTAGCTCCTGTGAAGTATGCGCCTGCACCTCACTTATTTCCTAAGACTACACTTGACATCTGTTCCTTCCCCTTAATTCCCTAGGTATGTTCATTTTCCTCACACTTTTGTTGTCTTTTGGCTCTTTGCCTGCCTTGGTTATTTGGTAATTTTGGATGTTTCTGCCAGTACCTACATGATGCACTATTCTTACTGTTTTGCTGATTCACGTCACTTGTTACCATTACAGAGTCTACTTATTTTCAACTTAGCTCCACTTATTGATGGTTCATCTTGCTTTTTGCCTGTTTATGGCTAATGCTATACAGTATGTCTGTATCAGTTATTTGTCCTGTTATCACTGTTTATCCATTTTGGCTTCTGTTTTGTGGATTCTTTATATGCTTTTCTTGTACATTCTAGTTGGTTTTCATGTCTCATTGTATTTATTGTTAACCCTGCTCTTTTAATCTCCCAAGCTGTGCCTGAAAATAGGAATTTTATCTGTCTAGTGCACTTACCTGGTCAGCCAGTACTAAATAAATAATACATTGAGGGCCGCCAGATTTTTAGTGTTCTGATTTACATATGTTTCCATTTCATTTTTCATATTTATTTTCTTAACTGGGATAGGGCACTGGAACAAGTCCTTTTTCAGGCCCAGCCCAACAAAAATACAAACATCATATGCAAAATTAACAACAAAGAACTGTACACATTTGCAATTAACAATTACAAATGGCAAAAGACTTTAAATATTGCTTAAAATTAAAGTTTAAACAGATTCAATGAAGAGGAGGCATGGAGAGAATCAGGCAAGTTATTCCAAAATATAGCAGCAGCAACAGAAAATGAAAGTGATCCAGATTTAGATTTGCAAAAAATAGATTGCAATACAGTACTGTGAGATTACCTCAAATAAACAAAGGGGTGCTGAGTCGACACCAAGTCAGTTAACAGAAACGTTGGGTATAAAAAAAACAGCTTTAAATATTTGACAGCCAAAATAATATGCTATTTTAGATCTAGGAGCTAATCAAGATAAATTGGAGCACAATAAACAATGGCGAGTTTGATAAGATGAATCCAAAACAAAACGGCAAATACTATTATATGCAACAGTTAACATTTTAGTTTTCTTACTACCAAGACTGCAATATAGGCTACCACAATAGTCAAAATGAGGCATAAGGGTACCCTGGGCAATTGATTTACGAACCTCCATAGAAAAAAAAAACGTTTAATCATATAAAGTACCCCCAGTTTCCGATTTATGATACAACAAGTAGAAACAACTTGAGAGTTAAATTATAAACATATGATGACACACTCACTGAATGACATAAATATAATTTGACTTTCAAACTACTTTAAACTTTTTTAAAGCAGGAATATTTCTTAATCGACAAAAATGTTATCATTTTAGTTCCTTTTAGTAATACTGTATTTATGACAGCCTTAGATTTATCATCAGTGTATTTTAATTTCCTCAGATATCTTTTTAAGACCACTCTGATTACTAGAAAAGCAATTTTAGGAGGTGCGCACCAAAAATCCTTTTAAGGTGCTACCTGTCCAATTGTAAAAACACAAAAAACAGTAATACAGTACACCCACCAAAGAGAGAATCTTTAACAAATGTATTGGGGAACACAGAGCAAACACCCTTACATATTGCCTTTTATGATTGAGGCCTCATCAAGGGGCCACATTAGGTGTGGGGCATGGATGATAGACACTCCACTTTACTTCAGGATTTGACTAAGAGACCCACCTTTACAGTACACTTCATCTTATATTATCTCAGAGACTCTTATCCGTTCATCTAAATATCCATCACATAATGAAACCACAGCCAAAAGGTTTTCCTAAACGGAGAAACATTCATGTGGTACACAGAATACAGCACCTTGAATCGTCATAAGATTGATACATATACATCTGATGCAGATTTATAGGTCATGGCACAACTTGTATGCTGTACCTTATTAGGTAAAAGAATGTGCCAGAAAAGTTTTCTGAGGGTGTCTCCAGACCAAATAGCTGAAATATAATATAAGTGAAGATGCACTGTGCTTTAATGCCATTCTTGAAAGCAAAATTCTTGTACAGGAAGACTTCTGTAAGACACTGCATTTTGTTGAAGCTGGTGGGTGGCATTGCATCACTGGTCTGGTTTCTGAGTTTTTGGGCCTCCTGCACTTTCAGGAGACTGTCACACAGCCTGAAAATAATGTAGGTGGGGGAATAACATAGTCCGCTTTTATGTGCCGCAGACTTTACCGAGACAGAGTACATCAGAGTGGTACATTATGATAGCTTTCCAATATATTTCCCAGATGCATCTTCCCATCATCAAAAAGTCAATATGCTGCCCAGCCTCACGGACATAAAATTTCTCTGCTACTTAACTATAATTCAAACAGAAGGAAATCCTGTTACAGTACAAATCATCATCTGACAGAACCGTAAATATGCTGTTGTTTGCCACATACAAAGACACTTTTGCCTGTGACCCTTCCTGAAATGGGAACAGCAATGCATTAAAGAAAGACAATCAGACTTGGTGCATTAAGCATGTGCCTTTAAAGATGCAAGCATTTATTGTGACAGAGGCCCCAAAACAGAGATCCCATGCTTTATTTATTTGTATCTAAAATAGAAAGGAGTGCAGAGTGACTCAAAATATCATAACCTTCGCATCAGTATTCTTAAAACTAAAATGGAAGTGAAATATGTAGCAACAAATTCCAGTGCACAAGACGAATCAGGCATTAACATATACTGACGCAAAATGGGAGAACTGTTGCTTCAAAGCACATTGGGGTACTGCGTACTTTGTTGCTTTCTTTAGATACAGCTTGCAATGTGAAGTCATGGCAAGGGACACTGGGCACCATATGCATATGATTGGGTCCAGCTATATAGCAGGATGGTTTTTACCCAGGCATGTGAGGGCCATCTTGGAAACTCTGAATCTCAGTACAGAGGTGGGCCCTTACTGTTGCTACTCTGGTGTTAGTGGGCTATATGTTGCATAAAGGAACCAACAAGACGACCAGATTCAAGATGCAACTCCTATCTGGCTAATGGACACTGCACCTGATCAGACAGCAATGAGTGATTAGGCAATCAACTGCTGGTGAACAGTGGGAGGCCACAGATGTTTCACTCCTCCACTAGTTGCACAGCTTTCAAGTACCTTTATCTCTCAATCCACAGCCTTACAGCAAGCAAAACCACAGCTGGTAGACCCGCATTCCCAACACAGTCCAGCTTCAACCCCCTCACAGCCCTATCCCTGACCTTCCCCATTCACAGCCCTCGTCCCAATCAATCAAAGCCCTATTGCCCACTGCACCCCACCATGTCATACAGCAACACCCCCACCTCACACACCCAAATGACCCACCCCAGCCCAATCACTAGTTCAAAGCCCCCCCTCACATGTTCATGTCTCCCACCCCCAACTCATCACCACTACATATTCCTGGGGTCTAGGGAGGCAAAGAGGACGCAAGTCCCCTCCCCCACCCACACAGTACTGCAATTGCTACGCAAGTGCAAATGTGCCAGCGCCATCCCATAGTGCTCACTAACATCATCCAATATGCAGTTAGGAAGCAGTAACATATAGCACCTGCTGAATGGGGTGAAAAGCCTTGTTTAGTGGACATTAAGCAATCAGATATGAGGCCCTTTGCTGCTTCAAAGGCGACAACACAAGGTAATTTAAAAGGGTTGACTGGTTCCTAGCTTTGTATACTTTTTTTTATTGACTTTGTTCCACAATTATTTTTAATGCAAAAAAAAAAAAACACTCTTCTGTCACTACTACAGTTATATGACAGAAAGCAGAGGTATTCCATGAATGTCAGTAGTTTTCCTTGCAGAACACCTGCCATAACTTGCAGGTCTCCGTCCAGACATTAGCACTTTATCAAATGCACTGTGCAACTCAGCCCTGGATGTACGATTATTCAATGCATGTCCCCTCCCAAAAAGAACACATCCCTAAACACTGAAGGCTGGTCATGTGATTCTTGCAATTGTCTAAGTAAAACTCTCTATATACAAGAACCACACAAAACTGCAGTCAATGTTTTTTTTTTTAAATACTATGTTTACTCAGGATTAAGCAGCAAAGATGCAACATCCCATTGCCTGTTGCAGTCCAGTTTCTTATCCACTTTTACAGAAGAGGAGGGACTAAAGCATTAAGAGGTTAATAACTTACTCAGGGTCACAAGACAAGTAAGTGCCTCTGGTAGAATCTGAACCTGGGTCTCAGCTCTCTGCTCTAGCCACTACACCACACTACTTCCATATTTAATTTATGTATTTATTTATTTACATGTCTTGTCCAGTAAAACACACTGAGATAATGAATATTTTCCCGCTGAAACCTGAGGGAGGTAAAGGGTTGCAAGGAGAGGGGCATAGACTATAGGTAAAATAAAAGGACACAGGCAGAAATGTGCTACATATACACACAAGGTGCTGCATAGATAAGATACAAGAAAAGCCCCAAACTACCAAGAGCGCAACATAAACCAACTCAGTAAATACACAGTTATGCACACAAAAGAGGACCGAGCAGTCATGATGTGAGTGAACTATGGAGTTGGTTTCCCGTAGAGAGGGGCCACAAGTGTCTGGTATGAATGCAGAGTATAGCAGACCCTCTACGACCGGGTTATAGGAAGATCTGTGTGGACTAGGTGTATGTTCCTTGAAAGTTTGGGACTGATGTGTAGGGGGTGGAAGAAGCGGACAGCCCTTGGTGAGGTGAGAGGAGTTTCCAACTGCGTTTGCATACAACCACAGAAGGTGCAGAGGAAGGTGGGGTTGGTGTTGTCATGAAGCTGAGTTCTAAGATAAAAGGGGACACAGAAGAATGGTGGGACTCGGTAGGGAAAAGCAGCCTGTAATGCACTTGTAGTGGGGCTAGGAAAAAGGGAGTGTTAAAAGTTTCTAACAGAATAAGCAGGTGGGGGTGAGGGATGAAAACAGAGGTGAGGTAGCAGGGTGGGTACCAAACCAAATTTTTGAGATAAAGAAGGTGCCATGGGAGAGTTGTCTACTCTTGAGGGAGAGATGCAGTGGCCCTGTTGTATATATAAAAAAAAAGTACTCCACAAACTGTAATTTCCTTTCAGAGGGTCATGTATACACAAGGGAATGCACACTCCTACTACATTAGAGCTTTGTACAGGTTTAGTAGTAGCCTGCTAAGCAGAGAAGGAATTAATTAACAGTTCTTTGAGATGTGCTACTAAAACAACAAAGTACTCTTCAGGGACATGGGGGGAAGTATGTCCAATGGAAGGCACTGTGAACTGAAAAGGCAGATGGGACCTTGGTTTAATGTAAAAAAGATGGCACACTCCGACAGTACAGCATCCTCCTAGTACTGCACTCAGGTACCTGCAATTACGGTATGAGCCCAATGCCGGTGCAGGACTAGAACCCATGACTTTCTGGCTCAAGGGGCAGATGTGCTACCAACTGATCCAGCAAGAACATTTTAAACAAGCTGTGGCCAGCTCAAGGCTCGATATGCACTGCAAGGTGTGTGCCTAAACCCGTTTCTTGTCTGAACATGATGGCCCACCCAGTAATAGAGTTACCTATTGATGAAGAAGGTTGGGCATCCACACTACTGGGTGCATCTACCCTTCAGACGTGTTATGGACAAACCACATGAGTAAAGGAAGACCGCAACAGTGCCTTCTGAGGAAGATGACTGCACTAAGAAGCATTCATTACCAAGAGAGGAAATCCCCCAAAACACCGCAGTTATGTGAAAATATCGCGAAGCTGTATGATACAAAATGACATGAAAACAGCACTTGGAACTGGTGTCATTATGGTACTGATGATGATACCACGCTTGGCACCGATGACAGTGACATGCTTCACATATGTGCAACATGCTCACTATGCATGAAGGGACCACGAGCATCAGCTTTAATGATAACATTATGTCCAGTGCTGACCTTGTTTGATGTCTGTGGCCTCTGATGTTGGTACTATCGGCATCAATGTCAGGTGTCAGCATGGCTCAGTTGGTAGCACATCTGCCTCTGGATCAGAAGGTCGTGGGTTCTCGTCCCACACTGGGATTGGACTTGCATCTAAAAATCGCTGGCATCTGAGTGCAGTATTGGGGGGGTGCTGTACTGCTGGGGTGTGCCGTCCTTCGGATGAGACGTTAAACCGAGGTCCCTTCTGCCCATCCTGGTGTTGTCCTGGTGGGTGTCCAGGTGGAAGTAAAAGAACCCACGGCACTCTTCGCAAAGAGTAGGGAACATTCCCGGTGTCCTGGCCAACATTCCCCTTCCCATAAACCGGTTCACACAATTATCCAGGCTGTGTGTGGGTGATGATGTGCGATATGGCAGTCACTTCACTACCAGTCTAGCATTGCTTGTAAAGCGCTTTGGATGTATGAAAAGCGCTATATAAATGCTGATTCTCTCCTCTCCATTCTCCATTACATCATGGCATGGACATGGGAGACGCACAATGGTTCTTTACTTGGTAGGCCTCAACAAGACCCCAACCAAGTCCTTCTAATTTCTGGGCAGTACTAAAAAGCCCTATCAAAGGCACAGTTACAGTATATCATATCCCTTCTCAAATGCCTGACTGTCAGAGCAATGCCGGACATTAACATAAGCCCAAAACACTCATACCTATGTTTTGGGGGCATAGAAGAGGTCATCTCTGGGGATATTAATGGCACTAAAATGTTGTTAAAAATAGCAACCATGATGTCTACTGAATGGAAAAGTGTGAAATAATGGTTACAGTAATAGATGAGAGTGGTTGCCTGCAAATAGTAAACAGAGTTATACTAGCTTAAAAATTACACAGAACTACTAATTATTCCTAAAAACTACAACAAACTAGACAAGAAAGTTAGTTGGAGCAATAAGAAGTCCTGACTCCCAACGAGACTGAAGTTCTGCGATGGCGGGTAAAATGGAACTGAGGTGGTTGGGACCAGCGCCTTTATTTATATTATCAGTGGGTATGTGCATGGTGCACATTCTGGTTCCCCTTGGGTCCTAATGCTTCCAACTAAGACCAAAAGAGTGGCGCTTAATGGAGGGAATTAATGCATAAAAGATCAGTGTATGTCCAGTTTCCCTGCCAGCCTGAACAGACACAACAGTAATACCACACAATGTACTGTAGTGCCCCACTTAAAGGATGAAAGAGATCGCCACAGAAAAATGGGACCAAACAGCAAGGGGCTGACCTTGTTTGCTGCCTCAACTCCCACATCACCAGATTTCACTGACCCCCTCCCCAGACAACTCCAGACTCCTTTCCTTCTCTGCCAGAAAGCAAGGCAAGGCAATTTTTATTTAAAAGACGCCCAATCCCGGAGGCTCTGGGTGCCATACAAAATAAAACAGACAAATAAACACAAATTCATAGACGAATATAATTTTTAACATTAAAATCCCTAAGTAATAAAATAAGGTTTGTCACAGAAATAAACTAAAAAGAGGGATGCCAGGAACTAGATCTGAACCATAGCACTAAAAGCTAAGCCGGGAAAAGCCCAGGCAAATAGGAGGGCCTTAAGATGGGCCTTGAAAACCTCCAAAGTTGGGGCTTCCCTAACCCATAGGGGTAGCAAATTCCACAGAACGGGGGCAGCAACACTAAAAGCCCTGTTGCCAGCCATTTTTAACCTAGTCCTGGGAATCGCCAGGAAGCCCTCACAGGAGGAGCAGAGGGGACGGACCAAGAGAGCCAGTGCAAGAAGGTCTGTCAGGTAACCAGGGCCCTGGCTGTGTAGGGCATTATAGGTGAGAAGACCCACCTTAAAGACGATCCTCCACCTGACCGGCAGCCAGTACAGTTCACACAGTACTGGTGTAATGTGGCAATATTTAGGCTGCCCAGTAAGTAATTGGGCAATTGTATTCTGCACCAGCCGCAGCCTGCAGAGAGGTCCTCCCACGACCCCGAGGTACAGCACTTTACAGTAGTCAAGCCTTGATGTCACCAAGGCATGTATCAAAGTGGGGAGGTCCAGAGGTGGCACAAGAGGCTTTATCCTGGCAACGGCAATCTTCCTAAGATGGAAAACAACAGGAGCGGACAGTGGAAGACACCTGTGCTTCCATCGTCAAACCCCTGTCCAGAGTGACACCAAGATTCTGCACCTCTGAGGAGGCCTTCAATGGGACAGATCCCAGAACAAGTCCAGTCTCTGCACCAGAGGCCATCCTATCCTGCACTCTGTTCGACTCCACCACCAATACCTCCATCTTATCGGGGTTCATCCGCAACTAGCTAGAGGCCATCCAGTCATTGATCTTGGCAAGGCAGGTGTTTAGCACATCTGCCGCGTTGGATGTTCCTGGGGCAAAGCACAAGTATAGCTGGGTATCATCAGCATAGCAGTGAAACCCCAGACCATACTTCCTAATGATCCCTCCCAGGGGCAGCACGTACACTGCCAACAACACTGGGGCCGGGACCAGGACCAAACCCTGGGTAACTCAGCAGGATAGGAGACTAGGGTGGAGGAGAAATTCCTCATCACAACTCGTTGCCTCCTGTTGGTTAAAAATTACCCAAACCAGCAGATGACAGTGCCAATGAGTCTGCAGAGTTCCCTGAGGCGGTCAAGCAACACACAATGGTCCACTGTGTCAAATGCTGAGGCGCAATCGAGGAGAACAAGAATTGTCCTTTCCCCTCGATCTCTAGCCCTGAGGACACCATTCTGCACCCGAACAAGCGCAGTTTCTGTGCTATGCCTCGACCAAAAACCCGACTGGAAAGGTTCATATAACTCACGGGTCACAAGGTGCTCCTCCAACTGAAGCGCCACTACCTTCTCCACAATCTTTGCCAAAAATGGAAGGTTGGAGATAGGACAGTAATTTGCCCTGACCTCCGGGTCCAAAGATGGTTTCTTAAGGAGTGGGCTCACCAATGCCTCCTTCAAGGCATCGGGAAAGACCCCCTCTGACAAGGAACATCGGATAATCAGGGCAAACTCCGGGCCAACGGTGTTGACGCATCTCATCAAGAAATGTGTCAGCACCGGGTCCAGTTCACAAAAGGTGTGCTACAGATTGGTCGCCACCTTAATGACCTCATTTACCTCCACTGGTCTAAACTCCCTCCAACCAGACAAAGCGTACTCAGGACACTTCGGGTGACCACTGCCGGCTCTGGACTGGCTGACTGAGGGAATTTCTTGCTGGATACCAGACACCCTGTCTGAGAAGAACCGAGCAAACTCTTCACATTCAGCATTAGAAAAAGCCTTCTTCGGTTGTAGACAGGCCGGACAAAGTAGCCTGTCCACAGTCCGAAAAAGTGCAGCTGGTCGGTTCTTCCCAGCAGCAATCTCCCTGGACAGGAATTCTGCCTTCTTACGGTTGCTTGCCCCCTGGTATGCATTACAATGCATATGCAGGGCCAGTTCAACAGACTGGCAAATATGGCAACAGTTATTCGAGTCACCAATACTTCCAAGTCAAACATGGGATGAAAGTGTTCTACTTTTTTTAAATTTATTTCTGAAACATTTTTCTTATTCGTTTTGCTAGTTAGCAGTTTTTCTGCCTAGCAACACTTTTTGTAATGTACACAGAAGCATGCTACTTGGAGGTTGACATATCTAGTGCTATTACTTTTCATTCCTAATCAGAATTGTGACTTCTCTCATTGTGGCAGCATAATTGGCAGAAAGAAAGAGGGTACTCTTGGGACAGTTGAGATAATAATGCTGATGGTAGTGACAGTCACTAACGGGACCTTGGAAATATCGTATATGATGACCTCAAGGTAGCAGAGCAGTGCGACAAGTCAGTCGGCAGGGCCAGTGGGATGCTGGGTTGCATGGGGAGGGGAACCACCAGTAGGAAAGAGGTGTTCTTAACACTGTATTGATTGTTGGTGAGTTCCCCACCTGGAGTATTGTTGTCCAGTTCTCAAGACCACATCTCAGGAAGGAAATAGACAGGGTAGAGGCTGCCCAAAGGAAGGCAACTAAAATGCAGCCCGGGGCAGCATCGTAAGCCCAATGAGGAGAGACTGAGGAATCTCAATATGTACATCCTGGAAGAGAGGACAGACGTGATAGAGACCTAGAAGTACCTCATGGGGGTAAAAAGGTACAACAGGGGAGTATTTTTCAGAAGAGAAGGTGCAGAAGAACAAGGGGACATGCAATGAAGCTGGGGGAGATGTAGGAGGAGTGTGAGGAAGTACTTCAGTGAAAGAGTGGCAAACACCTGGAACAGTCTTCCAATGGAGGTGGTGAGGGGCAAAAACAGTGGTGGGCTTCAAACATGCATGGGATAGGCACTAAGGAATCTTGATAGGAAAATGGGGGCGTAAGTAGCAAGAGATCAGGTATGGTCTACAGTGACAGTACAGGCAGGGACAAAATGGGCAGACTGGGTGAGCCAAGTGGTAATTAATTGCCAACAAATTCTATTTCTTTGTTTCTATGATGAGGTAGGAAGAGGAACAGCTCTGGTTATAAAATGATTACCAAGAATCCATGAATCTGATTGGTTAAGGGTCAGCCAGCACAACAGTAGCACTATCACTTACAGTTCCGATGACAGGGCTTGGGAGTGAGCCCAAGGCATCAGAGGGTTGGCTGAAGAAAGGAGGAAGGAGCATCCAGCAGACAACTCTCTTCTTCTGGGAAGGGAGGGCTGTATGGTCTGGCAACATTAGAACCCCTGATGGTGGCTTGTGGCCGGTACGCTGCAAGATTACATCTGCAAGGGAAGTCATGGTGAGACGGATTTTGCTACATCAGGGTGGAAGTGTGCCTGATGTAGCACGGACATCGCTGCACATCTGCTTCTCCCTGGGGACTCCTGCACAAGAAAACATTGTTCTGGATGAACAACATGAAGCTGGAGCCTCACATGCCACTCCACCTTGCCTCTCACAACTGCCGTAATCAGATTAGCATCTTGGTCCTCCTCCCTCCTTAGGGTCTGGCGGAAGAGGAGAGCCCCACCATGTGTGGCAAGCTATGGCCTCTCGGTCAAGCAGTAAGTCATGGGGGCAGGGGAGTGCACCTAAACAAGCTCCAGAAGGCTGACTAGGGTACATTCCTGTTGCCCACAGGAGCATAAATAGAGTTGCAAAAGAAATATGATTGGTTAAGAACTATTAATAAGGCAGGGCAATTTTATTTATAAGGCGCCCAATCCCAGAGACTCTGGGTGTCGAACATAAATAATCAACATACAGCAGTAATTAAAACATGAAATAAAACCTCATTAAAACCATGTCAACATTATTATACAGCAGTATTAAAAGGTTTCAAGAGGTCAGTCTTCAAGGGACTGGCCAAAACTTAAGATGTCATCAGCAGTCAAAAGCCAGGCTGAAGAGGTAGGCCCTCATCCTCCCCTTAAAAACCTAAATCAAGAGAGTCTCCCGGACTGCAGATGGAAGCGAGTTCCACAGGGGTTGGCCCACAGACACTGAAGATGTGATCTCCAGAGGTCCTGAGCCAAACCCTGGGAACGTCCAGGAGGCCTCCTGAGGAGGAGTGGAGGGAGTGAGCACAGGACATCGGTGTCAGGAGCTCTGACAGATAGTCAGGACCCAGCCCATATAGGGCCTTAAAGGTGAGAAGACCCACCTTTAAAAGGACCCTCCACCTGACTGGCAGCCAGTTCAGGGCACGCAGGACCAGAGTCACATGACTGTACCTCGAGAGGCCCGTCAGCAAGTGGGCTGCTGCATTCTGCACCAGCTGCAGTCTGCATAGGGTCCCTCCCATGACCCCGAAGAACACAGCACTGCAGCAGTCAAGCCTAGAAGCCACAAAGGCATGCACTAAAGTCAGCAGGTCCTTGAGCGGAATAAGGGGCTTAATCAGAGCAATGTTCTGCAAGTAGTAAAAACCACTGCTGACTACAGATGACAAATGATCTCCAAAGGTCAATCTGCTATTAAGGATCACACCCAGATTTCACACCCTCAGAGAAGCCACCAGCTGAGCAGACCCCAGAACAAGTCCAGAGTCAGCCCTTGGTGGCAACTCATCATGTCCGCGACCAAGCTTGATCACCAGCACCTCCGTCTTAGCTGGGTTAAGTCTCAGCCAGCTGGAAGCCATCTAGTCATTGATTTTAGCCAGACAGTTGTTAAGCACATTGGCAGCTCCTGATGTTCTGGGTGCAAAAGACAAATACAGCTGGGTATCATCTGCATAGCTGTGAAATTCCACACTGTATTGACGAATGATTTGGCCCAGGGGCAGCATATACACTGCGAACAGCATCGGCGACTGATCGAGCCCTGTGGTACTCCACAGGACAGAGGCATTAAGGAGAGGAGAAATTCCCCATCACCACCCGCTGCACCCTGTTCGAGAGATAGGACAAACCATCTGATGACTGCACAGGCGAGTCCACAAAACTCAGAGACGATCAAGAAGCACGACGTGGTCCACAGTACTAAAGGCTGAGAAGAAGTCGAGGAACACAAGAACTGACTTGCCTCCTCCATCTCTAGCCCTGAGCACATCATTATGCACTCTCACTAGAGCAGTTTCAGTGCTATGTCTGGCCCGAAAACCCAACTGGAAAGAGTCATGGATGTCCAAGGACACCAGGCGATCCTCGAGCCACCAATTTCTCAACAACCTTGCTCAAAAAAGGCAGATTGGAGATCGGATGGTAGTTTGCCAGGACATCTGGGTTGAGGGATGGTTTCTTTAGGAGGGGCTTCACCACTGCTTCTTTCAGAGCAACTGGGAAGACCCCCTCTGCCATCAAGCACCTGGCAATCCTGGCAAACACTGGGCCAACGACATTGACATATCCCATTCAGAAATGCGTCGGTGCTGGGTCCAGTTCACAAAAGGTGTGCTTCAGCTCTAAGAACACCGTAGTCACTTCAGACACCTCCACTGGCCTAAACTCCTCCCAGGCAGACTGAGTGACTCAAACTCCCAACCTGATCACTGGGAGGCAAGGGCCTCCCTGGCAGAATCCCCGAACGGATGGCTGCTACTCTGAGGAAAAACAGAGCAAACTCTTCACATAAAGTGGTTGAAAAAGCTTTTTTTGGCCGAAGACAGGCAGGATGAAAAAGCCTGTCCACAGTCTGAAGCAGCTGAGATGGTCTGTTTTTCTCTGCAGCAATTTCCCTGGACAGAAATTCTGCCTTCTTACAGGAAATTGCCCCCCTGGTACTCAGCATTGTGAAAACATAGGGCCAGCCGGGTCTTCTGCCAGCAATGCTCCAACTTTTGACCCCTGATCTGCATCACCTTGAGGTCCCCATCAAACCAGGGGGATCTCACGTGACAGGATCTGGGCTGTATATAGACTGGTGCGATGGCATCTAGAGCTTCGGCAACCACCCTGGTATAGGTGGCCACCACCACTCCAGTGGCAATCGCACATGCTGCATCAACCTTAGATAGATCAGCCAACGCCAACAGTCCCTCTGGATCCAAGTCCTTTAAGGGGCGACAGCTGGCCAGCTCCACAAGGGAAGGACTTTCCGGGGGGGGGGGGCCCCCAAACCTGAACTCCACGGTGCAGTGATCAGACCAAACGACCTGATCAATCTTAAGGTTGTCAACCTCAAGACCCAGCTGGAACACCAAATTGCGTGTGTGGCCATGTTGATGGGTAGCAGAAGCAACCGCTTGTGACAGACCCAGTGGTTGCATCAACTGGATGAGGTCATAACGAAAACGCGAGGATTCATCGTGGATCCAGGCACTGAAATCCCCCAAGATTAGACACCCAGGGGAAGCCAACACCTGGCTGACAACAAAGTCCACTACTTCCTGCAGGAATCCTCCCCCCACCCCAGGAGGGTGGTAAACAAGGAGAATCCTAAAACCTGCATCCCCACGCACAGTGACGTACTCAAAGGATCAGGTGTTACCAACTGGGTGCACCAAGAAGCCCAGGCTGGATCGAAAAACAATGGCCACGCCCCCACCCCTGCGATCCTTCCATGGATAGTGCGCCACAGTGTATCAGGCAGGGATCAGCAGCCTCAAAAACTGGGCCCGGATCGTCACCCAACCAGGTCTCCGTGATGAATGCCAAGTCGACAGAAAAAGTCAAGTCCACATAAATAGTGGTCTTATTCTTCATCGACCTAGCATTGCAAAGCACTGCCTGAAGATAATTATAGAGGACGGAGCCGGTCCTCTAGCCACCCGCCCAGTCGGTCCGGTGGGAGCCCTGGGTATGGCGACCAAACATGTCAGGCTTCTCCCTAGGCTCCGTTTGCACCCAGGGTGTCTCCTGCACCAGACAACCTCGATGCTGCTCACCACCCCCTGCTCAGCTGCCCTCAGAACTTGACAAACCAATTGCCTCCTAGTAATACCGACCTCCCTGCAGTACCTCGCTGCAGTATCAGAAACTGGTACACCAAAAATCATAGTTTGCCACTTGTTTTGACAGCCGAACCCAAGTATCACAGAACATTCCTATACCATCCACCACTGAGCTGCCAAATACCTTCCCCTCTGTGCTAAACAGCAGTTCTGTACAATAATCTGTTTATATCTTGCCTTTACTTTTGTAAATGAAAATTTTTCAGTACTGCATGCCAGAGCTGCTGAGTCACTGACTCCTACAAAGTCTTCTATCGGTCAGTGACTCAGTGAGGTCACTAGGCATCTGTGCAAGCATATCCAGTAACAGCTGTGTGCACGTCCTTGTCTCAATGAGCTGTTGACCATTAGAAAACTTAGCATGAGATGGCAGCTCCAGCATGCAGTACTGAAAATCTTAATTTATAAAAGTAAATGCAAGATATGAACAGATTATTTTACAAAGCTGACATTAAGCACAGAGAGAGGGGTTTTGACAACCAGGTGCTGCACATATCACAACACTACCTTTTTCCTCCGCTACATGAAGGCAACAGCAACTGCAACACTCTGTCATACAGTCTGTCATGTAGGTTTTTGTACTTTTATCCACTTCTTCATATTTTGCCAAGTCCCATTTTATAAGTGCAATAACCCACTCCAAGGTTTGTAGGCTGTGCTGAAATAAGTCACAGTGATGGGTACTTGAAGTCCCTTAGCTTTGCCTCGTGGCTCCAACGCCATAACTGTGATTTATTCCGGCACAAACCATACCCTGTAATGTGTTGCTGCTTACATATGTCAGCCTCCAGGAAGAGCACTATCCTACACATCACACCTCGAACTGACAGGCAGAAACATTTCTGATCCAGAAATGGAAAAAGAAAATGTGTTTCAGATATAAAAAGCAACTGCTGGCTACTTAGTGCATTTAAAGGTAGATTATAAGTGGTCACAGTCACTCTGGTTGCTAAATGTTGATTTCAACAACCCATTTTTTTTGCCTTATTAAATTTATTTCTAGTGCCCATCAATGTGATTCCTGCTGTCTACTCAGTATGCACAATCTCGACAGCTGAAATCTCCTCTATTACTGCCCTGTGAGTGACCCACAGACTTCACAGAGAGATACATCTGCAGACAGCAGCACTACTGAGAGCACTGCTCACCACACACTATGCTTTCAGAACAGTGTACAGACAGACTATGGAGGCCATCTGATTACGTTGTGTACTCTAGGTTCACTTGTACGGTTGTGCACACAGCAGAGTTTATAAATTGGCTTTCAGATTTTAAGTGTACTGAAGTACTGTATATCTGGGTGTGTCAGTGTCAATGGCTCCGTAGGTAGCATACTCACTTCTGGGGCTGGAAGATGAGATGGTCATGGGTTCAAACCCCACACCAGTCACTTGGGGTAATACCCATAAATGACACTGTAGTGCAGCACAGGGGGGTTGCTGCACTAGTGAGGCACCATCTTTCAGATGTGACGTTAAATTGAAGTCCCTTCACCCCATCTCTGGTCACTGGCCAGGTGGAGATAAAAGACCCCATGGCACTTATTGATGAAGAGAGTGTGTGTGTGTGTGTGTGTGTGTGTGTGTGCATACGCGCATGTGTGGGGGGTCCCTGGTGTCATGATCAATATGCCATCAATAAAAAACAGCTGCACACAACCCATTTCCCAGGGTATGCCTGCAAACAAGCTAGCACAGTTTAGTGTGCCTTTCCTGCTCAGAAGTTACAAATAAATAAATAAAATATCCTACCACTGTATGTAGTTACATTGTAATTTAAAGTTGAAAGGGACTGGAGGTCCACCAGGTCCATCCCCTTCCCCACTTCATAAGCAGGGAGCAACAAGTATGCTGTGTGCTCTGTGGGTGTATGCAAATGTAAATGTTAAATATTTTCTCTATATTATGCTGTCACCTGATCAAGCACAAAAGACTCATGATCTCTGTTCAGTACTATTTTCTGTGGCAATACTAGAAGCTGCATTTACTCTATAGAAGATCAGAATGTCCAGACCTAATGAATTGTACTTTTCTCAAAAGACGACGACATATAGCACCTGGTGAAGCTGTACGCCAACTAATTCAAATGTCTGAAGTTCCATGCTGCAGTTATTTATAACTAATCGAATAATAATGAAAACATTATTCCAGAGTATTATAAGACTGTGGCGCATGTAAGAGACGAGACATTCAGGGAAGATCAACATTTCATGCACATTATTCTTTACATGCCTTTAAGGCACCACTTTATTACATAAACTAATGTTCCAAAAGATTAAAAATAATATCCATCAAGTTAATTCTTTTATGCACTAGCCTGTAATTCCACCCCCCCACACACACACACTCTTTGTTACAAGCAAGAAAAACAAGGAGCAGAAGCAGAAGCAGACATTCTAAGTGCAGTTCACATCCGAAAAGCTCCTTCAAAAGAGGCCATACTGCTTCAGGCTAGCCTGCTCCTTTCCCATTAGTGTGCGTCACTTGCAGACACGATCAATGCCTGTCTTAGGGTATGGGTTTGGCACGCTGTACATGATCTGATTTCAGCTGTGCTAAACCATATAAACCATGCAACCACAGTTTACTTTGAAGTGATTTGTCACAGGGGCTTATCTTTACACTTCTCTTCCCTTAAGAAAAACACATGCTGACATTCATTGCCAGCCATCACAACAACCAGTAGTTGGTGTGGGTCGGAGAAAGCAAACATGAGGCTTATGCTGATCTTGCACATGAAAAGGTAGCATTAGACAGAGGAGGATATATCTGCACAGGGCTGAAATCGTTAGGCTGAACCCCAAACTGAACAGCTCTGTGGAACACTTGGGCGACTGCAAATATGATGCTGCTGTGAGAATGACTGCTATCCAGCAGTTCGGCTCAGAATTACACACCTAAACATAACAGAAAACAGAGCTAGGAAAACTGATTCTAAAAATCTTTAATCCACTCAAATTTGTAACCATTCAAAAGTTGTACACTGAATGCCTGCCTCCCCTCATTCAGACAGAATGTTTCAAAATTTACAACATCACAGCAAAGTTTGAACCCCCCCACCCCATCCAAAAAGTCAGGAGTTCCAGCCTCAGGAGCAATGATAGTAGAATAGGGGTCACTGCAATCACTTGGTACCACCAGAAACCTTGCTACCCTCTGGCAGTATGCCCAACAGGGGATGGGGCTTGGCCAGTTTGCTGGCGCAGTGGTACTGCTACTGATTGCAACACTAATCACCCTGGTTTGGGAACGAGGCCAGATCATGAAAGGGCCAGTTGGGAAGGGGTAGGATGAGCATCTGTTGGACTGCTCTCCTCCTCCAAGGAGGGTGGGTGGCAGCACCTGGTGTCATGCAGACTCCTAGTGGAGGCTAGGAATACAGCAGCCAGGGACCACAAGACTTGGCTGGAGGTGCAGCAGATATCAGTGCACTGAGTGTATGAGCATGCACAACTGTGTCTGGACGTCACTGCTTGAGTAGCGTGAAGCCAGAAGGCTCCTCCAAACCATATCTAAATGAAGCTCAGAACTGCTTGCTGGGAGGATGATCTCTGTTTCTCCCCCAGTGAGCCCCACCTAGGGAAGCCCTGCTCTGTGGGTAAACCATGGGCTGATACCCCATGTAGATGTGCGTGGAATGGGGTTGCCAGGCTGGAGTGGAGAACAGCCTCCAGATGGGTTGATATGGGGTACATTCCCACAGAGCAGTGGAGCAAAAAATTGGTGGGGAGCCTCATGCAAATCCTTTCAAGTGGCCACATAAGTGTTTGCAACAGTTCAGGAATGGGGTCAGAATTCTCCATGTAAATTACCTAAAATGAAATTCATAGCCTCATGGTGGCTCTCGATCAACTGGTCACACCCTGCTATGCCTCCATCATAAAAACAGAGAATCTGTCGGTCTATGGTTACCATCTAGTAACAGTGGGCAGTAATGTGGGATGCGGCACAGTGACCAGTGGTGATCGGTTAGCAGGAGTAGGACAGTCAGGTGGGGGTACACCACAACAGCAGGTGCTCAGGTGGGACATGGGAAACAGGAAGAGAGGAATCACTAGACTACCAGGGACACTTGGACACATACCAGGAAATCTGACAATTTGGCCAAAGCAGGGGGACCAATGGCCCACCAGGAGCAAAAAGAGAAAGTGCTTACAGAAAGGAGATACTTCTGGGTAGGATGTCTGCATTAGCAACAGTCCATCTGGTTTAGAGATCATGTGCCTGGTACAAGGGTACCCTTTGATCTGGTCACACGGGCAATTCAGCTAGTTGGGTGCAAACCTCATTTGCACTAATAGCTGGATTTCCAATTTGTACTGCAACACTAGCAAGATGGACTTTGTGTGGTGCCAGTGCCTATCAGCACAATGTTGTGCCCCGTTTCCACCCACTTCATGCTACCACCTGCAGCAACTAAGAGTGGGATCCCTGCAATGTGATTCTAATAATTAGGCCCTGTGATTAAACTGCACCTGGCAAAGCAACTTGAAGTCCTGGACAAAATGAACAAACGAAGAAAAAAAAAAATGTGGACCAAAATTAAAAAAAAAAAAAAATGTTTTGAAAGTTTCCAGGTTCTAATTCAGTCTTACAGGCTGAGCTAGAGAAGGTTCACATATTCCTAGCAGAAAAAAAATAGACACCGCTTATAACTTTCAAATATGTGCTGACATGTTTTTGGCCGGTCTTTTGCTGCAACCCAGCAATCTCCCATGCCAATGAGAACTTGTTAGCTGGTATGATCTAAGTTCATTGTTATGTGTGATGGGAAAGAGAGCTGCCAGTATACTTTCTGATAAAAGAAGGGATGAAGTTCTCTACATACATTATGTTTTTTGGTCGCAAAATCTGTAGAAAGGTTGATGGCCCTGTAAACAAATCTCAGCTGCTTCCAACCAGTTCAAGACAATACACCTTTCACTGTCACCAGTTTACTGCAAAATCATTGCCAGGCTGTTCCTTTCTCACCCCACTTTTACACTTGTAAACACTGCACAAGGCACGGACATAAGAATCCCTAACCACTTCAAACACTCCTGGCCATGCTTCTGTATTCAAAACAGCCTTACTATGTCTCGGTACTGTGCTGTAGGAGACTGTATATAGAATATAAACTGGCCAATCAAATGAATTACCAGTGTGACACTCGGCCAGCTGGTTATGATTGTGGTATGATATTTGTAATATAAAATGTAGTATATGACTGTCTCACATAAGACAGTCTGGGCTCATGGTCTCCAGGTTTCAGTGAAGCTACAGGATATGTAACTGGCCAGGAGATCTCTGTAATGTAATTAACTTCCTTGAGAAATTGCATATTATTACCTTTTTATGACATGCCTAGGCTTTTTGAAGTGCAAGCTAAATGTGACTTTATGACTTCAGAAATAGGACATCATTAAGCTGATTCCTGTCGGCTATATTGCACCTAGGTGACAGATTGCAGGGTTGTGAACCTCAAAGGAATTGGTGGATCAAAGACTCGTAATTTGGGAAATGAGTTTTTGCTGATGTCACCTTATTTAATATACCGCCTCATAGGACATCATGTTTGTATTTTTTTATAGTCTAAACGGAGGAGCTAGATGACTCACAGAAGGGGTGTGGAGAGAGACAGTTTAAACTAATACTTGTGTCTGAACTGTTTGTTATATACCATCTTGGGACTTGAGTGAGGCAGAGCTCTGATCTAACTTAGGCACTTACAGAGGTGATACATTAGATATAAAAGATCCAACTGTATGTTGGTAGGAGTGTGTTCTGTAGTTTTCCTTGTTTTTCTTTTAAGGGATTGTATGCTCTTTGATATATTGTTCTGTGTTTACTTTTTTCATATTTTTATCATCTTCTAGTAAAATCTTTTTTTTCCAAGATACTGCCTGTGTGAGTCTTCCAAGTTCTTTTTGCAAGTGATGTATACATAGTTAAGTTTGACAGCTGTTCTGAAGGGCTTGATGGTGTTACTAAACTGGAAAAGGTAAGAATATACCTAAGGTCTCTCGTAGAGTTTTAAGGGTTCATTTTGGAAGCTTGGCTTGGTGCCCCTGGCAAAAGATTGCACCGGAATCCCCGAAGAGGGTACGTAATCTGAGCCTGTACATTCAGTACACTAGCATAAGGTTCACAGTTTGAATCCCCCCCCAGAACTTGAGACTAAAGGTGATTCGGACCCAAAAGCAGACAGGAGGGTTACCCTGTCTGTTACCTGTTCACACTATTGTGCTCTGAGGTTGACACTTTGGGAGCAGAGGGCCTGACCTGCTGAGTGCATCTGTGACAACCAGCACCTTCTCTGTAACAAACTGATTACATATGTACTGTATCTACAAAACATACCAGATATACAAGTCATGTATGGGGATGCTCTTTATACACTAGAGAAATTAAAAAGTAGTAAACATAGAAATAAACAGAAAACTCTAATGTAAACTGAGTCTTGGATTGTCTCATCATATACCTTTGCCAAAAATCACTGAGCACTTGGAAAAAACTCTGTTCTTTCCAAGAGATCACGAAGAAGTTGGAGGTGTCTTTCTTAGTTGCAGCAATCAGACACAGATCACACAGTTCTTGACTGCTACTCTTAAGCCGTGTTTACATCGCAGTAGCACTCTGGCATCAGCACCACTCCCTTCCTGTTGTACTCGCAGCTTCCCCATCAATTGGCTGTTTACACAGCCTGCCTTCACAGCTCTGCAGGTCACTCTGAGGAGGAGCTATAAATTCATGGGAGGATGAAGGAAAAAAGGTTTTGAAGTGGAGCGAGCACAGCAAAGTGTCCACATTGACGTTTAATGTGCTCTCTCCAACACTGACACCCACAAATTTGGCAGATCAAAAAAGGATCCAAAGGGCATTTAAGGTGTTCCAGAAAGTGTCTACACTGCCGACTTTGCAGCGCCCACCCATGCATATGGGCTGATGTACTGTAAAGCTGGCAGTGTAAACAAAGCTTTAGTGAGTAAGAGAGTATGTCTAGGCCCTGTACCCATATGATACTATAAAGTACAGTTACGTAAAATCTTACCATAACAGTAGATCTTCAAGGAAGGTCTCTTGCAGCAAGTCATTACTTTTGGGAGTTGCCAGCAGAGGGTGCTATGACATGGCAGCTCTTCTAGCAGTTTTGTACCAGGGACCGCCCACCGATGACATCATCTTCCTGCTTCCTATATAAGTGTGGGCAGTCCCTGGTATCCTCAGTTCCCCCGCTGGATTCAGCTCGCAAAAGCGAGGATCAAGGGGAAGCCGAGGTACCAAGAAGTCCCAACCCTAAGTCACTGGACCAGAATTTGCTCTGTTAGAGAAGGAGGGGGACGGAGGGTGGGATCGTACTTACTGGAAGGTAAATTCCTCGAATATCTACTGTTATGGTAAAATTTTATGTAACTGTACTATCTTCCACGGAATGGTCTCTTGCAGTAAGTCATTACTTTTGGGAGAATCCCAAGCAGTTATGTTCATGTGGGAGGACAATCAATGATAGGAGACCTTGTAGGACTGCATGGCTGAAGGCTGTCCTATGTCTCGAGGCACTATCCAGATTGTAATGCCTTGTGAAAGTATGGATTGTTGCGCCTGGGTTATGCCTCCTATTATCCCACATACACCTTATACTGTATCCCTTGTCTATTATACTGTGATACTTCTATTTTGCACTAATATATAGATTTAGGCATCCATCATATAAGCATGAGTGCTAAGAATGTGCTTTGCTGCTAATGTATGCCAATGTTTACATCCTTATATAAGATTAGATCATGCATGACTATTATACTTCACTATAATGCATTATGTTTGTCTTTTACATATATTCCATATATAACCTACCTAATTACTGATATGACGACTCTGAGGGATCATCAGTGATTAATTTATACATTTATATATCTATATATATATATATATATATATATATTCTCGTATACACTATATATATATTCACATACAATCATATGCAGTTGTGGCCAGTCAGCACTTTTTGTCTAAGCAAGCTGACACAGAGAGAAATCCTTTATGTCTTATATTATACATAAGCAAGAAATGCCACGTACAGTTTGAACCCGTCAGCATTTCTTTTGTCCAAGCTATAATGCTAACCGAAGCATATTATTTGTCTCATATGATATTCATTAGTAATTCTGTCTCCTAAGTCATCATCCAATGGAGAATGACTTAGGACCAATTCATATTGTTTCTCATATCTGTAACTATGAGGTAATCTCTGCTGCTATGCTGTTATCTTAAGTATTTAGCCTTCTGCAACCCAGATCCATGGAGAGAGAGAGAAAGAACAAGATCTTGGAGAACCTAAGATCGTAGAAATACTGGAGATTATGTAAATTTTTCAGGAGAGTGGTGAGAAACCTATCTCCCTTGTGATTTTCTTTGTCACATGCTTGGCATAAGTAGTATAATAAACATTTATTAGTACTCTTGCTTGTTTAAAAATGTTTCTTGGCAGACTCCGAAGACATAAGAATCTGTATTATTAGTATTATTATTTACCCTACACACTAAGAGTGTTTAGGCAACAGGACCAGGTAGCTGCATTGCAGATATCTGAAATGGAGGTGCCTTTAAAGCAAGCCACAGTAGTGGCCATAGCTCTAGTGGAATGGGCTTGGACAGGTCCAGGTAAAGGCTTGTAACAAAATGTAATACAATTTACCAACCAGGATGAAAGCATACATTCAGCAACCAGGAGGCCATCGCGACCTGGGGTGAAAGACATGAACAGTTGAGACATCTTTCTAATCAACTGCGTCCAATTAGTATAGTAGCATAGTATACAGTGGACATTGAAAGTATGTAGGAGATGTACACCCTGAGTGGAGTAGTCTGGATAGTAGACCGGAGGCTCCAAGGAGTGATTTAAAGTATGTTCAGAGAATACTTTAGGAAGGAAGGAAGGGCCAGTACGAAGGACCACCTCATCCTTGTGGAAAATCAAGTAAGGTTCCCTACACATGAGGGCATGAAGCTCGGAAATATGATGAGCGGAAGTGACAGCCACCAGAAACAGGGTTTTCCGTGAAAGAAAATGGAGTTCACAAGTGGCTGCTGGCTCAAAAGACTCTTTCATAAAATGGAGAGCCCACAGAGTAGTGGGTCTTCTAATAGGAAGTTTAATATGTAACATTCCTTTCAAAAACATCTTAGCTAGAGGATGTTGGTACAGTAACGTGCCATCCAGAAGTTCATGGAAGGCCGAGATGGTGGCCAAGTGGACTTTGATGGAAGATTAACTTAAGCCGGACTCAGATAGTGAGGCCAGGTAGTCCAGAACCTTCGTCAGTGGACAAGAGTAAGGGTCCAAAGATTGAGAGGCAGACCATATGGAAAGCCTTTTCCATTGGGGATGGTATACTGCTCTTGTTGCTGGCTTATGGGAGGCCAAGAGAAAATTGGTAACAGGAGAGGACATTTGTAGACTAGTTATGAAAATGTCCCCAGGAGCCCAGCATGAAGGGGTAGAGAGTTCAGGTAGGGATGTAACAGTGTTCTTTAAGTTTTAGTCAAGAGGTTGAAGACTGGAATACTTCCATGATTGTTGAGGTAGAACACCACTACAGTGTTGTCTGTTTGGATCAGCAACTGTCTAGAGTCAAAAGAGGTTGGAATGCCAGAAGGGCTAAGCAGAACGCCCTCAATTCTAGGAGACTGAGGTCCACCAGCCCTGTGTCTGATACGGACCCAGGCGCGTGCTCCATCCTGTCAGGGATGCATCTGTGGTGGACACCTGCGGTGGAGAGAGGGACTGAAAAAAGGCATTACTCGGCATAAATTGGTGTCTACTGACCAGCAATGAAGAACCAATGTCAGAGAGAGAGTGACTTTGACCATGCCTTTCAAATATTTCTTGGGCACTGAGACTATTGATTCTGGAGGGTTCACTGAATAGTCTCATAAGAAGACAGGAGAGTGCTACCGTAGGGATGGCAGTGACCATGGGACACACAAGGCATGGCAGTAGTGTAGCTGTGACTACTTTCTACATCTGTGTGCATGATGCCAGAAACAAGGGTGAGGCCTGCCGGATGGCTGGACAGTAAGTTCTAGCTGAGACTATATCTAGGATGGCTCCAATATACTGGACACTGAGTTGGGGTCAGGTTGGACTTTGGCCAACTGACTGATCCCTAGAGTGTGAAAATATTTGCAGGGTAACATCTAGGTAAGACAAAGCTGTTCTGCTTTGAGAGGCCAGCTGTTGCAACGACCATTAAGTATTTGGTGAATACACTCAGGGGCCAAGGAGAGGCCAAACCGGAGTGCGTAAAACTGTTTTTTAGTGTTAACCTAACAGGTAGAAATGAAGAAACTTGCGATGAGCAGGTGGATAGGGATATGCAGGTAGGTACCCTTCATATCTAGGGCACAAAGCCAATCTCCCTGTTTCAGTATTGGCATGATGGAAGTCAAGGTCATCATGCAAAACCTTTTTTACTGGATGGAAAGGTCCATTTTTCTGAGGTCCAGTATCGGACCAAGGTCTCCAGTTCATCTGAACACCCAAATGAAGTGGGAGTGGAATTCCTTTTTTTTTTTTATACTTCAGATTTTATTCAGCTCAAAGTCAGATACACATACATCACTTTCAGAGAATATTCATTCACATTTTCTGTTAGTTCCATAACTCATTTCAGGAGTCAAATAAAGCTTGAAGAAATATCCGTTCCCGTGCTTCCTCTTCTCAAAAGAAAAAAAAGAATAAAAATATAGCAGCTCATTCTCTGTTTTTCGAAATCAGAGTCCGCAGAAAGCTAACAGAGTACATGTGTATTCTTAGTAAAAATTTCAAAGGTAAACATAATTCAGCACTAATTCTACTTTTTAATTGTTTTCAGGTATCACCAGGACCTACAGCAATTATACTCCTCTTAAAGATAACAGAGTTGCATCCGTTATCAGCTACCTCGAAGGCTCCAGGCCTCATCTTCAGCAGATCCTAACCCTACTTCATTTACTCTGCTATGCAACTCCTCGAAAATCAAACTGTTACTGGAACAATAAAATACTTTTATTTGCAGTAAAACTGTGTTTTCTGCATGTTTCTTGATTAAAACTCTCCTGAATATCGGAAATGAAAGTCAGCCCTGGGTCAAATGGGGGTGGGGGAGAGAGGCCTTCTAGTTTTCTGGTATAATCCTTTATTCAGGTAGTTCCTTCCATTAATTCCCATCTCGCCCATCTGTTTATGCACAGGGGCAGCAATTGTTTAATAGAGAAAGTAATTCTCTCATATTGTTTAATTGATTCTATCAGCATCTTCCAGTCCTGTATGGTTGGAGGAGAGGCTGTCAACCATCGCTTTACAATAGCTTTGCTAGCTGCCACTACCACGATATTCCACATATATCTCCCCTCCTTACCCCTGATTTCCAGTGGGTGAACACCCAGAATCAAACATTCTGCTCCTATTTCTATAGAGAGGTTGAACAGCTCTTGCATTGTTTGTTTTTTTATCTTGCCAAAATTGTGTCAACATAGGGCATGACCAAAATATGTGAGCCTGTGTAGCTCCTGACTCCCCACAATTTCTCCAACATTCGCTAGGGGTCCCTGTCTTCCACTTTGTGACTTGTACTGGAACCCTGAAAAACTGTGTCCTCAATTTCCAGGCAAACTTGTGTTAGACAGGAGCTGAGGTTGTCTGCCAGGTGTTTCTCCACAACCTACACCAGGCTTCTGTGTTCAGCTTCACCCTTAGATTTTGATCCCATTTTACTTTTATATAATTTGTGGAATATTTCAAATCTTTGATATATTGTTTATATAAGATAGAGACTGCCCTTTCTTCCCTGTCTGATTTCCATATTTCCTCAAAAGTTATTGGACAAGACATCTCCGCTTCCCTCCCCAAGACAATAAGTGTAGCTGTTCATTAATGTAATCCCTAATCTGGTAGTAATGGAGGAGATCACCCTTGGTCCACCTAAAATTAGTTCGAGCTTCCTTGAACAGGATAATTCCATCTCCTCTCATTAGCTGCCAGGGGGGTGTACAGCTTTTGCTTTCTTGTTGTTTGTACCATGCGTCTCTCACAGCAGGGTTCCCCTTCACTGCCGTGGATCACCACTAGTACTTCCACTGATATCTTCTAGTTGCTCCTTTAGCTAAACCCATTCTGGTTCCAGTTAAGACGGCTTCTGTGCCTAAGTAAGGTGTTTCCGATACAGTCCTCTGGGGATTAAGTAAAAAACACTGTGCCTGCAAAGGGGGGATAGTGTGATATCTAAATCTATGTCTTTCCATCTAGCAGTATATATTGAATGTTACAGCAGCAAAGCTATCCTTTGTGGGTCTGTTATCCAGTAACCCAGAAGATTATGAACACCTAACCCTCCCTCTTCTCTAGGTAAATACAACGTTTGTTTCCTGATTCTATGTCTTTTATTTATCCAGATGTATGTGGGGCATGTTTTCTGCCAGTTTCCTATTTGTTTTAAGGGGATCAGACATGGGACACATTGAAAAAGAAACAAGAATCTGGGGGGAGCATTGATTTTTATTGCCTGGATTCTAGCATACAAAGAGAGGTGGAGGAGGGACCACCTTTGAATATCTATATTTATCTGTTTTATTAGAGGTGTGTAATTTAATTCAAATAGCTTTGAAGAATTATTTGCTAGTTTGATTCCTAAATATTTCATAGCAGGTAGGTCCCATCTAATCAGGAACCTTGTCCGCAAGTCTGGGGAGGGCTGGAAGTTACAATTTAGTACCTCTGTTTTGGTAGCATTTAAGGTGTAGACCGATAACTCCGAAAACTTATGTAGATGTAAAATAGGCTGAGAATTGTTTTCTCTGGATCAGTGAGGTAAAGAAGGACATTGTCCGCATAAAAGGCTAACTTTTGCTGTGACCTGCCAAGGTAAATTCCTTGTATGTCCGGATTTTCCCTAATACCCTGTGCAAGAGGCTCAAGGTAGAGGGCAAATAGGAGGGGGGATAACGGGCATCCCTGCCTGGTGCCCCGTCCCAAAACAAAGTGAGGGGAGGTGTGATCATTGGCTCTTATATATCCTTTTGGAGAGTCATATATTTTCAATATTAGTTTAATAAACTGGTCTGGGAATTCAAATTTAGCTAAAACTGTTCGGAGAAAATGCCAGGATGCTTTATCAAAAGCCTTCTCAGCATCTAAGCTGAGAAGGACTGCTGATTGTTGAGTATGAGACAGGTAGTCTATTATATGGGTTGTTCTTCTCATGTTATCCTGTGCCTGTCGGCAAGGGATAAATCCTGCTTGATCTGGGTGCATCAGTTAGGGAAGAATTTGCTGTAGTCTATGGGAGATGATGGACAAACATTTTATAATCAGTATTCAATATTGAGATGGGACAGTAAGACAGGCAGAGGGTGGGGTTTTTACCTGCTTTAGGAATAACAGAGATTACTGCCAGGGACCAGGACTCAGGAGGTTTACCCTCAGATGATAATAGTTCATTATAAACTTTTAATAGGATTGGTGATATTTGAGACCTGAGGTGCTTATAAAGCTCCCCTGGATATCCATTAGTCCCTGGACATTAGCAAGATTTAAAACGGGAGATTTCCATTTTTAACTCTTCAGTGGAAATAGCTTTTATTAATTGGTGGCCGACCTGTTTAGAGATTTTAGGTAGCTTTAGCCCTGACAGATACTGATCCAATAATATTTGATCAGGGGGTAGGGTCGGAGAGTACAGACTCTCATACTAAGTTTTAAATGCTTCCACTACATCCAGGGTTTTCTGGGAGATTTCTTGGTTCCGGGGGTGTACTATGGTTGCGATTTGGGCCTTAGCTCTCCTTATACGGAGCTGGGCAGCTAATAGACGAGTGGCTCTGGGGGCCCCCTCACAGAATTTTTGTTTAAGGAAGACTATTTTTTGTTCAACTTGGTAGTCCATAATTTCATGTAACTATTTCTTACAAAGGTTCAGTTTCTTATAATTTTGTGCATTATACTTTTCCTTCAGTTGAGACTCCAGTGCCACTATTTCCTTCTGAAGAGCCTCTTTCTTACTTTCCCCTCCATTTTTTTTATGGGCCGCTATAGATATTAACTTCCCTCTGAGAATAGCTTTGGTTGTGTTCCAAAGCAGGGCAGCCGGGGTGTCTGGTCGGACGTTATCTGCTATTGCCTGAGATAGCTGAAGGCTGATGCCAAGCGACCAGCATGGCATTCTGGTAAGTTTAAAGTAGTGGGGAACAAACCACCAAGATGGGCTCCTCCTGCAGATCAAGGTATTTTGCCATATCCTTCCCTTGTCATGTTTTTGCGGTAGAAAAACTCATGACTTTCTGTATTTATATCATCATTTCGTGAAATGATGGGTCATCAGGAAGGGGCGCTGCGGATTCCAGGCAGGCCTGCATCCAAAGAAAAGATCCCCCCCCCCAAAAAAAGAGGAGACTGAAGGAGAAATTTCAGCTCCTGGAAATCCATGTGGCTAAGGTCACCGGTGAAGTCAACTGGGAGCACTTGTTCATCAGAAAAATAATCTTCCATATAAGGAAGAAGTGACCAGTGTGTGAATGGATCCAGGTCATCATGAAAATTCCTAGGTGGAAGAGGAGGAGATCATGGAGAAGTCACCCTGCTCGCGTGGATCGGAGTGCCAGGAGTTCCGTATGGCATGCAAGACATACCTTACTATGGTGGAGACGTCCATTTCCTTCTGAGAAGGAGGGGAGAGGGAGAGTGTTTAAGACACACAGGGGTGTTGGAGGGGAGCAGACGTGTGTAGTCTGAGCAGGTCTTGCCTCTGGGTGGTAAATTCCAGGGCTCTGATCTCCAGCTGCCTGACCCATGTGATTGTCCACCAAGAGGGTGGAGGGGTTAAAACATGGCATAAACCATTGTCACAAAGCCCTATTTACTAAAAAAGAATATGAGGGTGCGCCGTCGACGGAGGGACACCTGGAATGGCGGCCGTTGACGAGGCATGTGACTCTAATGGAACCCAGAAAGGGATATTTATGTGACTTTTATAATGCTGGAAGCAGCACTGAAGAGGGAGTGAAAAAACGTCCCGTCAATGAGTAGGCAGCATAATGATGCACCGTTGATGGGGGACAGCCGTCAATGAGAAATAGGGATGCCATGCTGACGATCAATGAGAATATGAAGGCACCATCGATGGGTATGGCCGTCGATGAAAACATAGATGCATCTTCGATGGTGGTAGCTGTCGATGAGAGGACAGATGCATTGTCAATGGTAGTAGCAGTCGATGAGAGCACAGATGCAGCGTCGACGGTGGTAGCTGTCGATGAGAATATAGAGGCAGCGTCGACGGTGGTAGCTGTCGATGAGAATATGGAGGCACTGTCGACGGTGGTAGCTGTCGATGAGAACATAGATGCATCATCGACGGTGGTAGCCGTTGATGAGACTACAGATGCATCACTGACAGTGGTAGCCGTTGATGAGAATATAGATGCATCTTCGACGGTGGTAGCTGTCGATGAGGATGCTGACGGTTATAAGCCGTCAATATATAGATGCATTGTCGACGGTGTGGTGGCCATCAAGGAGTAAGAAAGACATAGAGAGTGAGGAGGGGTACTCCTGCTCTATGTGCGTCCGGAAATGTAGATCTGTAGATGGGGGAGCTCTTGCTGGATGAGCCCCCAGTTGTGCAGCATCTTTGATGTTGTTTCTCGTCGATGACTGCTGTTTTCAGAAGTTGTTCTAGCTGCTGTGCGAGCTGACTGCGGGAAAATGAACTGAGGATACCAGGGACAGCCAACACTTATATAGAAAGCAGGAAGATGATGTCATCAGTGGGTAGTCCCTGGTACAAAACTGCTAGAAGAGCTGCCATGTCACAGTGCCCTCTGCTGGGAACTCCCAAAAGTAATGACTTACAGCAAGAGACCATTCCATGGAAGATCTAGAGTTTCCCAGCATTCCCAGGGTTTGTTTATAACATTTCCCTATATGATATCCTATCCTAAAAGAGGCAGCTAGTATGTCACAAGTTTAATGACTTGAAGATCTCTGGAAAACCTTTCACATTGTCCGAAGAGAGATATGTCTTTGAACTAGCCATTTACCTTCTCAGAGCCAATGGCTCAGCAGGTCGCACGCTAGCCTCTGAGGCCAGAAGATTGTTAGGTTGTAGGTTCTAGCCCCACACTAGAAACATGGGGTTAAAACCCAGTATTGACACTGTACTGCAGTATGCGAGTGCAGCACTCCTGAGGTGCTGATGAGCATTAAACCGAAGTCCCGTCTGCCTATTCTGCTGGATGTTAAAGATCCCAAAGCACTTGTTAAAAAGAGTAGGGGAATTTTTATTGAAAAGGAAGACTACACACATATACAAAACTATTTACATTTCCACACATATTCATAGCAATACAACTATATACAATTAATCTTACACTCTTACTTTGTGTTATATCACAAGTCATTTTTTCTAATCCAACAAATGATTACAATTGACCCATAAAATGTTTTGCTTTTTCCATTGCATAATTCTTGACATCCTGCTGCATGACTCCCTTTAATGTGATTTAAACATTATACATAATCTCTATATTTGTAACTAATTTTTGCTGTGTTACTCAGTGACACTTGCTCTGCCATATATAATATTTAAGTACAGCAAATATTATATAAAATGTATCTTTACTGTATTTACCCCATCCTCCTATTTGTGGACCATACGTTACAGTACATCAACATAAGAGATCTGTTTAAATTTCCTTTCCCCTCACTCCAGTGCTATAAATTCCCATACACTTTTTGCATACTTACATTCCAGAAACAAATGTTCTTGTGTTTCTAGCTGCTGTATACATGCTGTTCTAAGGCAATATCTTTCATTTAGTGGCTTATGTTTATCATTTTGGATGCTTAGCCTCCCATAGTTACCTAACCATACCATGTCTCTCGTAGTACCCCATTCTGCCATGCACAATATGCTAACAAAATAAACCTCTGGTACCGTCTACTGATCTTCCAAGACCTAGCCTCTCCATCCCCTCGTTCCACACCTCTGCCCCACTCTCTCCCTCCCCCCCACTTATCCCCTGTCCCCCATCATCAGGACAGAAACTGCTTTTATCCTCTGGTTGAGACTATTTCCGTGCCCACTCCCCTGCCACTCTCCCCTCTGCATCCATAGCCATTTCCTCATCCCCTCACATTCCTCAATTCTGCTTACCTGCTACTCTTTCCCTTCTCATCCCCTTAGGTCCCTCCAGTCCTGCCCTTCCCTCACCTCCACATTCTTCCCTTTTCCACTCCCTCATTTCTGTGTCCAGACTGAATATATGCATATGCCATCCTTCTACACTATTGTCTCAAACACTTGTTCTTGTATGCTCTGTTGTCTCTTATGGATTTGTTTTCAAATATCCCTCTGTACTCAGTCACATCACTCTGTTCTGTTATATCCACCGTGTTCCACCCTGGCCCATCTCACAACTCCACATTGAATAACTTTGCCCAATTGGACAATTAAATATATTGTTCGATGTACTGATATCGCACTTGTAAAGAATGTCTCTGTACGATTATCTAAGATTGTTGCATGTTTTGTAATCTTTAAACCTTTTGTATTACCTTGTCTGGTTGCACATATATGTTTGTAACAGTTCAACCTAACCAGGTCCATCTTGCAAATGAGCAATGCTCAACGATGATTCGCCTGGATAAATAAAGATTTTGATTGACTGATTGATGTCCCAGAGGAATGCTGGTAACCTAGGGTTAGACAGCTGTTTTACTATATCATTAAACTTAGCAGTCAGACATTGTGAGAAGGCTGTTTCCTTTCTTTCTCCTTGTAATGCTGTTTTATATATAGTCTTCCTAGTGATACTCTGTAGTTGTGCATCCATTAATGTCCATTTAATCATGTTTTTAATGTCCTCTAATCCATACTGTGGAAGGTCTGAAATCAATCAATCAAATTTTTATTTCTATGAGGCGCCCTTCCAATGCTCAGGGTGCCTTTACACTATAACATTAAAAACTCACCGTATGTCATAAAACATATTAAAAAACATCCATATATATTCAGAATTCAATACGTTCCTGAGAATGCCTGGTTAAATAAATATGTCTAGCAGATTTTTAAAACCTTCTACAGTCTGGCTTTCTTGTATCTGGCGAAGTACAGAATTCCACAGGGTAGGAGCCATAAAGGTGAAAGATTTTCCTCCTGATGTTTTAAGGGATACCCTGGGAATCTCTAGCAATCCCTCGCCAGAGGATCGGAGCGAGCGGGAGGGACAGTAAGGGCACAGGAGCTCTTTCGGGTGCCCCTTTACCTAGGACATCATCCTCTCCATAGAGTTAAACAAGAGTCTAACCATGCTAATACCAGAGGCTTCCATAGCTTTTTCTCCTGTCCGTAATGCTCCCCCTACATTAAAGTTAAGAAAAATACTATAAAAAAAACCAAAAGTGATTAATCATGCCTATCCCCCCCTTTCCTGAAGCTTCCTATACGTGAATTCCCTTTTAATCTGATTCAACCTACTGCCCCAAAATGCTCACATAGATACACAGACACTGTCGGCAGATAAGGGCATATGGCCCACCCAGTCTGCCCATTTGAGCTTGTAAGTTCCCTTTATGTTTTTCTAGAAGTCTGTTGCCCCTTACTTCTGACCTCCAGAATTCCCTTATGTCTATCCCACACATTCTTAAATCCCGTGACTGTTTCAGCTCCCACCACCTCCTCTGGCAGGGTGCCCCTCTCTCCCTCCTCTGCTCCAGGGAGTATATATTCAAGTCCTTCAGCCTGTCTTCATAGTCCCAGGTCCTGCTACTTCCATCACCCCTGCCATCTCCCATACTGCCGCTGCTCATACCCCTACCCCAACAGCCCTCATAAAGGGTTTTAAGATATTATACTAAAAAATTCTTAGCTTATTTCAGATAAAAGACCTCCTGCAAGCCATGGTTGCTGCCCTGAAACCAAACATTCTAATTATAACAGAAACATGGCTAAAGAGCACGATTCCTGACCACTCAGTCTCCATTCTCTGTTACTCCATCCTAAGGCTAGACAGAGCAGGAAGGGGTGGTGGAGTAGCTATGTATATCTGCGCCTCCCTCCAATACTTCCTAGTCTTGTCCTTCTCCAACCCAGCAACCCATGATGCCTCAGCCATCAATGTATCCCTCCCTTTCTCACTCCCTATCTTTGTAGCCAGTGTGTACTGCCATCCAAATGTCCAGCCCGCTGTCTCCCTTGACCTCCTAACTTCCATTACTTCCCACTCTCAATGTGGTGAGCTTTACATCCTTTGCAACCTCAATTTAAATTGGTTGTCCCCAACATCATCTACCACAAGAAATGCTAGCAGTGCCCTAAACCTCACACAACTAATTACAGAACCCACCCACCCTAATCACAAGATCCAAAACCACTCATTACTTGACTGGGCCCTAACTTCCCACCCCCACAGAATCATCATCTCCAGCATCCTTCTGGATGCTCTCAGTGACCACAATCCAGTTTTCCTGGTCAGAAAAGTTCACAGCCCTAAATCCCCACATAAAACCCTACAAATATGGACTTATAAATCCCTAGAATTGGAACCTCTCCTGCACAGCCTTGCCCTCTCAGACTGGTCCCCTCTAGCAAGCACCTCCTCAGTTGATAAAGCCCTAATCTATTTTAAAGACATCTTCCTAGCAAGTAGGAATGCCTTCGCACCCCTAAAACAAATAAGGGTTAGGGGTCATCACCTCCCCTGGATTACCCCTTAAATACTAGCTTGCCATAGAGTCAGAGATCGGGCCTGGAAACGGCACAAAGTCTCCCAGCTTCCTAATGACCTTCTTATTTACCGAAAACTCTGTAATGCCTGCACCTGGGCGACCAGGCTAGCCAAAACACAGTACTTCAAATCTACCTTCGCGACTAACATCAACTCCCACTCCAAGTTCTGGAGAGTGGTCCACACCACCTTTACCCCTCCCAGCCAGTTCAGCCACCCCTATTCTTAAGATAAACACCACCCATGTTACCGATCCAGTTGCAGTAGCTACTGAATTCAACTTCTACTACACCACTTGTGCTGCTGAGCTACTCAAATCCCTCACAAACTACGCCCCTCCCTCTCTCCCTTCCTACTGCCTATGATCAACCCCCTTCTTCTTCACTGCTGTCTCCCCAAATTACACCCCAAATGCCCTGCTAGCGATCAACTCCTCAAAAGGCTCCTCCCAGGATGGCCTTGACCCTAAACTGCTATTTCTCTCAGCCCCAGCCATCGCCTACCCACTCTATTATCCTAAACCTCTCTTTCTCAACCACCTCAGTACCTTTCCCATGGAAACATGCAGTGATCCTTCCCCTCCCCAAAGGAGGTGACCCCACCTCCCCTGGCAACTACCACCCCATCTCTCTTCTCCCTACCCTTGCCAAACTTCAGGAACACCTAGTCCTCTCCCAGCTCACTGCTTATCTTAATGACTCCTCCTTTTTACCCCTTATCAATCTGTCTTCAGGAAAAAAATCACTCCACCACCACCTCCCTTCCTCGGCTCACTAATTCCATCCTCATGGGAATGGACAATGGCCAAATCACCTCGGCCATTTTTGTCGACCTGGCCAAAGCCTTCGACACAGTCTCCCACTCCCATCTCCTTGACACCCTATCAACAGCTGGGCTATCCCACTTATCCACTGACTGGTTCAAGGCATTCCTCACTGGCAGAACCCAATCAGTTAAGATCTCTGACGCAATTTCCCCACCCCTCCCGATAAGAACTGGTGTCCCCCAGGGATCTGTGTTAGGCCCCATACTATTCTGTTTTTCTAAACTTCTTGTCCACCTGCTCTCCCTTCTCCTCCACTTACATGTATGCCGATGATACAGTCTTGTATGCATCTGGCTCCTGCCCCACTGAGGCTGCATCCAACTTGCAGCACGACTTTGACAAAGTTCAGCGTTGGTTTGCAAACCACCAACTATCTCTCAATGCCAAAGAAACAGTCTCCATAACCTTCGGCACCAAGCAGAGACTGACCAGGTTTCCTTCCCTATCCTCCTTCCACACCCTTGATGGGAATTTACTCAAGAACAGCTCCTCCTTCAGGTAGTTAGGTGTCTGAATGGACCAACACCTGAACTTCTCTGGTCATATCGATGCCATCCAGAAAAAACTGTGTCCCAAGCTCAGTGCCTTATTCAGTAACTGTGCCTGCATCCCACCCACGACTAGGCGTGAGACTGTCCAGAAGATGATCCTACCTATTTTCAACTAGTGTGACGTAGTCTATGGTGCTGCCCCTATGTCCTCCCTGGCCAGACTAGATACCCTCTTCAACTCCTTTTGCAGTTTTGCCCTTGACACCCCCCCTCCAAACTCATCATTGTGATCTCTACCATGCTCTATCCTTCCCTTCTCTGACAAACCAACGTCTCTCTCACTGCACAAAATTCACCTCCAAGCACTGGCTGGGTGAACTTCCCTCCAATCTCTCCTCTGCCTTTACAAATGCCCCCCCTTCCTAAGATCTACCGACTGATGAATCCTGGTGATCCCACGCTGCTCCACCCTTACTGGCAAATCGGGTTATTCTTATCGCCTCCCAAAAATCTAGAATTCACTTCCCCCGCAAATTCACCACTCATCCTCTTGCTACTCCATTAACTCTGCCCTCAAGAACTTCCTTGCCCCTTCCTGTGCCAGCCATGACCCTCCCTAATCCCCCTGCCATCTCCCCATAGCTCATATTACCATATGCCTACCCCCTACCACTCTTACTTCCCTCAGATCGTGCTCCTCCTCCTAGTCCCCTACTCTCCCCTCCTCCTAAAGTTTTCCTCCCCCTTCTTTCTCTACCCTTAATCTATCTTCCTCCTGTGAGCTCGATCACTGCCTTGTGCAGGCAGGATTCATAGCGCATGGTGGGCAACAACTTTACCCCCTTTCCCCATCTCTACTTTTACTGCACCCCCTCAGTTACTGCTAAATCACTGCCTTGTGCAGACAGGGTCACCCAGCACACTGGTGGGGTACTAAGCCCCCTCTACTATAGTTGACCTCTGCTACCCCCTCCCACAACATCCCTCTCACAACACCCCCCCTCTTGCATCGCTATCTATAATTAACTCTCATCGCCTATAACCTGTGTCCTACCAGTACAGCTGTCCACCACCCTGCTCAGCGATAGGGATAATAGGACATTGTTGAATTTTAACTCCCACCTTCCCCCGATACCCCCACTTACAACACCTCTCTCCTCACACTGCCACACTCTACCTCTCCTCTCCTTCTTACACCCCTGCCAGTTAACATAGCCTAACACTGGCCTACCCCTACTCTTAATTAAGCACTTATAACCTACCCCAATAACCCTCTTATATGCACTTTAGTCCACCCTGTTGTCTCTGTTTGCCTCAAAAATCGTGTTCAGCCTACGTCCCTCTGTAAATTTCCTTTCCCTTCTTCCATTCTGCCCTCCGCAATTTTTCGTTCCCTCCTTCCATTCTTCCTCTCTTTACACCAAACACTGTAAATCTTGAATATCTATGTTACACTACAGGCTACCAATTACTAATTTGTCACTTTACCATCTAGTGATACATACTGTTGCCAAGTTATTATGTGTGTTCCAGTGATACCAACTGTCACCAACTGTTGCCAAATTGCTATATGTGTCTTCATATCTACTATAGTTAACTGTTGCATTGTTAGCCAACGTGATCCATCTATAATCCCTCCTGCTCTCATTGTATGCAAATAAGCAAATAGTATTCCAACATTGTAACATTTCTCTGTGTTCTATCCCACTGTTCCCTATTCCCAGGTCGCACCGGGAGACGGGCAACTTGTTGCTCAGCATGCCTCGCTGGTGAAACATTTCAATAAATAAATTCATAGGACTTGTGATGCAATCCCTGTACCATATTTGTTGCCCTCCTCTGAACCTTCTCTTGTCTAAGTCCTTACATAGGTAAGGTCTCCAGAACTGTACACTGTACTCCAGGTGGGGCCTCACTAGTGTCTTGTATAGTGGAATTATGACCTCCCTTTTCCTGATGGTGATGCCCCTGCCTATGCATCTCAGCATCCTATTTGCTTTACCTGCTGCCTTGTCACACTGTTTCCCTACCTTGAGATCATCAGAGATGATAGCCCCAAGGTCCCTTTCCTGCTTGATGCATGCTCTATCCTCACCCCCCAACTGATATGTTATTCCAGGGATTTTTGTGCCCCATATGCATTATATTGCACTTAAGAGTTGAATTTCAACTGCCAAACCCTTGCCCATTCTTCAAGTTTCTGCGGGTCCCTCTTCATTCTGTCTACACCCTCTGGTGTGTCCACTCTGTTACAGAGCTTTGTGTCATCAGCGAACAGGAAAATTTTGCTTTCTAGGTCCTGCGCAATGTCACTGATGAAGACGCTGAATAGGACTGGTCCCAGCATTGATCCCTGTGGTACCCCACTGGTCACTCTTCCCTCTGTGGAGTGACAGCCATTTACCACCACCTTCTGTGTCCTGCCGCCCAGCCAATTACCCACTCACCACACTACTGTCCTGCCCACACCCATATTCCCCAGTTTGTGTAATAGTTTTCTATGTGGCACAGTGCCAAAGGCCTTGCTAAAGTCCAAATAGGCCACGTCCACTGCCCTCCCCTGATCTACCTCCCTAGTCACTCAGTCGAAAAAGTCAACAAGGTTGGTCTGACATGACCTCCCCTGGTGACACTATGCTGCCTTGTGTCCTGTAGTCCATTGACAACCAGATATTCCACCAATCTCTCCTTCAGTAGTGCTTCCATGATCTTCCCCACTACTGAGGTGAGGCTGACTGGTCTGTAGTTCTCCGCTTCCTCTTTGTTCCCACTTTTGTATAAGGGGACTACATCTGCTGTCCTCCAGTCTTTGGGTACCTCCCCTGTTTCCAGTGATAAAATACTTCTTTCACAGAGACTTTTCATTTATTTCAAGGGCTTGTTCGGGATTGGAACCCAGGACTTCTCGCCCCCAAAGCGAGAATCATACCCCTAGACCAACAAGCTACTTTTCTTTTTGGCTATTTGCTGCCTTTCCATCCTGCAATAAGTCTATTTGCTCATCCTAAACATTTTTCCCAGTTCTCCCGAGCTATATCCCCAGGGCCAAACTCTATTCTTAATATAGTTATCTTTTCCTTGCTAAGGGTAAAACCAGCCAGATTATTTTCCCTCTGGCATTTCCGTATTGCCTAAAGTCACTCCTTTGCTCTTTTCAAAGTTTATTGCAGACCCAGACATTTCTGAAAATTCTCTTATATTAACTCTTAAGTCAGGATCACTAGTATCTGGTGCCAACGTCAGAGTAACATCATCTGCCAAAGCTAAAACCTTAATGGGAGGTAGGCCCTGGTTTGTTGTAAGCCCTTTGATATCTTTCTCAATATTAATTATCTTTATGAAAATATCTATCCCAAACACATATAGTACAGGGCTAAGCAGACACCATTGCCTAACTCCCCTTTTAGCCTCTATTTTCCTTCCTTTCCAAACATTTATAATAGGAATGACCATTGCTCTTTTATAAAGGCACTTGATCCAAACTATAAATTTCTCAGGAAATCCAAAAGCTTTTAGTGTTAAAAAGAGAAACTCATGACTTAGTTTATCACAAGTTTTCTCCTGATCTAGCCCGATCACAAATCCTTGTAATTTTTCTCTGTTGCCCTTGTGAAATATTTCTCTTAGCACTATCAATTTGTCCTGCTGCTGTCTGGTGGGGATTGCACATGTCTGTGCTGAACTAATTAAGTTATCAGTAATTCTTCCTAACAGAATTTTACTCAATATTTTCACATCATTGTTTAGTAGGCTGAGTGGTCTCCAGTATTAAGATTCTTTCTTGTTCCCTCTTTTTGTATAACAAAATCAGAATAGCATCATACATTGAATCTTGTGTCTTGCAGGCATATGATGTCACAATTTAGACCTTGAAGAGTTTGAAACATACCTAATCTTCTCTTTTCTCCTTTGATACCATTAACATTAAAAGAAGAGATGGTAAGTGAGCTCATAATGAGATAGAGGAATGGAAAGGACCACTTAAGATCATTCAAATTATAGGGTTTTAGATGCTCTTCTGTGTCTGGTGTGCTTAGCTATTGCATCCCCCAACCCCAACATCGGAAGTAATATCCATAGAAAGGGAGATCACCAAAGAAGAATCAGATTCCTCCTCTTCTTCTGAGTCCTCTGCAGAGTCTTGTTCTTCCAGGATAGTAAACTTATTTTCCAGCTTCCACGGGGGGCAAAGAGTAGGGGAATGTTTTATTATAACATCAAAACAAAAGAATTTCATCAGTGTTTACATCATACTTACAAACCATACAATATTCCTAGCAGCTCATGCAAGTTAAACAGGAAAATAAAATAAATAATATTCACTCATAATGCATCCCATAACCCAAATTATGCATTGTTTTCATAAAAGGGGGGAAAAAAAACCCAAAAATATAATACATACTATACATCTCCCTCCCCGCAACCAAAATCGCAGAAGAAGGGGGTCGATAACCCTTCCACCCTGCAAATTAGCGCACCCAGCATACCCTATATATTACCCAACTTCCCATCTTGTTAGATGATCCATCACATTATCACTAAAGTCATCTTATCTTATCTTTTAAAAATGGTACAGTTGTCCATTGTGCAGTCCACACATTGCAAAGTAAAGCCCTCTTCTCCAATGTACATTGTATTAATAAAACAGTTTCTATTCTACTCACCACTTGTTTTGAATCCTGATAAATTTGTTGTAAAATAAAACTTGACCCTTGTTTGCCATAAAATATATTTTATACAGGTAAATATCAGCCGTAAAATCCCAACATTATACCCTATTAAGGCTATTCGAATAACCCCCAATCATTTCTTCATACGTCAACTGTCTCCACACTGGATTATTCCAACTGTAAGATACTGTTTCCCAAAATCCCATCATATAAGGACAAGTCAGTAAAAAATTGTCCATTGTCTCTTCTTGTGCTATACAATAATGCCTTGGACACATCCTTTCCTCCTGAAGTTTATGCCTTGCATTGCCCTTTACACTGAATTTCCCATAACAGCTCAACCAAACCACATCCCACATATTTGAGGGGATTAATTTATCCTTTAAATTATCAAGTACCAGACCATGACTGCTTATAGACACACCTTTAAATACTGGGGCTTCAGTAAAGACTTGAGCCTGAATCATACAATAAATTTGTTTTCTGGGATGAGTCTGTATTTGGCTAACCTCCACCTTCCATTGCCGTATTTTTTTTTTATTGCTGGTTTCACATACTCAGGGCTACATCATAAAACTCCCAACAGATCTCTCCACCCCCCCATCCAGGCAGTAAATAAAGGCACAAACCATAGTGCTCCAAAAATGGTCTATGGTGAGGCACTCAAGGTCTCAGGACTAATCAAATTAGGATAAATAAAAGAACTGAAAAAAGGAAATAGGGTTTACTAAATTTAAACCACCCTGCTGCACTGGTAAATACAAAATATTCCTTTTAAAGGGATTCAACCTACTGCCACAAATGATTTGAAATACTAAACTTAATAACTATACCTCTAGTGCCTCCAGTATCGGATATACCACACTCAAAAATGTGAATATAGGAAGAAAAAAGTTTTAATTAACAATACTTTTTTTAATTTGGTTAGTTGCCATTTCTTCCACATCTGAACCATACTTGTAGCAAAATCCAATTTTAGTTTCTAATTTAAGAACCCATTATTCCCTCGTCCAAAATATAATCCCCAACTCTTTACAGGTTCTATAGAAATTTCTATACCCTGATACATACCCATTCCTGTGGACAAATTACTTAAAGGGTATATCTTACTCTTACTATTATTAACATTTGCTCCAGCTATTACAGAGTATTATTCAATGATTTTAAATGCTTGAGTTCCTGAGGTCAAATCAGCCACAAATAAACAGATATCATCTGCATATGCCACAGTCTTCACTTCTATATGACCAGTTTTTGGTGTCATTCCTCTAATACTACAGTCCCCATTTAAGGCAGGCAATAATGGATCCAAACAAAATACGTACAACAAAGGGCTCATTGGGTACCCTTGCCTTACTCCTCAAGAGACCGGTATATAGGAGCCCAAATGTCCATTTATCAATGGTATAACTGACGCCATCTTACAAATCACCACCCATTCGCAAAAAACGGTATACCATACGATACTAACACGTTCTTGATAAAAGCGTGTGGAACCCTATCAAAAGCCTGTTCCTGATCAAGCGTCAATAGATACCCAGTAAGAGGATCCTCCTTCCCCAGTTCTATCAGTTTCTGAATCAATAATCGATTATCTGTAATAGATCTACCATGTACAGAACATGATTGTGAAACCAAAATGAAATAAGGAGCCACCGCAGACAACCTATGTGCCAAGATTTTCATCAATATTTTAAGATTTATATTCATTAAACTTAATGGCCTTCAGTTTTTAAACAGTCTCCTATCCTATTTTTTATATATAAATATCCATATAGCTATAATTAGATGAAAATCCAGTTTCTTATTGTCTAATATCCAATTAAAAACCTCTACTAACACCTCCAGTAAGATATGACCAAACTTTTTATAACATTTTGCTTGTAACCCATCTACTCCTGGAGCTGTATTACTCTTCAAATTTTTTATAGCCATTCAATCTCCTCCTTTGAAATAGGAACCGTCAAGGTTTTAATCATATCTTATGGGGCCCTTGGTATCTCAATTGATCGTAAAAAACCTAACATGCCACCATCATCAATCATCGGGGCTGAATACATATTCCCAAGGTACTGTCTAACCTCTTTCAAAATATCCACTCTGTTAAACACTTCCCTCCCTTGCTGATCTGTTATAGATGTCATAGTTCTACTATCTACCCTTGCAGTACAACTAACAAAAGCATCTCCAAAGGCGATTTTCCCAGGCATACAGATTTTTTTGTTCCAACTACATAGACGAAGCTCTGGTATACTGCAATTTCTCCATATCCTGTTTTACACTCTGTACTTGTGTTGTCAGGTTCAGTCGTTGTGTGTTTATTATAGAATAAAGTCTAGCCAGCTGTGACCTTAAAAGTAAGTACTGTTTATATTTATTCAATTGCTGCACTTGAGACAGAATGCAGCATCCGTTGCAATTCATATTTCGTTCCTACCCACCTTAAACTTTAATCATTCTCCAACCCTGCTACTGACATCCTAGCACACAATAATTCCGTAACCTGCATGACAATACTGTGGTCTTCTAATAATGTCAAATTAAGCTTCCAATATCCCCTCCCATATGAAACTTTCTCATGCAGTCCCAAGGTAGCTGTAAGCATAACATGGTCTGAGGTTTCACACGGAATGGTACTAGTATCTTGAATCAAAATATTTTTTGATGTAAACAAAAAAAGTAATCCTCGTAGAAAGCTTCCCTTTGAAAAATATAGGGCCCCCACTTTCATTCTTAGTTCTACAGACATCCAGCAACCCTGTGGTTGTAATAATGTCAATTAAACATTTTGTATCACAATATTCTTTATTGGTGACAGCACCTCTAACCTGTTTTGCCACTACACAGCTAAACTCTCCCAACCCCCAAATAACATTTTTCACGGTGAATAGGAATGGCTTAATAACCTGAAACAATTCCACCCTTGCTTTTTTTGTTTGAGGGGCATAAATATTAATAATTTGCCATGCCACATTATTAACCATACAATCAATCATCATCGCCCTCCCTTGAATAACATCAAGTAGTTCAGAAATCTTAAAGCCATCGCCTCGAAACAGGATACCCACCCCATCACAAGTATCAAGCCCAAATGAAAAAAAAGCAGGGCCTATACTCCATAATTTCTGGCCTATCTGTGCTGAGCTACTGAATTAAGCCTAGTGTCCTGTAAGAGAACTACATCAAAACTGAGCTCTTTAAGGTGAGAAAAGGTAACCAACTGCCGTCTAGCATTCTTAATGCTATTGGTGTTTAGGGTAGTCACCCTAAGAGCTGAATCAAATACCATAGAGAGGGAACAACTCTCATCCCGAGGTACCCAACCTTAAACTACTCCAAGTTCTGACACCCATCCTTTTTGTCCTACCTTTAGTAGTTCTTACAATGGGGGGATCCTGGTCTGAATCGGATGAAAGCCTAGCATGTGACGACGTTTCTGAGTCACCAACCAACTCAGAGTCTTGGGTGTCTGTAGAGAGCATTTCATATTTATTCTGCAAAGCAATGAGAGAGGAAGCTTTAGCTACCTTGGGTTTGGGCGGTGATTGTCGTAAGCTTCTTTTTTTTTTTTAAAGAAGCACAATCTCGGGGGGGGGGTGCATATCCATTGTCCCCTCTTGAGCTGGAAGGGTTCCACACTCTTCAGCCTCATTTACCCTAGGGTTGGGCTCCTCACATCCTGACTGTGCCACATCAGATTCCACTACAGTCTTTTCCTGGGGGGAGAGGGGGGTCAGACCTCACTTCAGTCACCTCAGGTATCACCTGTTCCTGTCCCTCAGAAGGATTCATGCCAGGTGATTCTGTATGGGACCACTTCTGACCTGCTGCTTGTTTCCTCTGAGCATCTATGTCTTTCTTCTGCGCATTTGTTAAAATGGTATCCTGATCAGATCTATCTGAACTATTATGAGTTGCTCAAGGACAAGCTCGATGTGCATGACCCATATCATTACACAAATTGCATTTCACTGCCGCCTGACACATGTTACTAGTATGCCCATACTCCATACACAGAAAACATTTGAGCCTATCATATGCAGAACTAAAATGAGCAAATGATCCACACTTAAAACAGGTCCTTGGTTGCCCTGGAGAATAACAATGACTCCTATATCTCCCCAAAAATAAGTTATTAGGCAGATGAACCGGGCCCTTAATGGTCTTTCTTAACCGAACCTTAAATTCCCATCCCCCAGTCCAAATGTGAATGTCATCAAAAATAGACTGTGGTGTGCCCAGAACATCACACTGTTGTTGTAGCCAATAAGTAATGTCATGTACAGAGACAGTTTCATTTCAAAACAGCATAGTTATTGTTTTAACCATAGGCCTGGTCAAGGGTATGGCTCTAAAAGGTATCCACAGTTCTGAACATCTACATTTCTCATATTCAGTCCAGAACCAATCCAAGCCCTGGGGAGTCTTAAAGCTGACATCATACAGACTGCCCCCAGACACATGAATAAGAGTCTATATTTCATTGGAGAAAAACCCCAATGATTCCTTGATGAGTTTTTCCCCCCACATAAATTCTGTCCGGAATTGTCTCCAAACCACCCACATACTGCAGCCGAACTGCGTTTCTTCATTGGACTGGTGGTGGTTAATACTGAAATCTATCCCTTTTCCTAAATTCCTCCTTACTGGACTTAGCTTTATCCCTTATGTCATCGTTTTGAGGAGAGGGAGAGGGAGGGGGTGCTGTATCCATGCGTGCTCCCCATGAGGGCCTTTGCTCACGAGGCCCCTCATCCCCTGAGTTAGATAAGGAACTAGAAAGATGACGAATCTTCTGTAGCCCCTCTGCATTACTCTCCTCCACCACTACATCCTCTGCATGTAAGTCCAGATCCGGTTCATTATTGTCCATTCTTTCTTTTTCTGGGCCTGTATGTTGGAGGGGGGTACTGAACAGAGAACTTCCTCAGATCTTACATTCGTAAGGGAGCCCAGAATAGGGCTATGTTCTGGGTTGGGCACCCATTGCCCATTTTGTAATTGCCTCCAGCCTGCATCCTGGAGAGTACGATCAAGTGAACGGATAGGCTGCTGAAGCATAGGCATAGTACAAGCACTCGTGGTCTCCCTTCCCTTTCTAAGGCCCAGAGTCTTTACATTTAAGCCCCCACTCAAAATATTTTGTTGTGACAATTGTTTATTCACTGTGGATAACTGAGAACTCTGTTTGGCTTGTACAAGTCCCTCCATGTCAAGCGCTGCCTATAGTTCACCTGTATCACTGATTTCAAAGACAGCGTCTGATTCATCCGGCGGCCCAGTCTTTGATGCTCCTGCGTCACTCTTCTGTGAGTCATGTGCTAATGATGCCTCCTTGTCAAACTCTTGCTGCTGTTCCTCATGCACCGTCGCTACATTGGGCAGGATTTTGGAGCCGTTTGCGCCAGTAAACATTCCACATTCTCTACTGCCACAATTAATGTCATCGGTATACTCCCAGATTATGTTACATCAACCAAAGCTAGTGGTGCAGGCTGCTGTATTAAGGCATGCAATACTTCGCAATTCTCCAGTAAAACTTTCCTCAGCCAGTCTGTATCATGAGCCATTTCATTATGCACACCAGGTTCTACCAAATTTGAGGGCACAGACCCCTCCTCGGTTAATTCCACCATATTTCCGATCTCCAGGGCTGGACTTGTAGGTGTGGAGATCAACTCGCCTACAGGTTTGCCAGCAGACTGAGAATTCTCTGAAGCAGCAGCATCCATGTCTCACCAGCGCCCCCTACAAGAGAGTAGGGGAATTTCCCCAGTGTTCTGTAAAATTTCCTTCATTCTCTCACAAACACGCGTAAAATTTACCACCAACAGCTTTATCTGGTTCAATCTCAGTTGAGTTCCATTGTTGACCCCCCCCCCAGACGAGGCTGAAAACAGGCAGAATTGCCTAGCCCTCCTTTCTCAGTCAACAAAATCTGAATAAGTAAACTAAACATAATCCCATTCAGTTTAAAACAGGAGCTTTTTTCCCATGATGTGATCTTTTCCCACTGTGTATGCAGGCTGGGGCATCCCACAATGCTCACTATGCAGTCCTTTAAAGCTAGCAGACCATATTGAAAAGTCCCGCTCTCAGTGCCTGAAAGTCTACTTACCACTATCTTAAGGAGTGTTTACATGGCCTAATGGTGTGGATGACTTATACCGGTGCAGATCAGGCCATGTAAATAGCCTGAGGAGTACTGTGGGTCTCTCTGTTGTGGCACAGCACAATTGGTATTTTGAGCGAAAAAGTTTTATCCTGTATAAAAAAATAAAGTTATTTACTATTTTACTTACATAATCTCCTCCACTGAGCCACATCATGGAACTGTAAGCCATCAGCATCAGGACCTGTACAATGTGGGCACTACCAGCATTTCTCAGTTCCCCACTAAAGACTAGCTGGGAGGGTCAGCAGAGTGGCAGAGACTAAAGCCACCAGGAACACACCAGAGGATATGGAAACCTGAGTACAGATGCCAAAGGAGGCATGAGAGAAGAAACAGCTTGCAAGAGCAGACAGTATAGTCACCTGTCACCAAACAGGGGTGGGGGGAGGCAGGAGGGAGAGCTTTGACTCAATGGAGAGATTCTCTCGAAGCTCTTCTGTTATAATAGGAAAATATTCTCTCCCCTTGGAGGATTCCACTGAACTGGGGTACATGGAGCCCACTTGGAAAATCAATAGAGGAGGCCCACGGTGACACAATCATATCAGAATTCCACTTCAATACCATACACTAGCTCTGTGTTTGCATCTTACATTTACTTACAAGGCCCAATTATTTAAAAAACAGATGACAAAAATAAAGATTTTCAGAGTTTAGAAGGTGGCCAGGTACCCAGCAGAGGAGGCCCACCTGGAAATTTCCAGGTATCCTGGTGGGCCAGTCCAAGTCGATCCTGAGTAAGGAGGTCTTGCAGAACATTGAGTCCAAAGCCAGCACATCTATAAGAGACAATATCCAGACTGTAGTGTTTAGTACATGTAAGAAAAGTATGACAAGTGGCAGCAGCACAAATGTCAGCAACGGACACATTTTGAATGCAAACCTCTGAGGCAGCCACCCCATGGGTTGAATGAGCATAAACAGGATAAGAAAGCTGCTTATTGCACTTCTGGTAACAAAACCTAATGCATCTGAGCAGTCATTCAGACAGTCCCTGTTTAGTAATGGGGGAGTCCACCATCCTGGGGGCAAAAGCAAACAAGCATTTGTCAATGCCGAATGTTTGCTTGCTGTTATTGACATTGGTAGTGCAGGAGTTAGAGAGATGCATAATAGGAATGGCAGTGAAGTATTAAACTAATGCCAACCCTCACCCTCACCCTGCGGAGACTGACAGGCGTTTGGGGGTGTGCCTTTGGGTTGTCGGCCATAACGCTCATGCCATTCCACCTCACTCCACCCTGCAGACACCAACAGGTGTTGCGGTGTGTCTTGGGGTCTTCGGCCCTTATGCTCACCTCATTCCATGAGGAAATAAGTTGAGATGGGTGCAGTAGAGGAGAATGGGGTAAACATTGGGGCCGAAGACCCCAAGGCATACCTCAAGGCCTGTCACTGGCTACAGGGTGGGGGTTGGGGTGGAATGGCATGAGCATTATGGCCGATGACCCAAGTCACACCCCCGACGCCTGTCTGTCTCTACAGGGTGCGGCGTTACAGTTGGAAACCCTAACGCCCCGGGTGTTTGTTGGTATTTTCGCTCCAAATTTTCAACATGGGCTTTTTGGGACCCCATCTCATGAACAGCGGCACTATCATTTCATTACTCAATCCTGAAAGTTGATTTCGTACAACGACTGGGCCATTCAGTGCCACAGGTGTGAAAACACATTTTGGGCAGGATGTGAAAAATGACAGCTCTACTGTTCATGAGAAGGTGTGAAAAAATGGCAATGTTGAAAATCTGGAGTGAAAATATGAAAAATTGCTGACATTACGAGCATGCGTAGAAACCGCACAACGCACGTCTGTAACAAAATTATTTTTTGGAATCTTTTCACCAAATTTTCAACATGGGCATTTTAGGACCTACCCTCATGAACAGTGCCACTGTGATTTTGTTAATCTGTCCCAAAAGTTGATTTCCCACAGTGAACGCACCATTCTGTGCCACAAGTGCAAAAACACATTTCGGGCAGGATGTGAAAAATGACAGCTGTACTGTTCATAAGGAGGTATGACAAAATAGCAATGTTGAAAATCTGGAGTGAAAATGCTAAAAAAATGGCGAAGTTATGAGCGTGAGTAGAAACTGTGCAACACATGCTTGTAACACAGTGATTTTTTGCAATATTTTCACCAAATTTGCAACATGGGTTTATTGGGACCCCACCTCATGAACAGTGGCACTGTCATTTTGTTAAATCAGTCCCAAAGGTGATTCCACTTTGGCAACATAAAATCACCTTTTAGGACAGAATAAGCAAATGATAGTGACAGTGTTCACGAGGTGGGTCCCAAGAACTCCATGTTGAAAATGTGGGGCCCAAATTCCTAAAAATGGCTGCGATATCAACCTAAGTTGAAACCCCCCATTGACTCCCATTATATAGCTTACCATAATTTCTTCAGTTGGCCAGTCGGCTTTAAAGAGTGTAGACGTGTCTTGGTCCACAGAATATTGCTGCTCCAGACCTCCAGAGTTAAGTATGGGGTAAGGGTGTGTGTGCGGGGAGGTGGGTCCGCAGCGGGAGGGTGAAGGTGGGGGTGGGGAATGGGGAGACGACAAGGGACTGTTTCTTTTTACAGGGGGAAAAAAGACTTTGGTGACGGTTTTTATTTTATAAGTTACCAAAATAGTTAGGCACACTGGGGTGGGCTCCTAGTGTGCCACAACAGTGTGTGTGTGCGTGAGGGATATGCCAACACGGGACTGGGCACCTGATGTTGGTACTTTGAAATATTCAGGGCGGGGGGGGACATCTATCACCAGGAGGGCATCCCAGTGTCAGAAACAAAAATAAAAAATTATTTTGGCACACTGGGGCGGGCTTCCAGTGTGTCACATTAATGGGGGGGAGGGGGGATACATACTGACATGGGGATTGGGCACCCCAATGTCAGCTTTCCGGGGAGTGTGTGGCAGGCGGCAGGAGCCACCAATGTGGAAAGCTGTGCTGCAGCTCATTTATTTTATTGAAATGGTTCACTGGGAAAGGCACACCAAAAAAACCAAAGTGCTTGGCGTCAAGAGCCAACGAGAACTGTAACTCTGGCCATGCGCATTACTGTACACTGTAATGCACATGGCCAGAGTCTTGTCAACTGCTACCAACAGAGAGAAGGTGTGTCTGTGTGCCTGGTTGCGAGGGAGGGGGAAGGTTCCGCTGCATTGAGGAAACTGTCCATCACTGCAGCGGCAGATTTCTTTCAAGTGCAGTCCTCTCTCTCAAACTGTTGTCAGACAGCTAGCCGACTCATTGGTGCCAGAGGGACGAGCCCCACAAAGCGACAACTTGTAACCTTCCCTGATTGGAGAGGCACTTTTCTTCCAAGTGAAGACTGCTTCTCTCAAACTGCTGTCATAGACAGCTCACAGATTCATTGGTGCCTGAGGGATGAGCCTCATAAAGCATGAACTGCATTGGGCAGAAACTCCCACACCTCTAAAATGTTGTACTGTCACAATATATTTCTTACGCATGCGTGCAAGAAAACAAAAACAGGTGAGAGGATTTTCTACAATCCTTCATGTAATCCAGGTACTAACACAGCATCCTACAGAAGTTATGAGCCTGCATTGCAATTTGCGAATGCAAGCTCATAACGTTGGCAATTTTCAATATTTTGCCCCCAAATTTTCAGTATCGACATTTCTTCACAGCACCTCATGAATGTGACAGCAGTAATTTTTTCAGATCCTGGCCAAAATGCCTTTTTTGCATCCCAAAAGGTGATTTTGCAGCTGCTGCATGTAATCACCTTTCCGGCAGGAGTTGACATTTTTCTCTGCAATTGTTCATGAGGTGGGGTCATAAGAAAGGTATGTTGAAAAGTTGGAGCAAAAATATTCACAAACAACAAAGCTATGAACCTACGTTGAAATTTGTGAACACAGGTTCATAACTTTGGCAAATTTCAATATTTTGACCTCAAATTTTCAACATAGCCATTTCTTCACAGCACCTCATGAACGTGACAGCTGTCATTTTTTTAGATCCTGGCTAAAATGGGTTTTTTTTTGCATCCCAAAAGGTGATTTGCAGTTGCTGTGAAAAATCACCTTTCGGGCAAGAGTTGAAAATCTTCAAAAATTGGGCTCATAATTGCAAAAAAAAAAAAAAAGTTTAACAAGCAATGACATATGCTTGTTAACTTTCTGGTTTTGATCTGCAACTACAGAAAGTGGTGCAGATGTGTAAAAACAGCAATTGCAAAACACTTTTTTTAACTGATCCTGCACAATCAACAATTTTGTTTTGTTCATAAATGCTTTATTTTATTTTTTTTGTTTCCAAAACAAAAAAGCATAACTCTTGGCAAAGGAGCTAACAAATCAGAAAGACTCAGGTTCCAAATAGCAGCCGTTTGTTAGTTATTGGTGTGCACAAAATGCACCAGAAAACCATAATTTTCTTGTTGTTATGCCATCTGCAACACAGAACTACTCAATCAAATTTTACCACACTTGGCAGGTTCTTACATCTTGCTACAAAGACAGCTCATGTCTATTTCCAAGTTCCTGGGTTTAAAGACAGCCAAGTTACAAGAAAACAAAAATAACAGTTTAACTGCCAACTGTCCTTCTTTTTCAGATAGGATAAAAATTAAGCTGGGAGTCTTTGTGTTTCAGGGAATATGAGAAAAATCCCAGCTCCACACACGAGCGTGCCATAAGTAGACAGGACAAGGATTCAAAAGCAAAACTAAGGCACCGCAGGCATCCAAAAAAGGTAGTATTTTATTACATAAATAAGTGCTACAAACAGCCTCCCAGCAGCACAGGGAACAACTCAGGGAATACAGTGTTTACTCCCACCAGTTATTCAAGACTTATTTCCTGCCTTACACAGTTACTTAGGTACAAGGTCTCTGGAGGCTTATTTAGGCCCCGTCCACACTGCACTGCTCAGACCCCGTAACGGATAGAAACCATTACAACCGGGGAGCGGTGCAGTGTCCACACAGCAGCGGTGTCGTTCTGAACCGGCACCGCGATCACGCCGGGAGCTGGGCGACTATTACCATAACATGGCACCGATCACAATGCAGCTTGTGCTGCACTAGGGGACTGGTGCCACGCATTCACACTACGCCTCCTGCACTACCGAGGCGTAACCGGCCTTCATAATTCATGTTGAAACCACTCTAATATGGTTTCAACAACGGTTAAGAAATGCCTTCTGTAACATTACAGGTGTAAACGCAAACCATTGCGGTAACGGTTTGGGCACTCTGTAACGTTACAGAGGGGTAGTGTGGACAGGGCCTTAGGGTCCCTTTCTTTAAGAAGACAACTGGACAGAGGTCAGTTCGGTATAGGGCCATTTTTTTTTTTTTTTATGGTATTCCACCTGCAGTGACCAGCTGCAGAACAGTCAGGTTGTTTAAGTATAAGCTTGTCCTATGGCTGCATACTCTCAAATTATAACTGTTTTCATTAATACATTATTGTTATATGTATGTCTATATTATTGTTAATATGTTTAGTTTTTAATATAGTATGTCCTTTGTATTTTTGTTTTTATGTTTTTCTTGTCGCTCGCGAAAACGGACAATTTGCTCATCTTGCTAACAAGTATAAAAAAAAATGAAAAAAAAAAAAGAAAAACATGAAATGAAATAATACAGAAGTGTATACTGAGCCCTAGCTATCATGGTGAGCTTTTTTATTGCCCACTGTGTCTTAAACCCAGACAATATTGCCATTTTTGTAGCTTCTGTCCAAGACCAGCACTCCTGAAAATTAACCCTGCGTTTTACTACTACTGCTGCTATTCCTGTGAATACATCCTTGTAGTTAATTTTTCCTGGAGCACAGGTTGTTTCATGAAAAAGGCGGTCTTGTTAAACAATGGAAAGCTATTTATATAGAACACAACCTGCAAAATGGCACTTAATGACCCCTCACCTTTTTATGGCTACAATCAGCCCCTAGGCTTTATACAACCGTGGTCCTTTTAGAGGAAGGCCATAAAAACATAAATGTCTTGCAATATGAATTACCTTCTTAAGAGACCTCAAAAGGTCATTCCATCACTCTCAAATTAGACTGAATTAGACAAATCCTATTTCCAAGCAACTGTCCCTTAAGGGAGCTTCTAGGTTCATGCCCCTTCAAACACTTAAGAAACAGGTTAAAGAGGTCAGCTGGCACAATTAAGGTTCTTGTTCTGCTATTACTACTTTGTCACTTGGCTGTGACAAAATCTCATTCAAACTCCGAAAGCTCCTTGGAGAGCTACCAACTGGGCTAAACTCACATACTGTGTGGCTTAACAGCAGAAATAGCAACGTCCTAGCTGCTAGCTAGGCATACTGGACAGACTGGGTGGGCCTGGCAGTTCTTTTCTGCCATCACTTTCTCTGTTTCTATGTTTCTATCATGGCTTGACCACACTTTATGGTTCGAACACCAACTGTAGCGGACTAAATGTGGTCCTTAACAGACATGTTTTATGCGACTCACACAGGCTGGACATCATGACTGCTTTATTCAATTCTCTTGTCTCTGCTGGAATGTAAACACGTGGTGCTGAGCAGTGCCATTTTACATACACAGAGCAGCTCTGCGCTGTTCACCTGCACCACTTAATAGGCTGATGATGTTTTTAAAGGGGGCAACAGACAAACGGAGGACGTGACTTAACTACACTTCAGTAAGGCTTTCAACCCATTCCACACAGGAGACGCGTAATGAAACTGGGCAGCTTAGGGGTGGGTCCAAAGGTGGTAAATTGTGTAAGAAATCAGTTAGGGATAGGCCACAGAGGGTGGTGGTAAATGGACTTTACTCCAGAGAAGGGAAGGTGACCAGTGGGGTGCCTCAGGGTTCAGTCCTCCTTAATATCTTTATAAGTGACATTGCAGAGGAGCCAGAAGGGAAGATTTGTCTCTTTGTGGATGACACCAAAATCTGCAATAGGGTGGACACTCAGGGGGAGGGGATGGAAAGAATGAGCAGAGACCAAGAAAACTTGAGGAGTGGTCAAGGGTACGGCAGCTGGGTTTTAATGTGAAACAGTGCCAAATAATGCATTAGTGGCACAAAAACCCAGGGGCGGAGTACAAAATGGGTGGAGAGGTAGTGACAACCACCAAAACAACAGGAAAGAGACCTGAGCATAATCATGTCTGATGACCTAAAGGTAGCCATGCAGTGCGACAAGGCAGTTGTGAGGGCTAGTGGGATGCTGTGGTGCATAGGGAGGGGTATCACAAGCAGAAAGAGAGAGGTGATGTTGCCTCTGTATAGCTCACTGGTGAGACCCACTTGGAATACTGTGTCCAGTTCTGGAGATCACATCTCCAGACGGTCATAGAGTGGAGGCTGTCCAGAGGGGTGGCAACTAAAAAGGTGCAGGGTCTGCATCAGAAGCCCTACGAGGACAGATTAAAGGACCTCAATATGTATGTACAAGTCATAAGGGGGATATGATAGAGACCTATAAATACCTCACATGGGTAATTAAAGTACAGGAGGGGAGTATTTTTCACAGAGAAAAAGATGCTCAAGGGGGCATGCAATGATGCTGGAAGGGGGGTAGATTCAAGAGGGATGTGATGAAGTACTTTTTCACAGAAAGAGTGGTGGTTGTCTGGAACAGTCTTCCAGCGGGGTGGTGGGGACAAAAAAGTGATGGGGTTCAAGAATGTAGGAGATAGGCATAAGGGAATCTTAGTGGAAAGGAAGCTGGGGTGGGTAGAAAGAACTGGAGATAAAGTAGTGTCTGCGGTGACACTAGATAAGGAAAAATGGGCAGACTGGGTGGGCCAAGCAGTACCTATCTGCAAGTAAATTCTGTGTTTCTATGGGACAGGAGCTTTGCAGGAAAAAGAAGAGCAATAAAAAAATTCCAAGATGGATATCCCCAGGGGCCATAAAATTAGCAGGCAAACTTAGAAAAAAACTCCTTACAGCAAAAAAAGGGAAGGACACACTAGGACTACGCACACAAATCCAAACACTCAACACAACATATTTCTTTGTTGTTTTTGACTTTAGTTCCCCTTTAAGTTTCTAGGAGCAACTCATCAAGCAGAGCAATAATCCTTTTTGTACAGAGGTATGGGAATGGCATCAGAAAGCTGAGAAAACAATCCACCATTTGGGGGGGACAGGTACAGGAGGACATTATTAGTGGCATGTATCAAGCCTTAGGTTTTTATGGATCAAACCCCCTGGATTACCTTAGAACCAAATGGTCTAGGGAGCTGAGAGTAGAACTGGAGGAGGACCAATGGCAAACTTCGATCATGTTATTTTCAAGAACTACCCCTAATGTATATTGGAGGGAGTATGCATGGAAATCTAGAATCCGTTTTTTTAGGACTCCAGATATAACAGCAAAATTTAGGGGGCAGGAATTTGGGGTATGCTGGTGGGAATGTGGTGAAGTGGGCGTAGGTCTGGGGCACATCTTATGGTTATGCTCAGACCTGATGGGATTTTGGCAAGAGATTATGACAGAATTAAATGCTATATATGGGAGACCAGAGGTACTTACTCTGATTTGTATTTAACAGCAATGCCACCTGCTGGTATTAAGATACAGGGGATGCTTTACCGCATGTTGGCTCTCTTGGTTCTGATAACCAAAAAGGTCATTACAAGACTTTGACTCTCCAAGCAGATCCCGGTTAAGAAATCTCGGAGAAAGCTAACATACGAAGTATACAATTTGGAATGGGTTTCGGCTAGAATGAATGGCTGAGTCTCCAGTTTTGATAATCAATGGAAAAAGTGGACTCTATATCAATTGGCACACTATCCAGACTTTGTACCATGAATGTACAAAATTGCCCTCAATTGATTTTTGGGTCGAGGGTGTGTGTGTGGAAGGGAGATAGGGTGGATTAGACTGGGTTGACATTGGTGTACGTCTGTGCCTGGCCCTAAGAGGGATTGTGGTGCTATTTTTTTTATCTTACTGGTGACCCCTTTTTTCCTCCGCTATAAGAAGACCTCCCATGACACAAATGGTTGGCAATGGATTTGGACTCTATGTCTTGGACATTACTCCTCTGAATGTATCCTAATTTTAAACATATCTCTGTATTGCATACTGTATCCTTTTGTTATGCAAACTATTAAGCAAAAACTAATAAAAAGTAATTAAAAAAAAAAAGAAAGCTGAGAAAACAATTTGCGCGGACAGTGAATAAAGTTTGGGGACACATTTTAGTTAAGCAGAGGTAAGTCAAGGTCACAAAACATGGAAACGTAGACGATGACGGCAGAAAAAGACTGATGGTCCATATTATCCTATGAGATCCTGGGACTAAGTTGTCCCTGTGAGGGTCTTCGATTACTCTGTTCTCCATGCTTCTGCCTCCCTCATCCCTCTGAGTAGCTACTACATACTTGGCTCTATCCCAGCCATGTTTGAAGCAGCAGTGTATGTTTTTGGCTACCTCTGCTGGAAGACCATTTTATGGCTCAACCACTCTTCCTGTGAAATAATATTTTCTTACATCCCTTTTGTTCCCCCCCCCCCAATCTACCTAAGGCCCTGTGCCCTAGCTTCTCTGTTCCTGGTAACTAGCTCTTCATGGGGCACCTTGTTTATTCCTTTTAGGAACTTGAAGGTCTCTATTATGTCCTCCCCCCAAGTCTGGTTTCAAGTGAATACATGCTTAGCAACTTTAAATAATCCTCATATGCTCTTCCCTCCTAGTCCTGAATCATCTTAGTCACCCTATGTTGTACCATCTCTAGCTTGTCCCTGTCCCTTTTCAGGAGGGGACTCCAGAACTGGGCAGAGTACTCCAGGTATGGCCTCATCAGTGGTCTATACAGTGGTAACAGTACCTCTTGTTTTCTACTGTCGAACACCCTCCCAGTGCACTTGATGATTCCTAGGGCCCTTTCCTCTTACGTTCTGTCCATCTGGACCTCTCCCATTCAATACTCTGTTCCAGTTTTTTTTTTTCCCTAAGTGCATCACTTGCACTTCTTGCCACTGAATTTCAGTTGTCATACTTTGGACCAATTCTCCAGCCTTTGCAGGTCTCTGCAATTCCCTTATCCCCTACATGTTGTCATTTCTACCACAGAGTTTAGAGTCATCTGCAAATAGACACCACCTGGCCTGGATTTCCTCTTGCATGTCACTGATGACCACATTAAAGAGGACTACGCTCAGGACAGATTCCTGTGGCACTCCGTTTGTGACAGCTCCTTCCACTGATCTTACCCCATTCACCACAAATCTGTGCTGTCTTGTTTACCTTTTCTGACCCTTTTGCTAGTACATTTCTGAAGCCTCATTTCCAGAAGCCATCTATCAGCTACCTTTATCCTGCTCTCTGGTAAAGACACGCTCTTATCCCTAGTGAATACCAAGCAGTAGTTGTTGTTCAGCATGGCTGTTTTCTTCCCATTTTCTTCTCACACCTTGACCACTGACCCCCTTCACAATGTGCATTTCTGTGTCTGCCTCTGCAATCCTGACTGGCCTCTTGGCCTCTCTAATTTTTCCCTGCTACTCGACCTGTTCCTCGCCACCTTGTTTTTCATTGTACCGTATAAAGTCCTTTTTGTTAGCCCTCACTGCCTCTCAGACATTTTCACAGAATTAAGTTTGTCTCTTGTACTTATTTCTCTTGATAACTGCTCTTGTGCATGCTTTTATTGCCTCAAGATTGGCCCTTTTTAAAATCCCCCCCTTTTCTTCCACTCCTCTGATGCAGTCTACCCCAGCTAACCTGCCCAGAACTAATACCCTCATTTTGTTGAAATCCACCTTTTAAAACTCTAACACCTCAGCCTTTAAATGAAGGCCTACTGGTGTCGAGGGCCAACTCGAACTAAATAGGCACTGTAGTCGCTAGACTCCAGGTGAGCCCCCGACCCACACTCAGCCTACTCTTTCAAATTAGTGAGTACCACACTGAGAATGGGGGACTGTTCAGTGGAATCCCTGACATGCTGCACCAGCATGGAGTCCTGCAAAGGATTTCGCAGGGCCTGACTTCTGGCACTCCTGGCTGCTGGGATGTCCCAGGTGATTTCTGGCAGGTTGAGATACCCTATTACTATAACATCCCCTTTTGCTACCCCTTTTTGACTTCTGCTCCTGGTTCCTTATCTCTCTCCTCTCCCTGCCCAAGTGGCCTACTAACCACTATCACAGCGTGTGGGAATAAACTTCAGACGAGGCACGTTTACAGGTTTAATACACTGTGGTGTGATATTATTTTTCAAAAGTTCAAAAAATAATAAATGAAAACCACAAAAATTGCAAAGAAAATTACTACTGAACATCAGTAGTTTCTCCCATAATACAGTCCTGGATCTTAGAGCTCCTAAGACCCTTCTAATCTGCATTCAACAGCTTGTCTGCCTCTCTTCTCCCTCCCCTAGGGCTGAGCCCCTCTGGGCTGAAGTAAACTCTGTGAAGAGGTTTTTATATCTTTTTGGTGGGATCACCTGACTGAGCCCTTTTCTAGGACATGTTGTTTCAAAACCAAGGGGGGGGGGGGAGGTTTGTTTCGGGGAACTTCCTGGTTCAGTTAAAGGTACAGTGTACATTTCCACATATAATGACTCTACATCTCTGATCCACAGTGACTAAGCACTTTTATACATATACTCTTTATACAGTAACAGGTTTATAGTGTGAATTTATGAAAATATCTTAATGATTTCTCATAACTGTACTAATCATGACACTATTATTGTTTTATATGACTTCTGAATCCTTTTTCTTTAAAAAGGCTTTACTAACTGTATTCATTCCTATTTAAAATAGCCTTCATGTTTTTTGAACACAAAATGCACTTATGCACTTTACACTACACCTCTCCGGGTGTTTGGAATCATTCCAGGAACTGGATGGATGGAAATGGAAAAAGAATGAAAAGAGAGAACTTGTAGGAAGTTTAGTAGGGACAGTAAAGAGCTATGCTAGATGGCCAACCTAGAGCAGGGGGGACAAAGAAAAGCAAAGGGAAAAGCGTTAACTGTTGCTAGGAAATAAGGAGATAGAAAAGTGGTCCATCAGTCACAGCCCAGGATGTAGCCTAACTCTGCCACAACCACCCCATGGGAAGTTCCCTACCCAACAACTCTGTGAGGTGTATCCAAATTGACTCTACCTTCCATTCTCCTGCAAAGGATAAATCCTCTACTTCCTCTATTTCTTCCCAGATGTAAATGGCCACTCCTCCCCTTCCCCTCTAACCATCCCTCTATCGCACCTGTATAAGCTGTACCCAGGGATTACCATGTCCCAGTCTTTGTTCTCATTGGTCCAAGTTTCTGTAATGGCCACTAGATCCAGACCAGAATCTGCTACCTGTGTCAAGAGCTCACTGATTTTATTATTCAGGCTGCTGGCATTGAGGCACACCACCCTCCAACATACTTTCCCCTCCCTCTTGGTTCCTGACTGACTTCCCCTATCACAATTCCCTGGTATACATGGCGTCTTGTGTTTTTCTTTTTTTGCTGGTCTATTTGGTCTACAATCCCATCTTCTGAACTCGTTCAACTCTGCTGTTATTTACTGTACCACTAGCACCCATCCCCAGGGGGGTCCAGGATAGGCTCCTCAATTTACCTACCTCAGCTGTAGGATCCCTAGTCTGCCACTGTAAATGCCAAACTTCTGTCCTAACACACTAGTCCCCATTCTAAAAGAAAAAGTGATATAGTTTCCTCTTGCTAGTCTATACTACTGACAGCTGAAACTTACATCTGCAGGATACACTAGAACAGTCTCTTTAACAAATCTCAACTTTAGAGATTTTTTTTATTATAAGTGTAATACGTTTTGCAAGAATTTGTGAACTCAATGACAAACTGGTTTTGCAGTCCTTTTTTGTAAATGGCTGAAGTGTAACATCCTTTGACGGATGTCTTATAACATCTATTTTGCTTTCTATTTGGTGTGGAATTACTTACTTATATTTTTTTATCAAGAAAAGAGGGCTACGAAACACTTTTGTGCATTCATCTGAATCAGCTTAAGCTCTTGGTGGTTTACTGAGCCGGGGGTGGGGGGTTGGGTTGGACACGGCCCTGGAGGAATTCCCCTACTCTTTTGGAGAGGTGCCATGGTATCCTTAATGTCCATATGAGCAAGCACCAGAATAGGTAGGTGGGACCACCGTTTAATTTCTCATCTGAAAAGCTGCACCTCAGAACAGTACAGTTGCCCTGGTATTGTTAGTTATAACTAGGGTTCCCAGTTTTCAGTTATAACTGATAGTCACCAATAAAACACCATCAAGGTGACAAATTGGGCATTTGGTTATAACCGAAAACAACTGAATGTTGTAGTGCTATATGCTAATGACAACACATATTCTGCTTGTCTCCAAACTGTATCTCCACACAGCAAATTGCTTTTTCTTATTTTTCCACCTCACTGGTTACTGCCATAATGGCACTGACGCATGTTTTATTAAAAGCGCTACTATCTTGTGCTTCACAGGGACACCTGGCACAGACAAGCAGCTTGTTCGATCATTCCCAGCCACTCACTTTCTCCACACCACAGAAAGAAACAATTCTTTCCTACCCACCCAAAACACAACAGCTTTTTTCCTTTCCTGCAGCAATAGTCCATTTCCCAATCGCACTACAAGTGCCACCTCACATTTCCTCCCAACTCAGTCTCCCAATTGCAGTACCACCGGAAAAAAAAAAAAAAAATAAAACCTGAATGCTGCCACTCCTAGCCTATGTCAGCTCCAACCCCCCCCCCCCCCATTATTCCCATCATACCAGGCAAAACAGCAAGCTGATTGCAGAGCACATCCAGTCTAAACACTGATAATGAAATTTGGTGTCCGCATATTTGATTCCACTGAAAATAACCAATTTTTAATCAGTTTAAAAGGATTCAAAAAAAGGTAAAAAATAAACACAGTTTTTGAAAAAAACAAACAAACACCTAAAACCAGGAACCCTAGTTATAACCATGGGGAGAGTACACCCTGCAGAGCTACTAATACCACTTCCTGTAGCACCTGGTGTTCACTGGTGGTCTCCCATCCAACTATAGATCAGGCCCAACCCTGCTTAGCTTCTGAGATTTGACGGGATCAGGGTCCAAGGTGGTACAGCTGCAGACAGTGGATGCCTAATTTCCAATAGTCTATATGTTTGACAGGTACTTTTACTGCAATAATAGATTTTTCTTTTCTGTCCCTCTTCATTTATGAGATCAGAGGAGTAACAACCTCTACACTCAGACTTGACAGGTACTTTGGAGAGACAGGGTTATGCATTAATTTGCTCAAAATTCTTTTCATATTAGAATGGCGTGTAGCAATTAAACTGTTTACCAATGGCAAACATATGGTTAATGTATTAATAATGCTTGGTTACCTCATTTGTTTCCAAACAAAAAAAATCACAGATTTTGACCCACATTTGTCAATCACTTCACTAAAACATTACTAAAAGCATGAAGTACAATATTTTACCCCTTCATCTATCAATCAATACACTAATCAAAGCCTGATTACAAACAGCTATAAATTAGAAACCACAAGTGAAATATTTTACCTCACAGTATCTGCTCAGTATCTACTGGTGCAACTCTGTTTTTTCCATTTTTCCATAAAACAAAGTACCCATTTTATTATGTAAAATACAAACAAAACGAAGTGTTAAGAACAGGCTGATGTTAACACCTCATGGGTTTCTGTGACATCAGGAGCTCTCAAGCTCACATGATTCCACAAAACCCACTCAGTGTAAAGAATCAGACTGGTCTTAACAAATGGGGGTTAATTCTTCTATATGTTTGGATCCTTCAGCAATTACTTACTGTGTGAACACTTTTTTTCAAGTATTAGTCATCTTTTGAAATTATGGATTGTTATACTGTACCTCAAGAGCTACTCTGGAAGTTTTGTACTACAATGAAGCCTAATATTTATTCAAGACTGATGTGCTGTTTCATGGGTCCCTTCTATTAAGTGAGCAGCTCCACATTTCTATTCATTCTGCTGAGATTACAAACAATGTATTATATTGAAATGATGGACAGAAATCAGTTTAAAGGCTAGATCTGCCCTACATTTCAAACAAAACAACTTTAATCTGTTCACCCAGTTTAGCTACTTACTGTAAATGAGGGACTGAAATATTAATTTTAGTCTTCTTAAATGTTTCAATATCTGTATGTAGCAAGACAACTCACAACTGCCATGTTTCCACTGCTGCAGCTCTGATTTCTCAAGGGCCATCTATTCAATGGGCTCAGAGTATGGTCTTGTGCTGCTAGCACCATGATAGTGACCACAGTCGGCTGGAGTCCATAATCCCTTTCAGTAGGCGGTTTATGACATTTTTTATAGCTGGCATTAAGAACAGTAAGAATGCTCTGAAACTATTAACAGATTTCTTAAAAAATATGAAAATACTAAAAAGTGAATACAGATCCTGAATAACACAATCTCTTGTAGGGTTCATGAACATAGAACCTTATTCTCAGTTCAGTGAAGCAGTAATGACTCCAGGGAAATTAGAGCTACAATATGGTGACAGAAACATGGCGACTACCGCACTGGAGGCAGAAAATTATATTGTAACATCAGTAAAGCAACCAAACTGTAATAGTTCAGTCACTGATGATGGATGTTACTTTAATCTGTTCCTGCTGCTTTTCCTGTCTTAAAATCATGAGCCTTTGTGAGATCACAGCCTGTTGCCACTGAAATGACTTATGTAGAAAACTGAGAAATGTGACTTTAAAGCAGGAAAAGCAGCAGGAAGTATTTAAAGAGGTTCACCAACCTCTTGTCATGCGGATTTGCACTACATATTGTGGTGCCTTATATTGGTAAAATGCCATTTGTGTACATTTTATAACATTTTCTGCAGTTATTGTAGAAGTAGAAGGGATTAGATCTTGGCCCCTCCGAGGTAGCCAGCTGATCCCTTCCACTTCCCAGTCCCTGGATCTGCCTGCTATCCGCCCCCTCTCTCAAGCACATAATGTCGTGTACCCAGGGAGAGCATGGTCTTTAGTAGACAAGTGCCCTTGACTAATCTCTAAATGGCTATTATATATGAAAACATTGTTAAAACTGCCCCTCATAGACTTTAATGGAGCAGTCCCCCGGGATCTCTATATGTACACATCATTACGTTCCTGAGGGCGGGAGCGGATCCAGGGACTGGGAAGTGGAAGGGAATGGCTGTCTACCTCGGAGGGACCATAATACGATCCTTTCCACTTCTACAATACCTGCAGAAAATGTTATAAAACATACACAGACGGCATTTCACCGATATAAGGCACCATTATGTGTAAAGCATACCAGAAGGTTGGTGAATCTCTAAGTCTAATGGGCTATGTTCCTGTTTTTTTTTTTTAAATGTCTACAGTAATAAATAATAAAATGTCCAGAAATTAAAATTTTGGATACATTTACAACTAAGTTCTGCTGATGCCAAATGTTTGTTGCAGAAAATCACATTAAGGGTGTTTCTACATATAGGACATCAACTGAAGAAGTCATGATTTTAAGTACTTGTGGTAAAGAAGCATGTTATTATTTCAGTAGCAAGTAACATGGGCTGCTAACATTAACACCACAAAATACCACCGGCACATGGTGCAAGGCTTCATGTGTAGCTCTTGTTTTGACTGGAGGTGGAACTCGGTAGCGGAACCAGGTTTGGGAGCAGGAGGGGGCCATTCGGTCAACCATGGGCTCCACAATGGGCACTAAACTATAAATAAAGCTGGTAGAGGGGCACCACTACTCACACTGGGGCAGCCAGCTGGGCGACTGCCCCCCACTCAGCCCCCCCATTTGGCTCTGCCACTGGTGGAACTGACAGGGCATCAAAGTAACTTGGCCCAGTGCAGATGTCACAAGCAACAACCCAAATAAATGAGCAACATCAGCCCTGGTTCCTGGCTGTAGTTCATGTCTGAATTTTGACTGTGTAGCACCTTAACTCGGAAAATAATTCTCCATTTACGACTTGCCTTGCAGCAGCCTTACACAAGACCTCTAATTAGGAACGTTTCTTTCTGTGCAACTGTCAGCAGATAAACTAATATTTATGATACAGCATACAAAGCAGAATCAGTAACCCTCCCACCAGTTGAAAAATTGCTTAAGAGAACATAAATCAACAGGTGAGATAAGTATGAGAGGAATGCGGAATGGTGGCAGTCTCTTTAGCAACAGTTGCTTCTTACACCCTGTAGCTACACAGGAAATTTGATGGGCTTGTTAAGAATTTAGACACTGTTCACATTAAAGCAGAAAATATGTGTTTGAAGAAAAGCTCACCAAGGACTCGGTCTATAAAATTCCGGTTTTCCTAGAGCGCTGTGGACCCACTGCTTTGCATTTTACAGTTCATCTCTACTGCAATAATGTATTTTACATCATTTATATAATTTGTAAATAGTTTTGCTCTTTCAGTTTACTATTATTGTACTTAAAGAGCAAATGACATGATCCTGGCAGGCAGCCCCCCTACAATGGAGTTGCCTGCCCTGTCACCTATTTTAGCCATATTTTGGCTTTTTTTTTTTTTACTATTTCTAGGAAAAAGTTATTAGCTCTGTAAAGCCTGGCTCATAACTTCTGTGTACGAGTTGAGTGGCCGCTGATCGCTGCAGACCCACCCCCTAAAAATAGCATAATTATGACGCGAAGTAGGGAACAGGGCTGCAGGCTCTCCATGGAGAATGTAACAGGATTGGAGAGAGGGGCTGCCTAAATGTACTTAGATTATCTTTGCTGGCAGGTATACACATATTGGGATATAATATAGGTTATACATTAGCCCCATACCTGTCAGCAAAGATAATCTTAGTACATTTAGGCGGCCCCCTTCTTCAATCCTATTACAATCTACTTAGAGTGCCTGCAGCCCTGTTCGCTACTTCACATCATAATTATTCTATTTTTAGGAATGGGGTTGCAGCGCTTGCTGGCCGCTCAACTCATACACATAAGTTATGAGCTGGGCTTTCCGATGCCAGGTCCACATGGAGGAAGGCCTTGACCCACAGGAGGTCTAGTTCTGCTCTGATAAACTTGATCACCTGCAAGGGGACTGACACAGACTTAGCGGGTCCTACTTTGTGGACAGAAAGTTCCAGATAGGGCACGAGCGCCCAACCTGAAATGATCAGTCAAATGAGGTAAGATCTGATGACTGGCGAGGTTGACCAGAAGGCCAGATTTCTGACAGGTCTGAAGGGCCAGATCCCTGGAATTCTTCACAGCATCTTCAAATGATCTGTCAGCCAGTCATCCAGACAGGGATACACCCTGATGCCACAGAAAGGCTACAACTGCTGCCATGCACTTCGTGAACACCCTGGGTGCGGACAAGAGGCCAAAGGGCATGACCTGAAACTGGTACAGGATTCTCTCTGCACAGAACCAAAGGTACTGGCAATGGGCAGATGGGCTAGGATGTGGAAGAGCACATTCTGGAGATCCAGGGAGCAGAACCACATGCCCTGCTCCAGAGACAGAATAATCTGATTCAGAGTGATCATCTGGAACTTGCACTTCTGCATGAACTGATTCAAATCATGCAAATCCAGTATAGGGTTCCACCCCCAACCATTTGTTTCAGAACTAGAAAGAACCTGGACACATACCCCAGAAGGGCTAGGACATCTGGAACATGGGCTATTGGCCTGTGCTGTAACAGTTCAGCGATGTCGGCTCAAAGCATGGATAATGTATCTGAGTTGATACAGCAGGACAACCTCAAAATCCAGAGTCAACCCTCTGTCCACCACTTCTAGAACACAACTGTCCAAGACAGTTGCAGACCACTGTGGCAAGAAGTGGTGCAACTGACTCTTGACTGAGAGCTTGGACAGAGACTGGATGGGAGGGGGGGGGATGACACCCCACAGCCCATCACTGCGCAGTCTTAAGGGAGCTGTGGCTGCTGGAGCTGTAGAGGCACCACCAACACCTATGCTCCCCCCCCCCCCGCTCACCGAACTTGGGTTTTAGATGCCAGCACTGAAACCAACCCTGCTGAGGCTGCTGCTGGGGGTGGTTTCAGATGCCATCACTAAAACCACCCCTGCTGAGGCTGCTGCTGGGGGTGTTGTGGTTGAAAGGACCAAAATTGTAAGACCTTCTTCTTAGGTTTTTGGGCTTCTGGGATGAAGACACGGAATCTAGGGTGGCATTAGACTTGTCAACATGCATGAGACATCCTTCCAGACCATGGCTGAAGAGGTCAGTGCCCAGAAGGCGACACTGGCCAGCTGGTGTCCATCATGAAGAGAGACAGCCTCAGTCAGGCCCTCTGACACATGGCGATGCCTGTGGCCATAGGCTTGGCACAGGAGTCACCCCATGTCCAAGACTGTCTGAAGCTGGTGTTTAGCCAGCCACTGACCCTGGTCTTTGATGACTTGAAAACAAAGCTGCTTGCTGGCCAGAAGGTGAGGGAGAAGTTACCCTAACGGTGCAAATATGGAATCTCCAAAATTCGTCATCATGACAGTATTGCTGGCCTGAAGGAGAGCTGAAGATGAATCAACATTCACCTGTTTTTGGCTGCATGGTTAACCTTCTTGGACTCTGTTGTGAGGCTTGTCCACGTTCCCTCAGACTCCAGATTTACAGAAGGCCAAATCCAGGACCAATCCCTCCTCAAAGGGGTCGGAGAACCCAGAGAGGGTGCCCATTAGGACCATGTACTTGTGGACCATATGGGTACAGAGAGCTGAGCAAAACGTTGGATGCTGCTACAGTTTCAGGGCTGGTCCCAGGATGGCCTCAGCACTGGGAAAGCTAACCCTGGGAAATTATCCCTTTACAGTATGTCAGTAAATTGATATCTGGCCCACTTCCAAACCAGCTCTAAGGTAACCTTCATGGACTCCAACACAAGTCACACTAGAGCCCCAAATGATATGGCCAATGGTCTAGCTCCTCGACTGATTCCTAGCTGAACGTATCAATCCTGGTTGAGACCATCGACGACTTGCCTTTGGAGTCATCAGAGGATTCTTAAAAAGATGGCTCTTGACCATTTGCCACCATGGACCATTCTGGTATCCTCATCCTGGGTGATCTCCACTGAAAGCTGGCTGTGGGTTGTGACTCCTTGGTCAGGGCCACAAATAAAGGTTGCAGTGGAGATGGCTTCACTCGGAAGAGTTGGTGATGCAGATGCTGGGGACTGCTGAGAAGCACTGATTGGCATATAAGTGACCAGCAAAGGCCTAGGGACTGAATGTCCAGAGGGCAGACCCCTACCCCTCCCAACAACAGTCCATTTATTGATGCATCTTTTCACCTGAGCACATGCAGGTTGAAGTGCACTGACTGCAATGCCTCCCAGTCAAGCGACATTGAGAGCGGGAGTGGTGCTGCAACCTCGACGGTTCTCCTCTGGAGGGTTTGTATAAACCACCTGCCTCAGCAGGTTAAGCACGAGAGGCTCTGGCAGCATGACCCCTGGTGCAAGCTGCTCCCAAGGCAACTAAGCTGGGGGCACTGACTGGGCCTCACCCTACTGGGAGAGGACAGGGAGCACTGACATCTGGGAGACTGACTCCATGTCGCTCTCCTCCAAAGTCAGTCAACAAACTTGAGAAAGATCACGATTACCTGCTCGACCAAAGCTGAGGTCGATAGGCTTGAGAGGCTTACCGTGGAGTCCTCAAATGTCTTCACAACCATAGGGAGCTCAACCAAGGCTAAGCGGTTGGGGGAGTCAAACAGCAGGAAGTGTGTATTCATTCCATATCACAAGACAGGTGAAATTTTTTGTACTGTGTTAAGAATGACTCTCACTGAAGGTCTAGAGGGCCAGACTTATTTCTTTGAACTTCCTAGAGCTTTAGTCGGGAACAGCATCATGAATGATGAGGAACTCACCGCACCCTCTTTTTCCATGATCACAAGCTGAGCAGCTGACCAGACTGCCACTGAGGCCTTCTTGCAATCTACGGCCTGCCGAGGACCAGTTGAGCCTTCTAGCCTTTAGTGGATGAGGCAGCATGTACAGCCAATAACGTTCCATTTTCAAAAATGGCCAATTCACTTGGCCAAAACTAAAAATAAATGTTGTATGTTTTTCCCTGAAATGGAGGGCAAAATAGCATGTTTTGTGCAAAGATTTGGTTTAAACAAATGGAGGGTTTTGCACAAAAAGCTGATGCAAAACGTTTTCTTTTTTTCAATGAAAAACTGACTCCCAAATGTGGTTGAAAATAGAAAACCATTAGCCCAAGCATGCTCCGGTAGAAACTGCATCCCTTAACTTCATACAGAGCACCTGGGCAGTAAGAAATGTGCTGTGCAGATCCAAGGCCAACATTTTCTGCCTACACTGGTGCAGAACTTAAACCCCGATTTCTTGCTCTCCATCATCGGTTGCAAAATGGAACCAGAAGACAGTGGAGCATCTTTAAAGTTGAGTACTGACTGAAACATTCAAAAGTTTATCAGAAAAGTGCTTGAACACCTCAGTCATCCAATGCTGCAGAGCTGTGAAGGAAGAGACCTGTCCCTTCCAGTGGAAAGAAAGATCAAATGCCACGAGGAAGAAGCAGAGGATGTATCACTTAGGTGTGGGTCGGTACTTAGCTTAAAGACTTCCAATGACTCGGATGTCTCCAGCAGAACTGCTGGACTGTGGGGAGTGAACAGAATTCATGTTACTAGAACCAGAATTTATTTATTTTAATCCTGTATATGTAAACCTCTGTCCAATCACCCCCTTTAGACAGACATCCCCCCAGAACCAACACCCAGCATCTCTGTGGCTTACCTCACTCCCATTTCACTCTCATGCAGAGGGTCTCTTCTGGAGATGCCCAGTTGGCAGTGTGGGGCCTGCAGGGGGTCAGGTCATCCTGCTGAGTTTTTTCCTCCATTTTCTCCCTGAGAGACCGACTTACGTGCCATGGACGCAATGTATAAGCTCCGCCTCCATGGAAATGCCTCCTTCATCCTGCATGCAGTCCCTCCTCCCAGTGTGACCCTATCACACTGCCACCCAGATTCTTCTAGGCAGCAGATGAACAGCAAGGCCCTGTAACTCCCTCCCTGAGGGAGGAGAGCTGTCATAGGGACACTCAGTCTTCCTTCCCTTCTTGGGTGGCCCCCAAGTGAACCGAGTCCGTTTCTGAACCCAGGTTGCCAGCGTGGCAGGGTTGAGGTGCCTAGTGCTTCAGCCCTCCATGCCACTGGGCTGGCTTAAAACCAGAATTTAGATCCTATGGGAGACAAGTCTGGAAACATTTCTGCTCACCTAGAAAATCACTGGGCACCTTGGGTGCTGTAGTAACATGAGTAAAGAAAATCAACAACTCAGAACATGTTACACAGCACACCAATTCATCCCTGCTTAGAATGTGGGGGTGACCTGCTGGACCTAGAAATTCTTCAGACCTTAAACTACTCTGTTGCTGAGCTACATGTGAAACATGGTTTGAAATTAATGGTATTCTGCCTTGTTAATATGAACGTTTTCATGGCAGAATGCTATTGTCGTCACACTGCTGTTCTAACTGGAATACCATTTTATACGGCTGCTGCTCTGCAATTTAGTCTGTAGCACTGCTCTTTCTGACAAGTGGAATACACCATTTGGGTTTCGGTACTATACTTCAAACACCAGATTATTTTCTAGATGTTTACCCCGGTGAAATCATAATCCTTTGACTGTGACATTATATAGCCTGTTGTAAGGGAAATGATTATAATGTCACAAGTAGAGAAATAACACCTTGGGCTTAGGTGAGAAGCAGGAACAGAGGAAGTCTAATGGAAGATTTGTTTTTCTTGTAAATTTGCTTAGAAATAAAGAATGGTACTAGACAATACCACTGTACGTGATAATGCAGTAGTTTGTTGTTTTTGTTCGTTGTGACTTGCAAAAGCAATAACATTTAAAAATAAATAACAAATGAGGGGAGGAAGTCAAATACAGACAGTACATTACATGTTGTCTGGACTTGCTAAATATTAAGTTTTTAAATGGTGTCCCAGAGGCATATGTAGTTCTTTAAACTGTACTGATAGTAAGTTTTTAATGAAACAAAGCTTGGCAGTGGTCAGTATTTAGCAATTGGGTTCATTAATTTTTATTACGGTAAACTGTTATTGCTGCATCTATATCACTCTGTCTGGCCCCACTAATAAAGGTCTAAGAAACTCATGATGAAACTGTATGATGAGTGAGTTGAATGTACATTAAAAGGCTTTTGTTAGTGTCATCTTATAAAAGCTGTATGCCGATTGGTCATGCAAATATGAATTTTTAGCTATCATAAGATAAATTAAATATTCAAGAGCTTAGTGAGGCTCGTGATTAGCTAATGGGTCAATTGCTAATCCCTAGGAAGTGACTGATCCAAGTGCCAACCACATGATGCACAGCACATCATGTCATACATGCCTCTGTTGCACCTGCTTATTCAGCCAAACAATGAAGAAGTTTAAAAATGAAAAAGGCTAAGTTATTACAGTTGGAATCGCAACCGCAGTAACAAGCTCAGAGTTGGTTACTTCCTAGGATAAACTATCCGGTGGAAAGTGGCCACCATCCTGTCATTAATCCCTAGGAAATGACAGACTTCTTGTTCATTATTGCTTAAGTACTGCTTGAGATAGGGCACTGCACACTAACTACAGGCCTATCTCCATCCTCCCGCCCTTATCCAAAGCTCTTGAGTGAACAGTCTCAGACCAGCTAGTCGAGTACCTTGAAAAATATGAAATCCAATGCCCTGAACAACATGGCTTTAGAAAAGGGCACAGCACCACCACTGCACTGCTGGAATCTATGGGATTCATCCACGCCACTCAAGACCAAGAAAACTGCATGGAGGCTGTGTTCATTGATCTAACTAAAGCCTTTGACACCGTAAATCACCCACTCCTACTAAGGCAACTCTCAAATATCGGTCTCTCCAAAGATGCTTTGCCCTGGCCTGCAAGTTACCTCAGAGGTAGGGTCCAGCATGTTAGTATCGCCAGTGTCATCTCCAATGAAAGCCCAGTCCTCTCAGGAGTCCCCCAGGGGTCCATTCTGGGACCACTGCTCTTTCGTCTCTTCCTGAACAGCCTCCCTAGTGTCTTCCACCAGAACATACTGCTCTACGTGGGTGATGCTGTCATATACACAAATCACCATGACACTAATCTACTGGAGGGGCAGCTACAGCATGACTTCAAGAGTGTTGAGGACTGGTTCAGCTCACACAAACTTATCCTGAACTATAGCAAAACAATAGTAATGTCTTTCTGCAATACACGAAGCAAGCATAACTCTTGACCCTCACTATCAGAAACTGAGCAAGGATTACACTCGAACCAGTTCCAGAGTTTAAGTACCTTGGCATCACCATGGACAGATCCATCTCCTTTGCCCAGCACATCGAAAATGTCGCAAAGGCCACAAATATACGGATAGGCCTTCTCCACAGGCACAAACACTGCAAGACAGCTGATGCCCTTAGACTGGGAATTAACAGCTCTGTCACTTCAGTCATTGACTATGGACTAGCTATCTACGGCTCATCTACCCCCATTGCCCTTCGCTTGATATCGATGGCACTTAACAAATCTTGCCGACTCCTAATGAGCACGGCCCATCTAACACACACCTGCGATCTGTATGCCCAGGCTGGCCGGCTACCACTCCGCAGCAGGATCCAATACCAGACCTTCCTGGTAACCAACAAAGTTCTCCTCGGGCTCTTGCCGCCAGGTGTTGAAAAGCTTCTTACTATATACAACAGCACCCAGCATACCAGAAATGCGCAACACCTAATCTACCAGGTCCCCAGATGCCGGACCACCATGGGTCAGAGGTCTTTCACCTACAGAGCCCCTCTATGGTATAACTCGCTCAACAAAGAAACACTTACTGCTGCTACGCTTGGCACCTTCAAAAAGCAACTCCAACGGCACCTCACGTCAACCAGTCAGTGTGATTGTTTCCACTAAGATGATCATCTCTCCTCCCTTGCTGGTCCAAGCTGTCCTGTAACCTCCCTAGGGTTGCAACACTCTGGCTCTGCTTCCTCCTCTTACATCCCTCCCACCCTCCCTCCATCCCTCCCTCCCTGTGCCTCCTCTCCATGTTCACCCCCTCCTCCTTTGGCACTTACTGCACGTGGGTCCCCTCCTACTACTATCAGGCACACATCTCTTCTACCCCCCCCCAAACAATGGCTCCTCAGTCAGCCTACTATTTTTTTTTTTTTTTACTTTCTTCTATATCCTCCTATCTACCCCCTGGTGCCCACTCCTTCCGTCTGCTCATGTCTTCCCAAGCCACCTACCTTGGGATCTGCCCCTAGAGTGCCTCCTCCTCTTCTCCTTGCACAGTGGGGTCTGTCCCTTGTCGGTGGCCTGGATGTTACTGGAGCGGACTTCATCCAGGGCTGCCGGGGTTTTTTTTTCCCCTTTTTCTCCCCTTGGGTCCCTCACCCCTGAGGCGCCTCGCGCTTGGGACGACGGTCCCGGTGGTGGCGTGCCACCCATGCCAACCTCTCATGCGCGCCAAGTACATCCTCTCCCGGCCCGCATCGGAGCGCCTCCATCCTTCCTAATGCCGGTGCCCACCGCTATGGAGTGGGATGCAGGATGCGCTCTGGTGTTCCACCCTGAGGGAGAGACATCCTGGGACGCTCAATCCTCCTCCCTGCCGACCGCCGCCCGAGTCCGCCTCAACCCGGGCCGCCATGTGAAGGCGAGGTGTGTGTGCGCCCAGCGCCCAACCCTCAGCGCCACTGGGCCGGCTCAGCCTACTATTTTCTGTACCCCACTTGCCCTACCCTCTCTAACTCCACTGCTCATGTGTTATTTTCGACTGTTAACCAGCATTTTTCTTGATGATGTTGTCTCGCTCCAAGTAGGAATGTATCCTTAGCCTAGCCTTTGCCTTGCTTAAAGTCTGTCAATCCTTGTCAACCTTTGTGTGTAAGTTTACCCTCCATCCTCTGACGTGGAACTTTTATAAATGAGCAGTTCCTGCTCAAAGGTATTTGTAATCCTAGAGTTTAATAAATAAATAAAAAAATGAGTAAATGCCTAAAGAATGCATTAATATTATTACATCAGTTGCCACAGTCACTATGCAGAATCTAGCAACATCTAAAACAGTTCTTTAATATATGGGTGCCATTTTTTTCCTATGTAGCAATCAGACACACAAAAATCTGTAATACCATCATCCTGATGTCAGGAATCCATAATACTAAAGAGCTGACATCAAAATGATGGTATTACAGATTGGAATGTAGCTGGTGCTTGTGCTCAGCTGTTGTCAGTGGTTGCTCCTGTCACAACATTCAAATCTCCGCTGGCAAGTGACAGGAGCATTGAGAACTGCTACAATGGCTGTTGTAATGTCAAAGGCACAAGTGAAGAAAGATTCATCCATCAATAACTATTCCTGCTTGTCTTAAAATAAGCAAAAACAAATCTGTTCCATAATACCCGCTTTGTATAACAGCGCCACCAGTGCTCCAATTCTTCCTCTACCTCATTTTGTGCCATCCACTGTCAGGTCTCATCTGACAACTAATTTTGATCTGCTCAGGTGTTCAGTTGTTGTGTGTATTCATTGTGGGAGGTTGGGTGTGGTTGGTTGGGGGGGTGACATCTCCATCAGTTCTGCTTCCTGTGTAAGAACTGCCTGCAACTAACAAAGACTAAGCAGAGAAGTAACCAGGCATGGCAGTGAGTCTTTAGAAAAAAAGAGACCAAAATGTTACAAAAAACACAAAAACAAACAAACAAAAAAAAAAACAGATGGGCATCCATCTGTTACTGGTGTTGAAAATCCATCTAGGGATTCTTGTAACGAATAAACCTATCGAGCTGTGCTCTTAAGGTTTATGACAGCACAGAAACCCCTTAACAGATTTACTGTACTGATGGATACACACCTGTTATTCAATTTATATGAATTATGTGGGTCATTCCGTGAACAAACACCACCAGTTCTGGTGTCCTTGTTGCACCAAGAACGCACGAGAAACATGTCGTGTCAGCAGGGTCCGGTTGGATAACATTAACCGGTAGGCCATAAGAGCATCTTTCCAAGGTAATTGCCTCACACCCTATGCTAATACTGTAGTGCAGTACTAGTAATGGTGTCCTTTGAAATGCAAGTTAAACAGAGGACCCTGCCACCATTTTTGTTGTACAACCATTGAGTCCCGGATAAAATTCACAATCTTAAAGCAAACAAGAGGTGGTTGATGCCATTGTACACAACCCACTGTTGTTAGGTTGGTGTAACCTGAGAGCTGATAGTTTTTTATAATCTTTGCTCCTTGGACAAGACGCTAGTGGCTGGGAAGTAATAGCCAACCAGCAATGCCAGCCCCAGTGATTCAGTCTTCTATACTTGTCTGTTTGCTGGGTGACTGCTGATAGCAGTGAGAGAGAGCCCCAGCAAGTGCTTTTATTTATTTAGTCTACCTTTTAACCTGCATACATTGTTTTGTGTGAGCTCCTAAGGGGGCCAGGGGATCTACTGCACACCTCCAGGGCAAAAAACCTGTTCACAGGAAGTCACCTGTGTACTGTAGTTCTTGGGGTGACTTAAGTGAATTACAGACCTCTGGAAAGTGCTCTGTTTTATAATTTGGGAGGCTGTGTAGCTGCATAATTGTGTTGAAACACTATAGCACAGTATCATTTAGTGAAATAAGGGCAATTTTAAAAGTCTGAAGGGTCAGGGTGTCACGTGACCCAGGGCAACATCCGGGTCGCACCCTATAATACAAGCACTTGGATGCAGGCCCAAGGTATTGTATTTTGCTTTCACTCTTTCAGAGCTTGGGGACTGTTTGAGTAATCATTCTTTGAGGGCCTGAACACTGTTTCTGCCATCATCTCATCTTGACAGTGTTAGCTTGCTTTGTTTTTGTAATTTGAGTTGTTAAAATATTACAGCAAACCAGACCAGCTATTTTGTAAAGTTTTTAGACGCTTCTCCCAAGAACAAAAATATATATATATATATATATATATATATATATATAAAAATAGGAGAGTCCGTTATGACTTTGAATGTGACCTTGGCCCTAAATGTAAAACTGTTCTATGTGCAACCTTTTTGACATACTGCCAAGCATGGGTAGTTTTGTTTGTGACAAATGTATAACAAATAGCATACTAATGGAAGATATCAAAATCTTCCATAAAAAAGCTCAAGTCCCTTGAGGAAAACCAGAAGGAGATGGTCATCAAAATGAACAATCCACTCCTTCTTCCCTCCCCAGTCTCGTGTGTAAACAACTATTCCACTCCAACTTGTCTCGATGCTTCAGGTGAATCAGGAAGTATAAACCCGATTGATGTACTGTATGTGGTCCTAATTCGATTAGCTAAAAGGTAACTGACTCCAATGGAGATGTTGTGAATCCTAAGAGGGCGTTTCCAAACTCCTCTAATAAAAAACGTGACAGTGACGAGAAGGAAAAGGATGATTGTAATCAGCAAGGAATGGGCACTGGTAGAAGGCAAACGCAGACTGAAGAAGGGGAGAAAGGCAATGTGCTTTGAACTACAGACATCTAATATATTTGAGCACCTAACGCTGGAAACAAATGTAACACATGAAAATGCCGCCCACCCTCTCTTACACACAGATGGCGAACCCCTATTTGTTGACAAGGAAACACTTATAGCTCATACAGATCAAAACCCCACTTCAGTTTGTGTGCTCATCATGATCCCCAGTGCCACTCAAACCCTATTACCCGACATACCTGATTTACATCCAGAACCTATGGATCTAATGAAACAAGGGTTACACCCATCAGAATTGGACCTCCATTGCTGGAAACAATAAATATCCCTCGGTCACTGCTGACTAACCCTAATTCACTGCCAGTCCCTAGTGTTATAAATCCCCCTGAATGGGCTCAAGATTTTACAGCCTTCCAAGACACTTACTTCCAAAATATTCCCCTTGCACCATTCCCACAAAATGTCAGTCATCCTATGGCCTGTCAGTCACTTGTCCTAGGGGACTCAATAGTAAAATACTCTGACAAGTTTATATGTAATCCAAACAAACACAACTGAACCCGCAGCAGTTTCAGAAGAGACAAAATCAAAGACATTACATGAATGTCAAAAGACATTCTCCACAACACAGGTGAACACCCACTTGTGATTGTGTATGTTGGCACAAACGATATTAGTAAATCCACTATTGAAGAGATCAAAAAAGACTATATGGAACTTAGGGAAGTCCTAGTTGAAATGGGATGTGAAATCTACTTGTCCGAGATCCTACCTGTCACAAGGGCTAGTTCCTTTAGGCAGAACAAAATAAAGGCCACAAATGAATGGCTCCGTAAGTGGACCCAATTGATGGGTATCAAATGTGTTACACATTGGGAAACATTCAGCAATGATTTGGGCTTATTCAGTTGGGATGGCCTACATCTGAGCAGGAGAGGAAGTCAATTGCTGGAAAAGAAATTTGAAAAACTGATTACAGATCCTTTAAACCAAATTGGAGAGGGGGAACAAGGGCAAAAAAACAAACTGATCCCACCCTGAGCCTCAAACGGGACTCTAAGACTTGCAAATGTTTGCTGTGCAATGTAAGGAGTCTAAATCTGATCAAGAAAGCTGAACTAGAAGCTTACTTGTCAGAATATGACATAGACTTTGCAGCAATAAATGAGAGCTGGTGGGATGACACTAGTGTTTGGATGACTGAGATAGCAGGTTACAGACTCTTCCATAAGAACAGATTCCATAGGAAAAGGGGGAGGGTGTGTGCTGCTATGTAAAAAATCACATAAATTGTCACCAATTAACTGCCACAGATAACAATTCTGTACCATTAGAGACTATATGGCTTCAATACTGACTAAATCAAAGCAGCCTCAGCCATGGGTGGCTGCTTAATATTAGGGGATTTTAAAATATTAGGTATTAGCTGGGACACCATAAAAGGCTCTTCAGCATTCGAAAGGTATCTAGTTGAGACGCTGATATTAAATAATCTAGAACAATTTGTTTGTGTGCAGATAAGGAGCGATAACACTTTGGACCTCATAATGACCAACATGGAAAATGAGATGTCAAAAGTCTCTATATTAAATCCTCTTGGTACCGTGACCATAATATGGTTATTTGATTCCTTATGGCATATAATCTTAAACCTATTAGTACAACTCTTTTTAGATGATGTCATCATGCCACCTAAGGGCTATTAAAGACTCTCTCAGCTCCATTAATTGGGGAACTGAATTATCTAATTGTGATGCAGTCAGTGGATGGTTTATGTTAAAATTTGTCATACCAGGGCTAGAACACAGTCATGTGCCTATTAGGTATAAATATAACAAGAAAGGTAAAATCCACCCTTGGATGATCAACAACATTAAGAAACACATTAAAATCAAAGAAAAAGCATATACCAAGCAAAAGAAAAATCACTCAAATGAAACCATATTCTGTTACAAACAGGAACAAAAACCTTAAGAACTTGATTAAAAAATTAAAATGATGTTTTGAACTAAGACTGTGCTACACCAAGGACAACAATAAATCCTTCTTTGCATACATAAACAAAGGGAAAGGTGCCACCAGAATGGCTGGAGCTTTACTGCACCAAGGTGTTACTATAGCAAATGATTCTCAAATGGCGGACTTATTCAATGACCATTTTTGCTCAATCTATAGCAAATAAAAAATATGTCACTACTGTCCCATTGGAACCCAACATGAAAATAACCCAAAGTTTTTTCTGAGGATGAGATACTATATACTCTACATCATATTAAGGGGAACATCTCCCCAGGTCCGGAAAACATTCATTCGAAATTCTTAAAGGATAGGGCAAATGTCTTGGCCTATCCTTTCATGATAATATTTAGTAAGTCTCTCTAAACTGGTGAGGTTCCCGCTGACTGGAGAAGGGTAATATTGATGCCTATCTGCAAAAAGAGCAGCAAAAGCAATGTGGCAAATTACAGACTGATTAGTATTACATCTCTATGTAGCAAAATGATGGCGCGGCTAATAAAACAACTACTGGACAAGGAAATTACCACCCTGGGTTTGGATGATTGTTTCCAACATGACTTCAGATGTAGTCTGTCATGCACCACTAACCTGACTGCTTCCTATGGTAATGCCGGTGCAAGTCTGGATAAAGGCACACCTGTTGACATAATACTCCTAGGGAAGGCATTTGAACCCGTGCCCCACAATCTCTTCACAATGAAATTGATAAAGATGGGCATCAGTAATGACATAGTCTGGTGGGTTGATCACTGGTTTCTAAACCATGCACAATGTGTGAGAATTAAGGGTCATCTTTCTAAGAATAGTCCTGTCACTAGTGGAGTCCCTCAGGGATCCATGTTGGGTCCAACACTTTTGGGACTCTTCGTCAGCGATACACACCATAATGTTAAAAATTATATTACAAAATTTGCCGATGACACCAAAGTTGGAGGTGAGGTAGACACATGTGAGACTAACCAAGCTGGGTTTGTTTAGCCTGGAGGTGAGTAGTAGCAGAGGTGACCTCCTCCTAATGTACAAGATATTCCAGGACACCAAGCTTGTGTCACAATGCAGTTTTGAATACAATATCAGGACTACCTCTTTAAGGTCACACAACAGACATGTTGACCCCCAAAGTGAAAACCAACAGAAGGAATAGTTATTTCACTATTCGCGCAGCCTGATTATGGAACAGATTCCAAAGACAAATGTGACAGACAAATGTGGGACAATGGCACTCATAATATGAGGTGCATAATCAAACATTGAGATTGAAGGTTAAAACACTGAAAAGCAAAGCCGTCACAACAAGCCAAGAACTGCCATCAGCCTGGCTTATACTGAAATGTGATCTGACTCCCCATCACTGCAATCAGGAGAAGTCAGACATTAAAAGCTGAGAAGCTGAGAGATGTTTTGCTCTGACTGTTAAAGGTAAAAAACCATTAGCAGGACAATGCCACATTTCTGGGTATATAAAGGGGAACTGTACTGCTCTAGGTAATTTCAAAGACTGAGCTACAGACATAACTGTAGTAAAAAAAGCAACAGGTACAAATGTAACTTAAAAGACAAGATTTCATTGCACAAACACTGAAGCAGGGTTTCACAAACTGTGCATTGGCAAAAAAGCCATGTTCAAAAGAAATACAAAATCACATATATACCAGGCATTTGAGGTCAATCCTAATATTGACACTGTAGTGCATCATAAGGGGGATGCTGCACTCCTGAGGTGCTGTCTTTCCGATGAGACATTAAACTGAGGTCCTGTCTGCCTGTTCTGGTGGTTTCTTCAGGTGGTCGTCTAAGATCCCATGGCACTTCTCGAAAAGAGTAGGAGAATGTCCCTGGTGTCCTGGCCAAATTTCCCCTTCACTAAAAATACCAACAGCTTAATCTGGTTCAATGTCAGTTGGTTACCATTTGTATACCCCGCTGCTCCTGAAAAAGAGACTTCTTGTCTCAGTGGGCCTACCTGGTCAACAAAATTCAATAAAATAAAAATAATAAAACAATGCAAGGCGCTATGGGTAATACTGTATATGCAACACATATAGTTTGAGAGACAAGTTGGCACCTCACAGTCCTGCCTAAGCACAGCCATCCAAAATTCCTTCAAGGCAATATGCGCGTATATTACCCCTGAAGCCTTGTATTAGGGGTGTACTGTACAAGTAATATGGAGCAAAAATTTAGTTGCATAAGGTTGTTTATCTGTTGGGGCTGCCTTGTAGCACCAACGGTAGCATTTACATGCTTTGTAAAGAGCTCTGAGATACAACACACATGACAAAGCTATATAAATGCAGCAATCTGCAGCAACAACCAAGTCCTCACTTCTTGTGCACTGCAGTGTCTTTCTGTCAGATTTCTGTAACTAAAACCACTAAATATTTACACCGAGTTTCTCGCTTTGGAGAAAAATTTGAAAAAACATGATATTAAGATGCCACGTAGTCCATATTTTATATAGTGTCTGCACTTCTCCGTTTCTTCTTCCTTGTTACTGTAGCTAATCTGCATGGAAGCAGGATCCTTTTCACCCATGCTTCCACTTCTACTGCTACTGCTACTTAATCCACTGCAAATGAGACTTTAAACCAAGGTCCCTTCTGCACATCTCCGATCGCTGTCTAGGTAGAAGTAACGGATCCCATGGCACTCATTGAAAAAGAGTAGAGTTTTTTTTTTTATTAAAAGAAAAACTGATGCGTAAATGTAAGCATTTGATACAATCAAGGTACAGTGAAATATTGAAAAGAAGGAAAACAAATAACATACTTACAATGAACCCCCAAACCAAAAGTCAGTGAAGTTTCCCCTGTGTCATGGTCATCATTTACTAATCAATTAAACTGGTCCATGTACCCTCCCCAAGAATGCACCTAGAATAGCTGTCACAGCTGAGTGTGCCCTTCTTGGTCAACAATTATATAGAGAATAAAGTACAGGGTGTTGTACAGAATAAGTTTTTTTTTTTTTTTTTAACACCCCAAGGTGTGTAGTATTAATCACCGGTAGAGCTCACTGTGATTAATGCCCGCTGGGGGGTTGCCAGGGCTAAGCCCGAGGGTTCAACCCCCAGCCGGCATTATTCACCGGAGAGCCCGACGCTGCCGGTGATTAATGTACTTGTAACACGGACAACCTCGACATGATAAACCAAACGCCACAGCCATCTAATTTTTGCTTACACTACCTGCGGCTCTCACGCGTGTCTCTCATATGTGTGCTGTCTGTCCCAACCCCTGCATCCGCTGCTGTACCAGTCTTCCTCCTTGCAGGCTCTATCCCCATTTGGGATCCGTGGCGCCGACCGCCACAGCGCCACTTGCCACCCAGTGGCTATAGTACCACTACAGCAGCAACACGCGCATTATGAGACGATAATGCCATGTTGGCCTGAACGCAGAAGCAAAACGGCATTATGAGAAATAATGCCGTGTTGGGCTGAATGCGCAGAGCAACACGGCATTAGCGAGAAATAATGCCGAAGGCTCGTGTTCGCGCTTCCCGCAGAACACCGGGCATTATCGCTCACAATGCCGTGTTGCTCCTGCACCACGTGATTTGCCTGTTTCTATCGCGCTCCCCTGGCACGTGCTGTCCATAATGTCATGTTACATACCACATAAACCACACTTGTGAAGCACAGGCGGTTTGTGATGGTACTACACACCAAGGGTGAGTATAAAAAAAAACCCCAATAATTTAACACCCCATACTTTATTTTAGATAACTGCTTGTATAAAAATTGTGGTGCAAAAAATAAGTCATGAGAGGGAAGACTATGGCATGTGGCACTGCAGGTCTGTGAGCGTGGAGCTCTCAGCTTCTGCTTTCAGTGACTGACTGCTATCAGCCCACTGACTGGTTGACACCCACGCCGAAATAAAAGCTGGTCATCATGGCGTAAGAAAAAGTTGTCAGTCCATTCAATAAATGGCCTCAACAGTAATTATAAATAAAATAATCCTTTGCTTATGACATCACAGTTTGTTACTGTGGAAATCACTAAAATGTCACAGAAGATTGTGACTTTAGCAAATGACTGATCAGCTCAGCAGATAGTCTCTAAGATGCAATGAACACATGTCCATGTAAATTATCTTGGCACTGTAATGAAGAATACAAAGACAAGAACTACAAAAAAAATGTTGCCTTTTGCTCTTTTTCTTCCCTTACAGCAATTCTGTATGTTATAAATGGAAGCCACATGACCATAACATACGTTTTCTTTTTAACCATGTGAAACAGTGTCAGGTTCTGTGATTGTGAGGGGCTGTACTGCTTTTTATGATATCAAATGATAAAGTGAATTCAGAGGTATCTGAATGTTTTGCAGTATGGATTTATTTAAACATGTTCTTGACACCAGTTTATATCTAAAAGGGAACAAGTAAATGGCATAGATGTCCAGATGTCTAGTTTTATATCTTAAGAAAGGTTATACAGCCCCAGCTTATGACATCTATTATCTATGACCTGTTTTGTTTATTTGGCTTTTAGTAATAAACTTGAACGTTTTTAAAAATACAAAAACAGTATCAAATTTAAAGTAACTGTGTCTAAATATTTTGTTTTTCTCCTAGGCATCTCAGATGGTTCCCCGCTGAGGGAACTCTGAACTGTAAAATGTTGCCACATTGGAATTATGTGAAAACAGAACTGTAAGCCATTGCCGGTGGGCCTTAGAGGAGGATGACAAGCCACTGCATCATACCTCAAATGCAAGAGGGATGTTGGATGCCAGGTCGACAGCCAGATCCAGCTCAGAGGTTAGGTGGAAGACAGGGTTCACTATGTCTGCAGTCAAGCAGTTCCGGCTGCAGGCAGCCCGGAAGTGAGATCCAGCGATCAACCTGCACATCTGAAGTGGTAGGGATGTTTCTTTTACCTGTTAAATACTGTTACACTGCCCATGAGGTACTGTGGACAGGCTTTACACCTCAGTGCACTGGACCATTTGCCTGGACACTTCCACTGAGTGTGGGTCCTTACTGGGAATTTTGGAACTTGTGTCACCTTTCCACCAAAAAACACTCTGTCTGGGAAGTCCTAGCCCCAAGAACGTTTTCTCTAGATGGACAAATAGTCCCCTTCAGTTATGTACTGTTTTGCATAAAAATACAAAAATAGAAAAAAAGTAAAACTTTTATAAAACAAAAAAATATATATATATATATATATATATATATTTTATATAAAAATGTTAAAGGAAAACTCCATGTTAAAATCAGAAAAATATATGTTGTAGTCTTTTTTTTTCTGTGTTCTAACCAGTCCCCAGTGTTTTCTTTTCCTCTGGCTGTGAGAGATGTTTTTTCTAACTTTCCCTAACTGTTTTATTGCCCTTGGAGGTTGCCATTCTGATTTCTTTTATGGCCTCTTGTTCCAAATAGTCTTCCCAGAGTGCCCTTTGGTGTGATGTCTAATTGCCCCTGCAGGAAGCCAGTGTCTTATTACAGGGTCTGTCACAGCTCAGCCACAGAGAAAATATTTCTTCCAGAGAAGACACTCTGCTAGATTTTGGGTGAGTGTAATCATTATTATTTTTTGATATCAGTACCTTATTCTGCTATGTTCTGGTGTGTGTGTGTGTGTGTGTGTGTGTGTGTTTTCGAATCATGTCACTGTTTACTCTATTCCTCTCAGTCACTTTCAGTTTTTGCACCAGTACTAAGTAGCAAAAATTGAACATCACCCTATAGGTTGTAGCATAGCAGGACAAGGTGCTGATATCAAAAAATAATGATTACACTCACCCAAAATCTAGCAGTGTGACTTTTCTGAAAGAAGTATTATCGCTGTGACAGACCCTGCTAAATCTAAGGGCATAGCTACATCACTGTCACATGAGCCAAGGTGCATCGTAAGAGAAAGAAAGCCAATAAATCTATTTGTGATGGAGATCCCCAGGGGTCGTAAAACTACCATACAGCTAGCAGGCTAATTTAGGAAAAACTCCCAATAGCAGAGGGAAGGACACACTAGGACTTAACATACATATCAAAACACTCTACATAACATATGTTTCTGCACATTCTGGGTGGACTTCTCCTTTAAGTCACGTAGTATGTATTTTTGTGCCTTTGCATGCTGTCCTGGAAGTGGAACCTAAGAACAGGAACTAAGGATTTGACCAGAGAATTTGAGAATGCTACAGGGCCTATTTTATAATACTTTAAAATGTTTTGAACATGCACAGCTATAAATTAATTTGTACAGGTTGTAAAACCTATGAGCTGCACTGTTGCCAGTTTTGATTAAATGCATAGCTGCATATTCTTACAAGGATCAAAGGTTCTATTGTACACTGTATGGTATGGGTTTCACTGAGTTTGGTATGGTACATTCAAGATAAATGTGACATGTACTGGGGCAGGTTTTTAAGTGTGCAATGCCATGCTAGAGGTTTCACTAGTAGGTGCCTGGTGGTCTGGTAGGTGAATTCCTGTTGGATGTAGACAGGCAGTGCCCTAGCAAATAGCAAAGATAGTCCACCCTGACCAATGGGATGCTGGTTTTGTAGTTTGATATGCTGCCTGGTAGACTTTGGTGCTACCTGTGAGGGATCCTGTAGTAAGCCACGCACAGTCGGCTCTGGTTTACAGTTCTCTGTAGGTGCAAGTTCCTTGTCCCTCTGATGTTGTGCTTATGCTGGTCATAGGTAGAGGGTGGTTTGCACAACCTCCTTCATAGAGCATCGAGAGGAGAGGCCTGTTGCATCCGAGGCCCTTGCTAAGGACAGCAAGATTTCCGAAGGCAGTGAGTATAACTCTTATGTCCCCTTGGGGTTACTAGAACAATATATAGTAAAATGGGTTTTGGTAGTCAGTCAGTTCGGCAGCAAAAACTTAACCTCCAGGTCTCCCTTGAAACCCCTCTCAGTCATCTGGACAGAGGTTCCAAAAGGGAGGGGCCTCAAAGTATAAGACACGATGGAATGCTGCAGTTATTGTCAGTTGCACACTCAGATCTTAAAGTCAGTCTGACTGAGGAGAGCCTCAGGAGAGGTAGCAACCCTCTCCTGTCTTATTTTGGTCCCTAGTTCGGTCATGGAGTAGCTGAGCATCGAGTCATGGTGGCAATCTTTTCCTGTGGTGCTCTGTGTGGGGGTGAATGTCCTAAAAGAAATCTGGTCCAAGGAACCATGAGAAAAGTGAGGGTGCCAACCTCAATCTGTGAGACACTTAACTTTTGGGAAACTGACCAGTACTGGATTCACCAGGATGGCCCCTGAGGGAATGCCTGTGTGATTTGCAGTAGTGAAACTCAAGGATGCGAAGACAGTTTGAAACAGAACAGTCCAAATGGTGTCGTCAGAGTACTTACTCTGCATAACAGGAGGGTGGATCGCCTTGACTGGAAGATGGGGTCCCACCCCCTGACCAGAAGAGAGGGAAGGGCTCCTGACCACAAAAGCTGCGTATCACAGTAAAGTGTGTGTAAAGGTAAGGACATGATCCCTCTCAAAGTGTTCTGTCTCTGAGGAGAACAAATGTGCTTTTGGTAACCACAGAAATGTTCAACTTCCGCGAGGACATTCACTGTCCTGGATCCATTCCAAAAGAGGTATGGACAAAGGAGACTTTGCCTCATCCCTTGTTAGCAACCCCATGTACTCTATGTACAGCGCAACCCAAACTGTGCTTTTGTTCCTTCTGCACCTGCAGCCCTCATGGGCAAGCTGTCTGTTTAAAACATCTGTGAGAATAAAACCTACTTCTTGAAATCAGCCAAGAAACAAACATTCATAATTGCTTGCTATGTGTTTCCAGTGCCCCAATCAAAGTATACAGGTGCCCAGTGATTGGTCTTCCCAGTTCCTGGATTAAAATATAAATATCTGTGTAGCCCAATCCCCTCGACAGCCAAAAGTAAAACTCCTAGTGAGGGAAGCAGCTGTAAGCCTATGTGTTCCCTGTAGTCAGAAATTCACTTTAATCAGAGCTGCCTAAAAATGTTCAATACTTTGGATGCAACAGATTTTTATAAATTTTGATTAGAATGAAGAAAACAAATGAAACTTTATCCAGACTGTGGAAGTATATAAGCCCAGGCAAAGAAGACAGGAGAAGCACTCCCCCCAAAACACACACACAGATATATAACATGGGTTCCTAAAATACTGTATTCTGATTCGTCCAAACAAGTCACCTGACCATTGATTAATCCCCGATATACCACAGTTGCATGTTCACAGGGCTTTATTTTTCTATTTCTTTAGGTAAAACTCTAACATAACATTGCCCATGTTATAAGAGAATTAACCCACTCCAGGGTATGGGTTTACTGAGCATTAATCCATGCCTGGGTGGTTGAAGTCACTCAGTTTTGCCTCATAACTCCAACCCCCCCTCCCTGGTGTGGATTAATGCTCAGTAAACCCATACCCTGTCATGGGTAATCCCTCCATATACTGGTTCTGTCCCAAACTGCCCGAACCTCTCCTCTCCTGTATCTGTAAGTGAACACAGGGCCACCAAGCCCCCTGAAGCAGCCTCCCTGTCACTGCCCGGCCAGATTGGGGGGGGGGGAGAGACCAGCTGAACTGCTGTTTGTCCAATGATGCTCCCCTCCACCTGCCACCAGCTACCTCTGCCTGCTAAGGAAATGGATCTCCTTTAGGTTCAGGAGGCTTTTCATTGCCCCCAAGAAGTGGACCTGCTACCTGACTAGATAGACCGCTGGTAATATTCAATGTTTCCATGCCTGTTGTGGCAGTCTAAGTGAGGCTACAGTTCTTGGTTGCTTCCCTACACTGCAAGTCACATAATGGCAGAACTCCTACTGTGCGTCCTTTATCTGTTCTTAGCTTAACCAAAGCTAACTGATAAACACACAAAACTGCACTTTAGTCATGAATGGGCCTGTTCCTAAAGAAATCCCACAAAAAAGCGATATCATTGGTGAGGAAAGAGGACATGAAACTGTCATCGTCATAACTGATGAATCGTAAATAGATAAATCCCGATTCTGAAGAGTCACAGAAACTGCATGTCAGGCCCAGTCAAGGGCCGAGGTGATGAACACTAACTCTAGCGACTCGTGTTTGGGAATGAGAACAAGTTACTGTGGGTCCACCAGGGTGGGAGAGGATCGAGTGTTTGATGGACTGCTCTCCTCTCCTAGGGAGGGGAGGGGAGGCGAGCCATCTCACCCTCTGACTGCCACCAGGTGGAGATCCAGTGGTTATGCTGGTTAGCGAGCTGCTCCAAGAGAGGGGCGTGGTTTTGCAGTACATATGCACCTCCATGTGCACATCCTGACATGTTGCCACTGCAGAGGAAAGGGAGGCCAGACAATGGAAAATAGTATAAGCCCTGTTCACACACTCTCGGTTTGCGATGCCACCTGGCCACCAGGGGCATCTGGATATCTGTACCGGGGGGGGAGATGGCCCTCCCTCTGCTGGCCCTGGTATGGGTAGGGGGGCAATCCGTTGGACACTTAGAATCCGGTGGATCAGGACAGATGGACACTGGTCATGAGGGGTTGGGGACAGGGCTGAGAGCGCGCCCACTTGCCCCAACAATTGAAAAACCTTTGTGGTTAAAAAAAAAAAAAAAAAAAACTGGAATCAGAGTTCTTGTGTCATTCTGTTTGGAAAGCTATTAAAACTTGCAGACAGTTAACAGAACATCCAATTTTTATCAACAGAGTTGAAATTATATGGGCTCCATAGCATCTCTCCCCGCCACAGCTGATTTGCGAGACCCCCTCTCCAACAGTTTATCAACCATCACCTATCATTTAATAATAATGTTGAGGAGGGCTCATTTTAGAGACAGGCGCTTCATAGCTTGCAAAACAATCTACAGCATGTTGGGAGCTGTCCCCCAACTTTGTTGAATAACCCTCGGTGTATCTCAGACCATTCTGAACATTAACAAAAAGCCTGAACAAACATATGAATTTTGTGAACAAACAAGGGCTAGGTGGCCCATCATGTACATCTCCTGCCAGTTCAACAGGTGTATGTACCTGGAGATTATGTTTTCAGTCACAAAGGGGTCCAGACTGGTCTTAAATGTCAAAACTAAACCAAGCCTGGGCCATGGAATCAGGCAGTGTGTTCCACAACCATGCTACCCTGAGAAAAAGGGTGCCTTCTCAGGTCCCCCACTGAACTTACCATGCCTACATTTTGAGTTCTTGAAATATACAAACAGTATCACATATCTGAGTTTTTTCTACTACCTCTAACAAGTTTGTGCTTCTGTTTTTGGGCAATTCAGCATATACTGCAGTACAAATACCTGGTATATGTGTCACTGTTCCATTTTTTCTGGTGGACCAGAATATATATATATATTTTTTAAACAGAGCTGCTGGTATGATTTACAAATGCACACTTACTTCAGTGAAAGTGAGTAGTCATGCTTGCTTGTCTGACTGTTTCGTACTAGGTAGCTGCATTCTTTACATAGTCGTAAGAGGTTTTCTGCATCTGTTCGATTTATTGCTCCATGATACCATCTAGGGCCAAAACAAAGAGAAGCACGAATTTCAGTGTATAATGTAATCAGACATATGCAGTAAGAAACATCACAATCCTCTAACAAATAGCTGGGTTGCATATTAAAGTGCATAGGTTATTTGAGATCTTTTGTAAAATGCTCTGAATTGAAGGCTTTGCTTTCAACTCCAAACTTGCAAATCAAGCAAAAGCTTAAAAAAATCACGAACAAAGTACCATAAAATGGACTGTACCTTACGCTAAATGATTACATCAGCTTTCTAAGCTGTTACAGTATGTGGTTTAGTGTGTTAAACATTTTTTGGGGAGGAAAACTAGGTTGTAACACTACTCTGTGGCATTAGTTTAGCCTGCAGCTTTTTCTCCTACAATGCACAGAAAGAGTCGGGCATCACGGTCTATCGAAAAGAGACCTATATGATAGGTACCATTTAAAATCACATTTAGGTTAAAAGGTGCATGCAGCAGCACCCTCCCCACAACACCATTTTGCATATAAACGTACGTTCTATCAAGGCGTGGCTACCAGTTAAGTGTGCACTTATAACCTGACTGGGGGTGCATTTGTGGACTTGACCAAGACATTCGATTTGGTGGACCACGCCTTATTAATAAAAAATCTGGAGCAAGTTGGGGAAGGAGAACCAGCATTTAGATGGTTTGCTGACTATCTGTCAGAAAGATCTCAAATAGGTAAGTATGGAGGGTGTGTCACTAAGAAGGCATTAGTTAAATGTGGAGTCCCGCAGGGCTCCATATTAGGACCCATTCTGTTTTCCATGTTTTTTGACTCTATTATTACAGTCATTACGAGTGTGCATATTACATTATACGCAGATGATGCTGTGGTATATTGCCAAAGTGCATCAATATCTGAACTAAATATAATATTAACAGGAGAACTAAATCTGATGCAAAAATGGTTAACAAATAACAAAATGGTGCTGAATAAGAAAAAACACTAAATTAATGCTATTTGGGACATCGGCCAGGTTGAAAGAAAACAGTAATGATCTACAAATCAGATCATTGGATGGCACTGTGTATGAAAATGTAACTAATTTTATAAATTTGGGAGTTACATTAGATTCTATCCTTAGCTATGGCAAGGCAAGGCAATTTTATTTTTAAGTCCCGGATCCCGGAGGCTCTGGGCACCGTACACAGTATAACAAAGTGCATACAAATACATCTCATGTTTAAACAATTACATCCAAAATTGATGCAAAGTTAGCTTTGTTATATAGGCCACGTAGTTTATTAATCTACGAGGCATGGTTGGCAAATACAAATCATTGTCTATAACCTTTACTGCAATATGTTTCTGTAGTGGTTGACAATGCCGCAGTTAGTACGGTATTGCAACAATCTGTGTTATTACCCAGACTTGGGAGATTTGCACTCTTAGCATTAAGCACCACACATCACTGTGATATTAACATTGATTTGGGGTGGATACCTGTTAAACAGTCACATAAGTTTGCTATGGCTAAATTCATATTCAAAATGCAGCAATCTGGCATGCTTATTAGTCTGAAAAGACAACTCATGGCACCACGAAATGAAATCCAAACCAGATCAACATGTGATTACACTTTGTTAAATGTTCTGTACAGAGGCACTTTAAAGGGACAATGTCAACCCCCCTTTGGTCTCAAAATGTCCCTTGTGTAAAAAACACATTTTATGACTGCCATCATTCTGTAAAGATTGCTGATGTAGCTGGTAGTTTGATTCTGACTCTTGTTTTCTTTAAAAAAGTGAAAAATACTGCCCACCATACTGGTGTTACCACACAAAAACAGGTTTGTTTACATTCCTTGATCAATTCCTACTGCATCTTTCCTGGACTTGGGGACACACCTAACACAGTCTAACCACTCATGATGCAGTGGGAGTTTAGGAGGCTACTGAATAACGAGTGGTTGCACTGTTTGGAGGTGTTAATAATATGCAGGAAGTATTCAATAAGAACACATGTAGGATTTGAAAACAAAACAAAGTTGTTTATAAATATATATTAGCATGCATTTCAGTTCTACTAAACAAGGAGACAGACAAAACAAACAGCAACATCAGTGAATTTTAGAGAAGGTAAACAACCATAAAATGTAGGTTTTAAACTAGAAATAATATAATGCAAAACATGTTTACAGTGTCCCTTTAAGTGGGCAGCAAACCTTTGTATACATTGCACCTACAATCTGGAATGATATTCCTTTAGAAACCAAAAATATAACAAGTAATGATTTATTTGTAACAGCTCTAAAATCACATTTTAGGATCCTGTCTATCTGTGATTGTTTTTAAAATGATTTCTTAACCCATAGACATGGGATTTTTATTCCTATTTATATTTTTTTTGTGTATTGTATACTGTAAGTTTATGAAACGTGTGTGTTAATGTGTGATTTGTGTATGTATATTGTACTTTTATGGACTATGGGTCATATCTGTAAAAGGGATTGTATCCCAGTGTACTAACCCATATACAAATAAAAAACAGAATCAAATCAAAGTACTTGTTTTAAAGAGACAGTGTCCCAAAGTTATAGTGCTTCATACCTGGGCCACTAAACATACTAGCACCCATAGTACGATATTTAAACTATACATAAGTATAATTATTTACACTACAATACCCTACAATGTACTAAAATTATAAAGAAATATACATACAAAGAAGCAGAAGACCATATTACATATATAGGGGATAAGTGATGGGTTGTTGTTGGATACATCATTTGTTTGAACGAGCAGTGTGTGACCTTGGTTGACCTCACGAGTGAGGTCCCGAGGTCATACACTGTTCGTTCAAATAAATGATGTATCCAACAACAACCCATCACATGTGTGATTTATGTAATAGGTTCCTTATAGTTTAAAAAACAGGAAGGGATTTTTGTTATTCACTTTTTGTGGAGTTTGTTTTTTCATATGTATAATTTTAGTGGCGTTATTTCATATATTCTTCCTCAAGAGTGGTGTGTGTTTTTGTGGTCGGTCCCTCTGTTGCCATGCAGGAGACATTTTTATTGGCTGGTTTCAACACGTAGGCGGGACTAAGAGTTTTAAGAAAATGGCGGTGCCATTTCTCGCTTAGCGAGAGTATCATAGAGCGGTTGTGGTGATGCTATGTTGTGGTTTTATATAGTTATTTTTTTGCATAGTAATCATTTATGTGGTTGAGCCTGCTTTCACTAATGGCAGAGAGGAGAAGCAAGTCTATGGGGAGACTGAAGGAGCAACTCTGACAAAAGCAGGGCTATCATGAAACGGAGCTGACAATGTTTTGTTTTTTGAGAGGTTAGTGGCTGGCTAGTGGTTGTAATAGTGTTATTTAGATAATATTTTGATATGTAGTCGATTTTCTATTTAATTTGGGTAGAAGTAGTATGTACATGTCGAGTTTGTGCCAGGGATCGAGTTACTGGGACTGCCTTCGAGTAGGAGAAGCATCGGGTTGGTGTTGGGGTAATCGAGGTTGAGGAATAAGCAGCTGAGCTTTACAGGATCGCTGTTTGTTTTTGGACAGTAGTCTTTTGACAAGAACAACTAAAATGCTGGAATGGAGAATTTTTTCTTTATCTTTGGTGCTTGTGCAGGGTAATGGGATGGGGCGGGGATCAGAAATAAAATGGTGAAGGTTGCAAGGTATATCATTGGGTGTAGTGAGGACTAATGTACACAAACAAAAAAAAAGTTTTGTATTTTAAAAGGGAAAACACTTTGTTAAATTACCTAGCCTTGTTGAAGTGATGAATTCTAATGTTCCTAGTATGTAAATTGCTGCAGAGGGAGTCGCTTATGGGAACGAGTTTGGGGGGGGGGTTGAACAAAGAAAATGAAAGTAACTGTAAGTAGTGCCAGCAGGAGGGGGTGATGATTGATGGCAGGGTGTGAGATAAATGGTGGTTGATTGATGGCAGGGTGTGGGATAAATATCAGAATCACCGTTTATCCCAGGACAGTGAGAATAAATGAATTTATTCCACTGTTTATCAGCCCACACCTATTGCATAAATATGTTTTGCATTGTGAAAGTGAGTGGCAGTATAGGCTGATGGGAAAAGTGCTTAAATGAAATATAGTATATAGTAGAGCACTGTTCTATATAGAAATCAATCCTTTTTAAAATGATGTTGTACCACAGTTAAAATGTCACAGAATGTGACCGTACCCTTCAGTGGTAGAACAGCATTCTAGAACCTCTAGACACTGCACCAATCAAGTTTCATTGTGAAAGAGAAAAAAACACAATGCACACATTTCACATAATACTATACACTATAAAAAATACAGGATGAGCAACCTATGCATAACCAGTATGTTCTGCCACTTCGAGTTTCTGAGTCTCATGGACCTCCCGAGCTTCACACTCGAGGTCAGAGGGAGTCAGAACCCCTCTGTGGCAGAACACACTGGTTGTACGTATTTGCCCATCCAGCATTCTCTCTGTTTATTTTGGTCTGAAAAAGGGAAACAATGAATTTGGTTCTATGTGACAGATGATTCAGAATGTAGCCATTGTGTATCTTGCTTAATCAATTACTACAGTACATGTACTGTATTATGGACTTCTGCTTCTCTGCATGTATATTTCTGCATAATTTTAGTATACTGTGTCACAAACACACTCCGGTGGTCAGGCCCTCTGCTCCCACAGTGCCAAACCTCGAAGTGCAATATGTGAACAGGAGATAAACAGGGTAATCCTCCTGTCTGCTTTGGGTCTGAACAACTACCAGTCTCGAGTCCTGGGGTCAAATACGAACCCTTTTTCGCTAGCACGCCCAGTTAACAGGTTCAAATATCACACCCTCTTCAGGGAAATGCAGTGCAATACTTAACACAGTGGGCACCCAACCTGGTTCAAAATCCCCCTTTTGATTCAACTGAGACCTAGGTACTGTACTTTTCTTACCTTGGTGCATATGGTAACATACTGTAAGTGCTTAACAGTTCTGTCAGAATTATCAACACTGTCTCAGCATTCAAAATGAGGGAAAGACACAGGCAGGATTTGAAGGAAAACAAAGTTTACTAAAATTAAAAATAGTAGATGATATACAAACCACAGAATGCAAAACATTGAGTGTACAGGCATACAAATTAAATGGACAATTTAAACAAAACCACCGTATTACTGAGTATCTGATCCTACCCCAGTTTCAATTACTAAATAGCTCTGGTTAAATTACTTACTTTAGCAGAAGTGCTCGAGCGTGTGTTCTTTCAGGAATCCAGAGATAAAAAGCACAATTTTCCCTGAGCTTTGACAATATCAATGAGGGGGAGAAAAAAGGTCCCACCCAGCTTGTGAGGTCACAGCTCAGTGGTGATGCTGGCTGTGAGGTCTATCTTCCAGCTTACCAAATTAGTATCAGGTATCTGCATATTGCTAAGCATCCCACAAAAAACATATATTTTTTTAATTGGCGAGCCTGCTTTATGGCAGGTCAGAATTACCCCTTTGGTCTTCAGGGGAACTTCCTGACAGCTATTTCTCCTAGTGGTGAGAAATGTAACAGGTATCTGTCAGAAGTTGCTTTCCTCCTAAAATGTCATAAAATGCAATACTTTATACAAGTGGCTGGTTTACAACATATGCAAATTGGTTTCTAAAGGAAGCTCTTAATTAGATTTTCCACTGGGTCACTGAGAGTGCAATCTCTCCTCACCGCACTTTTAAAATACCAGGTCCCATAATGCTCTTGTGCTGACTTGTATACGTTTCCAAGCAGAAATTTCAAACATATTTTTATCACAAATATAATGCCAATAATAACAAGCAGATTGGTGAAGCGTCACAGTCCTCCCTCCTAGACTGAATTTGGGAGGGAATCTATTCCTAGGCATGGGATGAGTTTACCAAATTCAGTTCACTACTCTAACTGATGCGATAGCCCATCTGCATTTGCGTTTGTTGCCCCTGCCCTGTGAGTGACAGTCATGTCGTACCCCTGCAAGGCAAGGCTCCATCTTAATAGCCTACCATTTGTTTTACCCACTTGTGCCAGCCAAACCAGGGGGTTGTGATCTGTTTTTATCTTGGAATGCCACCTGTATAGATATGGTTCTAACTTCTTTAGTGCCCACACCATTGCAAGGCATTCTTTCTCCACTGTAAAATAAGCTGTTCCCTGGGAAGCAACTTCTTACTGAGGTACACTGTTGGGTGATCTCTCCCTTGGTTAGAAGTCTGGCTAAGTACTGCCCCAATACCGGCATCTGTCTGGACTATGAATGGTTTATTATAGTCTGGACTGGCTAATACAGGAGCACTACACAGTGCCTCCTTTAGTCATGTAAAGGCTTGTTCATAGGCTGGTTCTCAGTTAACCTTTTTAGGCATTCTTTTCTTTAACAGGCCAGATGAGGAGCTGCCAGGGCACTGTAGTTTGATACAAATTTTCTATAGTACCCTGCGGTCCCTAGAAAACTCCGAACTGGCTTCTGTGTTTCAGGTCTGGGCCATGCCTCGATTACCTCAATTTTTGCTTGATTAGGACGGAGCTGTCCCCAGCCTCCTACATGCCCGAGGTATGCCATCTCAGCCACAGCCACCTGGCACTTTTCAGCTTTTACATTGAGCCTGGCCCTCTGTATCCTGCCTAGCACTTCCCTAAGGTGGGACAGGTGTTCCTTCCAGCTGGAACTTAGGATGGCAATATCGTCCGGGTACTCTTCAGCACCATTTAGCACCTAGTTCACCAACCTCTGGAAGGTGGCAGGGGTGTTCATTCCGAAAGGCATTACTTTAAACTCAAATAACCCTATCGGAGTGATGAAGGCCGACCTCTCCCTACCTCTGGCAGTTAACTCCATCTACCAATACCCTTTCGTCAGGACAACAGTGGTAAGGTGTGTTGCCCCTCCCAGCTTATTCATCCGTGGCACTGGGTGGGTGTCTGACTTCATGATTGCGTTGAGTCCACGACAGTCCAAGCAAAAACGAATAGAGCCATCTGGCTTGGGAACAAGGACTAAGGGTGAGGCCCAGGGGCTGTGGGATTTCTGGATTACACTTAAATCCAGCATTTCCTCCACCTCCCTCCTGATGTCCTTTTGGATGGCCTCTGACACCCGATATGCTGTCTGCCGTATGGGTGTTTGTGTCCCTGTCTGTACATTGTGTGTCGCAAAGGAGGTTAGTCCAGGGTTGGCACTAAACAATGGGGCAAAGTCTGCTAAAACCTCCCTTACTTCCAGAATATGGTCTAGAGTCAACTGGGGTGACACTTTAATTGCCTCTACAGAGGACTCCCACTTGCTTTCCTCCAGCAAGTCCAGAAGGGGGTCTTCTTCATCTGTCCGCTCCCCAGGACTACACACTGCAAATGCCACGCCAGCCTTATTTGCATATGGCTTCATCATGTTGACATGGTACATCCTCTGGATATGTCTCCTGTCAGGTAGTTCTATAATGCAATTTATGTCATTCACCTGTCTGACTACTTTGTATGGTCCTGTCCACTCTGCCTGCAGCTTATCTTTCTGGACGGGGATTAGGACCACAACCTCCTGACCCACAGTGTACGAGCGAGCTCTGGCTCTGTGGTTGTACCATACCTTTTTCTTCTGCTGGGCAGCTGTCAGGTTGCTCTGGGCTGTCCCCATGAGCTCCTTCAGCTTTTCCTTAAACTTAAGGACATAATCCACTATGGGAGTTCCCTGGGTGGCATGCTTACCTTCCCAGTCTTCCTGGATCAAGTCTAGGAGCCCACACACCCTGTGTCCATATAAGAGCTTCAAGGGGGAAAACCCTGTTGACTCTTGGAGTACCTCTCTGTATGCAAACAACAGGTGGAGAAGGTATTTTTCCCAGTCCTTCCCATGCTGTTCAGCAAATGCTTGGAGCATCAATTTAAGGGTACCATTTAACCTTTCCACAAGCCCACTGGCTTGCAGGAGATAAGGTGTCGTGCGTCTCTGCACGACCCAACATTTCTCCCACAAACATGTCATCAGGTCCGACATGAAGGAATTCCCTCGATCGGTGATGACATCCTGCGGGAACCCAACATGGGAGAAAATCCCTAGCAAGGCATCTGCCACTTTGTCTGTCCTCAGTTGAGGATAGGGCGACTGCCTCTGGGTACCGGGCAGCATAATCCACCACTGTTAGGATAAACCTCTTCCCAGAGGAGCTGGGGGTATTTAAAGGCCCCACAATATCCATTCCTACCCTCTGGAATGGTTCCTCCACTATGAGTAAGGGAGTTAGGGCGGCTTTGGTTTTACTACCTGCCTTCCCTATTTCTTGGCACTGGCGACAAGACCTGCAATATTCCGTCACCTGCTAGGTGAAGTTGGGCAAACAGAAATTCTGGGCCAATCACTGCGTAGTGCGTACAATTCCCAGATGTCCAGACATGGGGATATCATGAGCAGTCTTGAGCAACTGCTCACGGTACCCCTGGAGAACAACAAGCTGCCTGCCCATCACCCCTCCCTCTGTCCTTATGTCCTGCATATACAGCAGTCCATTGTCCCAGTAAACTCTATGTTTCCCGTCACCTCCCAGTGCACGGTCAGAGTCTGCCCAAGCCCTCAGCCTCTCTAAACTAGGGTCATTTTTCTGAGCAGCTGCAAAATCTTTACATATTCCCAAGGCATGGGACAGGTCCCCTCCAGTTTCAAAACTATGGTCCCTCACTCTAGCGTCAGGGCATTCAGGGTCACTGCCATCCCTAACCCTCTGACAACTGGCTACCCCTGCCTCCTTAGAGCAACCTTCTGTATCTGTTCTGTTAACTGCTACCTGGGGAATTTCTACACCCCTTTCACTATTCTCCATATCAGGAGACACAGGCTGGGGATCCAGCTTCCCAGTGTTTTCCACAGGAGCTTCTATGGGGTCCAGAGAAGCACAATTTGCCTTTGCTGCCTGTCTGCGGGTAACTGCAAACACCATCCCCTTTTGGAGATGTTCCCTATAATCACATCCAGGGCAAGATTTTCTGCCACCGCAACTTTCTGCACAGTCTCTCCTGTCTCACCTCAATCCAGGAGAACACTAGCAAGTCGCAGCGTAGTCTCCTCCCCAGTGAATCCTCGTACCGTAACAAACTGATTGGGTATAAGCTGTTCAGAACTCAACCAAATCTCCTTTTACCAAAATAAGGGACGCCCCCATGTCCCTTAACCCAGGGTCTGCACACCATTCATAGTAACTGGGTGTATGTGCTCCCTCATGTTTACTGGCATACTTTCAGGGATACACAAAAAAAAAAAAAAACACCTCTTTCCCAGCACCACTCTGTGCACGCTCTGCCTTTTTAAGACACTGTCTTGCAGGCTGTCCAGGCTGTTTTCAAAAGCAACATTTATTTCTTTTATCAGGCAAATATTTTCTTTATAGCCTGGAGCTGCCCACTTTCAGTGGAGGCAGTGAGGGTTTTAGCTGCCCTGAAGGTGTGCTTTTCCCTTTCTGCACTGCCATGCCCGCCCGACTCCCTCTCAGAGCAGGTCTGCTCCTGGCATACCTGTCAGAGAGTTCAGCAGCCTCCTGTATGGTTTCTGGATCTTGGTCCTCTAGTCAGGTTTTCAGCTCTGCTGGGCAAGCTCAAAAGAACTGCTCCAAAAGTACAACAATTTCAATTTTCTCTACAGAGTCTGCATGTAACCCTTTCCACCAACGTTTTAAAAACTGATGTTGTTTGGTAGCTAGTCCCTCATAGCTCATGTCAGGGCTTCTCCTGAGCTTACAGAACCTAACTCTGTACGCTTCTGCTTTCAAGTCATACTTTTTTAACAATGCAGCTTTAAGTTTGCCATAATCATTACTGTCCTGGTTGTCCATTTGACCCAAGGTGTCACAAGCTTTCCTGGTAAACAGCGGGGACAGCTGAAAGCTCCAGGACTCTCTGGGAATTTTTGCCTGAATACATACCGTTTCAAATGAGTTTAAACATGCATCTATATCCTCACCCTCTTTAAATTCAGCTATCAATTTAGAATTTAATTTGTAACCCAGTCCTAGAGTCCCAGGTTCACCCATGCCACTTATCTGCTCTGGCGTTGGTCTTTAGAGTTGTAGCTTCTCCAGCTCAAATTTCCTCTGGCGTTCTCGCTCCCCTCACTCAGCCTCTCGCTTGGCCTCTCTCCGATGTTGTCACTCTTTTTCCTCTCACTCAGCCTTTCGCTGCTGTCGCTTCTCCTCTCTCTCTCTCTCCCTATCTCCATCTGGAACTTCTTCTGTTCAAGCTCCCTGTTGCTGGGCTTCGAACCTTTTCTATTCGAATTCCAGCTTCATTCTCTGCAACTCTATTTGCAGCCTGATCGCTTCTGGCTCCAGAATGGTGTAGAGCTTCCCCTGCTGCGGTGGCTCTCAGGTTCACACTGGTCCCACTGTCCTCCTCCCTGGGTCTGGACACTGCAGTTGACCCTGACCCCTCCATGCCCAAGGTCTGGTCCCTTTCAGTCACTGACTGTGACTTGAGGTCTTGGGCATCGGCTGCCACAAAAGCCTCCATGAGGTGCTGCTCGTTTCGCTCCCAACAACAGACTCCTCTCTCCTGAAACAACTGCCTCAGGTTGTCTGCAGTGTACTCGCCATAGGTGGAAGTCATCTTCTTCCCTAATCTACAGCTACACTAGCTTGCGCCCAAATAAAAAAACAAAAAAAAACAGGTAGGGAACTTTTAATTGTAAGCACAATTATATATTTTCTTATTTTTAAATCACTGCCTTATTTTGTGTATGAACTGTTACAATTTATCAATCTGACACACTGGACTGTTAATGCTCGTGTCACCAAATAATTTCACAGTATGCAAAGACATTTTTATGATTGCAGCACTGCAAAACAAATATTTTAAAGCGCACCACTGCCAACCAGATCTGTCACAAATGCATTCTGGTGGTCAGGCCCTCTGCTCCCACAGTGCCAAACCTCGAAGTGCAATATGTGAACAGGAGACAAACAGGGTAGCCCTCCTGTCTGCTTTGGGTCTGCATAACTACCAGTCTCGAGTCCTGGGGTCAAACATGAACCCTTTTTCACTAGCACGCCCAGTTAACAGGTTCAAATATCACACCCTCTTCAGGGAAATGCAGTGCAATACTTAACACAGTGGGCACCCAACCTGGTTCACAACCCCCCTTTTGACTCAATTGAGACCTAGGTACTGTACTTTTCTTACCTTGGTGCATATGGTAACACACTGTAAGTGCTTAACAGTTCTGTCAGAATTATCAACACTGTCTCAGCATTCAAAATGAGGGAAACGCACAGGCAGGATTTGAAGGAAAACAAAGTTTACTAAAATTAAAAATAGATGATATACAAAACACAGAACATATAACATTGAGTGTATAGGCATACAAATTAAATGGACAATTTAAACAAAACCACCTTATTACTGAGTATCTAATCCTACCCTAGTTTCAATTACTAAATAGCTGTGGTTAAATTACCTACTTTAGCAGAAGTGCACCCAACCTGGTTCACAATACCCCTTTTGACTCAATTGAGATCTAGGTACTTTTCTTAACTTGGTGCATATGGTAACACACTGTAAGGGCTTAACAGTTCTGTCAGAATTATCAACACTGTCCCAGCATTCACATTCAAAATGAGGGAAAGGCTCAGGCAGGATTTGAAGGAAAACAAAGTTTACTAAAACTAAAAATAGTAGATGATATACAAAACACAGAATGCATAACATTGAGTGTACAGTCATACAAATAAAGTGGACAATTTAAACAAAACTACCTTATTAGTGAGTATCTAATCCTATCCTAGTTTCAATTAGTAAATAGTTGTGGTTAAATTACCTACTTTAGTAGAAATGCTCGAGAGTGTGTTCTTTCAGAAGTCCAGAGATAAAAATCACAATTTTCCCTGAGCTTTGACAATATCAATGAGGGGGAGAAAAAGGTCCCACCCAGCTTGTGAGGACACAGCTCAGTGGTGATACTGGCTGTGAGGTCACTCTCTTCCTGCCTACCAAATCAGTCTCAGGTATCTGCATATTGCTAAGCATCCCAGAAAAATATATATTTAATTGGTGAGCCTGCTTTATGGCAGGTCAGAGTTACCCCTTTGATCTTCGGGGAAGTTCCTGACAGCTATTTCTCCTAGTGTTGAGAAATGTAACATATCTGTCAGAAGTTGCTTTCCTCCTAATAGGTCATAAATTGCAGTACTTTATACATGTGGCTGGTTTACAACCCATACAAACTGGTTTCTAAAGGAAGCTCTTAATTCGATTTTCCACTGCGTCATTGAGAGTGCAATCTCTCCTTACCACACTTTTAAAATCCCAGGTCCTATAATGCTCTTGTGCTGACTGCCATACTTTTACAAGCAAAAATTTCAAGAAGCATATTTTTATCACAAATATAATACCAATAATAACAAGCAGACTGGCGAAGCATCACATATTGTAGTATAAATAATTGTAAATATGTATAATTTTAATATCGTAGTATGGGTGTTAGTACGTTTAGGGGCTCAAGTATGAAGCACTATAACTTTGGGACACTGTCTCTTCCAACAGGTACTATTTCTATAAGCCCTCCTCTCTAGTTATTCACTGGATAACTAACTTTTCTGGCCATTATATCAGTCACCCAGCACACTGTATTCACCTTATAGCAGATCACCTCTGCTTGCTGTCACTTGGTGTTCCAGAAGTTACCAATATCGTACTCCAGTTGGGGTGGGGGGCTTTGGTGGGTTTGCTGTTAGTTCTTTGCTCATCATGTATTGCTGTATTGTCTTGTAATACCTGTGTCACTATGGAAAATGTTGTACTTTTTTTCCAATAAAGTACACTTACTTAAAAAACAAAACAGGTACTATTTAATAGGTGCATTCATACCTGGTAGCCACGCCTTGATAAAGTGTATGTTTATACACAAAACGCTGGAGTTGTGGGGAGGGTGCTGCTGCATATACCTTTTAACTTAATAAATGGGATTTTTTTTTGTACCTCCCGCACTCCCTGCTGGCCACTCCTTCAGGCCGCCAATGAACCCCCAACCTGCCATATCTTCACTCAGCACCATCCACCATCCCCCACGAGTCATGCAACGGTTGACCCAGCGTACCCCTTCACTGGGAGGGGGCCCCTCCCTGGGCCCATGAGAGGAGAGATATGTGTTTGAATCTGTGCTGGGTGCACAACAGGGGATCGGTTCAAAAGGCTACTCCCAGGGCTTTGTGACGTGAGGGGATCCGGGCAACCGTTAGTCAGTCGAGCAGCGATTTTCCATTTTCTCCCCAAGCTATCTACCTCTCATAGTCTGGTCCAGCCACAGTGGCATCCTGGTGGCAGAAGCATTCAGCGGCATGTAGAGGCTCATGCTGCAAAGAATGCCTATTGCAAACCACTGCTAGGAGCTGCCTAGCAAGTGGACCAGTACCATCCCACCCCCTCACCCCTGGGAGGGAAGCATCTGAGGAACGCTGTTAACTCCCTCCCCACTGGATTCTACTCCTACCATCTGGGTTTGAGGAGTGAACCCGGGTTACTAACATGCCAAGTGAACTCTCATCTCTCAGCGTCATGGAGCCAGCTTAACAAATGTGATTTTAAGCAGTTCCTATCATATAGGTCTTTTTTCGGTAGACCATGATGGCCGACTTTGTGCATTGTTAAGTTTTTTATGGCTCCGGTTGGAGTTTAAGTTGCTGCCCCCTCCTGTGACATGGCAGTTATTCAGTATGGTTTGTGCACTAAATGCCAAAAACCTTGGCTGCATCATTAATAATGATGAGTGGGTCAATGATGACCATGATTGATAACAGCACCCCTCTCTTAAATATTACCAACCCCATACAGAATAATAATGATTTACAGAGTCCTTATTTTTGTAAAGACAGAGATGAAAAACCCTTATTAACAAAAGGGAGGGAACAATGCTGACCAGCAGCATGGTATTCAAGAAAATTCAACACCTGGAAATATAAAAGAAGCATTTATACAACTGGAACGAGTAGCCCTAAAAGCATGTAGACTCTACTGGCCAAGGGTAACCCTAACAGCATACTTAAAGGTAAACAAGGCACCAAGGGATCTATGATGGGTTAAAAGCCTTCATTCGGGACTGACAGAGATGTATTCCTGACAGAATGTCAGATGCATTTATTAGAATTAAGTGCAGGACTCATAAAAAATAATTTTAAAAGATGCAGATAAAATCGAAGCAGAAGTGAAAGACAGCTAATATAAAAATAAACAGATGTTAAAAATATTAAAACACACATAGACTATGAAAGATACCATCAGCAGCTTCAACAGACTACTAAAGACTGTGATGCCAGGCTTAAAAAGACAAAAGAGATGAAATTTGAAAGAGATAGAACAGATTATATGGAGGGGTGAATTTTTACTGGGGCAAAAAACGAGAAGGTCATGAATATAAGCCAAGATCCATTATGAAAATTACATGGGAGCCCCAGAGTTTGGACACCTATACAAGTGGTTCTGAATCTGAGGGACAAATGAATAGTGATTCAGAGAATTCTATTTTAGACTCTGGTATGGACGAGCCACCTCCCAACCAGTTGGCATTTGTGGCACAAAGAGAGGAAAATACCCCCCTAGTAGTAGAGGGCTTAGTACAAGCCAAACAGAGCAATACCAGGAGCCACCCAACCCTTCCCGAGGTCCCACAACGACCGTTGAGGCAGAGACCATGAGTAATTCGGTTTAAAGATGATTATGAAGAGTGACAAGGGGGAAGGAGAGGAGGAAGAGACTGCCAATTCAGAGGCAGGAGAGCCTGGGGGAATTTTCAACACAGCAACAGCATGAGAGTATACCAACAACAGATGATTCACTGATAGTGAACATATCCAACTCTGAACTTACAAACGCTGAAAAAAGTATTTTACAGAAAGGTTTAAATTTTGTTCCCACAAGGGCACTAAATAAGTTTGATACTATCGTAGATCTTAAGAAATTCACCTGAAAACTAGATTTAAAAGCCTGGTTTAACAATGACGGTATTTTTGATTTGTCCTTGGAGGACAAAACTTATACTGAAGTGGATGGGGGTAAACTCATGACATTCAAAAGGACTTCCACATTCATACCACCCAGTAATCAAACAACAGCGCTTTTTCAAAAAACATGTGAAAGAGACATACAAAATCTGATGGAGGCTATGGAGAAGCCATGGTTTAACAACTGCAGCAGGGAAGACAGACAATCACTACCACTAGCTAAGAATGACCAGACTGAGATAAAGGCTGCTGACAAAAGCGGATCCACTGCCATTCCTGATAAAGTTAAGTACAAAAATGAACTTATTAGATAACTTTCTAATGGCGAATTTTATCAAAACTTACCTAGGGATTTGACAGTGGTTTACAAAAAAAAAAAAAAAAAAGAGACTGATGTAAATTTATATGAGTTAGTTATGACTGGGGTGATAAACATACATATGAATTTCTCTCAGTATCCCATCCAGTGAGGGATACTTTTTACGGGTTGCCCAAGATTCATAAAATCTTCACACACCACACCCATGCACATCCAATTGCTGCTAGCACAGGTTCCCTTACGGAACCTCTAGCCCAGTATGCTGATGAGGATATTAAAATGCTTGTCCCGTTGTGGCCAGTTCACTTTAGAGATACCACTCGTTTCCTGCAGGTACTTCAGGACCTACGTGTAAATGAGGACAGCTATTTTGTAACTTTAGACATTACCTCTGTATACACAAATATCCCCACTCGGGGGGAGGGAATGAAGGCATTACAGAAAGCCCTTTATGAAAAATGGGGTTACACAGGTGCATTTACTGAATTCCTTTTGGATCTGACTGAAAAGGTATCACATTTTAACACCTTTGCATTCAAATAGGAATTCTATCTGCAGGCTAAAGAAACCACGAAGGGGGCCTCTTTTGCACCAAACTATGCAAATATCCATTTGGTATGATGGGAGAAACAATTCAAGTTAAATGAACAAATGAGTCCATTTTTTAACTTGATAGGAGGGGTATCATTGTTTTATTTATGGTGTATTTTTGGTGTGGAAGGAGCCCCCAGCGGAGTTACCTGACTTTGTTAAATATTTGGAATCGACTAAAAAAAATTTGAAATTCACTGTGTTTATTAATAAAAATAAAATTAACTTTCTTAATTTAATAATTGAAAAGGATAATACTGGTGTAATAAAAACACAGCTTTTTTGGAAAGAACCCAGACAGGAACGCTTTTCTGTCATTTGATAGCTGTCATCCAAAACACATAATTCAGAATATCCCAAAAGGGCAATTTATGACGCAGAAGAGCAATACCAGTGACCCACAGGAATAAGTGAAAGGGGCAGTAACCCTAAGTAATAGATTTTATGAAAAGGAATATAGTGTAAAAATGTGTAGAGAGGGCTAAAAACACTGTAAATGAAATGGAAAGAGTGGAACTGTTACATAATGGTACAAGAATTAAGAACAATAATGCTAATGTTGATTTTATTTCAAACTACATGCCACAACGTTTCAGAATATAATAGATCCTTTTGAAAAATTGGCATATTTTGGAAATGGGACCTAAATTACAATCCATTGCAACACCCCCCATGGTGTACCAATGTGGAAAAAAACATGTCAAATGTTGTCACCAACAGTTTATACCAACCAGTGGAAAACAATGTCAGAAACCCACTGTCAGCAGGGACATTCATCTGTGGTAATTGCACCTTTTGTTGGACAACATATCAGCGAAGCTTTGTAAACCTCAGAGATGGTGGTCTTTGGCCACTGAGCTATGGCGGATTTGGAAGTGGCCAGTCCCATTTGGGACCTTGACTGAGGATGAACACCCTCTCAGACTCCCTGAAAGGGACTCTGGCCAGATAGGCTTTGATGGGGCAGCTCAGATCTAGAAGGAGGACAGCCTCCCTCTGAGGGTCGTTGAGATCTGGCTCAATCGCAGGTAACGAAATCTACCGGGCGAGGTGAAAGTCTGATGCTACCTTGGGAAGAAAGGAACGAACCATCTTCAGCACCACTCAGTCTCCCCACCCCCCCAGGGAAGGAAGGAAAGGGATATGCATAGCATACAGCCTGAAGCTTGCCAGTTCCATGAGCTGAACAGATAGTTGATTAAAACACAGTCTTTAATGTCATAAAATGCAACAACACAGAGTCCAAAGTCCAAAAGTGGCTCTGGTCAAGGCACGTACGACCAGGTTCAGGTGCTTGGGCAATGGTAGATCTGTTCTTGGGTTTAAATGTTCCTTGTTGCCTTCAGGAAAGTCTGTACTAGGCGATGTGCTCCTGGTAGCTAGCCATCTCTTTCTCCCCTAGTAGCCCCTGATGGCTGCGGCATGGAGTCGAAGAGATGCAATGGACAGACCTTTATCAAACCCTTTTTGTAAGAAATCAAGTGTCTAGGTAATGGAACTGTCAGTAGGGTTAATCTCATAGGAGCTGCACCATCTAGAGAAAATGAACCAGTGTCTGCCATAGGTGTGGTTGGTGGAAAACCTGTGGGCCTGAGTCACAGTGTCTGTCACCTTGCTGGATACCCCTAGATTTAGCAGTGTAAGCCTCTGAGCAATCACGTCACCGGCTGAATGGAACATGGGTCTGGGTGAAGGATAGGATCTTGTGATAGCAGGTTGTGAAGGGGTGGAAGAGTCAGAGGTTGAGTTATGGTCATCTGCATGATTGATGTATATCAGGTCCATCGTTGCCAGCTTAGGGCTATGAGGACCACTGTGCTTCCGGTGTCTTGGATCTTTCGCACCACTCGACCTATCATGGAGATACGTGGACATGTGTACACTTGTCTGAACTGTCAAGGTTTCAACAGAGCAGATACTCCTGCTGACTTGTTTTTCTGTGTCTTGAGAAGAAAGACTTTACCTGTCTGTTCTTGGTAATGGTGATTAGACCTATCTGGAAGGGTCCCAATTGATCCTGAATTATCTAAAACACCTGCAGATTGAGTTGCCATTCTCCCAGCTGTAGAGTCTGTCAACTGAGCCAGTCTGCTTGTGTATTCAACTCTTCTGCCAGGTATATGGCCGACAGGCTGAGGAGGTGGATCTCTGCTCATATCAGGAGAGCGGAGGCTTCCTTGGCCATTCCCTTAGTTTTCGTTCTGCCCTGCTTGTTTATGTAGGACACGGTGACTCTGTTGTCCATTGATACCCTGATGTAGTGGTTCTGTACTTGAACCCTGAAGTGCTTGAGGGCCAGCTTGATCACTCTTGTCTCTAAAATGTCGATGGGAAGGCAGGACTCCGGTGGAGACCATTGAACTTGAACTGTTCTGATGCCTAGGACTATGCCCCATCCTGATAAAGTGGCGTTGGTGACCATGGTTCTGGTGATCTGTTTACTGAGGACTGCCCATCTGACAGATTGCTTGAGTTGGTCCACTACACTATGGATGTCCTCACTGTTGGTGGCAGTCATAGCCTTGTCTGATAATTCTGCAAGGTGTAATTCCAATTGTCTAACAGGAACCTCTGTAGCAGTCTCATATGAAGCACTCCCCAGCCGTGAAGGACTATGCATGCCACCATGAGGCCTAGAACTTGTATTAGGTCCTAGACTGTGGTGTGATTGTGGGCTAATATCAGGTTGTAGTCTACTGTAAGGTTTCTGATGTGGGTGTCTGACGGGTGGAATATTCTGCATGTGGTGTTGGAGACTTCCTCAAGGTGTTCCAGGGTTGTCGACGGTGAGAGGTTGCCCTTAACCCTGTTGATTATCTATTTGTGCTGGCTCAGAATTTCCTGTGCCCTTCGTGTCATGCTTTCCGAGGCTTCCCTAGTCCTTGACTGAATCAACCAATCATCCAGGTTAGGTACTATATGGATGCTTGCTCTCAGGTTTGCTGCTGATGTCGCCATAATCTTGGTGAAAACCTGGGGGGCTACGCCAGGCTGCATGGGAGGAACTTGTATTGGAAGTGCTGATCCAGAATGCAAAATCTCAGGAATGTGTGGTGGGATGGTCAAATTGGCACATGATGGCAAGCATCCTTGAGGACTATTGATAAAAGGAAGTCATTCTTCTGGATCGCTGCTATGGTGGAGCGCAAGGTCTCCATTTTGAACATTCTGTAGCTCAGGAACTGGTTCACAAACTTGAGGTCTAGGATGGGCCACAGATCTCCCATCTTTTTGGGAACTGAACAAAAGATGGCACAGACTCCTGACTTCTGCTCATCTGGTGGTATGGGGACTGCTATAGAAACTGGCTCAGGAGAACTGTGACTTTACTAACATACTAAAATGCCAGCGGTCTTTCGTGTCTGCTCGTTTGGTCAGCCCCCACCCTGGGAGATGACCTTGCTTCCCCCCTCTTCCTCTCTGGCTTCTCCGATTCCCAGTCCCGGATATTCCCACTGCACAGGACTTTGCGTCCAGAACCCTTCCCCTGTACCTGTCTCACCCCCTCTTGAACCCCTCCACCGTCTCTGCCTCTACCAACCCCCTGGGCAACACATTACTTTGCGGAATGGGGTTTTGTTTGTCGAAATGCAGACTGCATAAATCTAGACTTCCTTGGAACTGTGCCAGACTCTATCACATACCCTTTGGTGATTATCTCCAAGACCCATTTTGCCTGACACCATCTTGGCCCAGGTGTTGGCAAACTCTTGACTCCTCCCACTGCTAGGTCTGTGTCCTGTGCCTGTATCTCCTCTTGTCTGGTAGTGTGTGTCCTTAATTGGGCCTGAAACCGCCCCTGACTCTGGAGGGTTAGTTACTATCTCTGTTGTTCTGGAAGGCACCTCTACACTTGAAGTTCTTGAATCCAAAATTGTGAGATTCTGACCCTCGAGAGAGTTGAGATTTGTGACCCCTCTGCCAGAACTTACAAAACTGGTTGTTATAAAAGGATGGCAAGACAGAAGAACCCCCTGGCAAATCTTCGGAATCTACTTTTTGGCTACAAAAACTTCTCAAGGCATGGTCCAAACAGCATGTCTACTTTAAACTGTAACTTGGTTAACATGATCTTTGATTCCTGCTCTGCTTGCCATAGCTTGAGCCATAGATGTCTCCTGGCTCTGCTGATTGTGGTCGCTACTCTTGAGGACACTGTAAACACATCAATGGTGAAGTCTACCATGTACTTAATTGCTTGGATGGCACAGTCCATGGTAGACTTGTGGGGGACAGTCTTGGAAAGGTCTAGTTGTATGGCTTCCAGTCACCTGAGGATTGTCCTGGTGGTGTAGATGAGTGCCAAAGAGGCTTTCATGGACAACGCAAGGATTTCATGGGCTTTTTTGATCATGTCCTCTATCTTTTTCTCTGTAGGATCTTTGAGGGCTGAAGAACCCTCCAATGGCAGTACTGTTTTGTGGCTAAGTGAAGTGATCTGTGACTCAGCCTTAGAAAAGGCAGACCAGGTTACTTGTCTGCCTTCCGGCAGTGGATATCTGCTGTCAAAGGATACTTTTCCCCTCTTCTGCCTGGGTCTGGGGCATCCCATGCCTTTGAAAGAATGTTCTCTAGCACTTTGCACACAGGAAAGAAGTTGTGAGTCTTCTTTCTTTCCCTGACCAAAAGGTCCAGCTTCTGCTCCTCTGGTGGTACTGGTTCCTCGAATTTGAGGGTCTCCTGGAGCATACTGATGATGTCTGGGACTTTATCATAAAGGCATAAACAGGCCACCAGGTCTTCTCTCAGCTCTTTATCCTCTCTCTCAGAAAATCCCTCATTACAGGATTCCTCTCTATCTGGGTTATCCGGTTCTTGGTTGACATCTTTTCTTTGCTTCCTGGGCATAGGGGTGTCTTTGTCAGGGTCTTATGGGCACTTAGCATCTGTCAGTGCCTCAGTCCTGTCTAACAGTTTCTGGAACCTATCCACCATGACCCTTTGTGAGGCTGCATTATCTTCCAGATGACCTCTCCAGAGGAACCTGAGCTCAAATTGTCACCCGGGGAGGGGGGCAGCATCCACCAAGCACAGTGAACAGATATCCTGGGAAGATTTCAGGAGCAGGAAGTTGGGGCATTTGTGGCACACTCTACAGGTCAATCATCTTGAAGCAGTGACAATCTAGTAGAAAGGGGGATAACTAAAGGGAGAAAGTTTGACGGTCATGGCAGGTAAGGGGGCCACAGAGAACAGCAACAAAGATGGACCACAAGGGGGACTGGTATCCAAGGACCTGGTGCTGGGTGGAAGGGGGCCCCTAAATCAGCAGAGAGACAACAAAAGACAGAGGGGCCAGCATAAGCTGCTCAGGGACCATAGTATGAACTCTGAATCAACCCGGAGCAGCAAGAAAAACAAAGAAACATAGAATTTGCCAGCAGATAAGAGCTGCTTGGCCCACCTGGTTCGCTCATTTTTCCCCGACTTACTGTATCACTGCAGTTCCTACCCCATCTCTGGCCTATTCCCCCTTTCCCCACCTTTCTCTTCCCCTAAGATTCCTTTATGCCTATCCCATGCATTCTTGAATCCCAAAACTGTTTTCACTCCCACCACCTCTGCCAGAAAGCTATTCCTGGAATCCACTACTCTTTCTGTGATGAAGTATTTCCTCACATCTCTCTAAATCGACCCCCTCCAGCTTCGTACCATGTCCCCTTGTTCTTAAGCACATTTTTTTCTCCTTCTCTCCTGTATCTTATTTATCCCTGTGAGGTATTTAAAGGTCTCTGTCATACCACCCCCCCTTCCAGGCTGTACATTTTTAGGTGCTTACGTGTCTGCTCATAGGGCTTCTGATGCAGACCTTACACCATTTTAGTTGCCCCTCTTCTGAATCACCTTCACTCAGATGTGGTCTCCAGTACTGGACATGGTACTCTAGGTGGTGTCTTACCAATGATCTATACAGAGGCAGCACCACCTCCCTCTTCCTGTGGTAATATCCCTCCCTGTACACCTAAACATCCCAATAGCCTTCTCAGCTGCCTTGTCGCACTGTCTGGCCATCTTTAGGTCTTAAGATATGATCTGTACCTCGAAAATACAGGAGACTACTGATCCTGCCCTGGGTAAGTTTGCCACAACAAAGAAGCCGACTACACCGAGAAATGGCAACTATGGCCCCCCTCACACAAAAGGGAACCACTAATGTGGGTCCCACAACTTAAAGACAATCCACTGCAGGGTGAAAAGAAAAAAACCAAAAACAAAACAAAAGGAAACTGAAGTGAAGCAATAGTATCACATCTGCTGCTAGTGTTACCCTGGAGGGCATGCATGGTAGCCTGCTACTGGCCTCCCTCAATATCTGCAACCTACTAAGGAAGTTCACACCTTTCCAGGGCTGGTTCGTTCAACACTCCCCAGACATCCTTGCCTTATCTGAGACCTGGCTCTCAAAAAACTATCCCTGATGCATCTGTCACCCTCAGTGACTACTCCATTTTTCGGGCAGACAGGCTAAGTAAGCAGGGTGGTGGGTGTGCCATCTATGTCAAAACCTCACTGCAGGCCCTCTCTGGCTCCCTTCTCCCACCTGCCCTTGGTGCCCAAACCACTGCCACTAAGGTAATCCTTGGCAATCCTGGTAAGATGCTTTACATCGTGGCATTACACATCCCCCCATTAACCAAAAGCCCGCCTTTGATTCAATACTATCCAGCATCACCCATCTCCCTCCCAACAGTGAAGTCATTATAATGGGAGACTTCAAAGTGAATTGGTTATCCACCGTCTCTGCCACCTACAAAGACTCTGTTCTAGCTTATGACCTCACCCAGGTTGTCCAGTCCCCCACCAGACTTGACCCCAGAACTGGGTCCTCCACAGTTATCAACCTCATCTTTAATAACCACCCCAATAACTTCTCCCAGGTCAAAGTGCTCCCTGACTCGATAAGTGACCACTCCCCAGTCACTTGCTGGTGGTCAAATAAACCCCCCCAGCCTCCCTAAAGTTACAGTCCAAAGGCGCAATTAAAAAGGAGCCCTCTCCTGCCTCAAATCGTACCTTACTTCCTGTGATTGGTCACCTATCCACAATGCCCAGTCTGTAGACACTGCCCCTACCTCTTTTATTGCCACCTTAACGCTGCCTCAGACATCTTGCCCCTTCACCAAGCATATTATAAAAAACTGGGATACGCCCTGGATCTCTTCGTGAGTCACTGCTTGACCAGATGCACCAAAGAGATAACTTCTGGCACAGGGCCCTGGACTCACAGCTACCCCAGGACAGAAAACTTTACGAAGAGGCAAGAAACAAATTCACCTGGCCTATCCAGCTAGCCAAAGCTACTTACTACAAACAAGCCCTCACCACCACCTGGGGCTCTGGGAAAAAATTCTGAAGCAATATTAAGGAACTATGCGGGAAAGCTGTATCCCCTGCCCCTGCGCAGATTCTAGTTGATGAAGCCATCTCCCAGGACCCCACTACTATCTCCAGTGCCCTTAATAACACCTTCTCAGATCTCAGCCATATCCTCCCCAAAAACTTCTCTGACCCGATTCCAGCCTGCCCGATGTACACCTCAGCCACCACTGTCCCCCCACCCTTTCGGCTGCGAATCATCTACTGCAATGAAGCAAAATGCTACCTCACCAAAGCCCTGGCGAACTCATGCTATACCAGTGATTCCCCTGACTTCAAACTACTCCGACTTACGCTGGATGTGACCCTGCCACATCTCACCGAAATACTTAACTTATCTCTACGCCTCAGCCAATTCCCCACTCTATAGAAAAGGGCAATTATAAACCCTACTCTGAAGAGTGGTGACCCCACTTACACCAGTAATTACAGACCCATCTCAATCCCCAAGGCACTCTAAAAAAAAATTTCGGACCAGCTCACTGATTACCTGGCCAAACATAATCTGCTCTGTCACGAACAACACGGCATCAGGAGGGGTCACAGCACTACCACTGCCCTCCTCAAATGTATATCATATATACACGAGGCCCTGGAACACGGGTCCATGGCAGGTGAAATATATGTCAATTTGACCAAAGCGTTTGATACTGTCTGTCACGCGCTGCTTCTCCACTCCGTTCCTTCCCAGTATTTCTCCCCTGAGGCCACTTTCTGACTCAAAGACCATCTCTCTGGCCAGACTTAACAGGACAAAATTAACACCACCCTCTCTTCCAGAAGACCAGTCCTAACCGGGGTCCCACAAGGGTCCATTTTTGGCCCACTGCTCTTCAACCTCTTCCTCAACACTCTCCCTCAATCCTGCAGTGGGAAGCTTTTGCTCTATGCGGCCACTGCAGTTTTCTGGAAACACCCCCATCCTAACTCACTCCAAACTGCACTACAGGGCTTTTTTTAGAGAACTTAAATCCTGGATCTCTGAGCATCGCCTAGTACTCAACTACAACAAGATGAAATCTATGATCTTTGCCCACCGCCAAAGCAAACTCAGGAGCACCCCTCCAATCATCTCATCCTTGCTGGGCTTCCGACTTGAACAGGTCTCATGCTTCAAATATCTGGGTTTCACACTGGACACCTCCCTCACCTACCACACACACATTCAACACCTTTCCTCCTCTGTTAACACCAGGCTGGAGATTCTATACAGACATATGCATTGCCTACCCCCTCAGGCCATACGACTCGCTGTATCTTGCTCAGTCCTATCTTTGGTGGACTATGGCATTGTGATTTATAGATCTGCAGATCAAACTGCCCTATGTTGCATCAATTTAGCCCTCAATAAAGCCTGCTGCCTGGTCACTGGATATGATAGGTTAACCCACACGTGCAAGCTTTACAAGTTTGCGGACTGGCTGACCTATGAAGGTAGGCTTAAGTATCACACTTGGCTCCTTGCCAAAAAAGTACTTCTGAATCTGGCACCTAAAGGCCTCCATCCCCTCATCCAAACAGTCCCACACAGAAGGGCTCCTAGACACCCTGCTAGTACCTCACTCCTAGTCCCCCACTGTAGGGCCTCACTGGGGCAAAGGTCCTTCCATTATCATGCACCCCCTCTGGTGTAACAGCCCACCGTCCTCCATCTCCCTGGTGCCCAGTCTTGGCCAATTTAAGACTGGTCTCAAGAACCTCCTCCATGGCTCCATGGCTTGTGGGTGTAAATGATACTTCCTCCTCTCTGAATCTCAAAAGGAGGCATACTGTAAACAGTTTCTAGCTCTAGTGCAGTGAGAAAACCCGCAAAAGTAAGGGACAAAATGTTTCTGCTTTATCTCATAACTACCTTCTCAGGACCTTCAATCGAGCTGTATATAAACTTTGACTCAGGGCTCAGTTAATGACCCTCCGAAACTGTAACCTGACATATTTCACAACTATGACCCAGGATCTACTTTAAGATCCTAGATGCTATAACCCACCAATGTATATATCCCTGTGCTGTATGACCTATGTATAGTACTGTTTAATGTTATGTTTGTGCTTTCTAGTACTGACGTGGCTCCTTTGCAAAGGAGTCTATGACTCAAAGGATTGAAATTCCGATTCTCTTCAATAAATAAATATATTCTCAATAAAAAAAGATGGAGAAGCCATGAAATAATGAAACTGAAAGCAAGGCTCACTACCTCCATGCAGCAGTGCCATGCCACTCTCAAGATGGCCATCACAGGGAGTAAAGATGTATACCTAGTATCAATTGGCTAGCAAAATGACCACCAGGATCGCCAGTTGTGAGATCCCGGCGCCATCTTATGATGGCGAAGGCATAAGTCAGTGATGCTCACAAAATGGCCACTGGGAATCTCGATCTGTGAGAGATCCTGCCTCCATCTTGAAGGGGAACAAATGGACACCAGGGAGCAAACAACATGGCTGTTGAGATTGAAGCATTCACAAGATCTTGGCACCAACAAAATGGCAAACACACCCCAGGAAAACCAGCAGTTCAGAAGTGCAGGTATGGTGACTCACAGGCAGAATGGGCCCAGGAGCACCCCTTCTGCTGCAGAATCCAACAGCTGCTCCTGACTGCCTCCTGCCTCACTCGACCATGGCTGCAGATGGAGTGGGGGTGGGCCTAGCAGAGCAGGTTCCCGCCGAGCCAGAACACCACCTTGAGGGGATGGGATATTCATCAATCGCAAGACTACCCTCAGCACAGCACAAAATCAAAAGGGAAGCCGGGAAACACACAGACACACACAGCCAGTACATCAACTCTCCTCTCAACTGCCCCTGAGCCGTAGCTACAGAAGATGGGGGGTGGGATGCCCTAGTAGAAGGAAACACAAGTGTCAGGAGGTAATCTTAACTCCCCGGCTGAGCAAGGTGGGGGGAGGGGGGAGTAACATTTGGAAAGCTCTGCAATGATGTATTAAAGGTATAGCAAACAAAAAATGGTCACAAACAAAAAATGGTCACTTGAAGTAGTAGCAAGGGACAGGGTCTAAAAGTACTGCTGTTCTCAACAAAAACTCACTGTGTGGACCCGTGCTACCAGGTCCTTAGTGGAAAAGCTCCACAAAAACAAATGAAACACATCCAAAAGCACCCAAACATGAGAAAACCAACCAACCTAGTACAGAATGGAAAAAAAGCAGTGGAGAGGCACAATGGCATGGGTTGAGGGGGGTCGGGTATGGCTGGAAGTGGACGTTCCAAACTAAGAGCCCCAGACAACTGCACAAAAACCATAGGTAGCACTTGAGAAAATAATGATAACATTCATGAACAGCAAGAAATCAGTGAAAAATGCAAAGCACTTGCAGGAAATAGGGAAAAAAATGATGGTCTTACCAGAACAAGCTAACAGCTGCCACTGAGCCACACGAGATGTAACCAGCCTGGAGAGATGCATAAATTAAACTGAAGAATGATCCAGCAGGAATGGGTGGAGTTAGGACTGGATTCCAATTATCAATTTGTGCATCAGCTTGTCAGAGGATACCTCTAAGACCCGGTTGTGATGACCTGGAGTGCTGTAAAAGGGTGCAAGGGATAATGGGAAAACAGAATTGTTGCGGGTTCAGCTCACAGCGGCCTCAGGCAAGAAGCAATGGATAGGGTGATCTACAGACCTCCTGGACAGGAAGAAGAGAGACATAAAGGGCAGGACTAAAAGGGGTTGGCAAAGGGGGAGGTGGAAGTGGTGGTGGTGAAAGATCTCAACCTGCCAGAAACTGACTGAGTCATTCAGCAGCCAGGAGCTCCAGGAGACAGGCCCTGCTGGATACACTGCAGGACTGCCTGCTGGTGCAGCTGGTTAAGAAACCCACTAGGCATGCTGCCATTCTCAATGTGGAGCTCACCAACTTGGAAAAGGTAGGAGAAGTGCGGGTAAGGCAGCCACTAGGGTCCAGTGACCGTAACTCTTTATGGTTAACCTGGCTCTTGGGACAAATAAGCCCTCATTAAAAGCTGAAGTCCTAGATTTCAGAAGGGCAGACTTCAACAGGATGAGACAGCTGACCCAGGACAAGTTAATCAGAGTGAACAGCATCAGTGATGTGGAGGAAAGATGGGGGGGGCAACCAAAGGGTCCATTCTTGAAGCAAAAAATTCTTACATGAGGATGCTAATCAAAGGAAACGGTACAAGGGACAAATATGGTTCTCTGGAGAGGACAGGGAAGCAGTAAGAGTCAAAAAGAAAGCTTTTTCCAGGTAGAAACCAAAACAATGGAAGAACAGGACGAGTACCAAATGAGAACAAGGGAAACCAAGAGGTTGGTCAGAGAAGCAAAGGCAGACACAGAGCTGCATAATGCGGAGGGTGTCATAGGAGGGTAAAAACAGTTCTTTAGATATGTCAGGGAAAAAAACTGAGGAAGAATTGAAAGGCTAACAGACAGAGGTATGTAGCTGAGGAGGAGGAGGGGCAGAAAGCAGCCATTCTTAATGACTACTGCCGCTCTGTAGTCACAGGGGAAGACAGAGGGCCTCTGCCAGGGAGTGGCATTAAGGGGACTGACAGGGGGATCTGTGGGATGAGGCAGCAAGTGCTAACTAGTGAAAGGGGGGTTCGGAAAGTTCTAGCAGCCCTAAAGAAACATAAGGTCCGCTCAAGGAACTGGCAAAAGAACTAACTGAACCCCTGGCAGGACTATTCAATAGCTCAGTTCAGACAGGAGCAGTTCCAAAAGACTGGAGGGTAGCAGACATAGTCCCGCTCAATAAGGGGGGGGGGACGAGGAGCAACCAGGTATCTACAGAACAGTCAGTCTTACCTCTATTGTGGGTAAACTGAAGAGGACACTAGTCAAAGAGGACCTCGTGGACTACCTGGAAGTGCAATGGATGCCAGGATAGTAAACAGCATGGATTTGTGGCAGGCAGGTCAAGTCAGACCAACCTGATAGTATTCTTTGACTAGGTAACAAGACTAGTGGATATGGACCACGTTGTGGATGTACTCTACTTCAGTTTCAGCAAGGCTTTCAATTAGGTGCCTCACAGAAGGCTGCTGAAAAAACAGAGGATCTGGGTGCAGCAAAGTACACACTTAGATGTGTGGGGAAAATGGTTTGAAGGGAGACAGCAGAGGGTTGTGGTTAAAGAAGTCAAACTGTGAGGTGCCACAAGGATTGGTCCTGGGTCTAGTCCTTTTCAATATGTTTATCAGTACCATGGGAGAAGGAATCGAGGGCAAGGTGTGTCTCTTTGAGGGCAACACTAAGCTATGTGGCAGGACAGGCAGTGAGGAGGAGCTGGAGAGATGCAGCAAGACTTGCAAAGGCTAGAGAGGTGCTCAAAGGTTTGGCAGTTGAAACTAAATGCCAGAAAGTGCAAGGTGATGCATTCAGAGAACAAGAACCCCAGGACAGAGTACTGGATTGGGGGGGGGGGGGTAAAGCTTCTGAGGATGGAGCATTAGGAGTCATCATCAGTAACTCTCTAAAACAATCAAGCCAGTGTAACAAAGTCTACAGTAAGGCAAACAAGATGCTGGGGTGTACAAGGAAGGGATATTGACAGCAGAATGACGGAGGTATTACCACCTCTCTATAGATCACTGATGAGGCCTCACCTGGAGTACTGTGCCCAGTTCTGAGTTTCTCATCTAAGGAAAGATAAGCACACGCAGGAGACAGTGCAAGGTAGGTTGACTAAAATGATTCAGGGCCAGCATGGCAGACCTTATGAGGATCAACTCAAGGCACTGAACATGTACTCGCTGGAGGCCTGATGAAAGAGGGGAGATATGATAGAGACCTTCAAATTCCTGAAAGGAATGGACAGTGGAAACTGCAAGGAACTATTTAGCATAAAAAGGAGATCCAAAACATGGGGTCAAGAGTGGAAACTGAATTTGGGGGGGGGGGGTTTATGAGGGGAAGTGAGAAAGTTTTATTTTACAGAAAGGGTGGGTAGTGGAGCCCGTGAAACAATCTGCCAGCTGATGTGGTGGGTGCCAAAACCATCAATGGTTTCAAACATGGCTGGGACAGAGTGAAGGGCTTAATGGTTGCTCAAAGTAATAGCGGTAGGGTGGGGAAGCATGAGGATAGACAGTGTGAGTCAGAAATCTGTATGGACAATAGGTCCCTGGTTTGTTAGGATTTTATGGGCAGACTAGAAGGACCAATTTTCTTTTTATGACGTCACTGTCTGTGTTTCAGAGTTGCAGTGAATGTGGAAGTGGACACAGCTAACTGAGGAAGCCAACTAAGCAGTGGCAAAAGATTCTGCGTATACACCCTAGTTTAGTTAAGTAGATCACTCTACAGAGCTACTGAAAACTGCATGAAGCATGCCTTACCTTTATAGCACCTGCAGGGATGTCGCTGTTTAAAAAGCATAGTTAGAGCTAGTCTGGGTCTTAAACACTGACAGCCCCACTGATGCTATCAAAGCACAGATGTAATAGCCACTCCATGCGGTCTTTAATAGTGCTATAAATTGATCTGTATCACTAAACCAGGGTGCTTACCCAAAATCTTTTACTGCTGCTCGGACAGGCTCCTCAGTTAGCTGCCTTTGCTTCCGCACTTGCCACAACTCTGCAAATACAAATACCTTAAAAACAGAATGGTGAATAAGGATCAAAATACCTTGTCTGGAGATATGAGCTGGCATGGTAAGTAACAGTACAGGGGCATTCCTGTAACATAAACCTTTGGCAGTCACCTTTAGGGCCTTTTATTCCACATTAGATTGCACTTTTTATCCAGTCTTGCAATATCCCAATTGTTCCTTGCTCCGAGTCTGCGTTACCATTGTTATAGAGTTCAAATAAACGGTGAGCATCATTAAATATGGCTCCTCCAGGTTTGTATGCACATTCTCTGCTGCATTTGAAATCCTATGGTTCAACACCACTTTTCTTTGACTATGGTGAACTAGAACATATCACAAATTGTTCACTGAACTCAAGAGACACTTCAGACAGAAGGGCTAACTCCAGACCACAAATTAATGACTTAGTATATGCCTGAAATTAGCATTATCTACGTAGTGAAGTAGTACTTCTTAAATCTGAAGTTTTCTTTTCCCTTTTGCTAATGAACTCATCAGGTCTGAGATGTTATTTTGAATTAAGGTTAAGCAACTGAATCCTTGGACTCTGAAAAGCGCTACTGCAGCCGATGAGTTATGGTTAACCTCCTGGTTGTACTACATAAGATGCATGGAACAGTACTCTACCTGGAGGTTGCCACAGCTACTTCTATTCCTCCTCATATATCACCAGCTCTGTTACTTACCAACTATGATACAGAGATACTTTCAGCAGATAAGAGCCTATGACCCACCCAGTCTGCCCATTTGAGCTCATAAGATCACTTTAAATTTTTCTAGAAGTCTATGACTTCACAACTGACTAAGAAGAGACAATCACCTATTGCTAGATGGGTTATGTGTGATGTCACAATAAGTGAGGTCACAATACTGATGAGGTATGAAGAGAAGAGAGGCACAGCAGAGGGCCAACCCCACCCAGCCGGTCATTAACCAACAGGAAATGACTGGCTCTGAGGTCATTATTATGATTGTGTCTAATCGCAATGACGACACTATTTGTAAAACTTTTTTTGGTTTTTTTCAGGGTAGTGCACGCCAGCACTGGTTCCCTGAGGTAGCGCCATGCTGACGGTTGGTAGGAATCGATTACAGATGCAGCAAGTATAAACAGGAATATACAACTGGTTCCATTTTTGTTGGACAAATGAGGGTTCCCGAAGAGTCTGGATGGGCCTTCCGGCCCTCATCTGCCATCAACTTCTATGTTTTCCTAGAGCTTTCCTAAATGTTCGCTGCCTGGTTAGTGTTCGGTGCTTTTGCCATTGCAGGAGGCAGTATAGCGCAGTGGTTTAAGGCTCTGAGCTGCAAATCCGGTGACATCCAGCAGACTAGACCTGGGTTTGAACCCCACAGCTTCCACTTGCACACTGTGTGACCTTGAGCAAGTCACTTAACTTCCCTGTGCTCACAGGTCACACCTGTAAAAAAGCTTTCAGCTTAGTGTGCTACTCCTGGTTAAATAACTAACAAAAAAAAAATAAAAATGTGTCACCATTGAGTGCCTGCGTGGCCTCCGTGTACTGTCCCTGTAAAAGCTGCCTGTTTGCAGTCATAATTAATTAAAAAGGGGGGACTGTGTGTTTCCATGCCTAAGTCCCACCCGGGCTGCTGAATACTCGCTCCGTTTCTGCCATCGCTACTTGTGCAGAGGGATCCCTGCTGAAAGATGTAACTACTTGCTAGAAATCATTTAAAGTAGAATGATAATGTAGTTTGTTCTAACCTACCTTCTTTGCAGCAAGGCCTGTTCTGTTTTGCTCCACCATTTTGGTCCTGAACTGCCGAACTGGACCAATCAGTACGTGGGGACTCTAAAATGGAGCCTGCAACTAAGGGGATATGTGGAACCAGACTCTGGGAATTGTAGTTTTGCATTGTGGCACCTTTTTGCACCAACAGGGGGAGCATGCTGTGACTGACAGTTCGCCTGACCAATCAAACCTTTTGGATCTAAGGGAAATCCCGAGCTGTCTGCTGGCAAGCCAGATCTGAGTGGGAGCTGGGAGAAAAGGAGCTGGCATAGCTCAAGCAGCCGTGTTGCACAATAGTTCGCGCGGGAGAACCATGGAAGGCCTGAATTCCGACCTGTTTGCCATTTTCTGCCTAGAGAGAAAAAATTGGTTCAGACTAAATCTGATCTGTGTGCTGTGAAGCAATCTACTGAATTGGGACCAGGCTTAACCTGTAGAAGACCGAAGATTTTGCTAAATGCGATCGGCCTATCAGGAAAGTACAGTTACATAAGAACTTGCCATAACAGTAGATCTTCGAGAGAGGCTCTTGCAGTAGGTAATTACATATAGGACTGACGCCGGCCAGCGGCAGGACCCCACGGAACAATTTCTAGCTAGCAGTCCCTGGCAGGTACCACTCCCACGTCAGATGACCGGCGTCATGCGACGTCGGTGTAAAGGGGCGGTCCCGGACGCCCGCCTTCCAGTTCTTTCCCGCCACAGGCCCAGAAGGTCTGGATGAGAGAGAAGCAGATGTTTTCCTTCCTGGAAAAGGAGCTGAAAAAGCCTAGGGGGATGGAGGGCGGGAAGGTATTACCTACTGCAAGAGCCTCTCTCGAAGATCTACTGTTACGGTAAGTTCTTACGTAACTGTACTATCTTACTTCGAGAGGGCTCTTGCAGTAGTAATTACATATAGGACTGAATCCCAAGCAGTCTGGAACAAATGAAAGGCACCGGGAAGAGGAACTACTCCAAGAAGTAGCAAAAAATCCTTGCAAACCTCAAGACAGGAGGCCTTGCAAAACAGCTAACCCGAAGCCTGCTCTACGGCGAGAGGCAATGTCCAAACTGTAATGTTTCGTAAAGGTATGGACAGAAGTCCAGGTGGCAGCAGCGCATATGTCTGCTGCAGACACATTCTTGAAACAAGACACAGAGGCCGCTACTCCACGCGTGGAGTGACCTCTGACTTGACCCGGAAGGGTCTTGTTGTACTTGTCATAACAGAAAGTGATGCAATGAGCCAACCACTTCGACAGGCACTGCTTGGAAACAGCATTGCCTTCCCTTTTGTGAGCAAAAGAGACGAACAACTGATCAGTTTTTCTGAGATCCTTTGTCCTATCGGTGTAGTATCTCAGAATCCGGTGAACATCCATGGTATGGAGTAAATATTCTCCTTGGTTGGAGTACTGCGTGAAAAAGGCAGGTAACTCTATAGACTGATTTAAGGTAGACTCCGCTACCACTGTATGCAGAAACTTAGGGTTCGTGCAAACAGCCACTCATTCCTTGTGAAAAATCAAATAGGGGATTTTACACATAAGGGCCTGGAGCTCGGAAATTCTTGGTTGGAAGTAATGGCCACCAAGAAGAGCCTTCACTAAAAGAAACTTCAGATCTGTGGATGCCGCAGGTTCGAAGGGAGGAAGGGTAAGTTTCTCGAGAACAAAGTTCAAGTCCCAAGGGGGAGCAGGAGTCCGGACGGGGGGCCTCAGATGAAGGACCCCTCTAAGAAAAGTCTTAGACACCTCTAATTGGGCAAAGGCTTTATCAGCAAAAGGAACATGATACGCTGAAATAGTGGCCATGTGCACTTTTAAGGAGGAATGACTGAGACCTAGGTCGAAGAGATGACGTAGATATTCAAGCAGAATGGTCACTGAACAGGAGAAAGGCTCCACGTTCCTAGAAGCGGCCCAAATAGAAAATCTCTTCCATTTCATGGCATAAGTGGACCTAGTGGAGGGTTTTCTAGCCTCCACTAGAATCTCGGCCACTTTTGGAGAGACACCAACGCGAGATTGGGCTAGGTTTGCAGGAGCCATGCATGAAGTTGTAGGGACTTGAGGCCTGGATGGACCAGGGTCCCCTGATCCTGAGTCAGCAATCCTCGCGATAAAGGAAGAGGAGAAACCTCTGAGTATTGTTGTAGAAGAGAGAACCAGATTTGCCTGGGACAGAAAAGAGCGATCAGAATCATTCTCGCACCTTCTGTTAGTTTCTGCAATACACGAGGGACCAGAGGAATTTGGGGAAAAGCATAGACGAATCTGTCCTTCCAGTTTAGAGATAGAGCGTCGCTCCAGAAAGCGCCTCACTCTGGAGCGAGTGAGCAAAAGATGGGAAGTTTTGCATTTTGGGAAGAGGCGAACAGGTCTACCTGTGGAGTCCCCCAAAGCTGGAAGATGTCGTCTAGAACCTTTTGGTCCAATTCCCACTCGTGTGGCAGGGCAGAGGAGCAGCTTAGCTTGTCTGCCAGGGTATTGTCGACTCCTGGAACATGAATCGCAGTGAGGTGAAGGTTGTGAAGTGTTGCCCAGTCCCAAACCCTCATTGCTTCCCTGCAAAGAGGGTAGGATCGAGTCCCTCCCTGCTTGTTGATGTACCACACCACGCATATGTTGTCCGTCTGGACAGCTACGTGACCTGGAAGAATGCATTGGTGAAGGGCTGGAGAGCATATAGTACTGCTCGAAGCTCGAGCACATTGATGTGGAGAGCTAGCTCCAATCCGGACCATAAACCCTGGGTTCAGTGAGGACCCAGATGGGCTCCCCAACCTTCGCCTGATGCGTCTGTGGTCAGAGTCTGGGAGGGGGGAGGATGACAGAAGGGGACTCCCCGAAATAGGTTCTCTCGAACCATCCACCATTGCAAGTCTCGTGCCATCGGCGAGGAGATCAGAACTAGATGATCTAGGTCGTCTACAAGTTGATCCCACTGTGAGCGAAGAGTCCACTGAGAGATCCTCATGTGGAGCCGAGCACAGGGAACTGTCGGGATGGCGGCCACCATAAGCCCCAAGAGACGTAGGACCGACCTCGCCGGAACCTTCCTGCGTTCTGATAGCAGGGAAATCTGTGACTGAAGAGAGGCCACCCTGTCCGGAGGCAGGAAGGCCTTGCTCACCGTCGTAACGAGGATGGCCCCGATAAACTGTAGTCTCTGGGAGGGATCTAGATGAGACTTGGAATGGCTGATGGTAATACCCAGGCAAGTGAAAACCTGCTGGGTGAGGAAGAGAAAATGCAGGAGCTCCTCCCTGGATGAGGCCTCCAGGAGCCAGTCGTCCAGGTAGGGGAACACCTGAACTCCCATAGTACGCAGGTGGGCCGCTACCACAGCCAGGCATTTGTTAAAAACTCGAGGTGCCAAGGAAAGACCAAACGGGAGTGCCCGGAACTGGTAATGGTCCCCCTGGAAAGCAAACCGGAGGTACTTGCGATGTGAGGGACGAATGGGGATGTGCAGATATGCGTCCTGCATATCCAGTGCACAGAGCCATTGACCTGGCCGAAGAAGGGGCAGAAGGGTTTGTAAGGAGAGCATCCTGAACCTTTTGTATTCCACGTAAAGGTTCAAAGAGCTGAGATCGAGAATGGGTCTGAGATCTCCCGTCTTCTTTGGGACCAGGAAGAAATGAGAATAGTAACCCATCCCTTGAAGGTGAGGGGGAATGGGTTCTATGGCCTGCTTCGCGAGAAGGGCAGAGATTTCTTCCCAGACCAAAGGAAGATGGTCCCTTGCATAGGACGACTTCAGAGGGGGGTGGCGGGGTGGTTTCTGTAGAAACTCAAAGGAGTGCCCCTCTGCTATAATCTGAAGCACCCATGAATCCGTTGTTATCCTCTCCCAACCCGGAAGGTGGAGGGAGAACCTCCCTCCTACCGGTTCCTCCGGTGTGTCCGGAGGTGGTGGGAGAGGGGAGGAGTCAGGTGGTGTGAGGCAGCGCCGCAGCTGGGGCACCCGCTGCTTTTTTGGGTGGTGGGGCCTGGCAGCTGCAGGGGCCCGACGTTTAGTGGCCCGCCTTCCATGGGGTTTCGCTTGTGGCCGACTGTGTCTGCGAAAAGGACGGCACTGTGGGGGATGGGGACGGTACATGGAATCCACGGATTTCAGAGCCATCCCCTTCTCCTGCAAGTCGGTGATGATGTCCTTGACATCACCACCGAAAAGCACTGAACCCCTGAAAGATGCTTCCTGGATTGCTGACTGCACCTCTGGGACCAAACCTGACATGCGGAGCCAGGCATGACGCCGAAGACTTACGGCGGCGGAGCTCCGCCCGGCAGTGTCCACTGCATCGTATGTCGTCCGCAGGATGTGACGACTGGCCGAACGAGCAGAACGGACTAAGTCAGCTAACTCCTGCTTGACTTGGGAGTCAGGTAAGGAGTCAATCTTGGATTCCGCCTGGGTAAGGATGGCCTTCTGGTAATCCCCCATATGAGCAACATAATTCAGGGCCTGAATTCCCAGTGTGGAAGAGGCATATATTTTTCTTCCACACTGGTCCAGGAGGCGAGATTCCTTATCTGGAGGAGACGAGCTTAGATGTTTGCGATGCGCTGACCGGCCATGAGTGGCACTAATCACAACCGAGTCTGCACGAGGGTGAGAATCCAAAAAGTCTACACCCTCTGGAGCCTGGTATAGCCTGTTAGACTTCCTGGGAAGCGGGGCTAAAGCCGACGGTTGTTTCCAAATAGTGGAAACAAGGTGGGCGTGAGGCTCGATCCAGGGTGGCACTAAAGTAGGAGCAGTCAGGGGCAGGTCCAGATGTTCGGCGAGCTAGACCCGCTGAGGATCTGGTTCCAATGAGCACCACTGATGTACTTACTGGATCTTTCTGAGCAACTCCGTGAAGGAAGGGTCCTCCGGAGGAGACTTCGGAGGGGTCCTCGGCCGGGGCTTGGACGAAGAGCAAGGCTCGTCGTCTCTCTCAGAGCATCCGTTGGAGCAATCCAAGAGCAAAGAAGAAGAATCAGAAGCAGAATAAGACTCCCTAACATGTCTAGGGGAGGACGGTTCCTAGGGGATCCTGGAGCGCGTGTCCTGCCTCTCGGGATCCAGAGGAAGGAGCTCTGGAATCCGAGGCAGTGAGGAGTGTGCCGTCTCGGGCGTACGGGGGCGGGGGTGGCACCGTCGCCGTAAGGCGGCTCTCTACTTCCTTGGTGAGCTGAGCCTTGGCCTCAGCCCACCAGGAAGCCAGAGTCTCCTGCAGATCCACCGGCGGCCGAGGGGGCGGTGGAGGTGGAGGAGGAGGGGGATAAGTATACAGATTGTATCCATAAGGCGAGTATCCGATACCCAGCTGCGGGAAAGCCGGTGTCGGGTATTGAGGCATCAGGTACTGCGGCGCTGGATACTGCGGACCTGGGTATGATGGCGTCGGATAAGACGGCGGATACCCGGGCGCCAGAGGAGCTGCTGGAGCAGACGGCCCGGAAGGTGGCCCCACGGGCGGGTCAACACAGAGAGGCCCGGGGAGGGCTGGGCCCGATGGAAGGGGACTATCCCTCGCCAGCGTCGGAACTGGCGTCGGCAGGACCGGCGACGGAGCCGGCGTCCGGGGGTGGCTGGCGTCAGATCCAGTTCCCTAGGAGGAGGGTCTGACGGGGGTGGAATATCCCCTGCATCGCCCGGGGATGGAGGGGAAAAGTCCTCGGGTCAGGCTGGGATGACTCAGGCTCCCCGGACGGCAGTGAAGGCTGTGGGGAACCGGGTACGACAGGGGTTGGAGGGTCCATCGTAGGTTCCATCACCCGGCACACGTCGGGGGGGCCCGACGTGCGGCTTAGGGGCTGGTTCCCGGCGGGCGCCGGAGGAGCCGGCATCCATCTTACGGGGTCCCTCGTCAGAGGCGGGCCGAGGGAAGAAAGTGGCCCGGTCCGAGGGGGACGAGGTCGTGCGCCACCCCAAAGGGTCGGGTGTCTTATCAAACTTCTCCCAGCGGACGTCGGAGGAGCTGACGTCTGACTTGTGGGAGTCGCCCGCACCAGTAGGCTGCAAGCCTGCGGCGGAACTGGGGGCGGAGGCCTCCTTTTGCCCGGAGGTGCCCGCAAGGCCTGAGCGCAAGCCCGACGCCACCTCCAAAACCTTGGAGGCTGCCGTCGGACGGTCCCCCGGAGGGGATATTACCTGGGCCGTGACTCCAGCCAGAGTCGCGGGCAAAGAGGCCTTCTCCCGGTGCCTTTCTTTGTCCCGCTTTTTACGATGCCCTTCTGGAGAAGTCGATGCCTGCCTGAGCTTCTTCAATTCTTTTTCCATCGAAGACATCTTTTTCTTTAGAAGATGGGCTTCCAGGGACTGTTGGCGTCGTCTGCGCGTAGCCGCGCTGAAGTGCAGGCAATGCGGGCACTTGTCGACCGGGTGGTAGGGGCCTAGGCAAAATAGGCAGAGGGAATGGCCGTCCTTGTGTGGCAGTTGGGCGCCGCACGAGTCGCACTTGTTTTTGGAAGGTGTAGGGGACGACATACACCGACGCTGACCTGACGATGAGAAGAAAAAATACTGAAAATCTTGGTAAAACCAATGAAAGAAAAGGGCTGACTAAGCACGAACTTTACCGCGAGGTGCTACACGAGCTAACGGAAAGAACTGGAAGAGCGGCGTCCGGGACCGCCCCTTTATACTCGACGTCGCCAGCGCGGTCACCTGACATGGGGTTGGTCCTCACCAGGACTGCTAGCTAGAAATTTTTCGTGGGGTCCTGCCGCCGGCCGGCATCAGTCCTAAATGTAATTACCTACTGCAAGAGCCCTCTCGAAGTAAGATCTTTAGCTACCTTTGCGCTCCCGGGTTTAGCAGTGACTTTGCGATCGGGGTTGAGGAGCTGTCTGCCTGGTACAGTCATTTTCTTTACTTGTAAATGTGCTATGAACTGGAGTGGGGTTGCGATCTGGTATTGCACCGAGCTGAGTTGTATGCTGAGGGCTGGAAGTTGTACCCAGCTCGAAACAGACTGAATCCGCTGCTACCCAATGCCATTGGGCCCTGCCACGAGGGCTTTGTCTCCCTACCTTGCTTCTTCTGGCAATCCAGGAAAGCCAGCTATAGTCTCGACCATCGTCCAACCTGTGTTCAGCTTTGGGTATCATGAGTAACAAACAGGGTAGCTCCCTGCAACATATCTTTTAAATCACAAGTGTGTTATCTGATTATTTTGTTGTGCTGTTTCCACGAACTGAGCCCTCCGGCTCCGGATTACAATCAGGGAGCGTGCATGTTATTCTTTCTTTTTTGGTTTCTTTTTCTCACAGGGCCCCCACCAGCTGCAACGCCGGCCTACCCCAGGCAACGGTCCTGGCTAGCCCCCTTCTCCATCCTGGGTACCCAGAGAGTGTGACTGATAGGGACTCTGACTGCATGCACAGCTGTGATATACATAGTGTGATTAAGCCAGTTAACCTGATTAACCCTCATCCTTGTTATAGCCCCCTGAATAAATCAGATCTACTTTTTTCTGCAATTTACATTGACTATGGTGTGAATTTATGCATAAGGTATTGTATAGTTGCTTTCTGTCTTGCATCACTTTATTTTACAGGGGGTTCCCAGAGCCAAGCTGAAGGAACCAGTCCTTGGGGTAAGTGTCAAACATAGGTGTATGTATAAAGCCTATCAGGGGTATTGGGAAGGTAAACATTGTATACTGTGTGGGCCACTAGTAGGAGACAAGGGGGGTCAATGTGTCCCAGAGGGCTGGGGCCTGGTTAGTCAGACTAGTACCAACCCTGACCTTTGGGTGGAGGCACCCGTCATTGAACCTAGGCCCCTTAACCTGCTACTAGCCAAGCAGGCAGGGGTAGTAGCCCTTGGGATAGCGCCACCTAGGGGTTACATTAATATACACTGACAGCAGCGCTGAATACACTTTTGTTTTGCCGCCACTGTCGTTAGTGTAGAGCGCTGCAATCAGCCATGTGGCTGCCGTGCTGGGCATTTCTAAGAGATTTCAGACCATCACAGCAGCCAATCAGTGAGTTTCTTCAGCTCATGCATAATTAATTAGACTTACAATTGGTACTACTAGCTCCTTACTTTCCAACATGATGAACATTAAATGTGTCCCCATATATATGGATTTAGAAACAAAAAAGAACAGCAGGTTTCAGCACCAGGGGGCTGACAAGCAATGCATAATGAAGTATGTACAACTATTGTTTAAAATGACATGCTCCTGTAAACTTGGTCCATCCTTATAGATTGTCTTGATTTTGCATTATTTGAGGATTGGTTTACGTGCTTCATCAGTTCTTGCCATACAAGCTAGCCTGTACACAAAGTTGCCACTGCTTGTGAGTCCTTTTGGGTGATTGATAGTCAATGCTGTGTTCCATACTTGCACAACCAATAATCCATTACTTGGCTACTTAATTCCAGCATCAAGAAACTCCAATATACCAACCAGGAAAGGACAGAGGTTTGCAATGTGAAAGGTAACAGTTCCATAACAAACTCTAAAAGCAAGACAATGGAATCTGAAAAATGTCCATTTGTCTATCTATCCACCCATCTATCTACCTACCTACCTACATATCACTACTTTGAGCTCTAAGAAACTCCCTTTAAGGGATGCATAAAGCGGTGTCCCTATTTCCTAACATGTTGTGCCATACAGCAAGAACAAAGCAATAAGAACCCTTCTGAAACTAGAGCTCTAAGTAAGGTGATACTCAGGCAAAGATAAAAAACCAAAAAAAACACTCATTATTTATTTTTCTTAGAATTCCAGACAACTCCTGTTTTTAGCTAAGAATAAAAAAAAAAATCAGTAACAGCCACAATTCAATTTAAATTAGCTTTTTTCCCTTAAAGTGTTCCACTGCACGCATTACAGAGTGATATACAATGCAGAAGAGATCAGCAGCAGAATATGTCACTACATAAAAAAAATGACAGGTACTCCATCTAGTTCGTCCCTCTGCCATCTTGGCAGATGTACTCGATATGTGTTTTTTTTAAGTCATCAATGCACCTGTGTACATAATATTTTATTTTAGTTATGACCCTGATCACACAAACTGCAATCAGAAATTAAGATACATATATATTTAAACCCACACTCAAGGTAGTGAATATCATCAGGCTGTCACTGTGATGTGATTATTTATCCACACATAAGGCGGACAGAGATAAAAAGCTTGTGGATAAATAACATTTCTAAAAAGCTTGCTATCTATCCTCCGTATGTATCCCACCTAGGTAAAACAATTCTCCGTTTCTTTGACTTACATTTGCTTTGGCAGAGGTACAGTTGGATCTACTCTCTCGCCCAAGATTCCACAGAACTCCGGACTCCCATGCTTGATTGGTTTGAAGCCACCTCCTGGAGGCCTAAGCTGTCGACGTCTGTCACGAGAAGGCGAGGGAGAAGACGTCCTTTTTTCACTATCATTAAACTGGGCTGAAAAGAAAGATATGCCAAGTTAAATGCGTCACCCAAAAATGTCAACAATTCTAATCAAGAGAAAACAGAGTCTTTATTCTGTCAGCAAAGTACTGATTATTAAGCATGGCTTTGGGAAGATGTGCATATTTATTGTATTCTGAATCCACCAGCTTCCAGAAGCTGAACTTATCCAAAAGAAGAGGCTAGAAGCAGCCAGCAGAACTTAACAATCTAGTAACAGACACTGAAATTAGCAGTATTTCTGGAGTCTAGGGCTCCCAGATTTTTTCTTGGGTTTTTGAAGAGCATCAGTTTTATCCTACCGTAAATAAAGCACAAGCTGTCTTACCTCCCTATGAGCTAGTCTGTGTAATCTGAGTTTTTTCATTAGAGCAGTTTTGGAAGTGTCGGCAATATATTTTGCTTCTGTAGAGGTGGCAGCCTTATATATTTTATTTGTAATTTTTGACCTGGAAAGGCACACTAAGCTATTATAGACTGTTTCCAGGTGTGTTCTAGGGGATGAGTTGCATGGACCTGTTTTATTCACAGAGGTAATGCTGGCCCGGACACCAGAGAAACTTCCCTGCTCTTCTTTGGTAAGTGCCATGGGATCTTTTACTTCCACCTGTACAGTGATCAGACATGGGCAGCAGGGACCTTGGTTTAACATCTCTCCTTTCCACTTCCCGGTTGCAATGCCCAACCCTCACATGCTGATGTTTTGTGATGCAAGTTAATTGCTCTGATCTGAAGAAAATTATGCTCTTATGAATATGTTTATAAAATTGTCCCATTTACTTGAATGGAAAGCACAACTATTCCACCATAGAACAGAGGCGTGCAGCAGAGGGGCACCAAATTGGGAAGTGGGAGGGACCAGGCTGCTGGCTTTACAGTCAAAAAATACAGGTTACTCACCTGTAACAGGAGTTCTAGGAATGGTATATGTTGTTCATCCACACTTATTGGCAGGTTTCTTGCCGCTTTAAATCTTGCCGGAAGGTCTTCAAGCTGGCTCCTCCCACCCACCCGGGTGGTAAAACTCTCGGCTCCACCCCATGACGCCAGATCTGGCCCGCTGGAAGCTCAGGTTGTGCGTCGAAGCCGGGGAGGTCGGTGGTCGCAGGATGAACAATATATACCATTCCTAGAACTCCTGTTACAGGTGAGTAACCTGTATTTCTAGGACATGGATATGTTGTTCATCCACACTTATTGGCAGACTCCTAGCAGTTCTCCGGGAGGAGGGAGGCAAGGCGCACACCCCCTACTTAGGGAATAAAGACTGGAGAACCGAGGCCCCAAAATCAGCATCCCGGCGTGACTCAAGGTCGATGTGGTAATGGGTAATGAAGGTGTGTGCTGACTTCCAGGTAGCAGCCCTGCAGATTTCCTGGATAGGGACGTCCCTGGAAGCAGCCACCGATGCAGCAGTATGACGGGTAGAATGAGCTCTTATCCCTCTGGGAGGCTCCATGCCCGCCAACTTATAGCAGCGATCTATGCAGGAGGTGACCCACCTGCTTATCGTCCGCTTGGCTGCAGCTCTGCCAGATGCGGCTTCAGCGTAGGGTGACAAACAGCTGGCGTAACCTCTCCCGGATTTCAGCCGTATACCTTATAATAAGCGAGCGCCCTTCTAGGGTCCAGAGTATGGAGCCTATATTCGGTCTCCGAGGTGAGATTGGGGTAGAACACCAGCAGAGTCAGCACCTGGTTAAGGTGAAACTCCAACACCACCTTCGGAAGGAATTTCGGGTGGGGGCGCAGGACAACCTTGTCCCTGTGGAAGACCAGGTAAGGAGACTCGATGCAAAGCACCTGGAGCTCTCCCATCCTTCTGGCTGACGTGATAGCCACCAAGAAGGCGGTCTTCCACGACAGGTGAGAGAGTTCACACCTGTGCACTGGTTCGAATGGCTTGCCCATGAGCTTTGCCAGTACCAGCAGTAGATCCCACGGAGGTGGAGGTTCTCGCACCGGAGGGGAAATGTGATCAAGGCCTTTGAAAAAGCGCCCGACCACCTTTTCCTGCGCCATCGACTGCTTCTCGGCCCGCCTGTAAGCAGAGATGGCTGCCAGGTACACCTTTTAGGGTCGCCGACTCAAGCCCTTGACTAGAAAGGGACCATAAATAGTCCAAAATGCTTGCCACAGAACAGGAGGAAGGGTCCAAGCTCTTGCTCCTGACACCAAATGGAGAATCTCTTCCATTTGAAGGCGAGCATTTTCTGGTCGACTCCTTACGGGACACCTCAACAACACTGAGGACCTCGTCGGAAAGATCCAAGGCCTGGAACTCTAGCCGCTCAGGAACCAGGCCGTCAGGTGCAAGGATTGAAGGTCCGGATGGAACACCTTCCCCGGACTGACTGAAAGCAGGTCCGGGCGAGCTGGAAGCTGCCTCGGGAGCCTGGAGCTGAGGCTGAGGAGATCTGGGTACCAGAACTGGCGGGGCCAGTCTGGGGCTATCAGGATCACCTGCGCCTTGTCCCTCCTTGCTTTGAGAAGCACCTTGTGAATCAAGGGAAATGGGGGAAAGGCGTAGAAGAGGCCCGGGGTCCACAGCCTCGAGAAGGCATCCCCCTGCAGCGAGCCCTGCTGAGGGGGCGGCATGAAACAGCCTCAGCTCGCTCTCCTGAGGCAAACAGGTCCACCTGAGGTGTGCCCCAGTGGGAGAACAAATCTTGTACTACTTCTGGCAGGAGAGACCACTGAGATGCAGCCCCTATCCGGCTCAGGGCATCGGCCAGGGTGTTGGAGGCTCCTGCCACATGAATGAGCTGGGAGATCCGCCTCCAGGCTGCTTGCAGTGACCAAATGCGGAGAGCTTCCTTGCATAGAAGCATGGAGCGCGCCCCGCCCCTGGCGTTCAGGTAGTACATGGTCGTGGGTATTGTCCGCCTGACTCGGACCACTTGACCCAGGAGAAACGGAGCAAAGGCGGTGAGAGCTAGGCGGACCGCTCGGAGCTCCAGCAGGTTGATGTGGCATCGGGACTCCCGCGGGGACCAGAGGCCGCGCTCGGTGTTCCCCCAGATGGGCACCCCAACCCATCAGAGAGGCGTCGACAGAGAGACCGCTGCCGGGCGGACAAACGGGATGCCCTCCTGCAGATGGAATGGAACGGTCCACCACTGGAGAGCTCCACATCTCCTGGGTCACTATCACTAGCTGGTCCAAAGGATCACAGCGCTAGGACCACTGGCTGGCCAGTCCCACTGAAGGGGCAGCATGTGCCAGCGGGCCCAACAGACCATGCTGGTACAGGCCGCCATGAGACCCAGAAGGTGCAGGAAGTCCCGGGCAGGGCGCGACTGCCCAACCAGAAATGATTGGGCAACGGAGGTAAGAACCTCGGCCCTGTCCGCCGGGAGCCATGCTCTGGCTCGAAGAGAGTCGAGCTCTGCCCCGATGAACAGGATCACCTGCTTTGGCTCGAGTTCCGACTTGGCCTCGTTGATGAGAAGGCCAACTCGAGAGCAAACCTGGAGGGCCAGATCTCTGGACCGCTCCACCTCCCGTCTGGAGGAGGCTGCTATCAGCCAATTGCCCAGGTAAGGGTACACCCGGACCCCTCGGCACCGCAGGAATGCTGTCACCACTGCCATGCATTTGGTGAAGACCCTGGGAGCTGTAGATAAGCCGAAGGGCATGGCTCGGAACTCGAAGAGGGATCCCTCCGCTTGAAAGCGGAGGAATCTCCGATGTGACGGACGGATAGGGACGTGAAAGAACGCGTCCTGTAGGTCCAGAGAGCAGAACCACACGCCGTGTTCCAGAGATGGTATTATCTGCGCCAGAGTGACCATCCTGAAGGTTCGAGACCTTAGGAACTTGTTCAGGTCGTGTAGGTCGAGAATGGGGCGCCAGCCCCCCGTCCGTTTCGGAACCAGGAAATACCTGGACACGAACCCCGGGTCTGAAGGGGGGTCCTCCACCTCCGTGATCACCTCCTTTTGGAGGAGGAGAGCGATGTCGGCTTGGCGAGCCGCCAGTGAGGCTGCAGAGACTAGGGCCCCCGAGGTGCGACGGTTTGAAGGGCGGGCCTGCTCAAATTCCAGAGGTAGGCCTTTTCCCACCACTCTCAGTACCCACCTGTCCATGGTAACAGTGGACCAGGCGGAAAGGAAGTGTCTGAGCCGCCTCCCACGGGGAACCAGGGTGAGGTGACAGGATTGGGGCGACACCCTCAGCCCGTCACTGGGCAGGCTTGGAGGAGGGACCGCCGAGGGACCTCCTGGGCCTTGCCTCCCTGCTTCCTGTTGGAGGAAGCCGACAGCTTGGGCTTGGGATACCAAGGTCGAGCCTGCTGGCCCTGACGTTGTTGGGCGGGATGCTGCTGCACATAGAAGGACGAAAGGGCTTAGGGCTGTGGCTTATGCCTCTTGTCCTTCTGAGCAGAAGAGACCGAGTCCAAGGTAGCACTGGACTCTCGATCCTCTGCAGGTGACCTTCCACCCTAGGGTCGAAGAGGTCAGTCCCCAAAAGGAACATCCGCCAACTTGTGCTGGTATCCGGTCAAGGTGGATATCCTCAGCCAAGCCCAACGACGCATGTGCCACCGCGGCCGCCACAGACCTGGCACATGAGTCCCTCGATTCTAACGCAGTCTGAGCTGCTGTTTAGCCACTGCTCCTGCCCTGGTCCCACACCTGCCTGACCGTAGTCTGCAGATTCGCGGAAGATGAGGGACAACCTCATCCAGGGAGCCCAACAGGGCGTGAGAAAAATGTGCCATGAGGACGGCCGAACTGGCCTGACGAGGCGAGAGAGAGGCGCAGCAAGACTTCCCCGGCATAATCCAATTTCTTGGATTCCTTGTCAGGAGGTTTGTCCACATCCTGGCGTTTCGGCACGCCGAAAATGCTGTCGGTAACCAACCCCTCGGCCGAGGGGTGTTCCGAAAAACCGGACAGGGAACCGGTAGGGACCGCATACTTCCTGGCCAACCTGGCCGAAGGCACAGGGCAGGAAGCAGGACGCTGCCAAAGTTCCAAGGCCAGACCCACTATGGCTTCGGCCACCGGAAAGGCCTCCATAGGAGAATATCCTCGGTCCAGAATCTCCGTGAGGGGATACCTGGCCCGTTTAGAAACCGGTTCGAGCTTCATCCCGGTTGACTCCGAGATGAGTCGAAGCAACCCTAAGAAGGACGAAGGGCTATCATCCATTGACTGTCCTCCTGAGGACTCCAAGTCCATGCGCTTGGAAAAGAGGGAGGAACCATCATTGGACTCAGAAGAGTCCTCAAAGAGCTGCCTCGGCCCTGAGCCACCCTCCACCTGCCGAGGTTTATCGGGAGTGAGGGTGACCGACAGCCTATGGGGCAAACCCAAAGCCGACTGAGAATTTTTGGTCGGAGCCCCAACTAATGGCTGTGGGGGCGGAGGTTCCACCAGAATCGGTGGGGCAGCTGGAATTGGCGAACAACCGCCTGAGAACAGGCTCCTCGACTACAGCGAGGGGTTGTTTCGACTGCTCGGTGACAACCACTTAATGGCGGGGAAAGACGACTGGGTGGCTTATTCCCGGTCAAAACTGACCCGCCCACATAAGTTCCTCGTACCTCCGGCGCGGCTTGCGCTGCAAGCCTCCTGCGTCCGAGGAAGGAAGCGCGGCAGCGCCGGCTTACATGATGCCGAGACCGAGACCGCCTATGACGGGCGGATCGGTTGGACCGCGAGGATGTCCGAGACCGAGAGTCTCGACTAGGCTAAGGAAGGCGAGGGAGAAGTGTCAGAAATCGCACCCTGGCCTCGGACGATCCCACCAAGGCTCCGGAACCGAGGCACAGACGAGCCGACGGGATCCTCAACTCCCACCGGGGGAACCGTGGAGAGGGGATTCTCAGCTTCTCCAGCCGACAACCCGTCTAATGGGTCGAGAAAAATCTCGACCGCGTCGACAGGAGTCTCGGTCAACTGGCCTGACGGGGACACCGTGAAGCCAGTGGCCGAAGCTGAGGGGTCGACCGAAGTCGACTGTCGACAAGGGGAAGGGGATCTTTCCCGCTCCCAAGAGCGTCAACGGAGAGACTTACTTCTGCTCTTTTTGGACCTGGAAAAAGGTCCCGAAGAAGTTGGACCCTCACCTTTGGTCGAGAGGGTCAGACAAAGCTCCTTAAAAGAAGCCGAGTACGAGGCACCGAGAGACAGCGGGACAAATGCCGCAGCCGAGGTAGAAGCGCCCTGCCGCTGCCTCTTCGAGGGCGATCATCTGCTCTTAGCTGATCCGCTGAAACGGCCGCGACACCGTGCCAATCGGGCCTCTTTAGATTTCACCGGTGGAATTCTTTTCTCGGGCGCCCCAGTTGTCAATCGGGCACACGTCTTCAGGGACGTGAGGTCGAAAAGGAAGAGCAAGTCGCAGGCCCGCGGGTCGTGCTCAAGGCCCAGGCAGTAGACGACGTGAGTGCGGATCCATCCTAGACATCTTCTGCCCGCAAGGGCACCTCCGAAAACCGAGTCGATTCTGTCCATCGCAGCGCGAGGAGAAGAAGACCAAGTCTTTTAGCAAAAACTTTTAATTTCAACTTTCAAGAATTAGGAACCAGTCTTAAACGCAACGCGTTAAGGAGGGAACCTGAGCTTCCAAGCGGTAAGGAAGATCTGGCGTCCTGGGGCGGAGCCAAGAGTTTTACCACCCGGGTGGGTGGGAGGAGCCAGCTTGAAGACCTTCCGGCAAGATTTAAAGCGGCAAGGAACCTGCCAATAAGTGTGAATGAACAACATATCCATGTCCCTAGAAAATGAAAGTTACATACTCACCATAACTGGTGATCTTTCTGAATATCTTCTCCACTGAGTACCACTTATGGGTCTGTGCCAGAGGTACCAAGACCCCACGGGAACAAATCTTTTGGCTAGGGGACCGGCACAGACTACTGGTCATGCTGCCTGCATGCCCCCATGTGATGTTGCACACCTGCCAATAACCGTTGCAGGTTCCCTCAACTACCTTAGTTCTGTTCAAAGGGAAGGAAGCTAAAAGTGGGAAAGGACAAGCTGGGGCTTGAAACCAACTAGCCCAACGGGACAGGAAAAAGGACACTGGAAAATAAAATGCACATCTAAACAAAGCCCAACCACCGACTCACAGAGACACAGAAGGATAGGGACAGATCTAGAGCGGCACAGATGAAGGTAGTCTGGGTTAGTGACCCAAAGCCACAACAATCACACAGGTTGTATGGTAGCAGCCCTCATGCATGAGGGCTCTGGTTAACAGGCAAAGAAAAGTGTTAGCCACAGGAAGGACCCCTCTGCAAATGAGATGGGACACAGTGTGTCAAACCACTAAGTTACAAGTAACCACTGTAGTAAGAAATCAGCAGGTCACCAGAGATAAAACTTTTTTTTTTTTTTTTAAACAGTTTAGCTGCCACCCCATTTTTCTGGGGGGAGCAAACAGTAGGGTTCTGGTGCATGTGACATTGCAGGGTTAACAGCTCGAAGGAATAAACATATACAAGTCTCCCAACTTTGCCCTAAGTCTGCTTGACATGAGGGCCAGAGTATAGCCACAGAAGAAAACATATCAGTTGAACAGAGCAAGGAGAAACATCTCAATGACAAGCAACAAGAAAAAAACTACAGCAGCAGACACTTCATGCAACTGGGGTGTACCCTGAGATGAATATGGATACTTTAGCCAGATTCAATTTGGTGCTCAAAAAAACTGCACACAGTGGGTTACAATCAGGTGGTATTAAGACTGGATGACACAGCGGTAGCAGGTTGCATTTAGCAATTAATATGGATATACCCAAGGTAAAGGGGATAAATCCCAGGTAGTAGAATGGAAAGTAAGATTTTTTGTTTTGTTTTAACATATGCACAGTCACAGCAGGGGAGGCAACTGGAGAGTGGCATAAAACTAAGGAAGGACATCACTAAAAGTGCACGCCACAGGCTAAGCTGCCCAGAAGCCTGACTTCAGAGAGAAAGGGTGGTGGGTATGGATGTGGTACTCAAATGAGAAGATATTCAGGAAGATCACCAGTTACAGTAAGTAAATAACTTTCATATCTTCCCTGAATCAATCTTCTCCACTGAGTCCCACTTATGGGTCTGAGTACCAAGCTTTCTCTATTTATGAGGGAGGAGCGTGCTCACTCTGAAGGTACAAAAATACCTTCAGTCCTCTGCATGGGGGAGGACACCAGCATGAGGGGGCTTTTACAGGTCTAGCGAGCTCTGTGACTAGTCAGGGCCAGGCAGGTACTCCTGAGGCACAGGAGCAGGCAGGTTCCCCAGAAGTTTCCACGTGACCCTGGGGGAGATAAAGGAGCCCCACAGGTGGTACGAATTTGGCACCTTACACCAGCTGGTTGGGGGATGGTCATACCAGATTCTCTGCAGCACTGACTGGGTCTGCAGTACCTAAAGCCCCAAGATGTATTAAGGTATTTCTCCTGCAGACCCAGTGGGTGCGCGATACCACTAATGGAGCTTCATGGGGGTAACAAAGGTAGAAGAGAGAGACACCTCCATAAGGCTCAGGAAGCCTCCTTTATTGCTGTAGGCCATGGAAAGATAGCAACAGTGTCAGGATTGGGAACTCCTAGGAGTCCCAATGGCAGGGCTGTCAGATTGTGGCTTGTGAAGACCTGTAGCTCGAGCACCTGAAGCAAATCCTCAAGGAAGCACTGGTACAGGGCATACTCAGCAGAAGAGGCTAGGTGGATTGATGATTCATTGTCCTCTGAGGAGGATGTGGATGGAGATAAGGCACTGGCTCAGTGGAATGTTGGCACCGGGTAGAGGGGCCTGGAATGGGCCTTGTCTGACTCTTACATCACTGATCTATGTTGCCAACCCATGTCCACTGTTTTTCCCCACACTAACTGTCAAAAAGGGCCATAGAATAAAGGCAGACTTTTAAAGATGCCCCGAGGACCTTCTAAAGGGAGTTAAGGTTCCTGGCCTCGAGTGCCTCAGCCTGAGCTGCTAAATTCTAGTGGGTCCTCGCCCTAGGGGACCATCGACCAGACTAGCCTGGTCATGTTCCACTTACATCCAAGGAGTGACCCGACCGGTATCCATGGGAGAAACCTCCAGATGAGGAGACCAGAGTATTACAGTTCCCACTAGGAGAACCTGGTCTTCACAAGCCTCTGGCACCATGATCAGGACTGACAACAGCCACAAGCACATGAGTCCCTCAGTCACCATTCTCAACAATGTACTCAGCACAAATGTCAACACTGGGCTGGCACAGTCTCCTCCTCGGTGTCATGGGGGACACCATAGTTAGGGACAGGCACCAGGCTGATGGTGCTTGATACCGGACCTAGATCTGCAACCTCGGCCATTGTCGATGTCACTACCTGACTCAGAGTCTTCATCCTTCTCACAATTGCTAATGACACTATAGCTGGGTACAGACTCCAAGTTGGCTCCAGAACCAACAGAGGTCTCCGTGCCAAGCCCTTCTCTGACAACATGCCAGGGGAAGGCCTGGTACTGTCTCTGTCTCCCAACGCATCACCACCAGGAACAGTGACAACAGCATGAGTGACACCAGAGGACAGTGTCGAAGTTTGTACTGGTGTTGACTGGACATAAAGTCTTGGCCCCGCCACTGGGATGTCTGTTGCTCAGGGCAAACAGGCAGTAGAGGGTTCTCAGCCAACAGCTCAGAAGGAGTCAGCTGTCGACCACAAACAGCAGGGCCTCTGACGCCGCAGCGCAGTGAGGCTGAGGAGTACCTTGTGCTCCAAAGGATGCAGGGGATGTGCCTAGAGAACTTATCTTATAGCTCCTAGTTCAACACCGACCTCCACAGGTGGGAATCCGACCACTCCACCTCAGTGGACAGTTTTTCAAAATAGGCGGTCCATCCAAAAGCAGGCTTCACAGGAGTCCATGTCATACTGAAGGCCAATGTGTACCATGGTAGGCTATACATACTATAAGTAATTTAAAACTGCCTAACATGTAGCTCTACAGAGATTAGCAACACAAACAGGGGCTTAATTTTCTACCTCAGTCAAACATTTATTAAACTGAATACATACTCGAATTAAACTGCACAGCACCCCTTACATATTACACAGAAAACATATGATGCATCCCCACCGTGATGACAAATTGACTGCAGTGCAAGTGCTCCGACAAAGCCTGTGGCTTCATACAGTGCATCTACTACAAGGGCTAACAACAGTAAAGTTCAACTTTGCAGAAGATATTATTACCCAGTAGGACCACACACCCTTCAAAAACAAAAAAAAAGGTGCTTTGGTCTTTGCGACCTTCCTCTGAGTTTGTGGCCTTTGTAGCAGATGCACTATATGACACTAAGGTCGAAATTCAAGCCCCTGTTTGTGCTGCTACTTTCTTTAGTGCTACATGTTTGCCAGTTTTAAATTACCCATAGTATAGCCCACCAGAATGCATGTTACATGTTTTTGAAGCTGGTATGTTTTAGCTGGAGGTTTAGCTACCCACAGTTTCAGTGATCTGTGCCCATGGTCTTTTAAAGTCAGCAGCTCACACAGTCAACTGCTTGGCGAAGGTTAAACAGAGCTGATGATGTCGGTCTGCAAAACCCATCTTATTCACACGGGGGAACTGATGCATGATGGGTTGGCTTTTTTTACGAGACCCTCTTCGACTTAGACCTCAGCATCATGGTAAAATAGCAAAATAAGGCACTGGAGAAACTGCACCATTGAAGAAAAGCAGCGTAATGCAGAAAAGAATTAGTGGCTATGAAAAGGAAACTGCTCCCATGGTGCATATTCAACAGCAGTAAGAAGAGAACTGAGGTATTTTTAGGAAGCCATGAATGGTTACAGGCAGGCGTTAGGCACCACGTGGGGGCATGCAGGCACCGTGACCAGAAGCAGCTGATGGTCCCCCCGGCCAAATGATATGCTCCCATGACATCCTAGTGCTTCCAGCCCAGACCCATAAATGGGCATCAATGGAAAAGATGGATTCAGGGAAATCCTTCCCAAAAGTGCTCTAATAACAAGAAACAAACAAGAATTTGTCAATGCCGAATGTTACTTGCTTGTATGTGCTGTTTAGGTATTTGGAAGTCATTGGAGTGCAAATATTGAAAATTCACGAACTTACAAGCGTACGTAGGAACTGCGCAATGCACGCTTGTAAAACAGTCATTTTTAGGAATTTTTTCACCAAATTTTCAACATAGCCATTTTAACACCTCTGCTCATGAACAGTGTCACTGTGATTTTCTTAATGTGTCCCATACATTGATTTCACACACAGACTGCGCCAAAATGGCAGCTGTACTGCTCATAAGGAGGTGTGGTAAAATGGCAATGTTGAAAATCTGCAGTGAAAATATTGAAAATTCCGAAACTTACAAGCGCATGGAACTGCACAACGCACGTCAGAAACAGTCATTTTTAGGAATTTTTTCACCAAATTTTCAACATAGCCATTTTAAGACCTCTCTGCTCATGAACAGTGTCACTGTGATTTTCTTAATGTGTCCCACATTATTGATTTCGCACAATCGATCAGCGCCATTGTGCACTACATGTGCGGAAACACGCTTTGGCAGGATGTGAAAATGACAGCTATACTGCTCATAAGGAGGTGTGGTAAAATGGCAATGTTGAAAATCTGGAGGAAAATATTGAAAATTCGTGAACTTACGAGAAGTCGTAGGAATTGCGCACACTTCACGTAAAACATAGTTTTAGGAATTTTTTCACCAAATTTTCAACATAGGCTTTTTGAGAGCCCACCTTATGAACACTGGCACTGTCGTTTCGTTAATCGGTCCCGAAGTTGATTTACGTGAAAGACCACAAATCACCCTTCGTCCGATTAACGCCATGACAGTGCAAGAATTCATGAGGAGGGGTCCCAAAAACCCCATGTTGAAAATGTATGCCCAAAATTCCCAAAAATACCTGAGATATGCGACAAAGTTGAAAAAACTGTATTTATTCCATTATACAGCTTACCGGCATTTCCTCAGTTCGCGGTCGGCTTTGAAGAGTGCAGACGTGTTCCCAGTCCACCGATGATCGTCATGCCGAGCTCCGGAGGTAAGTATGGGGTGAGGGAGGGTGTGGAGGCAAGGTACGCAGTGGGTGGGTGCGGGTTTGGGGAGAGCAGGGAGGCGGCGAGGGAGCGTTTTTCTTGGTTACAGGTTTTTTTTTTTAATTCGGTGGCGTGGGGACGTTTGCCACGCTGGGGTGGGCTCCCCAGCGTGGCAGCTGGAAAGGCTGTTTGGGGCTGGAGCTGACGGGGATTGGGCACCCGTCGGCTATAATAAGATTTGCCACGCTGTGGTGGGCTCCCAGCATGGCACTGGAAAGGTTTTTTTGGGGCATGGAGCCAGCGGGGATTGGGCACCCGTCGGTTATAATATTTTTGCCACGCTGGGTGGGCTCCCAGCATGGCACCTGGACAGCTTTTGTGTGTGTGTGTGGGGAGGCGTGGAGCCGACGGGATTGGGCACCCCGCCACAGTGTGTGCGGGAGTACATCAGCACGCAATATGCGTGTTATGGTGGGGGAGCTCTGCTCACTGCAGGAGCTCTCCCTTTCAACTGTACAACCACTGCATTTTCAATTGCTGTCATAGACAGCTGCAGCAGTGATTGGGGAACTGGGGCCGCGCCTGCAAACTCACTGACTGAACTGGAAGACGGGATGCCACAGCTCTGAAAACTCGGATGATGGCACTATGTTTCTTGCACATGCGTGCAAGCAACATAAAAATGAGATTACAGAGTCCAGCTCATGTGGCTCGTAAGGCTGCTTGTGGTTTTAATTCAGTGCACAGCTTTAATTCAATGGAAGACAATTAGCACAGAACACAGAAAGCCCAAGCAGTGCATTAACTTTGTCAGCATGATACAAGAGTAAACAACACTACCATGGACTGTAAGCATCTTAAATATGGACATCGGCTCCTGTAAGTGCAAGGGTTTAAAACCCAATGGTCTTTCCTAACCCTGCTCAGTAACAAGTCAGACTTTTAACATATTCAAATCTGCCACAACATAAACTGACACTACAATTCTGCTGCTATTTCATTATGTGGCAGATCTGAGATTTTGACTGAATTTGTGGTGCGTTTAGATTGAAAAGTTGTAGGTTTTTCACCTCTAAGCTCTGCTCCTGTCTTCCACTGTTTGCAAGACAGCTGACCTCCAAGTGGCCATAAACTATTCAGAACTATCACAAATAGAGCTGTTTGTTAGCATGTGGTAGTACGACATGCTACAATTTGTATAACTCTGGTTCAGGAGCTAACCTGGGTCTTCCACGGTAGGTGCCTATGGCTGAGAAGTGCTGCCAGCGGCAGTGCTTCCATGACCAGGGAGAGTGGTGCAGCATCCTACGGCCACAACAATCCCTGTGCCCGGCCAAGAAGCCTGTCTCCTCTACAAGAAAAATAAGCATACCTGAAAGGAGCACAGTACAGCTGCATGCAGCACCACTGGGTGGTACGAAGACTAGGAGAGAAAAGCCAGGGGAGAAACCCTCAACCCAGGGCAGTCTGAATGACAGCCACAGGACAGGTAACTCGGAACCCCCACTGCACGATAATGGAGCTATGCAGTGTGACTGGACTGGGAGGTTACTGGCTCACCGAGCAGGGTGGCAAACATGTGGAATATAAACCTATAAGGAAAAACTGTCAAATATATGCTTTTTTGTTTCTTTTTTGTTGCATTTGGCAGTACGCTGTGGTTTGGAAAGTTTAGACTCCTGGGTCGTGCCTGAAAATAGTCATGGTTATGGCTAGTGCACCTACCCGGTAAAAAAAAAACTAAATAAAATACCAGCTATTTAGGACTCAAAAATGTTGCTTCTTGTTGACTATTTAGGCCTGTTCATATTGAGCATTCTGCACTGGTGTGTGAGGTGCAGAGTAGCTGATTCATTGCCAGAGGATAGGTGGAAATATGTTGGGGAGCATCGTAAGTCAATCCCTTTCTGCTCCTGTGAAACTCTGTGGTGGTGGGCAGCTGAAATGGTGCATAGGAGTTTTAAGTCCCTGTGTGGATGCTCCACATCACCTGAAGTGATGCATCTGCAGTGCTGAAAGCCAGCAGAGGGACATAAATAAAACATAAGTTGGGGGTGAGGGAGGCTATGCTGCCTGCAACACTTCCACAGCTTCTGCATCATTCTACTGCTTCCATGTGTAAATACACTAGAAATGACTGACACAGTGCACTTCACACACAGGGTGCTGTAATGGTACCAAAAGGCCCCTTTACATGGAGCCCTTCTCAAAGCGCTGCAGTTTCCAACCGCTCGCTCCACTCCATCTACACCGATTCCGTTTCCCTTTACACATAACAGTCCTGCCGCGATCTCGTGGCTCTTCCAGCGTTTTTGCTATGTTTCCAGCTGGCTAAGAGCCTGAGGCTTGTTGTACAGCTGCATCGATGTGAGGGCTGCAGTGTCGTTACACAGCAGCCTGATGCGGTGCAGAACAGAAAACCGCAATGTTGAACCAAGAAAAACAGGGAATGCCAGGACAGCGAACACTCCCTCAGATGCAGTGCGGTACGCCTGTAGATGACAACAAAGATAACACTATACTTGCTCTGCACCTCTTGCTGCGGTGCAGTCAGTCATGCAAAGGGGGCTAAAATCTAGCATGTGTGTAAACGCACCTATTGTTTCACAAGACCCAGGAATGTTAACAGCTTTGTATGTTTGCTGTATTGATCATGGCTAGGGAAGAATTACTTACATTATGTTCAAAATAATTATTGTACATCAGAATCCCAAGAGGACACAGCCTTTCAAAAAAAAAAAAAATCTGAGAACGACTTTGGGGAGAGGCACCAGAAAGAACTAAAATAAACATGTCAATAGCAAGGAGGCAGTGCGATCTAGTGGTTAGAGCACCAGCTTGGAAACCAGATTACATGTTCAAACTACACTATAGCCAAATATTCACTGTGTGACCTTGAGCAAGCCACTTAACCTCCCAGTGCTCCAGTTCATGCAGCTGTGGAAATGGGTACAAACAGGACTCCAGTAAAATGAAACGTTTGCTCTGAGCTAGGCTATCCTGAATAAATACAGTAAACTGTTAGAAATAAATAACCCAGTAATTTGTTACTAAAGAGAAAGTGGTCTTACTGTTCCCTGAAGGAAGAAATACAACCAAATAAAGATCAAAGAAACCCTAACAAGTAGCCATGGGGATTCTGAAATACGTCAAGCTTATGATGCTTGAGATGGAAAACCTACCAGTGGAGACAGAGGACACGAAGACAGGACAGGTCTTCCTGGTAAATCTGGACAAAGTTCTGTTACTGAGGGAATCACAGAGTGCTCTGGGAAGTAGAGTGTGTGTGTGTTGAAGCCCTATAAGTTAGTATAGGACAGTACAGCACACTAACTTTGTTTTTTTTTCTCCTTTAGATATTTCCTGAAGAAGAACTAAGGTCGAAATGTAGATTTTTAACTCTGTTTTCAGCGTGCATTTAATATAACCATTTTGTTATACTTATTAATCTCTGCTTTTAAAACAGAGTAGGGGGTAGAACATATGGACTTGAAGTTTCTTTTGCCCTTAAATCACTATGTTACTATTGTGACGTGGACAGCCAGTTCTGAGTGCTATATGATTTTTTGTAATATAAAAATGTGTTATGGACTGTCTCTCATGAGAAATGCTGAAACAGCATGTGAGTATGACACACACACCAGACACACACAGACACACACACACACAGGTTTTAGATACAAGGTGTTACCTGGAAGGCCAGAAGCTGATTACAGGCTAGAAGATATCTAACTGCCAAGATAGATCATAAACTTTTATAATGCTTAGAGGAAGAAGAGCAGGTTGTGACGTTTTAGTGCGAAGTCATAAAAGATGCTTTGCTGTCCTGGAAAGGGGAAGCTGATCATAAGATCAAAGAAATGTCATTTGAAAAAGAAAATGAGTTATGCTGAGGTTAAAGAATTTAATACTTGGAAAAGATATCCTGTTTTTATATAGATATATTTTTTTATATATTCTGACAGGGAGGAGCTAGGTGACCTCATGCAAAGAGGTGGGCAAAGCCAGCTGTTAAACCGTATTCTGTTTTCCATATACACACAAATGTTTGGACTCTGAAAGCTACAACATTTACAGCACTGTGAGATAAGAACACCTTAGAACAGACAATTCTAAGTGTACTAGTGGTAGGAATCTGCACTTTTTAAAAACCTTATTCTTTTAAGTGATTTGTACGTTTTGTGATATATGGTTCTGTATTTACAAGTCACATATTTTTATCTATTTTAGTAAAACTCTGTTTTTAGAGCCTACTTGGTCTGTCTTTGATTTTCTTTCTTTAAGAAGTATATATGGTTAAAGCAGACACTGTGCATAAGCTTGAATGGTGATACCAAACTGGAAAAAGGTAGAGTTAAATCTGAGGTCTTTTATTAGAGTTTTTAAGGGTTCATTTCTGTACACCTGGTTAGGTGCCTGTATGCAAAGATATCTGGCCCCCCGAAGACAGAATTATCTGCGCCTGTGCATTGGGTACACTAGCAAGAGGTTCACAGTTTGAATCCCTCCAAGACCTGAGACCAAAGGTTGATTTGAACCCACAAAAACAGATAGAAGGACTACCCTGTTTCTATTAACTGTTCATAAGACTGCGCTCGGAGGTTGGCACTTTGGGAGTAGAGGGCTGACCTGCTGAGTGGGTTTGTGACAACTATATCTGTTTCTGGGAATGAAGCAATAAGTCAGCAATAATATATAACAGGGTGTAAGTTACGCTGAGGTAAGCACATGCCCGGGAGGTGTAATGACGACTCAGGCGGAGGAGGGCCTTGCAGCCCCTGGAATTGAGGCAGTCCCAGCCTAACTCACACTCACATAAAATTAGTTTTATGGTAAAAATGTGCACAGACCACAGAATAATAGTTTATTACATGTTTTATTTACACATAATGTTACTTTCTAAAGCCAGAAATAGTCCCAAAACTTAAAAATGTGAAAGTAAAAATGTACAGATGGGTACACAAATGTGTGGTAATTAGATATACAGGCAGGGCAGCACTGGTACCCCCCCCCCACCAACTTAGTTAGGTGGACATAAAAGTATAGGTGCCATCTGTGTCAGCCAATCAGCAGCCAGCATTCTTTGTACCCTTTCATTAAGGGGAGTTAAAGTTTGCCAAAACTGCCAATGTGGTAGGACATGTAGAGCCTAAAGTAAATGTTATCTGAAAATACTGTGTTGCCCCCAGTAGTCTTCACAGTATGGTCTCCTTCCCAAAACTTTCCATGGCTCATGTCACTGGCAAAAATCAGTTGACAGGGGTTTCAATTTCTGCATTGTGGGAAAATTGTGTGCATTTTAAAATGGTGTAAATCCAGTCCCAGTTCTTTAAGGCATCATGCAGAGAATAATAATAAAGTTCCAGCACTGTTCAGTTGTTGGGAATTCTCTACTGTATGGGGGAGTTATCAAACAAGATTCTGGAGTAATGCCAGAAGACATAACTGCTAATGTTGCTTGATTTAGCAGTATCTGTCCTGGATCAAAATACAAAACATCCAGTGAGCAGCAGTATTGTTCAACTTTAGCAATCTCCAAATCAGTAGTGAAGCCACACCACCACATTCAGTCCCACACATGCCCCCGCCATTATACTTGAGTGCACAGAATCCCCCACACTCCCAGGTTAGATCCCTCACGGCCAACAGTATGAATCAATGACTCCCCAAGTATGCTGACACTGCCCCATGACTCTGCAGTCTGCTCTGCCCAGTCAGAAATGCTGCTGATTCCTTAGCTTTGCTTCCCTCCAGCCGAGTGTCCAGCGGGTTGACCTCCTCCACTGCCACACTGAGAGCATACACAGCACCATAATTCATGTGAGAAAAGATGCGCACAGAGCAGTCTGAGCACTTGAGTCCTGTAGATCTGTCTCTCCTCTCTGCACCAAAACTACTGTCGCGATGGAACTCGGACCCAGTCCGGTTGGATTCAGCCCCTCTGATTCATGATCTAATTTTGCAGTTTCATCACTACATCACTGCAGAATCAGAGGGGCTGACGTGGAAGCAAGCACAGAACAGTCTGCCAAGGGTGCATCACCATTTTTCTAATATATGTGCACAGTTGGTTCGGTGTCCAGCACCATGCCATGCTTACTTCCTTGGTTTGGTAGAGCCACGGCCCAGCTCCACGTTGCCAGTGGCAGGGAGCACAGGCCAAGACCACAGAGCACAATCAGCAGTTCTGTATTCTGATGCCACTCCAGTCACTTACTATTAATTAATTTTTTTAAACTTTCTTTTTGCTGGAAAAGGTCAGTGGCATCATACACAGGTGTTATGTGAAGTGGACCATACCACAATGGCTGCAGGGGGCAGTATTTCTAAATGTAAGTTTATATAGTGATTTGTTTTTAACTGAAAAGCTAATTAAATAAAAAAAAATAATAATAAAGTAACTGCCAATAGTTTAGTTACAGTCTATCCCATTATATCGGTAAACATTACTTTCCCTTTAACTACATTAGACAACCCACCAAAAGGAGGCATCCAGCATATCTTCAAGGTCTTATCTGAACCCATCAAAGACTACATATTGCTGCTCTGTGACAATGGAATTACAGAACTTTTAAAACCACTTCTTACAAGCCTGCAAACAACAAAAGAACTCAAAAGAACAAGAATAAGGTTAACCGGTATAACGCTTGGTGGACAGATACAGCTATTTATTTTTCTCCTTGTGCTTTGAGAATATAAGGTGGTGTGGTAATAAGAATTTATCTAGCCAGCCTGCCGGCGCAGCGGCAGTGCTACCACTTGTGATGCTGACAACCCAGGTTCGGGAATGAGCCTGGGTTATCGGAAGGCCAGCCGGTGGAGATTGGCTGAGTGTGTCATGGATGCTCGCCTCCTCCTCCTCCTCCGGAGAGGGCGGGAGTATGGTCTCCGCTACCACATCGCCAGCTGAATGACCACAGGTGGTGATGCAGCTGCAGTCAAGGATTGAGGGAAGGGTACATCAACAGCATGACATGATGCTTCAGCAAGGCCTTGAAAACATCTGGGGTGGGACATAAAATGCGGAGAAACACCTTAACTGCAGCAGGATGCCATCCACAGCCTACTGCAGGCCCCGCACCACTGACTGAGTTCTTCCTCACTGACTGACAGTAAACCTCTGTCTGGGAGGAGTAAGGGCTGGCCCCCCCTGGCAGACCTTCCCATCAGGGGTTATTCACAGGAGAACAGTGTGTGCAGCTAAGTCCCAGAGATGGCAGGTGATGGGGCTTGATGGGTTGGCAGGACTGATGAGGGCCACTCAGGCTAGAAGGGAGTAAAATATAGTAAATTTATATATATATATATATATATATATATATATGCAAAAAACTCGTTGATGCATCAGTTAGGGTTTTCTATAGTGAAAAAAGTGAGGAAATTCGATTTTAGGGTTCTCCCTTGCACCCCACCCCAGCCCGCACCAACAGGCATCGGATATGCGTTGGGGTTGTTGGCTAACTCTCACCCCATCCCATGCGTAAACAAGCTGAGGTGGTGCAGTGTAGAAGAATGGGGTGAGAGTTAGGGCCAATGATCTAACGCACACCCCGATGCCTGTTGGTGGGGCAGACTGGGGTGGGGTGCAAGGTGGAACCCTAAAATCGAATAACCCTAACTGATGCAGTAACAAAGTTTTTGCACAGAATTTCCTTACTTTTAAAAAAGAATAAAAGTACTGTAGAAAGTTGGTATTAAATTGGGGAATGTGGGGCTCTTTAGGCCCCACACTCCCACCAACTTGTAAGTGTTGGGCCACATTACACAGCTGATGACTAAAAAGTACAGTAACAACAGCACAACCAGCCACTAAACAAATATGAATGTAGTAGAACAACAGAAAACGCTGTCCGCAAAACATTAAGTACGCCACGCAATCTCTCCGCAAAAAATAAATTGTCCGAGACGTAAACACCACAGTTCACATGTATGGGACATCCCACCAACACTCTCCAAATTTCAAGTGAAAAGACCAAACCATCTGCGAGATATAACATGTTACAGATTGAAATTTTCAATCGTCAGACTGGAACAGTTCCACACCTGTTGACATTTAACACACACAACAACTGGCAACTACATCCATGAAACTAAGGCTAGGTATCCTATCAATTTCAAGGCACCACCACAAGCAAAACGCTATCTGCAGAATGTAAACTGTGCCACGCCACATGTCCGGCAAAAACATTTTTCCCCGACAACGAATCAGTGTAATTTAGAAGCACAGGGCATGCCGTAAACACCCTCCAAATTTCAAATAAAAAGACCAAACCGTTTCCGAGATATTCAATCTTAAAGTTTGGTAAAATTTCTCTATGTATTCCATTAGAAAAAATCTGGCCATCTTGTCCTGCCCTCACGATCAAAGATGGCGATCAAAGAATTTGCAGGCTCACGAACAAAGAATAAAAACTTTTGCAATTTGCAAAATTGAAAGAACTGCGGTAAACCACTGCCATGGTTCGTCAGAACGAAGTCCCCTGAGTAAAACCCACCCTCATTTGTCTTCCTAGGACACCCCTGAAATGAGAAAATTGATTTTTTCATCTGACCATCTCGTCCCTCGCTCCCGATGCACGATTGTGATCAAAGAATCTGGTGGTCAAAGAATCTGCAGGCTCGCGATCAAAGAAATTGCTCGCTCTCGAACAAAGAGCGAAGGACAAGATGGCCAGACTTCAAAACATTTTTTTGCAGCCCAGGGGTGCCCTACAAAGTTATAGAAGGGTGGGGTTTGCTCAGGGGGCTTCGTCTGCCCCATCTGAATAAAAACAACATTAGTTTTCATTATCCCTGGTAGTCTAGCGGCCCCCTCCCCATCATAATAATGTACATAGCGATCCCTCTATCTCTGGTAGTCTAGTGGCCCCCCCAATTAGTATTTTATTAATATTTCTCTTTTTTATCCATGGTAGTCTAGTGGGCTCCCCCATGTGTGTTTATTTATATTTCTTTCACATATCCCTGGTAGTCTAGTGCCCCCCATCTGTATTTCATTATTATTCATATCCCTGGTAGTGTCTAGTGCCCCCCATCATAATAAAATAAATAAGCATGTTCCATGTCCTGGCAGTCTAGTGGCCCCCCAACCCCTACCCAGCCATGCCAGCCCACTCAGCACCCCTCACCCTTCCCCAGCCGGTGCCTGCACAGCCCACCTCTCACCTCCACAGCCAGTGGCCGACTGTCTATATTACGAGTGCTAATTCAAACAGGCACTCAGAAATAATTTCAGAGAATCCGTTTGAATTAGCGCTCGTAATTTTCTTATTTTTATTTATTTATTTAAGAGATTTACCAGATAAGCATTCTGAGTGGGGACCACTCATTTCCAGATGTGACCTGGGGTTACATAGGTCAAGAATAGATACAGTTAAAACACAGTAATATAGACAGTCGGCAGCTGGCCATGGAGGTGAGAGGTGGGCTGTGCCAGTTGCCGGCTGGGGAAGGTGGGGTGGTGCTGGGTGGGCTGCCATGGCTGGACTGGGGCCATTAGACTACCAGGACATGGAACATGCTTATTTATTATATTGTGATGAGGGGAAGGGGGACCACTAGACTACCAGGGATATGTGAAAGAAATATAAATAAACACACATGGGAGGAGCCACTAGACTACCACGGATAAAAAAGAGAAATATTAACAAAATACTCATGGGGGGGGCCACTAGACTACCAGGGATAGAGGGATCACTATATACATTATTATGATGGGGAGGGGGCCGCTAGACTACCAGGCATAATGAAAACTAATGTTTTTTTATTGAGATGGGGCAGAACGAAGCCCCCTGAGCAAAACCCACCCTTCTATAACTTTGTATGGCACCCCTGGGCTACAAATATGTGTTCTAAAATCTGGCCATCTCGTCCCTCGCTCGCGATGCACGATCGCGATCAAAGAATCTCGCGATCAAAGATCATTAGTGAGCCACGAATGAAGATTTTAAAAGCTAATAATTCAGTTTTTAGACTGATGTGGATGGAACCAAAGATATGGCTCGATAGATCGGGGCCCTCTGAGTAAAACCCATCCAAGTTTTACTTCAGAAGTGACCCCTGAGACCAGATATTTGTGTTTTTCCGATCGGAAAAATGAAAACAAAATGGTGGACCTTGAGATCAAAGAATTTGAAAAATCCTCGGAGACAAAGATTCTTGAACCGTGAGGCTGCAAATTCTTTGATCGCCAGGCGGGCCGAGATGGCCAGAACCCCAGACTTGGTTTGCTGGCCAAAGCACCTAGCTTTACCTCAGCTCTTTCCTTCTAGATTGCTTGAAAGGACAGAGCAGATAACCTTACCAGAGCAAGGGAAAGGAATAAGACTTCTTTTGGCTAAGCAGATTTACTGTGTGTTGTTATTTTTATTTTGTACTCACAGGGATTGCTACTGTTTGTTGCTAACATTTCAGTGCTTTATTTTTTTCTGATTCAAATTGTTGTTGCTGGTATACCTTCTTCTGCATTATTACAAGGTCTGCCTACAGCTGTGTGCTAACAGATTACTGCTGTAATCTTCTGATTCAAATTGTCTTTTGCAAGGTACATCTTCTGTTACTGCTTTATTTTTCTCTGTAGCAAAGTGTTTCTTATAGGGTATGTCTTCTCTGAAATTATTGCATGTGGTGCTTACATTTTTGTGACTTTTTTATCAAGCAAAATTACTGTTTAATTTTTTTTTGTTGAAAAGGTTTGTTGTCTCAGAGGTGTTTCAGTCTCCTTCTCACACTGAAGGAGCTAATTGCTTTCCTCCCACAGCTCTTCCAGAGGATTAGGTGTGTATCGGGGTGGAGCTGGCAAACTGTCAGTAATTTCCAACAGAAAGAAGGGTTAAAAGGTCAGTTGCTATCTTGGAGGTAGAAGACTTGGTTTGCTGGCCAAAGCACCTAGCTTCACCTCAGCTCTTTCCTTCTAGATTGCTTGAAAGGACAGAGCAGATAACCTTACCAGAGCAAGGGAAAGGATTACAACTTCTTTTGGCTAAGCAGATCTACTGTGTGTTGTTATTTTTATTTTGTACTCACAGGGATTGCTACTATTTGTTGCTAACATTTCATTGCTTTATTTTTCTCTGATTCAAATTGTTGTTGCTGGTATACTTTCTTCTGCATTTTACAAGGTGTGCCTACAGGTGTGTGCTAACAGATTACTGCTGTAATCTTCTGATTCAAATTGTCTTTTGCAAGATATATCTTCTATTACTGCTTTATTTTTCTCTGTAGCAAAGTGTTTCTTACAGGGTATATCTTCTCTGAAATTATTACAGGTGGTGCTTTACAGGTTTTACAGTTTTATCTAACATTAGGGTAAGCTTTCAGGGTTACTGCATTTGTTGTTGACTGATTGTTTTGCTCTACCTCCTTGTTCTTCGTCCGTGGTTCTTCTTTTTCAGCAGGAAGGGCCAGCCCCCCACCCCCATCCATCCCACACTACACTTCTTTTATAGGGTACCACAGTCGTGACAATTCCTGTGGCAAAGCAGGAAGGGGCGGATCAGTGGGGCATCCACAAGGTGAGCTCATTTACAGGGGCACTAGTAATTTAACTTGTTATAACAAGTTATATGAAAACAAAACACAAAAATCAAACCATTACTTGCATTTTCTTCCTTCTAATTACTCTGACTAGGTTATAAACCCAGCAACTTATCTGGAATGGATATCATTAACTACAGGTACTGTGGAACACTTTTCAGAAGGACAGTCTTGCAGGATTTAGGACACTGTCCTACATGCTGGACCATTGCAGATCTTAGGGCTCAGCTCCGGGCAGCATGGGCAGAGACTGCGTGCCTCAAATTTCATATTCAAGAGGAAATACATCATAAAAACCACCTGCCATTTCCCCAACATCCAAAAGAAGAACCTCGACCGCAAAAGGTAGTTGGTCTGGGAGGTTGGCAGGTGGTTAGGAAGGGCAAATCGGGTGCCCCATCACGCGGTGCTCTCCAACATATTACCTCCAAAAACCAAATAAACACTACAAACAGGTATCTGCCTCTATCTACGAATCTCAAACAAAGGAGAGGACACTCATGGAGCAGGACACTGCAGCACAGAAGCTAGCACAACAAAACTCGCCCAACCAGGAACCAAAACAAAAAGCAAAAGGAAATCCAAAAACTTTGATCATAGGAGACTCCATGATTCGGGGAGTTGATACCCATCTCCAGCCAGGGGTAATGGTCAGATGTCTCCCAGGTAAATCAGCGTGGAGAGACACTGACCGCATTGCTAAAACTGTTCAGGAAGGAGGAGAAAACATTGATGTCCTGGTACACATAGAGATAAATGATCTCGTCAGCCGGTCAGTTGTGGAGACCAAGGAACACCTGACCAGGCTGGGTGACAAATTATCATCCATTTCATCCGGCATCTCCTCCTCTGAGATTCTGCCAGTCTGGGAGAGGGGGGCAGATGGACGGAAGGTCAGAGAAAGGGAGACAGGGGAGCTAAACATGTGGCTCAAGGGCTGGTGCCAGGAAAAAGGACACAGATTTGTAGGGAACTGGCAACAGTTTGGGGAGTGAAAGTTCTTTAAATTTGATGGACTGCATCTGACTAAGGAGGGAGTCAGTGCACTGGGGCAGAAGTTTGACATCTTTGCAGAATATTTAAACTAGCAAATGGGAAGAGGGGTGCAGCACCCCATACGTCAAATGGGAAGAACACCCCTCCCCCCTCAGTTAGTGGTCAAACTGGATTCAGCATGTTTTCGGTTCATTTGCATCACCAGGTAAGAAAAAAGGTCCGTCTCCCCATACAACGCACAGGGGGAAACGCCAGACCTCACCCAACAACACCCCGAAATCTGGCCAATGGAAAATCATGTACACAAATGCTCAAAGCCTGGGAAATAAGATCCCAAACCTGCAGACAATATGTCAGAGGCTAAACTGGACATAGTAGCAATTAGTGAGACGTGATTTACCAGTAACCACACTTGGGAAACTTCAGTACTTGGCTATGTACTGTTCAGAAGAGAGAGAGAGAGGTGCAAAGGGGGGGTGGGGGTGGAGAGGCCCTGTATGTCAATGAAAATATCAAAGCTACAGAAACTCAAAATACACATAAGGAGCCAGACGAACTGTGGGTCACCCTGGAAACAGGAAATGAGACAGCCATAAGAACCGGGGTTGTCTACAGGCCCCCAGACCAGGGGGAGGACATAGACACATTACTGTTAGAAGATATACAAAACATGACAGCTAAAGAGGAGGTTCTGATAATAGGAGACTTCAACAAACCGGATACAGATTGGTCAATACCAGCAGGAACAACTGCTGGAACTAGACACATTGTGGATTCCTTGCAGGAGGAGGGCCTCAAACAACTGGTACAACAACCCACAAGAGACAGGGCTATCCTTTAATAGACTGTTTATTGGTAAACTTTAATAATATGGATTTAGTTCTGGGAGTAGTTTATGCCCCTCCAAAAACAGCCTTAGGAGAATTTGATAAACCTAGCCTCAGTCATCCAAAAGAGTACAATGGGTTGTGAACTGCTAATTATCGGGGATTTCAATGCATCATGGGGTAAACCACAGGGACTATCATTAGAAAACAGTTTCAACTTCCTGGGTGTAAAACAAAAAGTGCTTTTTCCCACTAGGAAAACTTCTCAACAAAGTAATGGAAACATACTGGATTTAATATTCGTATCAACAAGAATTCTGATTGAATCAATAGAAGTAAATCAACCTATTATGGGTGATCATAATTCATTAAGCTGTCTTTTTGTAATTGGGGACATAAATGTCAATCAAACACTGAACCTTCCAATAAAAATAATGTGCAGAAATTTTAAATATTACAATAAAGAAGCTTTTGTCGCAAGATTATTTCAAGTTAAGTGGGACAGATTATTTCTAATTCCATCAATTGATTTAGCAGTCCAGGAATTTACAAAACTGTTCCTAGACGTATGTAACGAACTAGCCCCCTTCAAAAAATGCGTACAGAGAAAATCACATGTGCCATGGATAACTGAAAAACTGAAGAAAATGATACGGGTAAAAGATCGCCTGTGGAAAATCTCTGGGAAAACCTTACAAACTGAGGACTGGGATAAATATAAAAAGGCTAGAAACAATCTGAAATTATCAATAAGAAAACAAAAACAAAAATATTACGAAGATAAGTCAAAAAACACTACTGACAATAGAAAATGTTGGTCATTAATAAAATCTTTTGAATCCCCACAAAATTATGGTCCCCCCATTCAAATGATAAATAGAGGTGTAATACAGTCAACCAAACAGTCAGCAAACATGCTAAATGACTATTTTGTAAACTTGCCTGATCTGAATTTTGCCGATCTGACACTTAGGGATTCTGGTAAGCGGATTGAAAATTCAAATAAACATGTTTTTAGATTTAAGGGTATCACCTGTAGACAGGTTAAAACTGAGATTAGAAAATTAAGTTTAAAAAAAAGCCTATGGTCCAGACCTGATAGAAAATCGATTTCTTAAAGATGCCATACAAGTGATAGCACCAATTTTGACTAAACTGTTTAACTGGAGTTTGGTGGAGGGAATTTTCCCAGAGGTTTGGAAAAGTGCAAAAATAATACCAATTTACAAAGGTACAAGAGATGCATATAAGCCCACAAATTATAGGTCAATCGCTTTACTATCAAGTATTTCAAAGATATTAGAGAGACTGGTTCAAGAACAGTTAATTGACTTTATGGTGAAACATACTTTGCTAACTAAATCTCAATCAGGGTTCCGTAGGGGTCATTCCACGTCCACCGCGCTCACCGCCATGGTCGATGACCTGGCTACAAGGCTGGAGGACGACCTGGCGGTGGGCGCGGTGTTCGTGGATTTATCAAAGGCTTTTGATACGGTATCCCATAAACTATTGGGAGAACGTCTAGCCGACATGGGTCTAATAAATGAAACTTATAATCGGTTTAAATCTTACTTAGAAAATAGAAACAGCAAGTAAGTATCAATGGGGTCCTATCTAGGAGACTTTTGGTAAGAGAGGCGTCCCACAGGGCTCAATTTTAGGACCACCACTGTTCTTGATTTACATTAATAATTTAGTAGAAGTAATACAAAACTCAAGTATTAACCTCTATGCAGATGACACCCTAATGATTTCAGATGGACGAACTTTAGTTGAATTGGAACAAAAGTTGCAAGCAGACTTTACCAGACTCTGCACATGGTTGACTAGAGCGGGCTTGATAGTTAACAGTAAAAAAACAAAATTGATTTTTTTTTTCCAGGACTAAGCATAGATTGAATAGTAGTAGAGAAAATATATCTATAAAGACATTACAAAATGAAGAACTAGAGCAAGTACTACAATACAAATACCTAGGGGTTTGGATCGATTATGCCCTAAAATTTGATAAACATATTCTTAACACCATTTCAAAAGTAAATAAAAGACTGGGAACCTTCAGAAGAGCAAGTTTTTGTATGAATAGATTAATAAGAGAAACGGTAATAAAACAACTCTTTCTACCCGTTCTGGAATATGGAAACCATGTGTATGGCCTGGCATCGAAAGGTCTTCTGCAAAAAATTGATAAAATGTACAACAAGATGGATAGATTCATATTAAAAAAGGATTATAGAACTCATCATTGCTTTATGTTACAAGACCTGGGCTGGCTTACCCAGGAAGCAAAAAGACAGATTTCTTGGGCTATGCAAATTTATAAAGTTATTTATCAAAAGCAGCCAGAATGCCTGAGTGATAGATTAGAAAGGAAAACATATGTTTACAATTTGCGTAAAAAAAATCAGGGGCTTTATTCACTTCCTAAAGTAAAGAATAAATATAGTTACATGCGTTTTCCCGTAATAGTGGATAGAATACGGAATAAGATAAAAATAGTAGCAAGTAATAATTTTAAAGATGTGAAAGCATTTTTATCAAGTCTGAAGCTGGAATTAAGTACAAGGTGTGAATGTTATGGTTAATTGAATATGCTTTTATGAGTAATCTGTATAGAATGAAATGTTATATGTAAGACGCGTTTATTATTCATTGTTACTAATATGTATGTGACTGTATTGTTATATTAGTTTGTTCTTAACTAATGTTTAATGGAACATGAAGAAAGAGGAGCATCTTGTAAATAGGACTTTGTCCTAATGATGTAAATAATGCCAACAATTCCTGTATAAAAATAAAGGTTTTTACTACTACATCCTAAATCTAGTACTGACTAACAGGGAAGGAATCGCAGATCTCCAGGTAGACGGTCACCTGGGGGCCAGTGACCATCACATAGTATAGTTCAATTTGGCCACTACAACTAAGTCATCCCATTCCAAGGCAAAACTATGGGACTTCAGAGGAGCCGACTTTGATAAGATGGCCAACAGAGTTAAGCTAGCCCTGGCAAAAAGAAACACAGGTGAGGGGGTACAGGCAAAGTGGGCAAGCATTAAGGATGCAATACTTGAAGCAACATCCCATTGTGTTAGAGAGAAAAGGAAGTGCAAAAGAAGAAGGAAACTACTTTGGTTCTCAAATACAGTAGCAGAAAAGGTCAGAGCCAAAAGGATGGCCTTCAGGAAATATAAGGGAACACAGCAGGATGAAGATAGGGAGGCATACCAAAGTGCTCTAAGGGAAGCAGGGAAGGCAGTAAGGCAGACAAAGCCCCAAACTGAAGAAACACTAGCACAAACAGTAAAAGAAGGTGACAATACTTTCTATAGATACATTAGTGAAAGGAGAAAGTCCAGAGGGGCTATTGCTAAGCTCAAAGGAGAAAAGGGGACGTGTGAGGAGGAGGACCCTGTAAAAGCATCTATCCTAAAAAGATACTTTTGTTCAGTATTTACTGAAGAGAAGGTAGGGCAGGGCCCACAGCTCAGCATCATGACACAGTGGGGAGGGAGGTGAGCACTACTCCCTTCACAAAAGAAAGGGTCCTACAAGAGCTCGCTAAGCTCAGGGTGGACAAGGCAATGGGACCTGATGGCATACATCCCAGGGTACTAAAGGAGCTAAGGGTGGAACTAGCAGAGCCATTAGCAGAACTGTTTAGTGAGTCTCTGAGCACAGGAAAGGTCCCAGAAGACTGGAGAAGGGCTCATGTGATCCCACTCCACAAGAGTGGTAGCAGGGAGGAGGCAGGGAACTACAGACTAGTCAGTCTTACCTCAGTAGTAGGCAAGATTATGGAGGCACTCCTTAAGGAAAGGATAGTGCAACAGCTGGAATCCATAGAGGCACAGGATCCAAGATAGCATGGGTTTACAAAAGGAAGGTCCTGTCAAACTAATCTCCTAGATTTCTTTGACTGGGTAACCAGAGTGGTGGACCAAGAGGGAGCAGCTGATGTCGCCTACCTTGACTTCAGCAAAGCTTTCAACACTGTTCCACATAGAAGATTGATAAACAAACTGGGTAGGCTCGGGGGGGTGGGTCTGAAGTTGGTCAACTGGGTGGCAAACTGGTTGATGGGCAGAAAATAGAGAGTGGTGGTAAATGGTATGCTGTCAGAAGAGATGAAAGTCACAAGTGGGGTACCTCATGGATCAGTCCTGGGGCCAGTCCTCTTCAATATCTTCATCAGTGACATTGCAGATGGACTAGAGGGTAAGGCTTGTCTGTTTGCAGATGACACCAAGATCTGCAACAAAGTAGATGATCCAGATGGGGTGGGCATAATGAGAAGAGATCTGGATAAACTAGCAAAATGGTCGGAAGAGTGGCAACTGGGATTTAATGCAAAGAAGTGCAAGATCATGCACATAGGGAAGAGAAACCCCAAAGCCACCTATAGGCTGGAAGGGGAGTTGCTGGCAATCACAAAGTAAGAAAGAGACATGGGCATCATCATCACAGATGACCTGAAATCATCCAAGCAGACCTCTAAAGCAGTAGGTAAGGCTAGGGGGATGTTAGGGTGTATTAGTAGGGGTATCACAAGTCGTAAGAGGGAGGTAATAATCCCTCTTTACAAGACACTGGTTAGGCCCCATCTGGAGTACTGCATTTAGTACTGAATGCCACACCTTCACAAGGACATTAACCAAACTGAGGCAGTCCAGAGAAGGGCAACCAAAATGGTGCAGGGGACTGCATCAGAAGACATATGAGAACAGATTAACGGAGCTAAACATGTATACCCTAGATCAAAGGAGAGAGAGAGGTGATATGATCAAAACATTCAAACACCTTAAGGGCATTAACAAGGTGAAAGAGTCTAACATGTTTCAGTATAAGAAAAATAGCAGGACAAGAGGACACAGCATGAGATTAGAGGGAGGCCGATTAAGGGGTAATGTGAGGAAGTTCTTTTTCACAAAAAGGGTGGTGGATGCATGGAATGGCCTACCTCAGGAAGTGATGGCTATGAATACAGTGCAGGGCTTCAAACAGGCATGGGACAGGCATAAGGGAGCAATACAGATGAGTATGAATAGATAGGCCACTGACAGCAAAGGACAATGGCACATTTATAAGGTAGAAAAAGAAATGGGCAGATTGGATGGGCCTTGCGATCCTTATCTGCCGTCAGCTTCTATGTTTCTATTCCTTGTTTGCAAAACATACGTATACATTTTCCCACTGACTTATAATGGGAACTTAAAAGTGGCATAACTTTTGAATGCCTTAATATTTTTTCACCAAATGAAAAGCGGCATGTTTGGCCACCAAAGCTCTTTCAAACAAGCCATCTCGCAGAGAGGCACACCACACAACGGCCATGCAGGATCACATCCAGAATCCCAAAAGGTGCCTCCAAAAACAGATAATTTTGCATTTTTCAGTGCTTTCGTATGCAAAGACCATAAGTCCAACCACAACACAGTTTGGCAAATCAAGAGATCTACCATGTCCCACCGTGTGTACCAAATTTCAGGCAAATCCATTGAACGGGTCCAAAGTTATTAACATCCAAACTTTTGACTTTAGTATGTAACTGACCACTGAAGCCCAACTATAGTGGCGTGACCGCGCCACTATAATATATATATCTCAAAGATGGACACTGGTCAGCCATATCTGATGCACTCTATCAGCATCCAATCAATATATTTTTATGTTGAGGGTCATTATTACGCTGTGCCAAGTGATTTTTCCAGTCTCCTGAAATAAACTACAACTGATATGGGCTGGACTCAGATCTCATAGCATTCCCCCCAAAAACTGAATTTCAGGACTTTCTATTCTTTATTACTAAAGACATCTACATGAAACAAGCTCTTGTGACATCAAAATAATTTCCTTGGCGACAAGATATGATGTTATCAATAGGTGTAAACAATGTTAACAGCTGAATTTTTTTTTTTATGTTGGCTCAAGTGCATGTGCAGCCAACATACTGCGGCAGTAGCAGATTTGGAGGCGCGGTAACTGTTGGGTGAATGCAGGGCACACATCAGTAGGTGCGTCCCTTATTCCCCAATCAGCCAGCATGCAGGCACTACACCAGCAATTTGGAATGTGGCCACCAGATCTAAGAAAAGGTTCACTGCAATGAGAAGCAAGCTTCTCATTGCAGCAGCACAATAAACACCTCCCACATAAACATGGCGGCACTGACTGCCGCCGCCCAACCCAAAGCATGCTTCGCCATACTTCATTTGCCGCAAGGAAGCCCACTTCACGGGCATCATACCCCCCCCAAGTCTTTTCACAACGGGGCCCCAATCCCGTCTCTGTTTCAGTCCTCGCCTCTGTTTATTTTGCCGATGGGAGAACCCACCCCGTTGGCATAATGTCTCCCATCTGCTGTGTGCGAGGGGTGCCCAATCCCTCAGCTCTTGCCCCCCTTCATTATGTGCTGAAGAGTGCCCAATCCCGTCGACTACAGACCCTCCCCATAAAAAACAATCAGGCGACACGCTCGGAGCCCACACCAGTGTGCCAAATGTCCCTGCAATTAAAAAAATGTCCCGCGATGTTCCCTTTTTTTTTCACCCTGTAAAAAAGAAAACAGTCCCTCACAGTCTCCCTGCCCCTTCCCACAACCCGTGTACACCCACTGCATACCCTGCCTCCCCACACCCTCCCTCACCCTATACTTATCTCCGGAGCATGGCACAACGATCTTTGGTGGACCAGGAACATGTCTGCGCTCTTCAAAGCCGACCACGAACTGAAGAAATGCCAGTAAGCTGTATAATGGCATAAAGAAGGTTTTTTCAACTTTGGTGTATATCTTGGGCATTTTTGGGACTTTTGACACCAAATTTTCAACATGGGGTTATTGGGACCCCTCCTCATGAATTATGTCACTGTCATGGTGTTATTCAGTCCCGAAAGGTGATTTCGCAGTCACTGCATAGAATCACCTTTCAGGACCAATTAACAAAACGACAGTGCCACTGCTCATGAGGGGGGCTCTCAAAAAGCCTATGTTGCAAATTTGGTAGAAAAAAATCAAAAAAATGGCTGTTTTACAAGCGCGCATTGCGCAGTTTCCACGCACGCTCATAACTTCATCAATTTGTAATATTTTCACTCCAGATTTTCAGCAATGGCATTTTCCCATACCTCCTTATGAGCAGTACAGCTGTCATTTTACATATCCTGGCAGAAATGCGTTTTCGCACATCCAGCGCAGAATAGCGCGGTTGCCGCGCGAAATCAGTTTTCAGGACAGTTTGAGGACATGACAGTGCCACTACTCATGAGCAGAGGTCCTAAAATGCCTATGTTAGAAAATTTGGTTAAGAAAGTCTATAAAATGACTGTATTACCGCGTCGTTATGCAGTTCCACTGCCCTTGTAACCCGCCCAAATCTATTTTCATGCCACGTTTTGACACTGGCATTTTTCACACCTCATATAGAACAGTACAGCTGTCATTTTTCTCATCCTGCCCAAAATGTGTGTTCGCACGTGTGGTACACAATGGCGTGGTCACTGTGTGAAATCAACTTTTGGGACAAATTAACAAAATCACAGTGCCACTGGTCATGAGGGGAGGTCCCAAAATGCCTATGTTGAAAAGTGGTTAAAAAAATCCCCAAAATAACTGGGTTATGAACGTGTGTGGCACAGTTTCTATGCATGCTCATGACTTCGCTAATTTTCCATATTTTCACTCCAGGTTTTCAACGTTGCCATTTTTTTACACCACCTCATGAACAACAGAGTTCTCTTTTTCCACATCCTGCCCAAAATGTGTTTTCGGACCTGTGTCGCCAAATGGCATAGCCGCTGTGCAAAACCACCTTTCACCTAACAAACTGATAGTGATGCTCTTCATGACGTAGGGTCACAAAAAAACCCATGTCGAAAATTTGGAGTGAAAATACCAACACACGCCTGCGGCGTTAGGGTTTCTAACTGTAACACCCCACCTTGTGGAGACTGACAATTGTCAGTGGTGTGACTTGGGATCATCAGCTGTAAGGTTTCCTATTCCACCCCCACCCTGCAGCCAGTGACACAAATCGTGGTGTGCCTTACAGTGTTCAGCCACAAAGTTCACCCCATTCTCCTATGCTGCACCCACCTCAGCGTATTTCCTTATGGCATGGGGTATGTATAATGCCCAAAGACCCCAAGGCACACCACGACACTTATCACTGCCTACAGGGTAGGGTGAGGTGAAATGGCATGAGCGTTATAGCTGACGACCCAAAGGTACACACCAATGCCTGTTGGTCTCTACAGGGTGGGGGTGGGGTTGGCGTTACTTCAATACTTCACTGCCATTCCTATTATGCGTCTCTAACTCCGGCACTACCAAAACCAGCGAGACAACATTCGGCATTGACAAATGCTTGTTTATTAAGCTGTACATTAGTCGACACAGAGAATATGTGTTTTTTCCACAACTGCTTTGGTAACCATATGTTTTGATACATCTCTATCCTATGTTTCATTATATTGTACAACTTATATAGTGGTTTTCATTTTTCTACAGATAAAACTGTAACTACCTAACAGAACTAACTAAATTAACTATTGGAATGACTGCTTTTTTACTGCTTGACTTTCTTAGTGGTACGTACTACTGCTGTCCTAATATGCGCCATTTATGGTGCTAGTTTGAACTCTCAGGACTCCCCCTCCCAGCAAGTTTTGAGCACTAACATCTGTGTGTCGAACTGAAACAAGTGAGGACCCGTCTCCCTGCCTGTTTGCAATTCTAGGATCCCCCCCCCCCCATGCCCTCTGCCTCACTATCTTCTACTGCAGCACTAAGGTCCCATCTTGTCCATCTGTTAATGTAAGTTTCCATCCTGTCTTGGACTTAGAAGGTAAGTCGCTCCATCTCAGCAATTTTACAGAGAGCCTCCTCCCAGTCCTCCACTGATGGAGATTCTGTCTGGAGCCACCTCCAAGTCACAGTTTTGGCTGTACAAATGTTCCATAGACACAGTGCCTCCTTTCCATTCAGTACTGGGGGACGCAATCCCAGTAACAGATGCTGGAACAACAGCTGCCCCCCCCCCGAACTAAAAATGGTTTGAAATTTGACTGCTACCCTTCTCCAATATGGGCCTGGCTGAGGCATCCCCATAAAACATGGGTATGTGTCACCTGCTGCTCACAGACATAGAAACATAGACTTTGACGGCAGATAAGGACCGCTTGGCCCACTTAGTCTGCCCATTTCCCTACCTACAGGATAAGAAGGAGATCCTAGTTAACCAACATCCTATTTCTTCCTACCCCACTCAAGAATTGCCTTATGTCTGTCCCATGTATTCTTGAATTCTCCCACAGTTTTAGACCCCACAACCTCCTCAGGAAGACTGTTCCATGCATCCACTACTCTCTCTGTGAAAAAAATACTTCCTCACATTGCCCCGAACCACCCCCCTTCTATCTTTAAATTGTGTCTCCTTGTTCTTGCACGTCTCTTTTTCTGCAAGATGCTACCCTCTTGGACTTTGTCGATTCCACTGAGGTACTTAAACGTTTCTATTATGTCCCCTCTCTCTCCTTTCCTCAAGGGTATACATATTAAGCTCTTTTAGTCTCTCCTTGTATGGCTTCTCTTGCAGACCCTGCACCATTCTAGTTGCTCTCCTCTGGACTGCCTCTATCCTGTCTATTTCCTTGCAGAGATGGGGTCTCCAGAACTGGACGCAGTACTCCAGATGGGGTCTCACCAACTGTCTGTACAGAGGGATAACAACTTCCTGTTTTCTGCTGGTGATGCCTCTCCCTATGCATCCCAGTATACCCCCCAGCTCTCCCTACTGCCTTCTCACGTTTCTTGCTAACCTTAAGGTCATCTGATATGATTACCCCCAGGTCTCTTTCCTTTTTTGTTTTTGATACTACCTCCCCCCCTCCGTGTAATCTTCCCCGAGGTTGTTTCTCAGGTGCATTATTTTGCACTTCTTTGCATTGAATCCTAGCTGCCATACTTCCGACCATTCCTCCAACCTTGCAAAGTCCCTTCTCATTCTTTCCACGCCTCCTTGCATATCAACCCTGTTGCAGATCTTTGTGTCATCTGCAAAGAGGCATACTTTTCCTTCCAGTCCCTCTGCAATGTCACTTGTAAAGACATTAAAAAGGACTGGACCCAGTACTGAACCCTGCGGTACCCCCACTAGTAACCCCTCTTTCTTCAGAGTGGACTCCATTTACAATTACCTTCTGTGTCCTGTTGTCCAGCCAATGTTTTACCCAGGCTACCACCCTGGGACCCACTCCCAGGCAGGTTAATTTGACTTTTAATCTTTTGTTTGGGACTGTGTCATATGCCTTGCTAAAGTCTAGGTAGACCATGTCCACAGCCCCTCCCTGGTCTACTACTTTGGTCACCCAGCCAAAGAAATAAATTAGATTCGTCTGACATGACCTTCCCACTGTGAACCCATGCTGCCTTGGGTCCTGAGCCCCACTGGCCTCTAGGTACTCAACAATTCTTTCCTTCAGAAGTGATTCCATCACTTTCCCTACCACAGAGGTCAAACTGACAGGTCTGTAGTTTCCTGCCTTTGTCTTGGTCCCACTTTTGTGAAGGGGAATTACATCCATCTTCCTCCAGTCCTCGGGTACCACATCATCCTCCCGTGATTTGTTAAAAAGGGCAGTCAGTGGTTTCACTAGTTCTCCCCTTAATTCTTTTAGAATTCTGGGGTGAATTCCATCTAGCCCCATTGCTTTGTCCACCTTCAGTTTTAGGAGTCCTTTCAGAACCCTTTCTTCTGTGAAAGGACTGGGATCGACCCCTCCTATCCAGAGTGCTTCTGGTAATTGGATTAGGCACTTCCCCTCCTCTTTTGTGAATACTGAGTAGAAATATTCGTTCAGTATCCCTGCTTTTTCACTATCCCCCTCTGCCCACCCACCGTTCATTCTTTTCAGCCTCACTATCCCTCCCTTTGTCTTTCTACTCTCCCTGATGTACCTATAAAAGGTTTTATCCCCCTTCTTAACTGAGTTGGCTATCCTTTCCTCAGTTTGGGCCTTTGCTATTCTGACTTCCCTCCCTGCTTCCTTCTGCCTTAACTGGTACAGCTCTCTGTCCTGCTCCTTCTGTGTTTCCTTATACTTCCTGAATGCTATCTTTTTCTCCCTGACTTTCCTCGCCACCTCTTTTGAGAACCATAGTGGCTTTTTCTTTCATTTTGATTTGTTTATTTGCTTCACACAAATGCTTGTTGCCTCTGTGACAGCAGTTCTGATGATTCCCCATTGTTGCTCCACCCCTCCTTCTAGCCTGTTTGCTAGTGCTTTTCTGAGGCACACTCCCATCTTGCCAAAGTCAGCCCTCCTGAAGTCTAGTACCCTCACTTTTGTAGCTAGACTCTGTAGCTGAGTTTAACGTGAACCACACTGTTTGATGGTCACTTGT